>CM052285.1:1254812-1898855 GCA_028455765.1 Lasioglossum oenotherae
ATTCAGTAGTACAACTCAACGACAAGTCAGACGGCCGAAAATTTTCGTGCGTCTGACTTATCGTTGACTTGTACTACTTTCTCAATTTTTCAAAGAAAATTGAGAAAGTAGTACAAGTCAACGATAAGTCAGACGCTGGAAAATTTTCGAAAATTCAGTAGTATAACTCAACGACAAGTCAGACGGTCGAAAATTTCCGAAAATTCATTAGTACAACTCAATGACAAGTCAGACGCTCGAAAATTGGCGAAAATATTCGAAAACCTCGAAATTGGGTTTTGTATTAGGAGAACATGATGTGCAAGGAGGTGGCACGAAATTCAGTAGTGCAACTCAACGACAAGCCAGAAGCTCGAAAATTGTTGGAAATTTTTAAAACGTGGACGTTCGCGCGAGGAAAATTGGTCGTTGAATAAATATATACACAAGCTTGCTTCTTTATTACATTGTCTTTATTTATTAATGAATAAATGAATACAATGGTAGATTCATACATAAAATGTACACCGAAAGGATACAATGTCTGTACTTATCTTGTTTGTGTCGTATACTTCGTCTGTGATAGAAACATCTCATACATCATCGAAGCTGATGGGTTCTAGTCTCTGCTAATATAGACAACTGGGTTGTAGTCCATGCTAACGACGAACAGTTTAGTTTCCGATCGACTTAGTGCAGCATCAGCGTTTCTGGAAAAATCAAAAGCACAGGAAAAGGTCAGAGCACTGGAAACTGCAACTGCAGAGTCGTAGAGTAGAATCCTATACATACCTCGTTGGTGCTTGTAGCGATGTGGTATTTCAGATCACTGTAAGTTCCACATTATCTCCGCGCTCAGCTGGCTGTGTCGCTAAATATCGCAGGGGCTGCGATTAAAATACGTAAATTGTTAGAACATACAGATAACACGTTATAATTATGAAGAATTATCTCAAATTTACCGCATGGAAGTGTACAAAGAGAAAATAGCTATTTAATCTTGGAATAAAAACTAATTAAGCTTCGCATACGGCAGACTGTCCCTAAATTCAAATACTCAACCAAATACTAATTATTTAGCAACTGTTTATCAGATAATTGTCTACTTTTTTACAAGCAGGATTTTCACTTTAAAATCTGAAACCAATTGCAAAGTATGTATTTGGGTTCTTGACACATGTGTGAGATTTTTCTCAGAATTTCTAAACGTCATTAACTAGGGAAAATAGGCCAAAAACTGATTTTTCGATTTTACCCCATAACTACCCTCCTCCGATCAAAATCTTGCACAGTATGTATTTTCTTGGTGCCCTATCGAATGGCACATCGTCGATAAAATTCGTTTCAAGGGCATTTTTGACTATCTTATCCGGCTATACCTAAATTTAAATGTAAGGAGAGCGCTATGACGATTCATGGGAGGGCCGTCCACTGTCTGGATGGAGGAGAAACCCCGGTTGACGGTGTCTCGCTGGCTAAACACGATATAAAGAACATATATAGAGCAAATGGGTGGCTAAGCTCGTCGTAGCATGGCATAATGATAACACGCTCGAATAATAAGGATAGCTGCAGAGGAGACAGGGTTGGATACGCACGCGTGGGCCCGCGTTTGGGGCCCGTCTTCCGCTTCCACGCCGGTGAACGTTCTGGCTTTAACTCCGGCTCAGTTCCACTACGTGCCCCCGGTATTGTATACGACGTCCTAGATACTTCGTTTACCTCGACCATCTATTTCTCTCTCCTTTCAGTCTCTCCATACCCTTTGTCCATCGTGCACATCCATTCTGTTCGAACGGACACTCCTCCCTGTTACCCAGACAGTCCTTACTGTTATCAAAGCTTGCGGAGCTTCGAATCATCAAACCAAAACAGTCGAGATCTATACTGGGTTTCTAGGCCCCTCCGTTACCGCGAAAAAAAGCAACGCGTAAGCATCGACCACTGTGTTCAGAATTTCCTCGGAAAATCAGGAAATGGAATTTTAATTGGGGACGAATTTCTGAGGAATCCACCAAGTTGCAAGCAAAAACAACGCGTAAGAAAGTCGGAAAATCGTTGGAACAATGGATTTTTAATTGGGGACGAATTTCCGAGGAATCCATCTAGCCTACGAAGAGCAGCAAGTGAATTTGTGTCGGCCAATTCAGTGATTTCGGAGAGTAGGCGATAAGCTAACGACTTTTAAAGCTCCTGCAGGAATAGCTGATTGTGTTGCCGCGTGTCTAACGATGTGGGACAATTTGGGGTTTTGAGGACCGCGAGGGGTGCACCGGCGCTTAGGGGAACCACCGACGATGGCGCTGCAGGGGTTTCACCGCCAGCGGAGTTTCGTTCGAATTTCACAACGGCTCACTCGGTCGTAAGTTCCCCTCGAGAAGACTCACCGAAGCCTTCGACACGATCCACACCGAGAAGAACGGTGCTCGAATACTGTGCGACGATTCGCTGGTATCTGTGAACTAAACCGTGACACCTCCGCTGTTTAACTTTTCGTTACTCGCACGTAGTATTCACAATCTCGAAACTTGAAATCTAGCTGTCACTCGAGCCTGTAGATGTTACGTTAAGGTAGTTATTTTATCGAATAAAAATTTATTTATGTTGGGACGATATAAAGTGAAACCAATTATGTCGACAGTGGAGTGCGAATAACTGCCGATTAATTTACACCCCCGAATCCGCTGGTGTTCCCGCGAGTGCGCAGTGCTGGTGGAAATACTCGGAGAACTCGTGCGATAAAATTGATCGAGCTGCCGGAAATAAAGATCCTGCTATTTTCACAAGCTTCCGCAAATGTCACAGACTTCGTTTGCAAAAACTGGGTCGCTTGACAATTAAGGGATGATGGCAATAGGACTGCCAACGAGAATGAGCGCAGAGTGATTTTTTTTATCTTTGACGTCCCGAAGCAGTATCGATATAGATCAAGTTCGAAATGAAGGTTGTTTTGTTGCAATTGATTATGACGATTGCGGTGATAGGAGGTGAACAGAGATTCGCGGAGACCCCGGGATTGTATCAGGAGGTGTCTTCGGGGGATGACGTGCAGTTGCGGTGCAGAGTGCAGGACAAGAGGGGCCAGTGCATCTGGCAGAAAGACCGGAAGCCGGTGGGCATGCACCCGGACAAATACGAGTGGGCCAGCGGTCGCGCAGGCGGTGATTGCACCCTGCTGATCAGACGAGCCTCCCTCGACTTCGACGACGGCTTCTGGGAGTGTCAGGTCACCTCTGGCGACTTCACGCGACAGGATGCACTGACATCTTTGGCAGCGCGGCTCCTTGTCAGAGGTGAGACTGTCTTCCAATTGTTATTGGTCAATGTATGCACATGAGACTGGTAAAACATTCTTCAACCCTTATGGCGATACCAAAGTCTTTTTTTAACAACATTATTGATCAATATCTATTAGACTTCGATTTGCAAATTCATCTACCAGATTGTTTCTGATAATACTCCTTGCCAGAGGCGAGACTGCCTTTCAATAATTATTTTTCGAACTTGTATAACATTCTTCAACCCCTATGGGAATACCAAAGTATTTTTTCAACAACATTATTGATCAATATCTCTAAAGATTTCGATTTGCAAATTCATCTACCAGATTGTTTCTGATAATAGTCCTTGCCAGAGGCGAGACTGCCTTTCGATCGTTATTGTTCAAATTCGTAAAACATTCTTCAACCCCTACGGCTATTCTCAAATCTTCTTTCACCATTTCAAGATGGCTCTCGTTTCTTTTGCAAGATATACTACCTCGACTTGCAAATTCATCTAGATTGCTTCTGAAAATACTTTTATAATAATAATACAATTTATAATTTTGTCAGACGTGACACTGCCTTCCAATCGTTATTGTTAAATCTACATAAACAGAATTCAACAAAATGGCTGTTTCTTGCAAGACATACTAGATTTCGACTTGCAAATTCATCTACAATGTTGTTACTGATAATACATCATAATAATAATACAATTTGAACAAGTTATAAGAACAAGTTGAAGTATATAAAGGCGAACAACGTCAGAATAGATCTTTATGCTCCTTAACGTTAGAACTTGATACCAAGAAACCCGCCGTGCCCAAAATTCCTCGGTCGAATTCAAGTATCCGAAACAGAAGCACCGAAACTGGATATCTCGAGGCGAGCCTGAAAAAACAGTAGCCTCCGAGAGCCATTTCCCAGACGCACCGGTAAAAAGTGTCACCGTCTGCATTATAGCACTAATCGGAAGAATTCTGGAACAGAAAAATCTTTCAGGCACTTGAAGCACTCGCGTGTGATCCCGCCGCGAGACGCCCCGAAGAAACGAAACAGACCGCCAGATCTCGTGTGAACGAAGTCTGAGAAGCCTCTTGACCGCCCTGGTTTAAGCTTTTCACGCTACAGCCGATCATTAACCGTTTCGGATCGTACCATCGGAAACTTGAACGCGTCCTCGATATTAGCGTATCACCGTTTGAACAGCTCAGCCAGCAATTAGTGGATCAGCTGCGCTCGCGCAACAGTTCCCGTAACGAGACATTAACGTGTTAAACGCGCCGCTTGATTTTAACGGAACGTTGAACGTTTGCGTCACCGTTGAAAAAAATCACTTTCCTCGCCGAATCATACCTAGCACACGCCTAATCAGATCCCAAAGCCTCCTCAATGGAACAATGCAGATTTTGCGGGGCCAACTCGAAATTCGCTAAACGCGGTCGGGCAATGATGCAATGCTCGTTCCGTTCTACTTTTTTCTCTCTCTTTCTTTTTCTCTTTTTCTGCGCCAGAGATTTCTGCAACACCAATCCTAAATCATTAACACCTTCAGCCATTAAATACAATTAAATAAGTTGCATGCATTGTTTATCTTTCTCTGCAGGGGAGCTTTCTGCAACACCAATTCTAAATGCTCAACACCTTTCAATTAATTCCATTAAATAAGTTCAATGCATTGTTTTTCTTTCTCTGCGCCAGAGATTTCTGCAACACCAATGCCAAATCCTTAGCACCTTCCAATTAATTCCACTAAATGAATTCGACCCATTGTTTCCCAATAATTCCGTTAATAATCGCGATTGGACGTGGTAGTTTTACGATATTTGTTGCTGAAACGTTTCTCCGAATCCGTGACGCGGAGAACTTTCTCAACGACCGGTGACAGTGCATTATTCATAGCGATTCGTAGTTAGATTCCGCCATTTTTATTCTCCGAATCTGCGAGAAGAACTTTCTCGACGTTCCGACACAGCTGCTCCGGTCGAAGCAATTTCGTTTCGTAGTTAGACATTGCTAGCTTTACAACACCTGTATCGCCCACGATTCTCCGAAGCTGCGAAAAGAACTTTCCGAATGACCGGACATAAGTGACATTATTCACAGCGATTTGGTAAACGCGACACATTTGTAACTGGGGAACGAATTTAGAACAGCACTTAAGCGATCGTTATTGTTCCCGAGCGACCATTAAATCACGAATCTCATTATTTCCAGTGAAACCCCGGAACCCACGACTGGAGTACGGGGGGACGATTTTGGACAGCTCCCTCACGCTAAGGGAGGGTCAGGAAGTTACCATTTCCTGCGTATCAAGATATGGAAACCCGCCGGCGCTCATCAAATGGTATGTCTGGGCAATTAACTCCGCCCCACCGGGGTGAATACGATTTCCCGTAATAGAATAGAAGGCCAATAGAACACGAGAAAGAAATTCATGAAAAACACACTTACTCTTCGCGTATATGCAATTACGCCATACCTCTGAATGTGTCGAGTCGTTAATTTATTTAATGCGCTACATACGGCCGTAATTGCTTTGTTTAACACTAAACCTACCATCGCCGGTCAGAATGAACGGTTCCAGATTGTTTATTTTATTTTGTATTTATTTTGTAAATGCATAAAATCCGCAGTCTAGTTATGAACGATCGAAATAAATTTCGTCTCATTGATAACTGTTGTAAGTGATCGAAATTAATTTCTCTCAACGTTAACATTTACCAACAAGAGAAAAAATGTTCGGTTACTTATAATCCTTATTTGTAACCAATACGATTTTAGTCGATGAAATACTTGTTATTCTGTGACTTTCCTTCTTTTTGGTTACAACAGTCATGGTTCCCGGTTAAAACACAGCGCGGATTTATTTACTCTCCGTTTACTCGTTGCATTTATTCGACAACTGCAACGAAACGCTTGTTGTACAACGGTACAGGTTTATGGTCCGTTCCTGCCGTTTTTGCAATGACTTTCGTTCGGAGGAATGCGAGCCGCTGCGGGGAATATATTATTGTCTCTGGCCGATCATTGGAACCGCAACGACTTTGTAATACACTCTGTACACCGCGATCAATTTGTTTAACAGCATTCAGCGTTGAACCGTGTTACAAGCGACTAGTTACTCTTCGTCTACGCAGATGCTACAGTCCCATAAAAAGCCTGCGTACCGAACGAAACAAAAAGAAAATGGGAAAAAGTACTAGTTCACAGAAGCAAACCGTGGCTAGAGCGCATAACGCGATGTTTATGCAGCGGCGGAGTCGGTGAGCGAGCGAGCGTCTTTTCGTTTCATGGTCTAGCGACCAGGCTGCTAGCAAATAGCCGCCACACCTCATCTAAATTCTTCTAACATAAAGCCTTGCTCCGTTCTGATCATCACCTTCGCATGACCGGTGTTACAATTTCCCTGAACACCGTGCGATTTTCACGGCCGTGAACGCTCGCGATACGCTGTCTGAGAACGCACCCCTTCTCCGAACGCCATTTGCATTCTCCGATGACGAACTGAGAGCACTATGTATAACTCGCGTAATAGCAATGACGCAGAGAAACTCTTGGTACATCTGTCTCACTCTGTTTTCGTCTGATTGATCGTTTCTAATAATTGCAATAATTATTTATGATCTTGGTCGATTTCGTTTTTCATTATTAGGTCAGTCGAACAGGTCGTACCCGATTTCTCGTTGCGTTTTAATACGAAATATCTTTTTGTGACCACCGATCGTTGTCTGATCGTTTCTAATAATTATAATAATTATTAATATCTTGAATCCTTCAGTTCGCTTTTGTTTTACTTTATTAGGACAATGGAAAAGGTCGTGCACCTGATTTCTTGTCCTGTGTGACCACGAATTTGTTTTGCGGGGTCCGATACCGGGATTCCTGTCGCGTCAGACAAGTTCATCGCGACAGGTCGTTAATCGGTAGTTAGAAAGCGAAAAACAATTCGGACGAAAGAGGAAGTGGCGTTAAGAGGGGACAGGTTTCACCGCTAATTGCCCGTGAATCATTCCTAAAATGGACTTTCATTATTTTCGGAATCTAGCTCGTTACAGTGTTACGTTAAAGTCATCGTAAAACGCTAACGAGGCCAGAACACATTATACCTCGAGTTTCCTTGAACCGAGACACACTGGGAAGACACGTGGGCCCAGAAACCAGCGTGTATCGTCATGATCGAACATCGAACATGCTATGATCAAATGTGTCACTATACATAGATATAGTTAAAAATGAATGCATCACATGGAAAACAGTGAACACGATTGAACAGTTAAATTAATACTGTTTTATTACATACAGCTCACTAGATCATTCAAGAACGATCACATGATGCTGCAGAGCATGTTATCCCCTTGCCGTACGATTTTCTTCGTGGTTACAATACATAGTTACGACTCCTTTGTCTTTAATAATTTCACTAATGAGAACAACAAATTTGTATTATTAAACGTTGAAGTAATATTAAAGTATATTAAATAATAAAGTATATTAGATAATAAAGTACATTAAATAATGAAGTATATTAGATAATAAAGTATATTAAATAATAAAGTATATCAGATAATAAAGTATATTAAATAATAAAGTATATTAAATGATAAAGTATATTAAGTGATAAAGTATATTATAAATAATAAAGTATATTAAATATTAAAGTAAATGAACCCATAGTTCATTTTCCTGAATCATAATTATGAATCATTATCGCTGAAGATTGCAAAATAATCTTATTTCGTCTTAATAGAAAGACATAAATAACATTTATATTTAGCAGATTAGATTTCAAGTATTCGTTACAAGCCTTCGCCGTTACGGTTATTCTACGGCAAGGGGTTAAATGACCTATTGTTTCTCCTAATTTCTCTGGTTGCCCCTAAACTGGAGACACGAGCGACCGCCGAGGAAGGCTTGCGCCTAAAATTCACGGGAATCGCCCACGTCCGCGCCGACTCATGTTTCCGCGCGGAATCGAACGCGGAACGCGCTCGCAGAAATTCTACCTGGAACTGTTGCGGAGAGCAAGGTTCCTCTCTTCCTCTTTTACTGCCTTTAATAGGCACGCTGCCTAAATAGTTCTTCCGCGGTTTTTTTTCGCTTTGCTCTGGCCGCGCGCTCCGCAGCTACAGTGCCAAGCATAATTATGCAGATTGCATAGTCTCCCCGTGAATCACTCTAGAAAGGGTACAAGAGCCTCGGGCAGCTGCGGGAAGCTGGCAGACCCGCTTTCCGGAAACTTTGGCGTCGCTATTAGTCGAATTAATCTTCTGCAACACGGTTCCGTTGCATTCCTCTCCTAATAAATCAAGCCGGAGAAATTTATCCACTCGCGGAACGGAGTTACTGTAGAATCGTATTCTGAACGGTTCACGAACGCTCTCGGATATTTCTTATTTATGGAAAATAGAAAAGGCTACACTTATCGTGGCAATGAAACTTTTGTAGTTTTCGTGGAATTCATGTTTCCATTGTAAAACTGAATTCCGAGTATCAGCGTGGACTGGTCCTCTCTTACGCAGGCGTTGAAGTCTCCAGCGCCTCGGCGAAGAAACAATGTTATGTATTAGGTTGTTGCATATGAAATGTCCGATTTCATTGTACGTCACTTTTAGGTGATTTACGATCCTATCTTCAATTTTAATTTACACATATTTTCCTTTTAAACACATAGAGTGCAACTAAAAATAGCGTTACGTATTATGAGCGAGGACGAGGAATAGAAGCTACGCCGCATAGACAGCAAACAAGTACATGAAAGAAAAACATAAAAATATATCGTATTTTAATTACACATCTGATTGAAATACTTAGTAATTGAATTAATTGAAAGGTTTGAATGATGTAATTCAGTTACGTCGTAGTTGAATTACTATATCATTGAAATATACAATATATAATATAATTCAATTGTGTAATTGAATTACAATGTAATTGAATCAGCGCAACTCTGCTTTCCGTGAATATTATCGAATCATTGAGGATTGACTTGCTGATCTTTTGGGACAGGTACATAGGTGGAGACGAAGTGGAAGCCCTCAGAGAGCAGACCAATGTCACGGAAAACGACAGCCGTAAAACCTGGGCAGCTCACAGCCTTCTCCGAGTCCGCGGACAAAGGGAGAACCATGGTCTGCCGATTCGGTGCATCACGATTCATCCATCCAGTAACGTTCCAGCGTCCGCGCAAACACTGCTGGATGTGCATTGTATGTATATCTGCGATTTGTATAACATAGTGAAAGGTCCATTGAAACACCGGTCGCGAACGGAATTTACAATTCACGGCTAAAAAGAGGATCCGAGAGAGCCGCCTTGTTTCCTACGTTTCCGTGACCCAGCTTTCTTGCAGCACTTTCATCTTGGATCGTAAATTCGAATTTGACCCTCCGCCGACGATCTACGATTTCCCAGGCTGCATTTCCTCTTTGAATAATTTTACTCTAAATCGAGAAAACTACATATTAGAATATATAGATTCACATATGTATCAGGTCGTTAAGAATGAAACTTGACAGAGAAAACGCGAACCTCTTGACATTTGTCAAGTTTCATAGTTAACGATTCGATATACCGCAAACTGTAATGCACGGTGGAGTGTAAAGAAGAAGAAAATTAAATAGTCACCATTCTCTTCTAATTGTAGCAAAGAATGGTGACTATATAATTGATTAATTAAACTGTATTCTTTAACACTAACCGTACCGGCTACAAAACGTGTCGGATACCTATACATTGTTTCATAAAAATTACAAGACCGAATTTATTTAGATTTTCCACAATTTTTATAAAAAAAATTGAGAAAATTGAATAATTTCTGATGGAAGCATCTTCATAACTTCAATAATTAAACAATCAAAATGTGAAACCGGTCATTTGACTGGTCGTGATACGGTTAGTGTTGAAATTGAACCATTGAATTCTATTTTCTGCGATCATATTTTGCTTAGTCGGAGAAAAGTCATTGTGAAACCATGATTTTCGAGACGCGATCGTTACAGTAACGAATGAACTGGTCTGCGAAGGACTTGAGCGTTTCGAACGAAATGCTTATTCCGATTTTACGACTCGCAATTACCGACTTGGAGGGGGGCCGTAAAACGCTGGGGGCATCGACGGTGGTTTTCTAACGACGTCGACGAATTTCAGATGTCCCGGAGGTGCGTCTCGAGACGAAGCCGCGGCTGCTGGTCGCGGCCCTCGAGGACTCGGCGAGCTTTATGAGCCTGAAATGCTTCGCGGATGCCAATCCCAGCGGAACGATCAAGTGGTTCAAGGATTCAGCTCCCATCACTGTGACGGGCAACGTCGTATCGCTGATGTTAAACAGAACGCAGCAGAACGGCACCGGGACTGGCTCTGAACTGAGATTCGAGCCGGTCAAGAGAAACGACGCCGGTCTCTACTCTTGCAAGGCGGTCAACGTTATCGGTGAAAGCGCTCCCGCTAACTACAGGCTGGACGTACAATGTTCGTAGACTTTTACCGTGACGCCTACTTTTTCGCGACTCTCCGGGGGTTCGCGGTATAAACACATCCAATTTCCTCCGCCTCCCAGTTTCCCTTTGATTCCGTGCTGCCAGTCGCGCATTAATCTGCTTTTGCTGCCGAGCCACCCCTCTGCCCACTGCTTTCTTCTTCGCACGACAATTAGCCCGGTGACCGAGGACTATTAACTCGCGGCCAGGCATCCTTCTTTTTTTTTCTTACGTGGGAAAAATGCGTTACGCTTACCCCGCTCTTCTCGCGGGGTGGCGAGGTTATGTGGGGATCACTCTTCAGCTTCAGCGTCTTCACCCTAAGCCACGGTGTATTATAGAGGTGTTACGACAGTTACGACTAATTGTAAGCAGTGATGGTACGTAAGGCGCTTTTTTCGAGCATGCGCGAGTTTCGTCAGGAACGTATCTACGTCCGAAGTTTGTGGTGACTGTGACGGCCTTGGCGCTGCCCTACGGCAGGGGCCAAAAATTAACGGGGCGGTCAAGGTACACGATCTTCGTATTTGACTGAGGCTGTCTGAGGCTAGAATCGTCGCGCATGCACGAAAAAAGCGCCTTACGTACCATCACTGATTGTAAGCACCTCTGTAAGGTTGACGTTTTGTGATAGATAGAGGTTAGTTCGTCGCTAGATGGCATATTGGGCAGGTTCAAGCTTCCATGTACGTATGTGAATGAGATTGTGTATAGCAGCGTGTCCGTGTAGCCCATGCTAAGGTATATGTGCCACGCAATATGTAATACACCGTGGTATTCGGTATGTATTGCTGACAATGAGTGCCGAATACATGAAAGCTTGAAGTTATCCAATATGCCGTCTGGCGGCCACCCGAGAACCAATCTATCACACTTTTCTAAGGGAAGTCCGAACACCTCTACATATAATACACTGTGTCCTAAACTAATGAGTTCAGCTTCCTATTACGTCGTAAACGTAATAGGACCTTCGAGGGCGACTGCGGCCTAGATTGATCTTTTAACTAGCGCTTTTGACTACTGAAAAAACGAGTGGGAAAAACAGGGAGAAAGTCCCCGCACAACGTTATCTTGAGTAACCCGGTTATGAGGGTTACAAGACCGAATTTTTTAGAAACTGCCTCGCTTACGAATTTTTATCTCGGGAACTGTTTGTCCGATTGAGCTACATTTTTTTTTGTTTCATTCCGAAAGGATCGGGCTAATACAAAATAATTTTTTTAACCTCGGTAATTAACTTTAGAATGTCGAAAAATGTAAATAATTCTTTTTCTACGTTTTTTTCCGATGAGGGGCCAGAGTGATTAAAATTTTGAAAAAATATGGTATTCTGTATTCTTCATCTTCTTCTATTGGCTTCGATTGTCTAACTGGACGATTTCAAATTGACCTTTCCTCCGCAGACGGTCCACTGCTGAAGGAGGACAGCTCCGACAATAAAACGGCGCAGAAGTTCGAGGAGACGACTCTTCTGGGTGCGAACTTGGAGCCCTTCGTCTGCGAGGAGTTCGACGCCAATCCTCCAGCCCAATTCAGATGGATACACATTCGCGGGGGCGTGACGAAACCCATTGAGAATCCTCTTCAGAACACGGACGGAGGGAAGCGATTGCGTCTGGAGAACGTGATGTGGTCCGACGAAGGAGAATACCGCTGCTTAGCGTTCAACATCATCAATAGCGTGAGGAGAGAGATGCCCAGTGAGGTTCGCCATGTTCTTCACGTGACCGGCCCTCCGGAGATACAAGCTAGCAAACCCTCGTCGGGAGGAAAAGGATTCTACGAGTCTCTCGGCTGGGCTGGAGAATCGGAACATGTTCTCAAGTCCAAGTTCTGCTCGAGACCGCCGCCGAAAATCGTCGCCTGGCAATGGGGAAGCTCGCACATCCGAGCAGGTATGAATCATTTATCCTTCCGGTCTTGATCATCCTTCTTGATCATTCCGGTGATAGTGAAATGAGTCACTCGGGTGAAACTCGCGAGGGATGTTGGCCAAGTGTTCGTGAAACGCCACGTAACATCCTCGCAGATGTCCCAGGCGTGTTTAAACGAGCCTCCTAGAAGCCGTGATGTCAGAAATACGCAACATTTCTCACGCCTAGAAGTCGTGCTAAGTTTTTGCTACACTGTGCTCGAATATTAAAACTATAATCTAATATAAAAAATAAGACAAAAAATTGAAAGAACGATTTTTCGAGTAGCCCACCTCCCCCTTTTCATTTTTTCAATTTTCTCCACGCTGTGCTAAAGTATTACTTTTAAAAAATGATACATAAAGAAGTACGGCAGATAATAGTTTTGGACATGCAATTAACGTTTGAGTTGGTATCATTAATCTGAGTTGTGCTATTCTGGTATAACTGGGGGGGGGGGGGGGGCAAAAAGATCGTTTTAATCAATTTTTGTAGCCGAAACTTAGCACAACCGTTGAAATCATTTAGTTCAGCAAGCGGAGAGCTAAGTTCCAGGAGGCTTTGAACGATCACCTAACAGTTTCCCTTTCGTTCAGGCGAGAGCATTCACCCGAAGTATGAAGCGATGCCATTGGAGCACGTCACGGAGGACAAGATGGTGACGAACTGTTATTGGGCGAAGCTGGTGATCAAGGACCTTCAAAAGGAGGACGCCAGAGTGTACACCTTGCTGGTGGAAAGCGAGAAAGGCAGAGATTCTACGAACGTAAAGCTGGTGATCCGAGACCCCACGGAGATGAGAGTGATAGCTGCAGCAGCAGCAGTTGGTTTGCTGTTCCTGCTGCTTCTGATCTCGATAGCGGTGTACTCGGTGCTGAGGATGAAGAGTCGGCGCTATCGTAGAGAAGAAGAAGAGGGTAGTATCGCGGCTGACGCGTACTACACTAACACGGGTACCACCGAGAGACAAAAGACTGTGAACAACGGCACTCAGAGCAAGGTCTACGGGAGGAAAACCAACCCGGAGGGCGGGCTCGCCGTCACGTATGACTATGATCAGATCACGAAACAGGTGCGCGCTATGAGTCCGGAGGCTTTGAAAGTCAGGCGTGCACCAGCTGTTCTCCAACCGCCGACCATTGTATAACTGTTAACGTGCTCGACGCCGTGACGGTCATCTGTGACCGACGGTTTCAGGCTACTCGAGGCTGGCCCGATGTTGGCTACCGTTCACTTGCCAAAGTACAATGAACACAGAACAAAGTTTAAACGCTGTGCGAGCTGTCTCGACCCCTTCGGGCATTATTTGCGCTCTGCCGCACTATGGGCCAAACCGACGAAATCTTTCAGCTTTCATTTTAAAAAAATTTCATCGCGCGCTTTATCTCATTTCTATCGAAAGTTCTTTGATTTTGACACAGATTTCGTCGGTTTGGCCCACTGTGTGCCGTCCTAACAAGTACAGTAAATCCTCTATCGACGCAAAAAGGTGCTACACGGTGGACACAAAGAAAATGTTCCCTCCACTGTAGTAATCTGATCTCGGCTCGATGTCAACTACTACTAATGCGACGCGGAGAGTCGCAGTCGTCGGCAGAGTTCGAAGGCCCGTGCGATTAATTGACGATGAACGACAGCGTATGGGAAAGAAAGAATGGCGGAGAGTCGCGGTCGTTTCGAAGTTTAAAATAATAGTGTCCCTCTACGATTGATGCAAACGAACCTCCCCGAGGCTTTTGCGTCGATAGAGGATTTATTGTATCTGGACTGAGAAGCCTGAGAGAGCTCTCCGGGGGAGTGCGATAATTAGACCGCGGATTTTATGCCAAAGATGAACAGCTTTAATTCGGAACAGTAGAAAAATCAAAATGATTCAGCACAGATATTTTTCATTCTTGTTTCGTGCAACTGTAAAACTTACTTCGCATAAGGATCCGCAGTCTAGCGTTGTTATTATAATAATGTCGTCGATATTTACCGTTGTCTACTGGCTGTCGCGTTCAAGTGTGTGTTTTACCTTCGCCAGCGTCGTTAATATTTTGTAGTAATCCCTAGTTGATCTCGTCGCTAATTTCTTTTGTAATATACGAATCTTCTCTGTTCGTTGGAGTTTTATATATTGCAGATTGTTCTTGGAAACGTATCAGTGTTTTATAGCTGAGAGTACTGTTAAATGTTCGATATGTGTATGTATATATATGTATATTAATTATATGGAATCGAAGATAAGAACTGATGTAAAAAGTAAAAGCTATAAATTCTCACCGTGTCGATGTCAAGACCCGTGCAATAATTTAGGGATGCACCAGGTGCAAATGAATTTTATACATGACTTAGGTATTAGTGTATTATGTATCGGGAGACGAATAAAGCGCCCAGGTTCTTGAAAAATATAGATCGCATGATTTTTTATATTTTTCTTTCTCTGTTTATTCGTTCAATCTGTCTGTTTAGTTCTCGTTCGTCGACTCCTCAACGCGAAAAAGAGTACCGTGTAACTACAGAATAGCACTGACAAGCCTACATAATTAATTATAATTGATGCAGTATTAAATACACTTTACAAATTATAGAAGTTCGTTATAAAAAGAAAAACAAAAAAAAGAAATGAAGAATAATCGTTTCAAGAACATGTAATTCTCCGTTTTCTTTCAAAAATATGATATGTGTACATATCTCTGGTTTCTTAATACATTTAAAGATCATTGGTCCAGGACAGGCATCCTGAAATATATAATATTTGCAACATATATTATGAAATCTACAACTTAAACGTTACGTTGCACACATATGTTCTTCCTCGTACGTTCCATTAAAGTCAGGTACACTTTAAATAAATTTCGATCGACAATTCGTTGAAACATAAAACTCTGCATCTTTTGACGTCGCGAAATCCATATGTTGCATTACCGAATCCTCTCACACCGATGGATCTAAACTTTACAGAGCAATGATTGCTCTCTCTCTCTCTCTCTCTCTCTCTCTCTCTCTCTCTCTCTCTCTTAGAACAATAGATAAATCAGTATATCTATACTTTGCGAAGAATTCATTAACTGTGCTCTGAACAAGTTACAAAACTTCTTAGAAGTTATCAGTATGTATAAAAAAAACACGGTGCTCAGTATCTAAGATCCATTGGAAATGATTTCTTCATCTGTTGCAGCTGTTTCTTCAATCAATTATGTATATATGTATATATATATATATTTAACTTATATGATCAACTCAACATACATCGCGTTATTAGATAACGCGAATAATAAATCTCTACTCAGCGTTAAACTTGTATAGTACATAAAAATAATTTACAAGGGATGTTAATGGTAGCATATAGCAATGATAACCTATACACATGTCCTTCCTAATCTCTTCAAAGGAACTACTTGTCGTCCGGCGACGACTTTCATACCGTTTACATGGTTGTGTAAACTCATGGTACACATTAATTACGACTGAGACGGTTTCTTGCGTCTGCCGAATAGATTGCTTAGAACAGAACTCCTTTTGTAATCCCTATCCTTGCGATTGCTACCCACACTGTGCTCGCTTTCCGACCCACTCTCACTTGCCCTTCTTCCCTCCATGACTGTAACGTTTTGTGGTGTTTGTGGCACAGCTGGAGGTGCCACGTATGGCGGTAAAGAGACCGGTCTACCCGTGAACGAGTTATTTTGCTGCAAGCCCTAAAACGAAATCAAAGTGTTCAGAATAATCATGAAACGTTCAAAAGTTGTAGTTTGAAAGTTCAATTACCTGTCTGGTGTTTACGGGAACATTTCCATAGGCTGTAACAAAAAACAATTGTTCACTTCTCCTGCGTGTTTGTTCATTCGCGGATAAGCAAGCTTCGCATGATCGATAAACTGCGGTATACATCATGAGAAGAAGATAGGAGAAATGTGCGTTAATTAAAAAATAAAATAAGGGCGAATCAGGGTAAGCAGACAGAAGATAAAATACGTTGGAAGGTGAGGTATAACATGCAAGAAGAGTGCACGGCAGTTCACAAACAGCTGATAACGACTAACCGGGATCATGAGGGGCACTCCACTGAGCCATTCTGGTTGGCGGAGGAGCGGTCGATGGCAAGGGAGGTGCTAATTCTATAAAATAATTCACGAGTCTTTAGATGGAAGAGGATCGTTTACGCAGACACACATATTCGGAATGTACTGCTGAAAACGGATTCGATACCTTGATGCGGCGTTGTCAGGTCCACGCTACTTTGTCTCTGCCAGGTTGGATTCGGAGGATACTGCTGACTGGACCCGTTATGGTTCAATGTTGCACTGCGTTGCTGGTAGAAGCCTGGTCTCCCTTGTGCGTGGTCTGTTTCTGTAAAAATAATCCAATTATTGTTACAATTCAGTTAGCTCTTAAATGGTATTCTTGATAACTACCATCTCGTCTGTACTGCGGTAGAGCCTCGGTACTTGGTGAGCGTATAGGAACGGGTGGAGGTGCTCCCCTCGGTGGAATTGGGGGTTTGTCCCCTGAATTCGGTTGGAACTGTTCCCTCTGGTTAGCCAATTGTTCCTGTTGTATCATCTGCTGCTGCTGTGCCAGCAACTGTTGCTGTCGATGCATCTGCAGGAACTCTGTCTGCGTTTGAGGCGGTTCTGTTCGTTGCGTGATCAAGAACTCGTTGTTGTTCTGTGGATCGCGTCTCTGCTGGTTCTGCCTGTGCATCTGGAGGAACTCGATCTGAACGTTGCTGGGGGAATGTTGGTTGGGCATGTCGCGTCTGATCACCGAGTTCTTCCTCTCGAGTTCAGGTGTGGAAGCACGGCTGCTTCCGGTCGATAGGTTGTCGTCAGCGTGCTCCGCTGCTTCAGCATTCTGCAATCTTTCTAGGCCCTCCTTCTGCGACTCGTCGTAACTGAGAAGCTGAAGGCTGGGTGGTAGTTTAGCGTGGAAGGATATCTTGTTGACCCAGTCTTCCATCTCTTGCTGACTAGGTGCAAGGAACAGGAATTCGGATCCGTCTGTACACTTCAACCTGAACACGTTCTTCTTCTTAGTGTAATCATCCGCTTTCTCGCATATGGCGTTGAAGATGGTGATAGGAGCAGTGGCAGCCTTGCTCAGCCGGAAGTCCTCCGTGTCCTTGAAGAAGCACAACAGCTGTCCGCACAGTACTGTGTAATACTGCTTCCAGGATCTGACTGCTGCCTTTTTGCCAGCGCTCTGCAGTTCGTGCTTCCTTTCCAACAAACCCTGAATCTCCACCGGAGGCAACGTGTCCATGTTCTCCATCCTCTGAAGCTTCCTGAAGCTCTGAGTCCTCCTCCTGGTCGTGAAGCTGGGCGTTCTTCTGGGTTTCTTGGTGTCCACCTTCATGCTTTCAGCTCTCTTGATGTCGGGAGTTGTTCTCCTCAGCTTCTCGCCGAAGACGTGAGAAATACCGTGCGACTTTTGATTCGGAATTACGTCCAAGTTCTCCGGAGAAATGGCAGCCTTCAACGGTGATAGTTTATTGATGGACTCGTGTTCATCCGTCGTGCCATTGATCTCATCATGAACGGTGCGATGGGGACTATCCAGTAGTCTTCTTCGCTCCTCTTCGCGCTTCCTTTCTTCGGTTATCCTCTGTACTTCCTTGCGTTTCCTCTCTTCCAGTCGCGCTCGTTCTACTCTTTCTTTCTCGGCCTGCCTCGCCGCCATCTCAGCCTCCTGTTGCTTCTGGAACGCCTTCTCCAGCTTGGTTATTCGCCTGAGGGCGCTGAACCTGTCTTCCTGAGCCTCGATAGTCTTCTCGAAGTCCTCGTGTTTTCTTATCAGTTCCTCCACCTGCGGAATACTCTCGCCCAAAGTCTCGTCGTGCAACATAGGCTCTCTGCTGACTATCCAATTCTCCAGCGTCTCGGCTTCCCGTTTGAACAACTGCGTGTCCAGATTCTGCTCGTATATGTATCTCCTCTGCTCCCACGTGTCCTTGAGGAATTGCTGCCGGTGCTGCAACACGGACACCTTCTCCTCGATCTCCTTCGCCAAGAAGTGACCTTGCTCTATCAACTCCTGGCCAGTCTTGTAGAACTTGTCGAACGCCTCGTTCCGCGTCTCGATTTCGGTTTTATACTCGCTGTGTCTGGATATCAGAGTTTCAGCGCCTGGGACATCTCGAGCCAGATCCGGAGCAGTCACCTTGGCTACCATCTCGTTGATCCAGGACATAAGGTCTCTGTATTCGCCTAAGTAGGACTGCAGCTGCTCTGCTTGAGATAGTTTGCTTCGTCTCTGAGCAGCCTTCTCCAGCAGCTCGTTCCAAGCTGCTTCAGCTTCTTGATGCTTCACGTCTATGTGCGTACGTGCATCCGGAAACAGTTCTATCAACCTAGAAGCCTCTTCCATTAATAATTCCACCTGAAAACCAAGATCGTCAGGATTATTTCATTAGTTGCGCCAATATCGTCATTTATGTGTAGAGCAGCGAATCTTTATACGTTTATGAGAAAAATGAGTAGGTGCAATAAATGTTGAATATGTTATATAACAAATGTTGTAATAAATGTTGCAATTCAAGTAGAAAATGTTCATTTTACATAAAGATCCGCTGTCTATTTATGCGTAACATGAACGAAGGAATACCTGTTCTTTCACTGCACCCAAATCCGTCTCAAAACCTTGGTGCTTCCTAACCAACGCCTGAATGGTCTCCAAGTCGTGTCCATAACCATCGGAGCTCAGAGCAGTTTCCTTTTCCTGGATCCAGGAGATAGTTTCATCCGCGGTTCTATCAAACATGTGGACCTGCTTTGCACCTGCTAACGCGTCTTGTCGCGCATGTGCCAACTCCTTTATGTCCTCCCACTGCTGCTTCGTCTCATCAATCTTCATCAGGATTTTACTCTTCTCAGGATTATTCTCTTCTATCAATTTCTGACCTTTCTCCAGCACCGCAGAGACACGACCTTCGCTGGTTGTCAAGCCAGCTAGGAAGTTGTCAAACGTTTGAATCAGGAGCTCGACGTGCTCCACGTCGCGACCATAGTCTTCCGAAGCCGCTACCTAAAAGCGTACAAGACACATATATGTATGTAGGTTATTATAACTTATGTACGCAATGAAGAAGAATAAAAAATCTCACTGTAGTCTGATCTCCAATCCATTCGATGACCTCGTCAGCTTGTCTAACAAATTTGAAGAGCTTCTCGCTTTCTCTGAGCCTTTGGAACCTATATTCCTTGAGCTTCTGTAGTTCTTTAAACTTCTGTTCGATCTCGGTCTGCTTCTGAGTGATGTTCTTACTATCAAAGTGATGCCTCTCTATCAGTCCGTGCGACAGTTTTCTCAAATTGCCGATGGTATTCTCGAAGCCGATGAGGTCTCGTTCTATCTCCTCCAACTTCTTCAGTAACGATTGAACCGAGTCTTCGTCTTTCCCGTAATCCGTGGACGTCAACTGAGGGTACTTCTCCTTGATCCATTGTTCGGTTTCGGCGGCCTCAGCGTAAAACTGAAAGTATAGAACCAATGTGAAGTGTCCTCGTTAAATTATTTACATTGAAAACAACATAATAATATTTTAAGATTTTTTATAGTTTTCATTGTTCTATATTTCATGCAGTTAATTTATAATGTCTAATAGTAATTAATTACCATTTGCGATTCAACAGCGTCTAGCAAACGCAACTTGCGAACGCTAGCTAGGTCCCTGAGGTGCGACAGTTTCTCTTGTAGCTCCTGCGACAGTTTCTCGATCTTCTCCGACGCGAAATGCCCGCTTCTCATCATAACGTTCGCTCTGCTGATCAAAGAAGTGACTACAGGCTCTCTAGATATTAACTCGGCTTCCAAGGAATGATGCTTCTTCTGCAATCTCTGCACAGTTGTCAGTGAACTGCCCAGATCATTGCTAGCCGCCAAAGGCTCCTTCTCCGACAACCAATGCATCTCATCCTCAACATCTCTCGCGAACTGATGCAACAACTTTGCGTCTTCTAAATTATCTCTTCGTATCTGCATTGGTTCTTGCAAGCTATGGTATCTGTTTATAGTGACCATCGCTCTCTCTTGAATCTCGTCACACATGAAATGATTCGATCTCTGGAAACTAGCTGCGGTTTCCTTGATTGTTTCGCAGGCATCGTTGTGACCTAAAATATCGTTCTCCAAGTTGGTGTGTCTCTTCAGCAAATTGGCTACGCTGGACAGGTCTTTCCCGTGATCCTCCGACTGCAACTGAGTCTCCACCTCGTCCATCCACGCCTCGAACTCGTCCAGAGTACGGCCAAAGAGCAGAGCTTGATAAGCATCGTTCAATCTATTCTTTTTCAGCTCGCTGGTCTCCTGAAGATGACGCCATTCCGCTTCCAGTTCATCCAAGCGTTCTTGGATGCTGTCCGAGGCGTAATGGTTCTCTTCGATCAAAGCCTCGCCTTCGCCCACAACGGCAGCGACTCTCCCTTTATTCGCCATCAGTTCACTTTCGAAAGCTGCGTGCTTCTGAATCTTGCTTTGCAGATTCGACGAGTCCCTGTAATTCTCGTCGCTGGCCACCTGTTGCTTCTGATGCAACCAGCCTTCAACCTCGTATATGTTCCGTAAGAACTGATGCAGATGGTGACTCTCCATCAATTTCTTCCTCCTCGCTCTCGAGCTGTTTTGCAGTCTGTCCCGTCTAGCGCAAACGGACGTCAGTCTCTGCTTAATAGTACCCGCATCGGCATGGTCTTTGAACAAGATTTCGTTCGCAAATTTTTCTAACTCCTCGATGCGACCCAATTGCGACACCAACATCTTCTCAAACTCCTCGTGCTTTCGCAACAACGCCTCAACGCCGGACAAGGATTCACCGAGATCGTCGTTGTTGAGAAACGCTTCCTTCGTAGCCAGCCAGCTGTCGGCTTGATCAGCCTAAAAGAATTATGTTGGTCAACACGCGTCTATCGAAGCTAAAAATTAAATTTGATGCACCTACCTGTTCCTGGAACAACTGCAGCTGGTGCGCCTGTGTCAACTTCTGCCTCCTATTCTCCCAAGCACTGACCAACCCTTCTCGAAGTTCCTCTAGATGTTCTAGATTCCCCTTCACGTCCTCGTTAATGGCGAGCAGCTTCTGGCCGTGTTCTTTCAAGGCTTTGAACGTGTCTTGTCTTCCGTCGATCTCGGCTTTCCTTTCCTGATGAAGTTCCAACAGAGCCTCGGCCTCCGATATCGTGGTTGGCGGTTCAGACTCGTCCATACGTTTTATAGTGTCCGCCACCCAGAGTTCCAGCTCGTGTAGATCAGCTTGGAACTTGTGCAACGTGTACGCCTGGTTCAAAGCTTCGCGACGATGCTGAGTGTATCGGTGCAGGTCGTCCCAGTTGGACTGCAACTCCGATAATATTCCATTGATCTGAGGTGCCTTGTCCGGATACTTCTTCGACAATTCTCTAGCCTCTGCATTGTGCTCCTTCAACTTTTCTTCGATGGCAGTCATGTCTCTCTCCATGGCCTCCTGCTTCCTCTGCAAGTGCTCGACGGCCGGCAGATCTTTCCCTACGTCCGACGTATTCATGGCAATGGATTTCTCGATCACTCTCTGGCTTGTGTCGTCTATGTCTCTGTTGAACAAGTGGATCTCCAACGCGCCAGCTAACGTCTCCCTGTACGCGCTCAACGCTCCCTGCAGGCCTTTCCATTTGTTATTGAAATTATCTCTGCGCTGGTGAATCGCTTTCGATTCGTTGTCTCTACCCTGTTTAATCAATTTATCCGCTAAAGCGTTAATAGTCTTTATTCTCGAGTCGTCCACTCTCATGTCGCTGTCCACGTCATCCAGCTTTCGTTGCAAACTCAAGCAGTGCTCGTAATCCTTCCCAGTCTCTCCAGCTTGCACCATCATCTCCTTGTCTCTGATCCAAGCCTCGATCTTCTCCACCTGATTGTTGAACTCGAGGATATCCTGCGCCTCTTCCAAACCTCTACCCCGATTTTCAGACTCGAACAATAGCTTTCTCCAAGATGCATGCAGGTGTACCAACTGCTCGCGAATTTCTGCGCTGGCTGGATGCTTCTCGGCCAGTAGAGTCCCACCTTTAGCTTGGATCTCCAAGATTCTACTCTGGTTCGCGGCCAGCTCTGCCTGGAACGCCTGGTGTTTCTGCAACTTCTTGATCTTGTCCTCCAAACTAGACACCTCGCCCTTCGACGCCTCGGCTTCCAGTTTCTTCTGCTTCTCGCCGATCCAAGATTCCGCTTCAGCCACGTCTCTAACGAACTGTGCGTGCAACAAGCCCGCCTCCAGTCGTTTTCGCTTGGCTAAGTACAGGTTTACAATTCTTGCTCGCCTCTGCACCACTTCGTTCAACCTCTTCTCAATCGTCGGGGAATCGAAGTGATTCTGATCCAACAATTTATCTCCGTGCTTCTGGAGGATGATCAGCTTCTCTTCCTGGGTCACTAGCAGTTTCTCGAATTCGTTATGCTTCTTGACTTGGGCGTCCACTTCTTCCACAGAGTCCCCGAAGTTGTCTCCGCTGAGTGCAGCTTCCTGAGTGGTCGACAGGTTGTCCAGCTGCTTGGCGTCTCGCAGGAAGAAATGCAGGTCTATCAGTTGATCTAGATGGACCTTTTTCTGTTGCCAAGCTGTGTGCAACTTCTGCCTTTCGTCGAGCAGTTGGTTACATTTCTCCTCCACCTCCAAAGCAGCGTAATGGCCGGTTTGAACCATAGCTTCTCCCAGATCGAGGACAGAACTGAAACTGTCTTCTCTCGCCTCGATCTCCCCCTTCAATGCTTCGTGCTCGGCCTTCAAAATCTGCGCACTCGCCGCGTCTCGCACTTTGTCTTCGGTCGACATCGTTGCACGCAGTCCTGCTGCCCAGTTCATCAAGTCTCTGACCTGAGTCAAGAAGCGCTGCAAGTCGCAGCTGGCCTGGAGTTGATCTCTTCGGTGAGCGGACCTCTCTTTCAGCTCGTCCCACTGAGCAACGACGATCTGTTGTTGCTGATCGATGTGCACCGCGTTGTTTCCCGGATAGTGCGCTTGCAGTCTCGATGCATCCTCGACCAGGACCTGCAGCTGCGCCTCTAGAGCGACTAGATCATTTTCAAAGCCCTCGTGCCGCCGAATCAGTGCCAGGACAGAGTTCAAATCACGTCCTAGGTCTTCTGGCAACGCTGCTTCCTTCTCTTGAATACGAGAGAGAGCTTCGGCGACGTCACGATGGAACCTATGTATCTCTCCTGCTGCTTGCAACCTCTGCTCGCGGTTCCGAATGAGTCCAAGAAGATGTTGCCAGGATTCCCTAATGAATACGATCAATATTAATATGTTGACGCGCTGCTTTCAACCATTGGCGAACTCGAGAAAAGCCACGCTAGTAACAACCATTACAACAGCCAACAATTATGCAGCTAATGCTTTTACTTACAGCATCGCATTGTGTTGCTTCCGGACTTGACTTACAGGGTCATCATCGTCGGCTCTGCATTAAATATATGTGCAAAAGATAGTTAGTGGCCCAACACCGTTCTTCCATGAAATATAAAATTTTTTAGAAGGAGAAGAAACTTAGACTTTCACCTGGACACTTCTATCATACAATTAATAACCAATTCTATCGCCTATGAATCTAAGTATGTGTGCCAGTCTATTAGAACCAAGGTAAAAATTCTACATGCACCCCAAGTGTTCGAAGAAACTCTGGAAACCAAATTAAATAGCCCCGAGCTCTCACCCTAATTGTTCCTGTCTTTTCTCGATGTCTTGAATATAAGGACTCTCGTTCGCGATCAGTTTTCTGGCCAGTTCCTCGCACTGATTGAACCTCTCGGAGCCAGCCTCTATTCTGTGTTTGAAGTCGTTGAACTTGGCTTGCAGTATCAGCAAGTGTTCATAGTCCTGTCCATAATCCTCGGACGCAGCTGCCTGTTCTTGCTCCTTGATCCACTGTTCCAATTCCCTGCTTTCCAAGAAGTATTCGTGGCGATACATGCTCTCCATTAAACGCTGTTGCCTCACTGTGGCTAGCCTCTGCAATGCCCTCATCTGCTGCACTATCGCTTGTTGCTTGTTTCCTATCGCCTTGCTGTCGGGATGCTTCGCATTGATCATGGCACTAGCTGTATGTCCCATTTCTGTCACTATGCCGTTGTACGTGTCCAATTCCAATTCGACAGCCTGGAAATAGCAGAAGCGTTAACGTGGATCTTGATAATTCAGCTTATTACTTAGGAACACCCTGTTTTATCATACCTTGTGTTTTGTTAATAATTTTGTAGCAGCGTCACGATCTCTGCCATAGTCTGTCGAGCTGAGAACGTCGTTCTTCTCGTTCAGCCAGCTCTCCACTTCACCTGCCTCGAAGAAGAACTCCTGCGCCTTCAACGACAGATCCAAAGCCTTGCTCCTTTCTCCTGCTTTCTCCTGCAGGTCCCTCCAAGCATCATCGAGTTCGTCGCATAGTTCTCGTATCTATGCACCAACGATACTTTGTACATCGTTATATTAAAAGGAGGACACGAATGCATAACGCTTAGACGAATATAATACATATGCTACGACGAAAAATTGTATATTAGTTGCACTAAATAAAATTTCACTAATCACTGTGTGCGAACTCATTATTATTCATTATGATTTCTGTCTGAACGATGTAAGACAAGCACATGCATGCGTTCGGAAGTGTCTTATACTTCCTCCTCGGAAAATGTTCTGCTCTCCAATGTTTCGATTAAATGAAAAAAAAATCCTGTTAAAGACTTAGAGAGTATGTTATCACGGTAAATAAAACAACATCATCCATGCATTTGTGCTAACCTTACCTCTGCATACCCAATATTCTCCTAACAGTCCCAACTGTGCAAAAATTGTAAATCTTTATTTTAGATGCTGCATGTGACTACGTAACAATTCTGTACCGATCTGAAAACATCTGCACACGTATCTGTAGCACTAGGCCTTACCTTTTTCTTCTCTGGATGGGCTTGGTCGATCAAGGTCTGTCCAGAAGCTAAAGTCTTGTCGATCATGGGCTGATGTCCAGCAATCTCAGCCTCGAGCTTTTTGTGCTTTTTGTGCAAGGTCTGCGCTTGATGCAGATTCTGACCGAGCGTGGTCGAAGACGCCTGCGGAAGATGGTCCTTTATCCACTGCAACTCGGCGTCCAATTCGAAACCGAACTTGTGGAAGCGCATGCTCTCTTCCAACGCTTCTCGTCTCCTCTTGGCTGGTTCTTTCAAGCTGCGGAACCTACAAACAAGTTAATTCAAAACAACGGTTCCTTGATAATATAATTAAACATGATTCACCGAGAAATGCTACGTACTTTCTTTGAGTCGCTTGGCTAGTCTTCAAAATATTCGCAGCATCAAAGTGTCCTTCGTGGGCCATCTCTTCACCCATGGCGACAAGATCGTCGACCTTCTGTTCCCACTGACACATGTCACTCTCAAGTGTTTGGTGCTTCTTCAGTAACTCTTTGCAACTTCTAAGATCTACTCCAACTTGTTTGCTCTGCAGACAGTTCTCTATTTCCTCCAGCTTCAATCTAGCATCTTCCATGGTTCGGTTGTAACCGTGCTGAGAGGCAGCTTGCCTCAGTCTGCGACCCTTCTCTAAAGATAACGCTACCAATCTGTCCCATTGATCGTTCAGTTCCTTCAGCGTTTCACCCACATCGTCTGATCGATAATTCTCCTCGGATATCAGAGCTTTCCCAGCTTTGTTCACAGCCCTCAGCTGTCCCTCATTGGCCCGTAGTTCTCTCTCGAAAGCCTCGTGTTTCTGAAGCTTTCGTTCCAGATTATTTAGATCGCGGTAGCTCTCGTCGGACGCGGTTTTCATTTTGTCACCCAACCAATCTCTCAGGTCGTCCACCTCTGCAGAGAACTGCTGATAATGTTCAGAGGCCTTCAGCGCAGCTTGACGACGCTGGGCAGCGTCCTTGACCGCTATTCTCCTTGCCAGGACCTGATTTCTCCTCTCGTTGATGCTGAAAAAATTAATAAGTCGTATTAAAGTTCCCTTGTCACTTCTACCCGCATCGTCAAGACACTTACTAGTCTCGGTCATAATGATCCTGACCGATCAGCTTGTCAGCCATGTCGCTAAAAGCCTTCAGCCTATCGTCCTGTGCTTGAAGAGTGTTCTCGAACTTTTCGTGCTGCTTCAGCAATGCTTCAACGTCGTCCAGAGACTCTCCCAGGTCGGTGAAGTCCAGGAACGCTTCGTGAGCGCTGGTGGTAGCTTCGATTTGATCCGCTTCGCGATTGAACTGCTGCAGCTCCAAGCACTGCTGAAGCCGAGCCTCTTTGGCCATCCAATCCGACGTCACAGCTTGATACAAACCAAACAATTTATCCAAACGTTCACTGACGTCCACCTGAGCTGGATTGCGGTGTAGCAGCTGAGTTCCGAGTTCCTCAACCTCTCGGAACCTAAAGAACACGCAAAATTGAAGAGTAAAAAGAAATAAGAATCCAAATAATACAGAAAGACTCTCTTACTCGTCTTCTCGCGTTTTTATCTCTTCCCCGAGCTCCATGTGCTGCTTCCTCAGCTGCTCAGCAGTTGCCACATCTCTAACAGGCTCCTCCACCTTCATCGTTTCTTGCACATCTGCAGCCCAGTTAATCAGGTTCTTCGAACTGTTCATGAAAATCTGCTGGCCCACTGCGTCCTCCAACCTGGACCTGCGTTCCTTAGCTTTCGTTTGGACTTGGTTCCACAGTTCCTTGATCTCGTTTTGCCTGGCGTTCACGTTGTTCAGCTCGTGAGGATAAGAGCTCTTCACGCTGTTAGCCAACAAGTTCACTTTTCTAACCTGGAACAAGGAATACAAATGTTAACTTCCGTCGTTTTCATTACAAAACACACTAAAAGATCCTTTTCACGGTACCTTCTCTTCGACCGGCGCCAGCTCCCTCTCCAGATGCTGATGCCTCCTCTGCAGCGCTTGGACTGTCTTCAGATCAGGTCCGAGTTCTGCCGTGTCCAACTGTGTGATCTTCTCCAGCATCCAATCGTGTGCTTCGTCGCAGGTCCTGTTGAACAGCTCCACACTTGACGCGCCCTCCAGGCTCTTCTCCTTCTGCGCCTTCAGCAAGTTCAGGTGATTCCACAGCTGATGGATGTGCCTCTGTCTGGCCTTGACCTTGTCTAGCTGACTGTGACCCTGCCTGACGAACTCGTCCACAGCGGAATCGATAGCCTCCACGCGTTTACCGGAGGCTGACAAATCCGTGAGGAACTTCTCATACTTCCTCTTCGCGGTCTCGACGTTGTCGCGAGAATCGTCAGCCCTCAGCATCTTCTCCTTGTCCTTGATCCACTTCTCGAAGTCGTCGCACTCGCGATAGAAGCCGTACAATCGGATAGCATCCTCTAACAGCGCGTGCCGCTTCACTGCTAGCTCCTGCAGCTCGCTGTAGGTGTCGTTGATCTTCTTCTGTCGTTTCTCGACGCTGTCGCCGTCGCTGGCTGTCTTCCTCTTTATCGGCTTCACCGTAGACTTAATGGACTTCACCCGTCTGACCGGCACCATCTGCTTCACCATTTTCGTTTTCTTCACTCTCTGCGAGACCTTGACCTTCTCAGGCCTCTTAACCTGCACCTGGATCACCTTGGGCTCGACCTCGCGGACGTAGTTTGCTGGCACGAATCCGTCGCTGCCATCGGCTTTCCTAACGCTCCACCAGTCCGGGTTGGTTTTGTTCAGCAAGAACATTATCTCGTTTTTTACCATGTGCATACCCTGCCCGCTGAACGGATACAAACTTTTCACCTGAGGCACCAGTCTGTCCTCGAGGACCGTTCTCGGCTCCATTCTCTCGACAACTTCGTCGACCCACTCTTCCTGAGGCACCAGCCTTATCTCCTTGCTCCATTCTTCCTGCTCCAGCTCCGCGACAGGCTCAGGATCAGCCGACAGCTCGAGAGTCGATATACCAGACTTGATCAGCTTATCGGCTTGCATGTTCAGCGACTGTACATCTCCTTTATAAGCGTTCAACTCGCCTTCAAGGTCCTTGTGCCTTTGCAACAGCGCTTGAGCACTAGGTTCGTCGACGCCATAGTCCTCGGAGGCCACGAGAGCCATCTTCTCGTTCATCCACGAATCAGCTTCGTTCGCATCAGCGTAAAACTGGAAAGCTTCCGCCGCGTCGTCTAACTGTTTCTTCCTCAATGCTGCCAGCTCTTCGAGGACCTTCCAGTGTTCTTGCAGCGAGTCGATACGGTTCTGAATCTCCAAAGCTGACGGATGACTGTCGGCGATCAGTTTCCTACCAGCGTCGCAGAGCTGCTCGGACTTCGGCCGTCGTACTTTCATCTCATCCTGCAGAGCCTTGTGCTTTTGTTGCAGGGAGATCACGGCGCGCAGATCTTTCGCCGAGATCCCAGCCTTGCAGATCCTTTGCTTCTCGATCAGCCAGGATTCCTCGTCCTCGTGATCTTGCAGAAAATGGAAGAAGTTCCTGGCGTCCTCCAGGCGAGCCTTGCGCTCCTTGCTGTACTCTACCAGTTCGTCGTACGCCCTGTTCAACATCTCTAGCTTCTGTTGCAGCAGAGGAACCTCCTTGCTCTGCGGTTGCGACAGATGCGTGGCCGCCTGTCTACCCAGCCTTCTCTGAGTCTCTCCTAGAGCCGTGACCTGCAGCTCCTGCAAGCTGTGCTTCTGCAGCAGGTCCTCGACTCCCAGCAAATGCGGACCCACGTCGGTGCTCTGGAAATAGAGCTGAAGCTCCTGAATCGAAGCCAAGGTCGTGTCGATTTCCCGCATCAAACTCATCAGAGAACTCAGAGCAACCAGGTTCGATTTATGATGATCCAGCAGAGCCAACAACTCCTTCCACTTCTGCAACACCTCCTGCTCCCTGACTTGCACCCTCTCCATCCCGTGATAAACCTCCCGAACCAACTCCTCGGACATGTTCGTCAAATCATGGAAACGTTCTTCTCTAGCTAGAATATCTGCACTAATAGCTTCATGCTTCTTAACGGTGGCGTCCACTTGAGCCAAATTACTGCCGTACCTCGGGTCCGTTAACACTTGAATCATCTCCTTCAAGTAACCCTCTCGCAGGACACTCTTCCTCTCGAATTTGTAGTTTAATTGCTCTAGCCTCTCCTGTCGCAGCAGTTCGGTTCTCAGGGCAACCTCCCGACGATGCTCCGCTCGCTCCAACTCCACCCAGTTCCTCTCTATGTCGTGCACCAATTGACCCTCCTGGGGTGTGAACGCGGGTTGGTTCAACGACTTCAATTGAGTGTTTATGTGAAAGTAGAGAGCCTCGATCTCCGATCTCTCTTTGTATTTCGGCGGCTTCTCTACGGTTCTGTATTGTTTGAAGGCTAGCAGCTCTCGCTGTATACCTTCTAGAGAGTTTGGAAAACTGCGGTTCTCCAGCACGCCTATCTTCATCTTTATCCACTCCAGCAGGTCGCTGGTCAGCTTCTCGTAGTGGACCTTCATCTTGTCGGCGTCCATCATTTGCCCCACGATCTGCGGATAGTGAGAAATGTCGGTCAAGGTTGTCGAGGATTGTTGAAGGCCGTTCAAGCTTGTCGAAGATCGTTCGAGGTTGTTGGAGATTGTTCAAGGTTGTTGGAGATTGTTCAAGGTTGTTGGAAATTGTTCGAGGTTGTTGGAAATTGTTCGAGGTTGTTGGAAATTGTTCGAGGTTGTTGGAGACTGTTTAAGGTTGTTGGAGATTGTTTGAGACTGCTCGAGGTTGTTGAAGGTTGTTGAGGGTCATTCGAGGATGTAGAAGGTCGTTCAAGGTTAACAGGAACATCATCGAGGGAAGGTGAGCAATAAAATAGCGATTGATACTCACGTTAGCGATTCTCTTGCCACTCTTGATTTCGTTCTTCATCCTGGCGAACGTGTGATAATAGGAGGCGACGTAGGTGATGATGGACTTCTCGTCGGGCCTCGCAGTGTCCACGTCTTCGGCATCCAGCAGCCGTGGTATTCCCAGCTCGGAATTGGCAACGTCGAAGGCATAGTTGAGGTTGTCAATGTGTTTGTTCTGCTGCAACTCGGACCAAGTGACCAGGTCTGGTCTGTGAGCGTGTATAAGGGCATTGAAGCCCAGACCGCTTCTCCAGGACCCTTTGAAAAAGAAACTTCACGTAAACGCTGTACATTGTCGTGTTTCAACGCGTTGACTGCCGTATTGCCTACATTTGCATGATTTGCAATTAAAAGAGTAATCAATAGAAAGAGAATTCTAAAAAGCAGGAAAGTGTAGTGAAATAAAAATTTGATTTCTTTCTTGATATATTTAGTAGATTAAAAATCACGTAGAGGTATCTTTAAATTCTTCTAATGTTTTTGCTGCTTTGAATTACACCTACTCATTTTTACCATAAATGCATATGTATAATCCGCAGTCTAGTAATTCATATTTGAGATGCAAGTGAACGCGTTACCAGATATCCTCTATTCGAACGTACCAGTGAAGTCCTGGATGTTAACACCAGGATACCCATTGGTCTTCCTCTGACACCAAAGCAGAAGCGCATCCTTCGCCGACTTCTTCTCGCTGCTGTCATTTTCCTCGTCCACGTCGATCTCGATCTCCTGGATCTGGAACCTGAGGATGATCGTCCAGATCAGACCCAAGATCAGCCTCGGGTTTCCATCGACAATATCCTCGGCTCCTATACTCTCCAGTCGAACCTGCAATCATAATGTTTGCGATCAGATCGAGACGAACGTTCACAGATTGCGTGATCGACGAGGAACCATGAGTTACACGCGATCAGCAGGTAGCTCCGGGAAGATCGTTCCCCGGAGGTGTCATCGGGAAAAGTTCATACAAGTATAATAAAGAGATTCCGATCGGCTCTCTCGCTGGCATAAATTACGTTCGACGATGAAACATTCATTAGCCTCCGGACGTTTCTCTCCTTCTGCGCGCGTTTCATTAAAACCCGCGCATCCGTTCGAGGCATGAGTTCTCGGGCGCACAGTCGGCGCGGATCAGGTGAATGCAACCGCATAATGCGCTCGCAGAATTTATGGGAAGGGATCGGTGGACTTCTGGTACAATGATATTCGCATTCCATCGTGCACTCGTCTGTGTGTGTGTGTGTGTGTGTACACGTGCGTGAGTGAGCGCAAGCAAGCGTTCGCGCGAGTTCGCGGAGGAATAAAGTAAAAGAGCGGAATGCACGCGCTGTCCATTGGTATAATATCGTTGCGTAAACACACCGGGTTTTAATAGTCAGCTCGCCGAGTGAGAGTCCGCTGGATGAGTATCTCCTCGCTATGATAAAATGGGCTTGCATCGGTCGGTTGCGTCACGAGAAAAGTAAGAAGTGCAACGCGGCCTTGGGATCGTGATAGTATGGTCACCGGGAACGAGAAACGCACGAATGTGTGTTCTGCCGGCTCCGCAGAAAGCAGGACCTTCGAAAACGACTCGACTAACGCGAAAGCTAGACAATCTCGAAACGAAAACTCGAGAGCCAACGTATCCGATATTCATCAGTAGTCTGCGGATTTTCTTTCAAAATAAAAATTGTCTGGATTGTGTCTCACTTCTGTGTTGTAATTGGTCTTCCCACTTTTATCATGAATGTATGAAATGAGCAACTCGAAACGAGAACTGGAGGGCCGACATTTCTTATACTAATTAGTAGACTGCGAATTTTTGTGCAAAATAAAAATTCGTCGTCTTGCAATTGATCTTTAATCGTTTATCATAAACGCATAAACCGAGCAACTTACCTAAGTAATTAAGAAACGAGAAATCAAGAATCGCAGCTCCTGCATCTTGCCGATCCGATTTTTATTTCGCGTATCGCGATCGGCAGTCTAATAATTAGTCTTAATCTCGAGTAACATGGTCGCTCTGTAATCGCTTGAATGATTTCTTAAGCGTTAATCGCAGTGATCGCGTCAGGAAGATCGAGCGTCAAATTATAAATAAATAAATGAAATCGAGGTTGAAAGCAGTGACGTTAACGAGATCAGTCAGGTAGTAGTACTCGTTTCAACGTGCTGACGAAGTGCATGGGGTTGAGATACAGGTTCCGTATAGGATACAAAGTGGATGCACTGTTAGGCCATTAGCCACACCTGATTATACACCGCTCGAAGAGTGCAATGCGTTAAGATACTGATGTCATCGTTAATAAGGAAACAGGTGTATGTATTACGTTAAGCTATCTATCCTCGTTACCGCGCTCCCGTTGCATCGTGCGGATTATGTCATCGGCCGCATCTGAACAGGAGAGAGGCTATTGTTTTAATACGAACCAATTTCAGCATTAAAATTCAGTAGAATGGCCAAGAACAGGAGTGGCACTAGCCCGAAAAGCAGCCAAAGTGGTCAAAATCGACAAAGATTGTCATAGCATCCGTTTTTTCGGATGCAAAAGGAATTTTGTTAATTGATTACTAGATCTTCATGCAAAATATAAATTTTTTTCTTCTTTTAATTATCCTATTAAGATAAAACTAATGCACTGGTGGCATCAATTCTTTTTAATATGTCCATCGTTTCAAAATGTACCAATTTTTGTCATAAATGCATAAAATCCACAGTCTATTCATTACCTCTCCGGGCGGAGAGCTCTCTCGGGCGCGAAAGGATAGAGAGGAAAGGGCAAAGGTCCTGGACTAAAAAGTATTTAGTACGTGAAAGTATTTTTTCCGAACGTCTTTAAAAAACAAATAGAGAAAAAGGTATTAAGTCCTCAACTAACGCGGATTCGTAGAGGATCTTGCAGGATAAAATCGAGGGGCATCTATTTGCTCGGTGTCTGATAAACGATCGGGAGCTGAAGAAGCGGTTGTGGGCCAACAAACAAGCTCTCCGCATTATTATACTGAATCGCAGTGCGTGTGCCCCGTGGCACAACGTTCTCGCGACTTCTGGAATGCCGTCCGATCACTTGTGCCGGTCTATCAAGGCCGCGGCGAAATGAAAATTATTGTTCTTTCGAGGAGGAGGGGGGATGGCTCTGACATCCCGCGGAATGCAAAAGAAACCCAATCGACGGTACGTAAACACGGGTGCATCGGGTGACCTTCGCGTGTGACCGAGAAGTCTTCAAGTAAAAGTGCACGCGCACCCAGAAGAACAATCTCGCGATACATGTTCGAATAAATCTAGCCTTCTTCGAACTTGTCCTTGTCCTCCACTGTCGGAAACAAAAGATTGGAGATCCACACTGTTCTCCAAATGCCGCGGGAGCATAAATCTTGGAAAATGGAGGCGATAGAGGCGACCGGGTAATTTCCTGAAGGGAAACCGGTATTTATTATCGGCAGACTGAAAATCGCGTTTCAATATTCCGCAAGAAGTCCCATGTGATTACCCCCGGAGGAAAGTAAACAAACGGACGGGCATTATGGTCGAGGTAACGTTATGCTCTTCCTGTCGCGTAATTTGTAGCCGCGGCGCAGGTTATGTGCGCGCAACGCCGGCACAAACTGCGGCAACATATATCCGAGAGGTGATCACTCGATAATAACAGATCCTCGATCTGCATAATGGACCTCGAGGCAGGCGTCGACTGAACGACCGTCTCGTTCATCATCCCAGCCCCCTTTCCCCAACCCTAATGCACCATTAAAACGCGGGGAACGGCTGTCGTTCACGTTTACTCCGATGCAAAGGGCCGATCAACGAGGATAAGTGAATGACGCTACCCGATCGGACACGGTGACGATTCTATCGTGCGATCAACGGCGATCACGCAGGGCAACCGTGCGCCTTCGGCTAAATCCAGATAGATCGAGCACCTAAATCCTTGTCAGGACTGGTATTAAAGGCCGTATTGATGTCGAACTCTTCGCCGACGTACAGGGTGTAACAAAATTTAGTGTCATGGTTTTGGCAGATGGTTGTACACCTTCGGATCGGTGGAGATTTGTTAAAAGAAATTGCCGCAAAATTGACTTTGACCTTGAAATTCAAGTTCAAAGTAGAACTTGAATTTTGTAGAACACCGTAGGATGGTTTTCCGGTCTTCTTGTTTATTTGCAATAAAAACCGCAAAGAATGAAAAAATGCAAAATTCGTTTTCAAGGAACCAATCGGGAGACATACCCTACAAAATGCAGATAGTTTCGTTCCGATTGGTCCATCCATCTCGACGTAATCGGTGAACATACATAGAAATAAAAAGGCACATGCAGATCGAATTGAGTAACCTCCTCCTTTTTCGAAGTCGGTTAAAAATGAGCGTCTTCATTCGCGCAGATATTCAACTTTTTCGCCTCTTATCCGTTAACTGGAAACGAATCAAACAAATCGAACCAGTCGAAGCTACGAAATCTTCGACCTTCGAAGGGAAGTAACAACCCTAAACTAGAATCGCGCGGCAGCCTTGGCAAATTTAAAAAAAAACTGGAAACAAGTGTTAGGAAACGGCTTTGACACTGTTTCCACCGAAGGTACCAACAGCGTGAAATGAACATGTATCCTAACGCTGCCTCAGGACACACTTAGCGTGTCTTTCCCCTGGTCGAAATGATGTCGGCCGTCTCTTTGACACGATCTAATCAGCGAGGAGCGCCGTCGATCGTCATTCTCGTTAATTTATCCGACTGGCAAAAAGGACACCGCTTCGGCGCCCGCTGAGAGAGCCACTCTCGAGTCTCTCTCTGAATTCTCTTTCTCTTTCTGTTTGAATGCGCCCCGTGGCCTGCGACCAACTGCAACAAAAAGCAATTGGCGGCGAGGAGAACGAGTACCGGTTATTTAACGCCGTCGTTGCCTTTATGCCACTTATCGGGGGCCCGGCCGCGCCGGTCTCGTTGCACGACTTTTAACTGTACCCCACCCTTCACAGCCGATGTAACAGTACCGTCATTCCCGTCTTACTATGCAGCCTGTGGGCTCATTCATTATTCATACGCCGAGCTGATACCGCGGCTCATAACGTGAGCGTATGCAGTCCGGTCCTCGCTGAAAATTCGAAGGTTGAGCCCCTGGCCCAACTCTGCACGGCCCACAGTGGGGAAAAGTGACTTAACTCGATTCAAAAAGAAATATAACTTTCGATAAAAATGAGGTAGAACGATGAATTTTTTTTTAAATTAAAGCTGAAACTTTGCATAACATGGGAAAAATAGGGAGATTACGGTACGAACGGTTTTTAACCTTGAGAAAATTCGTTAAACTTTCACAATTTCAAGAAAATGTGGTTTCTCCGTTACCACCGGCGGAAAAATTTTTAAAATTTTTGCTATATATCATTTCCCATAGATTATTTCACGCTGATTTCAAATCTGGTCTAAAAATTTGTCCACGATCTCTGGTTTTTTCAAGAAATCGATTTTTGTGAACAGAACTAATGTAATGATTTTTCGTTGAAATGATTTGATAACCCGCTAGTTTGAAGGTATATTGTATTCTCATATATAAAACGCAATAAAATTAAACATAAAAAGATTTTCGGCAATAAATCGTGAAAATCTGTAATTTTGACCATCTTTAAACGTTTGTAGCTCATTGCAACGTCAACCGATTTTGATGAAATTTTCAGAATATGTTTAATTTTAAATTTTCAATATAGGCCCACAAAAAAAAGTTAAAAAATCAACTTTTAGTATTTTTTCAACAATTCCGATCAATTGCAATTTTTGAAAAAATTTCTTTTCACATCCTTTAGTAAACTAATTGCTCTAGCTTCCACAAAAAATTCAAATCGTGTAATACAATATTAAAAAAGTTTTCGTCTTCTTTAGAGCGGTCTTAAACTTTTGTCCGCTACTGTACATACAGCATCCGTACTTCAACTCTATAACATAGAATCCATTTACCAAGGAAAATAATGTTCAAATAACTCCCACCTCGGTCACGGCAATTTATCCGCGATCAAAAAAGGAGCGAAACTGTTCTCCATTGTACCTCCATTTATGACTGTTCGCCGACCGACCTAGATATCGAGGATATCGAAGGGAATCTGTTGGACGGTTATCCCATGCCCGGGATAAATTAATTAACAAGATCGGTATCAGCGTCGCAGATCGCGCAAGCCGATACTCACACACGAGGAGCAACTAAAACCCGAACGAGCGCGTTGATCAATTAGTTTTGCCTCCCGGGATCCCCCGGCTTGCAGCTCTTCGCTTCACGCACTATTTTCTCGTTGAACAGGTTGCTCCTGGTATCCTACTTCAGCGGCTCGATGTCCTTAGAGATACCGTGGCGATGCCCGTATTACCGATCGAATCATCCGTTCACCCATTTCCCGTAATTATCTGCACCGTTATCGTTGCGTCGACGATCCGATCGATCCGCTAGGCCAGGAAGCCTGCTCTGGGTCGCACGGTTTCCATTAGCGAATATGCGAACCACCGGAGAGAGAGAGCTCTCTTCCGACAATGCGTACGCAGCAACCGTTTTTCGACAGTGTGAAAATTGTTCGATAATTAGTTGTGTGCCCATCATTATGAAAGCGGTCTAAGCCATACATTTCTTTTCGACAGCGCCCGCTCTAGCGGTTACGTCACGTCGCCCCGGACAGAAAGACAAATTGTCGCCCCTTAAGAATGTATACATATATATTTTGTAAAATAAAGGTACATATTTTTTATTTTCAATAAAAATCAAATCATTTAATCTAAATATGAATAAAAGCATTTATTTTAATCAAAGCAAATTTTCTGTTAATTGGGTATTTTACACATCAATATTTTTCTCACACTTACAGAGCCAAAATGGCGCCCCGGACAAATGTACGGGTTGTCCGCCCCTAGAGCGGGCCCTTTTGTTGAAATAACAAGCACTATTTAACAATTAATTTTTCACAATATCGTAAGAATTAAACCTACCACCACCGGTCGGAATGACCGGTTCCAGATTTATTATTTTATAAGAATGATTTTATAAATAGCTTTAGTAGAGCACGTATTATAATGGGATCCGCAGAAAGTCTAAATAAAATCAATCTTGTCATTTTTATAAGGAAACATTACTTTTAAGGCTCGGCAGGTTTAGTGTTAAAGATAACGTTGACTTACAAATTTAGTATTATTCTCCAATAGAATTAAATTCTCTGTAAAATTAATTTTTATAAAAATTAATCCTGATGAACACAACAATTGGGCCACTTTCATAATTACGAGCCCAATTTTCACATCGCTGTTACAATTAAAGCAGAATCAATTCTCAGCGCAATCGACACCCACGCTCGCGACATGGACGAACCCGGGAAGATCATTTCGCAGAGTTTGATTAGACGCAGTTTCACAACGTTCAGCTCCGGAAAAACGTTGACTAATCGACGACAGAGGTGGCGAACCGCGAGTTCCACCGCGCTAATGGAAACGTTCGCGGAAATTAATTCCATCAGGGTTGCAACGGTCGACCACGAAGGCCTCGAGAGGAATGAGTATAGCATTCTTAATGTATTTAGCGTGGAATGCGACTCCTACGAGCTGCGTTCACCGTCGGAAGTCTGCTCTCGCCGGCCAACGGTCGTTTCTTTCGTCATGAACTGCCACGATGTGGCTCCTAACCGCGCAAAAACGCGGACAGTGTCGTTTATCTGGCAAATTAAGTGCTGGGTGGCCGTGTTCCTCGAACAGTGGCCGTTTGTTCGAATTTTGGCGATCGGTACTGCCCTTGATAATTATTGCCCATAATTAATATCTAATTTCGCAGACGACACTGGCGTGTTCTGAAACTGATCCCCAGGTCTTGTCGTTCATGGATATTGACAATAGGATCCCTAACTAGTTGGTTCCACGACCGTGCCGATGTCGAGATCACTTCCTTCGTGGTTCTTGGTCCGTTTTGTAAATCGACGTTCGCCTCGGCATCAATTCAGCTGACAAAAGTCCATCATCTTCGGTTAGGAGGTGAATAGCCCGGCATTTAAGTCCACAGCCCAGGCCAGCCATAAATCAACGGCGAGTGAAAACAAGCTATCGGGAATGCTGAAGGATGAACGCAGGGGGTTCGTTGAAAGGCATGAAATCCGCGAACCACGGGCAATTTTCATCCACGGTCGCGGATTCTCTCGTTTCCCTCTCTCTTTCTGTCTCTCTCTCATTCGGAGAGTGTGCTTAACCGGCCGGCCGCGTAGCGGTTTTCCTACGGCGTCGTTTACAACCGGCATTCTTGGCAGGATTGCGGAATGTGGATCGCAGGCACGCGAATGACAACTCCGAAAGGACATTCCTGATCGCTGCTGCTGTGCACCGCCGGCGAAAGATTCCCGGTGTTTCGTCATCGTTTAAGGAATCAACCGGCTACTGCCTGTCCAGCTTCACCGTTAAAACCTGTACAGCCTCCGGTCAACTGTCCCCGATGATCTAGGAGGCTCATCTTCTCGTTTAGTCCAAGGGGATCGAGCGAACCCGCGCTGTCCTCGGAGGATCAACAGCTCACGCGACGCCCTCCGGCTGCTAAATCCTTCCTCCAGGATCTGTACGTTTTCTAGAGCTTTCGACACTGGTCGCGAGAGTTCTCGCTGATTACATTTCTTACATTCCCTGAACCTCTACCTTAAATTGCGCCTACTTATTTCTATCATGAACGCATAAAACCCGCAGTCCAATCACGTGAAACCTAGTAACCAAGTAATGAAATATCGAGGTGAAACGAGGGAATTATTGTTTTCCAAGAAGCTGCTCTCCAAGTCGATCGATAAGGATATCTATCGCTGATGACGTAAAATCTTATCTTATTGTTAATTGAAAATAATGCATCATTCATGCATTATTTCTATCATAAACGCATAAAACCCGCAGTCCAATCACAAAAAACCTAGTAAACCAAGTAATGAAACATCGAGGTGAAACGAAGGGAATGATCGTTTTCTAAGAAGCTGTTCCCCGAATCGATCGATAAGGATATCTGTCGGGTAAACAATCCGCCGAAACGAAGATGCTATCGGACGCCCAACTGTCGGGGCCAACGATAGCACACTCGAGAACGATCGTTTCCAATATTTCGCGGCAATAAACGAGGCACTGCGGCCGACACACTCCAAGATACGAGAAGTCGATGTGTTGCGAAACGTTTCTCTCGCTGAACGCCGAGACTTATTTTTCGGGGACGTAATTAGCCGTTTATTTCTTCATCGTGCGCGGTACACCAACATGGCGGACGTCGCCGAAACGAAAAACAGCAAATTTGAGGAACAGCGATCGAACGACTAGGAGGCCGAGAGAAGAATCTCTCGGAGGGGGACAGAACGGAAGCAGGATCAAAGAAATAGAAAGAGAGGGACGGGAGAGAAAGACAGCGAGAGAGAGAGAGGGACCGAGGGAGAAAGAAGGGTCAGCGACCGAAGCGAAACTTGCTAGACCGTGAGCCCCGCAGATGTGAAATGAAACCAGACGGCAGATACGTTGCCCCTGTGCGGATTATTTCGCGTTAGATCGCTCGAGGAAATATTTTTGATTCGGGACGAAAGCAAGAGTCCCAGAAGACGTTTGTCCTCTTCTCCGAGTCGATTGGTCGCGACAGCGTACTTCTTAATGGTCTTCGAGGAGCTCGTTCTATTTTCCATGCCGTACAGATGGAGACGACACCGGGGAACGTTGAATTAGTAACTTGTACAGGCTGCGGCAAAGTTGGTGGTCACGCAATTCTGAATTTAGAATCCCCAATTTGGAAAATGTTCTTCAGCAGTTCGATCGGACCGCTTCTTTGGAAGACTTGGCGATCGGAAGCGGTGTTTTGAGCCACCCTGTAGCAGCTAAACTATGAGTTTCGGTGAAAGTGCACGGCAGGACGTGTGACTCGGCGTTGCTTCGTAATTATCGTGGAAGGGAATCGGCACACACGGCAGCGTTACCGATTTTATTTGTCGCGAGCAAAATGTCCCACTTCGCCGACGATAAACCTTTTCTCGCGGCTGCGTCGCGATAATGGAGCAATTGTTTGACTAGAGGAATAATTGGAGCACGCTTATCAGCTCGCGAATTCGTGTCGCACTGCGTCCGCAAATAGCCGAGATAGCGCGATCCAAAAATCTCCGGCGAGGGTCTAATTACGCTGCTCCAGAAATCTCGGATTTTTTCGCCGATGAATGCTCAGAACGCAGAAGAATTACTTGAAAGCTCCAGTGGTATAAACGCATGGAATTTCGCGGCGCTTTCGACGCCACCCTATGGAAAATTAATGCGCATTTGGAGGGGGGATCGATAAATATTTGGTTTTCAAGTTAACCACGTTTTTACGCCGGCGACCTCGTATGCATTTCCCGGGTTTCTCTTTTTAGCGCCGGCCAGAGAAAGCAGTACAGGGTGTTGCAAAAGTACGGACGCCAATTTGGATCGAGGGAAATCGAAAAAAAGCACTTTACAGGAACTATACGCTGTACAGAACATTTCCGAGAGATTTGAACGTACACAAGTTCTTCAGTTCGTGGTCCGGCGTGAAATTCATTGAATAATACACGGCCGTTCAAAGATGGGGGTCACGGGGCCCATTAAAACGTCCGCCGAAATTTACTGTACCAGTCGGAGGATATTTTTGCCGGTTTTATGGTCGTTCCGCCGTTCTGTTCGTAATTGACAAACCGCTTGATTACATTTGCGATACAGGGTGACTGAAAGATACGTAACCGAGACCGTACGTCCGGCGAAACGCGCGCCGCGCCGGTATGAAGACACTTTTGTCGTGTTTATGGGCATTTCGTCCGAGCGATTAACACCAAGTCCCCGCTTCTGGAACGTCCCGTAACGCATCGGGCACCCTATTCCGAATTTTCTTGATTTTACGACGCCCGTGGCAGCGAGCAGCGGGAGTCCCCTCGGCAGAGAATCGCGGAATGGCCATCGGGGCCATCGGCATCGCGAAACAGTCGTAAAACCAAAGGACGCGGCCCCAACCTCCTTCTAACGGAGCGGACGAGCAACGGTGTGTCCATTTTCGTCGTCGAGCTTCTCTTTTAGTTATCGCTCGATGCCGTTGCACGCCATTTATTGTTTGCAGTATCCAAGGCTTGCTCCACTTTATCGCCGTTTGCCGGAATTTACGGCCCGATGCAAATTGGAATATTTTCTTTCACTCGCGAGCTGCCCGTCAAAAACCCACAAACCGCGCTTGCAGCTGAAAGCTTCCAGCTCGTACTTTCCACTGTTATTAACCCTTTCGACTCGAATGGCGACTCCGAGGCGCCACTAGAACGTTACCGTGCCGTAAATCAAGGCAAACTCTGCGTCGCTAAATTTGTTGGGGTTTAATGGATTGATGAAATACTGAGTGCGGTCAGGACGGCAAGTTGCGTCGCACAGTGGTCAGTAACTGCGGATCTTTATGCTAATCGTTTCCTGCATCGATCGCGAGAAACAGGAATCACATGGAAGTATCTTCCCTTCTTTAATACAGACTGTAACTATTGGGAATGTCGAATAAGTTCTCGCAGTTTTCTAACAGACGGCGTTACCAGGACTGCGCGCGTGTGGTTTAAGATGGTAACGCATCTATAAAGAAGTACTATAAGCAAGTTTGAAATTCACTGTATGCCCATTCCGCCGATGTCCAAAGAACTATCTTTTTCATAGTGTTGAACATGGCGAATTTCGTACAAAAAAGAAGAGTATTTGCGGGGAATTTTAGTGCACCACTTTATTAAAAATAAAAAAATCTGCGGCTGAAGCACACAGAATTCTTGTGGACACTTATGGCGACCATGCTCTGTCGGGAACAACATGCAGAGAATTGGTTTAGACGTTCCAAAAATATTGATAATGACCTTGACGATAAAGAACGCTCTGGCGCACCCCAAAAGTTACAAGACGAAGAGAATTAGAGGCATTACTTAATGAAAACTCATGTCAGCTGAGAGAAAGTCGTGGCTAGCCATGGATAATACTTTCAATGACATGATCATGAAAAGTTAATCAAAAAAACACAACGAGAACTTATTCAAAATCCGAAAACATTCGAACAATTTTTCAATCCTCCGACTGTGACTGTGTACGCTGTTATCGCAGCAATCGCCAAGTGTTACGGAAATTGATTATGGAACGATCTTTCAAAAAAATGTGCAGCACCTAATAGAACTCGTACCGTGTACCATTTTATGGGCAATGCACGCTTCGAGGAACACGCTCGCAATTAACGATAATTGTGGAATCCGGAGATAAAACGAGGGAATGGCACGGGCTCGAGACGGTGGACGTCGAGAAGCGAAGAAACAGTTGACAAGAATGAAATATTGACCCCGCGAAGCGCAATTTGTCATCGCACTTCGCGGTTCCATGGCATAGCTAACTCGAGTCGCAACCGCCGCCGCCGCCATCACGCCGGTATCGAAAGTATGAGAGTTTACCGTACAGTGTAGCTTTAATTGCTCCCCAAGCTCGCGTCCACGTATTTTGCACTTTTTCTAAACGATTAGCAACGTGTTTTACGTAAGTGGCCACCGCTATGGCTCACGTAATAGAGTACGGAGCGGCGGTACACGACACGCGGGACGTGTCTTTTCTGTGAATAACTTTCCACGGTTGGATCGCGATCCGATCGATTGGTCACGATCGTCCGGGATCGAGCGTATTTCCCCAGAGGAATTCTGTCCCTCGAACGGAAACCGTAATCTCTAGACTCCGGATTCTTATGAGAAATGAAAATTGTTAACATTGATTATCTCCCGTCTTAGTAGCTTTATTAGGCGAATAAATGTCGACTCGTAAACGGGACCATAATTCCCGATGCTTCGCGAGATCGTTCGCCGAAAAATCGACCGATAAACCGAAATAACGGCTTCATCGGGCTTCGTTGCGGAGTTGTTGCTCTCCGACGATCCATCCCGAGGCAATAACACTTCAAGTCGGTGGCAGCCACGCCCAATCGCGCGGAGGATCGATCATCGTCGACGTTATCTTTCACGTAACAATTATCCTCGCGAATGTAAACCAGAAATTCTTATTCTACAAAGTTTACGACCGTCCCACCTCAGCGTCGCACGACTTATCTTTACGGCGCATGCTGAAGCTGCAATTAAAGAAGAAAGCGAAGCGCAAAGATACAGTCTATTGTTTTCTAATGGAGGTGATTATATTGAAACCGCGTCAAGATCGAAATATTACTTTTTTCCGTTATCGCCGCTCTCATCGTCGGTACGTAATCGTATCAGCCATAAATAAGGGAGAGTGCGAGCCCCTAGAAAGTCGGGGAAATTCGCGAAAGTGCTCGAAAGTGTTGCTCAAAACTGTCTTTTGTTTGGTTTTCACTTGGCACGGACGCAACACGCCAGCGAATTTGCATCATCCTCCACGCCGAGCAGGCTTAATCGATTAATCGCGTTTATCTGCGATCTATAAACTGGTAATACTAAAACAAAATTTCAGTCGAAAGTCACCGAACCAGTCGGGGAGGGTGGTGATCGTCTTTTTCTGATGAAACTACAGGTTTCACAGATCTGAAGTATTCGCGAGAATTCCGCGTAAGGTCGCCGCGCGCGCAATGGGAAAAGCGAGTGCCCGAGCGACGCGACGACGGAACGTGCTCCGATCTGGAACACGTGAGAACGTGAGACAGGGAACAAGACGTGGGACGGGTCTGCGTCGCTTCCGGTAACAGGAGAATCCGATGACGACCGTCTTTCTCGATCGAATCGAACGGGGAACGGAGACGAACCGACTCGCCTGGTCAACGTTCTGCCTTCTCGCCTTACGTTCCGCCGCAATCTCTACTCCGGCGGAGAAAACTCCCACACTATCCTGTAGCTCGTGAAATTCTGCACCGAAAATACCCGAAGCAACTTCCAACTGGGAGGTTTCATTTTCCTACAAATCGAGTTCGAAGCGCACACTCGAGCAAGTCGCGTGGAAAAACGTCTGTCGCTGCTTTGAAGCGGATTTCCTGGAGAATGAAGCCACGCAGGGGTAAAACGCCCCATACTGACTTTTAGCTCGTGAAATTCTGCACCGAAAATACCGGAAGTAATTTGTCTCTGAAAGCTTCCGTTTTCGAGCAAATCGAACTCGAAGGAAGCAGATACATGGAAGATGCTTCCAGGTGTATCAACGCGTTATGCCGGGCGTCTGCGATGCGCATAAAACTATTATGTCATAAGCTTCGAGGCCATTCACGGGGAGTTTACACTTGCGGGTCTTCGTGGGGAGTTCCGCGTCTACGTAGGACGTCGCGAAACTGCGAGCCTCGTCCGAGACTGTTCACGTAACTTCGAAAGAAATTGCGTCGCCAGTGTATTAACAGCTTGATCTTGATTATTATATATACATATAACAACTTGTTCAACTTATCTGGATCTACCAAGGCTAATCTTTGAGCTGATGCCCTGGGGATAAAGAAGGTTGTTTAATCGTGAGTCGATATACAATATAATTGCTCAAGAGAACAGGAATCCGCAGCAATTTTTCAACCTGTCAACAGGAATACACGCGAAGCGTTGAAGGCATATTAGAAGCAGGTGCCCGTGGATACTTGCGAAATAGTTACTTGCATAGACGAGAGATAGTCCGCAAAAATCGCAGGAACGAAGGGGCACCGGCGATCGGCGGCGACCGAGCGATCGATCACCGGCTAATAGTCGTTTATTAATGTCCGCGATCGCGGAAAAATCGGTGCCGGAGAAAATTTCAATTTTCACTTATGCAACCCCGCGTTCCTTACATAACGTCGCCGCGCTGAGAATGCCGCTGGGACAATCGTGAAAGCGTGAGAATGATTTTCTGGCTTGTCTTCCGCGAACAATTAGATCTATCGACGTAATGAATGAAGCCGAACCGAAGAGCTCCACGGTCCTTTGATTGAAGCGATCTAATCTTCCAGGACTCCGTTGCTATTTCGCCGGTGTACAGGTCGTTCCAAAACTAGTATAGCGACCGCGTACCAATGTTTCCGATCGATTATTCTAGGTGTTTCTCTAATGGGGTAATTTCTAAAGAATCTTACCTTCGTGTGAAGGAACGCTAGAGACTTGTTCACGTTCTCGATCTTGTGTACTCGCATGCGGCCATTGTTCGGCTTGGCCAGTCGCTCGCCGGAGATGATCTCGAGCAACTTCAGAAGCTTCTTGCCGTCCGCCAGGTCCGTGAACAGGTCGTCCACTTCCATGCGCGCCTGGAAAAATAACGTTTCGATCAGAATCAGGTGCAGTTTTAAGGCAGGATTTAGGAGTTGCAGGAGTCTTCGAGCCGGAGGGAAAAGATCGCCGGGAGCATTACCTTGAGGAGGAACGAGTTGATCCATTTGGTGAAGGTCTTCTTCTGGATGTGCAGGCGTTCCTCCTGCAGGGCCTTGATGCGGCCCTGCTCGAACTTGAGCACGTCCTCCCTCTGAGTCATTCTCTTTTGTATGTCAGGACCACCCCTGAATCGGTCGGCTCTCGTCGGCGGATAGTTCGGCGTGTACTCGAAGTTGAAGGTCCTGTCTTGGGGTGCGGCGCCAAGCCCAGCGCCGGGCACATACTGCGCCCCTGAAAGCCAAACATTTCGCTCCGGTTAGAACAGATTCAGAGGGATGTAAACATCCTCCCCAGGAAACGGAAACGGGGAACGAAACACAAACCGACGCGAATGAAATATTTGACGCCACGTGCGGCACCCCGGGTCTAAGAATACCACGCTACAACCCTGCAACATTGAATATTTGTTCGAGCACACCCGGTACACGAAGAAAGAGGATGCTATTCCAGGACGATTCACTCGGTTCCGCAAATCGTAATAGCGATTTATGTCCGCGACCACGTCCGAGTCCACGTCGTCCGTCCGGCTGCCGCTGTATGGCGGCGAAAAATGAACGGGAGACAATAAACCGTGGACAATGATCCTGTCGAGTCATCGCGCCGGCAACAGCCTCTGCGTACACCTTCTTCCCGGCACTCGGTTCTTATTTGCCACGCGTTTTATCACTGTCCGACGACCGACCATTTCATACCGCGCGTTTCGCCGGGAAAAATTACAATGGAGATACGATCTGCCGCGCGGATCCAGGATCCAGACTCACCGCCCGCGACGGGGCGTTTTTAATTAACGCCGTTTGGATATGTTGAGCGCTGATTTACAACCCCTGATTTACAACTCCCGCGGCTCGTTAACCTCGAAAATACTGTCGATCGCGAGATACCTCGCAGACATATTTAGATTTTTATATCATTAACTTGAGAGGAACCACTCGCCCTTCGAATTTTGACCACTTCTGTGTCTGAACTCTGGTTTCCCCGTGGAGGGGAAAGTCAATAAATAAATAACATAACATAAATACAAAAACAAATTTGTATAAATAACTAAATAACTATAAATATGTAAGACAAATACATAAAATAATTTTTTGTTAGAAAATCGAGCTCTTGATAGCTCGCAGATTTGTTTAGATTTTTCTACCAATAATTTGAGAGGAATCCCTCGCTCGAATTTGTCCTGTTGGAAATTGTTGTAGCTCGGATAAGAGCGAACACAATTTAACAGCACTGAATTTTTGCGACTTGCCAAAACTCGATCGCTGAAATCCAGCGAAGATGGTTAACCGCGAGGAAAATAAGCGAGGAACAAAGGAAACTGTAGCACTATAATTGTCCAGACTATTTCGAGCTCTTCCGCAATCTCTCGCAGCGATAAGATATCAGGAAAAAAGCCGCTTCCACGGCCTACGAATAGGAAAATGCTGCTCGTTTCGAGATTGCCCGTGATCGAGCGTTTTCGAGAGCGCAGTAATATCTCGAATTCCTTCTGCTCACGTTCCCGATAACTTCTTCGATTACTGTTCTTCGATAACACACCTATGGAAGATTGCTTTGGAATTGAACGTCCTCATTGTTCTCGTATATTCCGTTTCAACGATTTGTTACGACGACGCAAACAATTCCGGAGGCTTCCCTGACTGAAAACATGATGGATTGGGTTTCACAATTGTGGAACATCCGCTTCGGAACTCGGCTGAGCTTGTTACCGTTTCTAGGCTGAAATGGAACGCGTTTCGCGGACGCCGCAAGCTCCAGCTGTTTAAAATTCTCCAGCAATCAGGCACAGCTAATTTATTGAACTCCGGAACACAAGGATCTCGATGAAGCTGGTGGCAAAGGTTCGTCGACGTTTTTACGAGAAGCGATAAAATCGTCGATCAGCTTTTTTTTATCGAGCAACAAAGGATCGAAGAGGTTGATAAATAAATCTCCGGTCGAGTATGAAGTTTTTGCGAGGCGTGTTTGCTCGATTAAAACAGGTTGAAAGGCGGAGGCTTCGCAGCCTCTCGTTCGCCCAGCTTTTTCGTGGGATCAGGGGAAAGGGATCGTAAGGCAATTCCGATTTTTTAATTTGATGGCGCGATAAATAACGCAATCGCGACGGAAGAAAAACTTGGTCGGTCAAGTTCTGAACGCCGGCCGATTTGCATACAATTGTCACGAGAGCGAGGAGGAGTACGGCGCGTCTGAAACCTGTCGGACGCGATATGCAATTTAAATACGCACGCGAGATCGTCTGCCGCGGCCATCGCGTTTAAATAATTCAACATTATCGGCCGGCGAGCGCGCATTAATTGTCAGCGAACGTTTCCGACGAAACTCTGCCTCCCATGGCCATCGAATCTCCAGACGCATTATCATAAGCATTATCGTATGCTTCTCCTATTCTGAATATTTTGATATGTCAACATATTCTGACGTGGCTGTACGTACAATGTACTGAATATCATCCACAATATTTACTTCAACAGAATTTTCGAAAAGAAAACGTAAATATTGAGGCCCACGAGCGGGACAAAATGATAGCACAAATAGCAGTTTTACATATTTGTCAGTTGTGCAGAAGTTACTGGAGAGCAAACATTCATTGCAACACGATAATGTCGCAGTCTACGCGGCGAAAGCGGTCAAGAAATACTTTCCTTCAAAAATGATTCGCGTTTTGGAGTGGCCAGCAAGATCTCCAACCTCAACATTATTGAAAATTGTTGGGGACAACATCTTGCCAGAGCTGTGTGTCAAAATGGCAGACAATTCCAAAATATTAACGATTTAAAATAGTGCATTTTGTCTGCTTTTAGTGCTCGGTAAGTTTACTGTTAATTAGAAAAACGTCTGAGAGAGATAGGGACAAGGCATGTGGAAATAAATTTCGTCAATGCTACGCCAGTGCGAGCAATTATCTCTCGTGGTCAGAAACACGCTCGCAGTCTAATTAAAATCCGCGATGTCAGATTAAGTTCAAGACCAACGGAAAATCGCTCATAAATTTCACACGGACATTGGAAGGAACAAACAAGCTAACGCGAGTGTCCGTGGTCTAATTAGAATTCACGGTTTCATATTAAACTCGCCAGAGACGAATACAAATTGAAATTTCGAGAGTATCTCTGCGGAATCGTCCATAAATTTCACGGAGGAGGCTCCAACGTCGAATGATGTTGGTAGATTAATTGCAATCCGAGCTCAGTAAAAACTAAACACACAAATGGAAAAAGGGAGGATGCTACGCCACTGGAGGATGCGCAGGAGCCGATCAAAAAATTATACAGGCGCTAGAAAACGTGTCAGTAGCCTAACAAAGATTGTTATCTCCGTATCGAAGTCGGTGAAAATGAATACAGATTGAAATTTAGAGAGTATCGCTAATAAAAAATTATACAGGCGCTAGAAGACGTGTCCGTAGCCTAATAAAGATTCCAATCTCCACGTGGGTCTCGGTAGAAGTGAATACAAATGAAGATTTAGACATCGCGTCGACGAAATCGACGAAAGAAGAGAATGCTACGCCACTGGGGCTCGAAACGAGCTAATAGGACGCCGTACAGGCGCTCAGGAACGTGTCGAGGGTCCGAGATTCCATATTAAATGAGAGAAGAATCAGAAATTGAAATTTGGCGAGTATTTTGAGCAAACCGGTATAAAGCGGGGGGCCGAGCGGCTGCGCCACTGGCGAGTACAGGGCAGCCCGGTTCGCGATCTCGTTCGCGTTGAAAAGCGTGCCAACGCAACGGTGCGGTGGCCGGCGCGGGTGCGCGCGCGAACCAAGAGGGCAATGACAAGCAGGTAACATCGGAGATTTGATTAGAGTGCTTAAGCGGACTCGTGGGTCGTTCCGAAGCCGCTGGAAACCGCGTAACGCGATTGTACCGGCCACGCGAGTTCTCGAGCGCGTAGCATCGTAGCGTACACCAAGGATTCCTCGAGCGTGACGGCCGCAGGCGCGTACAGGTTCGGTCTTTTCGCGGAAATTACGGTCGCAAGGTGAGCGTGGAAACGCATGGAACGCTTCTTCCAGGAGCATAGATTGCCGTGGCTCTCTTGGATCCCTGCGATCGCGAAAGCCGACTCTCAATTCCGCCGCCAGAGGATCATTACGAGCCTCGATCCACTCGTTTCCACGGGAAGAATCTCCCCAGAAAAAATTTCAATTATGCCCGGGACCGTGTCTTCGGAGACCTCCTAGAAAAGGAGCTACGGCTCGATCGAGGATTCCCGAGACTGCCGAACCTCCCCTAAGGGCATCCAAGTGCCGAGTCGAGCGGGAGGAGGCTTCTAGGACCAACAAAAATAGCTCTCAAGGTCCGCGAGCCATCCGGAGCGAAGGGAGTCCTAGGAGGAATTCAAGAGGGTCCTCGGATCGAGGTTCGAAGGATTTCGAGGTACAGGTACTCGACGATCTTTCGAAGGAATTTTCTAGCTCTTCTCCGCAAGACGCAATGACGCGGCTCAACGTCGAGACCCCACCCACCAGGTCTAATTACGAGGAATGCGAAGTGCCACACAGTAGAAGCCACTATCTGCTCTGACAAAGTCAATAAAGAGGTGCAATTGCATCCGTGTTGCCTCTATTCACGATCTGAACATCTTTTACGTCTCAACACGCGGTTTCTGACGGATCGCAGCACGTCAACAAGTACAATTTTACCGGAACATGGACTTGCCCAGTTCGCCTATCGAGGTCGTCCATTTTAGAAAGATAAATGCTTCGCGGAACACGCAGAAAAATGTGATACGGTCTCTCCCTCCGCCGAGAACTTCGCCTCGGGTTTAATGATTAGCAGAAGAATTAGCAGATCCGTCTCGAAAGATGGATAAAATTAGCAGGGATTTAGGTTTTACCATAGTTTCTGCGGGACATTCTGGAATCCTTCACTGGCGATAGGTGTCCACGATCATTGCTCGTCTGTGATCCGCTCGCAGCGATAATAACACCGATAAATCACTGTCGGAGGCGTTTTGACGTTCGCGAATGCCGACACCGGACTGATTCAGCGGTTAATGGAAGACCACTGACACAGACTGGGCCCTGTTATCGCCTATCGCGAGCCCGTTGTCACCAGCCTATCCTCGCTCCTTGTCCGAACAACCGAACACCAAACACTGAACGCGAGACCGTGTGCGAACGGACGCGATTTAGAGGGAACTGTTCGTTCAGCCGGCAATGGTTCCGACCGAGCGAAAAAACGCTGGTCGTCGTCTATCGGCGAAGTTGGGCCGTGTTGGGAACGGTTAGTGCTTGGATAACTGGACGTCCGGACCGCCCAAAGAACCCATCGAAATCTCCCTTTCACCCAGACCAAACGGGTCCCTCCACCGGGAAGAGAAACCGGAGGCTGAAGAAGTCATCTCGTCAACAGACTTTGTACTCTAACGATCCGCCTAACAGCAAACGCGTCGAACAAATCGATCTGCCATTTTTATTCAACAAACGTCGTTGTTGAAATATTCTCTGAAGAAGTGGGAAAATATTTATCCAGGTTTTCCCCAGATTGAAATCTGTCTGCGAATACTAGTTTCTAGGTTTTTGCAAGCGAGACAGCATTAAAGATGGCGGCCGAGGCGTCGACTTGTTCCGCAGCCGTTCGGCCGTATACAAATTGTGTTTAATTACCAGTCGCGACGGTTCTATAACAGGCATTGATACATCTGACGTGTGCGGAGTTAGAATCCGACTTACATATGTTAATCAACGAGCGCCGCATAGGCGTAGGAGTTCTCGTCGCGACGGCGCTTTCCGAGAAGGAAGAGAGGGAACTGTCATCCGTGACTTTGCAAGCGTGATGTCACTGTTTGAGCTGACTTCTTTTTTACGGTGTTTGTCATTGCGTGATGCAACCAGGAGTTTGCAAACGCGACCGGAAACCGTGGATCAACGAGGTTGCACGGTGAACGGGGACGAGACATTCCCATAGTTCAGAATTAATCGATCGTAACGTAGTCGCGAGCGAATGATTTTATTCGACAGAACCGGAATACACTTCATTTTATTCCACTTCGCGAAGACTCGTTCCTGTCGACGATATTTTATCCAGCTGAAGACGCAGCTACCTATCGTAACAACTCGAGAACTCCACTCGAGTTCCGAGGGAACGTTGGTGATTAGACTGTGGATCTTTACGCTCCGCGACAAAACTATAAGACACTTGCGAACTTTGATGAAAATTCAAATTAAAAAGAAAAACGTTTCAATTTAGATGGACCGGATGGTCCTTCATATTATTTTCATAATCTGCGGAAGGAAGAATTGCATTTGTCAAGTCTGATTTTATCAAAAATTAGAAATTTTAATGAAACCTTTTTCAATCTAATTCAACAACATGCCGCTATAGAAATGTATGTACTTCTGGTTGATTCTTTGGATTAATAACGAAAACTTTTACGAAAAAATTAGTATTAATAAAATATTAGCTAAAATCGCAGGTGTCTTATAGTTTTGTCGCGGAGTGTATGCAAAATAAGAATTAAGTGCAAACAGGAGCAAAATATAAATTCCTTTTGTTCTCTAAAAATTAAATATAGTTGGAAATAATAATTAATCCCTCCACAGTTCTTGATTTCATCATTTTTAGAAAATCTCCAGTCTCAATGTTCGCAACAAGAAGCTTTGCGGCAGGTGGCCGTTGCCGAGGGTTAGGAATCAAGTCCGAGGATCGATAATTAATTAAGGCAGCGTACCGTCCGGTTCCATCGATAAGCGTTTTGTAATGGGCGCGCAACAATGGATTGCGCGGCGCGATCAATCGATTGCGAAAGAATTCCAGCTTTGTATCTAGATGTTGCGAACCCTTCGGGAGTTTCTCTGTTTCTAGCGTGGCGCATGCACCGTGCTTCCGGTGGAATCTCGGCGCTTCCTATTCGCCAGGTGAGCAAACAAGTTCGAACGGTATACCGGTGCGTCCGCGGAGCTCAACGATGAAAGTCGTGAAAATTGTTGCTGGCGAGCGCGCACGTACCTCGGCAGCCGAATGCGACCGATTAAACATTTACAAGATCCGGCCCGGAGATACGGGCTGCCGTATTCGTAAATAACATTAGCAGTGCCCCTCCTTTTCACTTTCTATCCGCACGATCTTCGCCGGTTCCTCGTGAAATTAGCCCGTTCGGACGAAGAAGCGTCGGGCGATTTTAAAAATCATTTCTCTTCTTTGTACAAAATAAAAATTGTCTCTCGTAAGGGGTAGGGGCAAAATATTAATCTGTTTCGTTCTTTAAAAATTGAACAGCGTTGAAAATAATACGTTTCGTTCGTCAAAAATTAAATAGAGCTGAGAATAATACTTTCCTCTCTGGAGATGCATCAAACCCGCAGAGATTGGCGGAGAGGCGGAACAATGCCGGCGGAAAGGGAAACGTTTATGGCCGCGTTTTGCGGCGAAGGTGTTTGAACATCTGGACTTTATCTGATACGCGAGGTTGACGGTGGTAGTACGGCGAATTCATAAATCATAACGTCACCGCTGCTTTTACCAGATAATCGTGTGGCGACGAGACAAGCCAGCGAGAAATCTTGACGTAATCGACAGAGCCACTTCTCGGCTTCTCGGGCACGGTACTTTTCCGTGCGTGAACAATCGCCGAAATCGATAATCGGGACGATGAAGCGAATGATTCTGGCCGCCGGCTACCAACCGGCAAAGATCATTGGCAGACTGGCGTTCGACTGGCGACGAATCGTTCGATGACGCGACTACAAAGACCGCAGATTATCAAAGAAGGAAGGGTTCTCGCGCCTTGGACGGAGTTAGGGGGGTCACGGCTAGGCCAGGAAGTTAAAAAGAGTGCCGGAAGCACGGTGACCACGCCGGAAGAGGCCAGAAACGTAGAAGACCGCTGGGACCAGGTGAAATCCGAGCCGTATTATGATCGAGGCGCGTCCCGAGCCGGCTGGAAAGGGATACCACCTACTATTTTGACATCGATAGCGGCGTACAAACGTTCGTATACCGTGGCGTCGGGGGGGGGGGGGGGGAGGATGCGACAAGGTCTGGCAAGTTCAAACGGTATGACGACACTCCTATATTTGGTCGTCTCGCTTCGGGATCGACTATGTCGTCGACTTCTTTTTCCCAGTGACACTTGCCGGGGATTGTTCCTCCTGCCAATCCCTTCACCCTTGTGTAGTCAACCGGGTACGTTTCTTTCTGCTGCATCTCTTTCAACAACTTGTTCTCTAAAAATAGTACATTCTCTGAATGACCATTCTTTGCTTCGACCACTGAAAATTGCTGTACTATTATTCACAATATTGTTTACATTATTAAATATGTTGGTACACTGGTCAAATGATAAGGCACCCCAAGGTTCTTAGCAATGAACATTCATTTGTACACATATGTATACACGTCGAAAGCGAATATACAACAAAATAATTTTCGCGTTAAAATAGTTCCGACTGCAAAGGGTTAATTTACAGTCTTAAAATGAGAATTTGTGCAAAAACATGTTAAATGCAAAGGGTTTTAAATAATCCATACATTTTGGTTGGCTACATAAGGTTTAACCAACCATTCCACGTCGCTTCAAGAAAACAGGGAAGAATTGCGAGTACACGCATCCAAGATGGTGACCGCGCGAACTCCAGACATCCTCGTGGCTCCGCTTGATTAGACCGGCGAATTAGCACTTGGGAATTGCAGACTTTCAGAGTCTCGAGGGAACCGAGGCCAGGAATATGCCCGTTCGAAGGTTTCCTCCGACACTCCGCCTCTCTTCCGTGTTCGCCACAGCGTAATTAGCGCCTCGCGTGTGAATCACCGTTCGCTGATCAACGAAATTCGCGCAGGGGTACAGGATGGAGTAATCTTTTTACGATACCGCGAGCCCTTCATTCATCTGGCATATAACAGTGCTTGCCCCCGGCCGGAAGTGTTTCTTCTTTATGGGAAGTGGAACAGTGCCGCGCCACTGTGCGAGCGAGCCCCGTCACGCCTGCAAGAAAAGCCGCGTCTTTTTTCCGTATACATATTCATCGTTTCTAGATTCGTGATTTTCCTGGTCGCGACTCGGCAATGAAATCACTGCCGCGTTGAGCAATTATTGGATCGAGTCACACGGTTGATAATGCGTGGTAAACAGCGTGGATAAGAATGCGACTCCGTTTACATAAACGTTGTGAAACATTCTATTCGCGGGAATTACCAAGTACACCGATTTAGAAATGATTCAGAATCGATCGCGACTTCCACGGCCGATGACATTCGTCCCGCTCGAACAATAGGCTCGCATGACTCCCGATCGTTAATAACGGCGGAGGAACGCCGAAAGTCGTTCACCACCGGTCGACGCTTTTAAAACATACTCTGAGAAATATGTAACTCGTGTGATCTCGATTACTTACCAGAATCCCAATGTTTTCTACTCCAAAACTGCGTAACACAGTGTTTACATAATCATAAAACGAGATCATCATGTTTGCGCGTCGGTAATATCTATTTACCCAGGTTCATTAATCCAGATGATGTCATTTTGGTTTCTCGGAAGCGTCGATCCGCCACCTCCGCGAAAATTGTCGCCTCGATTAGTGTTTTTCGCGAGAACGACTTACCGCGCATCATTCTTAAGCATGAACTCATACGTTTTTCTTTCGGTTCGTTACGATCCGCTGATTCTACATATTGATATAATCCACAGTCCGGTGATCCCCGTTTGCACAAGAATCGTCGTCTTACGAGACCAGCGAGTGATTCACTCGGTTTCCTGCGGACGTTAATTGTTAAATTATAGCTTTCACGGCGCGGATTGGGCAACCAGTTGCATTATGCAATTATCTCACGGAATCGGGGACCGGGCGAGAGCGCGTATCGCTTTATCGAACCCTTCATTAAACTGGTTTTCTGGGAAGGAGGATCTCCGAGCTGTTTCCTGATGATCTGCAAGCTATCTTGCGATTTTTATGCGAAGTAAGAATTGTCTGCATTAATTGCAAGACGCGAGAGCTACGTTCCTGTCACCGAAAACTTATTCAAACTTAGGGATGCAGACGATTTCTTGTTATTAACCCTTTAGACTCGAAGACATTTCTTTCAACCCAGAACCTTTTACATTTCATGTAATCCTTTTTACATTATACATATCAAATTGAACCTGTTCTCCCATACAACAGTTGAGAAACAAATTATTTCTTTTACCAATAATCTTCTTCTTCGATAATCTCCTTTTCCAAAAAGAAGAGAGGGGATGAACCAGGTGTCAAAGTGTTGGCCTGGCTCCTTTTAGTGAAAAGTGAGTTGTGTCTCTCGCCTCACGGTCAAAGATTCTACGTGCACTATGCGGAACACGCTAGATGTCAACGGGTTACGAGGGGCGTGACTGAATGAAACGTATTATGCCACGGAAAATGCTTACAAGTCGGCTATCTGCTTCACGCTATCTACACGCCCGCATTCTGATCTACGGGAGAACGAGTAGTTTGCGGTGTCCTTTGTAAGTTTCGCGTTAATGGCTGCCGTTACTCCCACGCGCCACATTAAGCTCCTTCGTTCCCGAGCCTGGTCGCATGAATTCTCGACGGGGAAATGTGCAACAACCATCTGAATACAATGGACATCATCTAGACGTCCCTTGGCTGCGGGGCCTTTAAATTAGGCGATTTGAATTTTCATTAATGGACCGCCCTTTTTCGAACCCTCGCGCCATGATTCGTTTTACGGCTACAGTGAAAAGAGCAAAATAAAAATTGTCTACCTGCATCGCAACAAACTGAAGCGAAATAGGAATTGATTTTGTTTTAACAGTATGTTTAAGGTTCACTGCTACTCTTTTTTGTCATAAATGCATAAAATCGATAGCTTGAATTTGCCGCGAATTTTGTGCTCGAGATACCACCTTGTCAAAAGTAAATTCAAATTCTGTCTTTCGAAATTAATTATCGATCAGTTAAAGTTGCATTAGTTCTTTATAAATTCAAATAAATTGGAGCAGCAGAAGATGATTTATTCGTTTCTTACTTTTCCCATGCTAAAAAATAAATTGTGAGACTTTTCCACTTGTTCGCAAAGGACAAACATAATTACGTTCGTCAGACAGTGTTGTAAAGATTTGAAATTCAAATCCTGGGAACGTCTAGATATCTATTTCAATTTGAATGTCTAATAGAACACAAACTTTGTGTTAAATGTTAATGGATTGACACCCCTGTACTCTTGACAGAAAATGTTTGCTAACATGTATGCTAGAGGACACTACCGGCAAGGTACATATTTCGATTTGCGGTCAGATGACACTTGGAATGTAAATATAAACATAATTAATTGATAAACGTCGTTGCTGCGCTGTCGGGGTAAGCCAGGAATGTCTAATTGTTATTTCAACGCATTCACGTCGTTATTCATCTCCGAATTGAAATACATACTAACGATGTCGAGTCTCAATAACATAACCTATGGAACAAAGATTCGATTGTCAATCGAGTAACACCCGATAATTCTGACAGTAAAAGTTGACTGAACAAATGATCTGCCAATAATAAACTTAACAATTCGTATTGTTTTTCTACTAAAAAAAAAAAACCAAATTACATTCTGTAAATTTTGTAAAAAGAGCTTAGAATGTTTCCACAAAGTCTATACACATTTATTAAATTCCAATCGACAGAGGAATTTAATTATCAAGCACATGCATAGTTCTTCTCACAAAACTATTTATATTCTCTTGAAGAGAGTCATTTGTTGTTGCATAGATGCCATTAATTGCTGTTTTGCTGGTAGGAATACACCAAGTAGGTCACGACCATCTAAAAATAGTTTTCCAGTGCTTGCTGATTGCAGACTGCTGGAATGTTTGTTACAGGATACAATCTTCCCTATGATCCGAGCATCTAGGCATGTCAGGGAAAAGGAAAAAAGTGACCATGCAAAAGAAGCTAGAAGCCTTATTTAGAATTGACAATGGTGAGTCGCTGAAAAGAGTAGCCATCGACTTGGGAGTGGGGATTTCCACAGTGTCGGATTGGAAAAAGAATAGAAAGGAAATAGAAGAATTTTGCTCTAAAATGGTGTCCACGGACAGTTTGGACAATAGAGGGACAATAAAGACTGCGAAAAATGCGACGTTAGATAATGCTCTGTACATCTGGTATGTTAAAGAACGAGAGAACGGTGTTGCCATCTCGGGACCAATGCTCAGGAAGAAGGCTCTCAGTCTTAACGAAAAGCTGGGTGGAGATCCAACCTTCACCGCAAGCGTGGGATGGCTGGGAAGATGGAAAGGCCGCCATGGAATAAAATTGAACCTCTCTAGCGGAAGCTTTTTGAGCAATTCTACTTTTGCTGAGAAAACAAACTGTCATCCATTGCTGGAGGATGATTATGAACCGGAGAGCATGGTCATATGTTCGATAACGGATGATGAAGAGGACATGCAAAGTACTCTGCACAGCAGATGCGAAGATTCAAAGAACTTGGACCATGCGGAAGCAGTGGTAATGCTTGAGAAGTTGATTACATATTTTGATCGTCAAGGTGATACGTTGGAGGCTGAATTAATCACACTGCAAAGTTTATTTGATCGTGCGTCGAAGAAGTGTTAATTGATTATAAAACAGGGCTTGAATTGTCGAGCCTTGCTATGAGACAAGAGAAGGCCAGTGACTTTATTCAATAACTAAATGTACACAATATTTTTCTACACTTCTACATTTTATTGGATCACTGCGGCAAAACGTGTGGAATTTAATGAAGAAGAGGCTGCAGCGATTATCCTACTTTTCGCGCTATTAATCCGATGTCTCGGATCTAAAAGGAAATACCATATAAGTAGCTGGCATCCTACCTGCAGTGGTCGTTTTAATCTGTTTTATGTAATCGAACTATTTACGACGAGCCGATGATTCTTGTTTGATGATCGTCATCCAATTACAGCGCCGATACCAGTTTAATTTAATAGAATACCAGGGTGAACATCCTCTACGAGATGCTAACTCGGGGACCCCGGGCCTCATGGGAAACGGGGCAATTCCAATCTCCGCTCCGTCGCTCTGATTCGCTCGACGAACCCTAAAAAGCCTTCCTCTCCTAACGGGCCATTGATTTTCAACAAAATTATGCACGCTCACCAACGAGGGAAGACCGTCATCGATGGCAACCACCGTTAGGATCTCCCAGATGCAAGAATCCTTCGAGTTTTCCAACCGTGAAGCTGTTGCATCGTTTCGATACGATTTGGTGAGTTTTCCGGACCGCGTTACATCAACGTTTCACGATTCCTCTCAATGAATAAATGCTTCTCAACTGTTCTGCCACGGATCTGATTTGTCTCGTCCATTACAGCGAAGGGATTGATCAAGTTAGCCGGTCAGTTCGCAGGATTTCACGCCAAGTTCACGCGAACGCTACGAAACACAATGAACTTGGCCCCCGAAGGCTTTCGAAACGAATTAGGGGCACGCTGGTTGCGCAAACCGAAGCGGCGTTCACGCGAGGCGAAATCGCCGGAAAGTGAAATGAGACTTGTATGTGTGTATACGGTTTTTCTATTCGCCGCGGTACACGATGGATGCATATCGATAACGAGTCGGCGTGTCTCTCGTTACGAGGTGAAACTCGTTGCCGGAGCGTGTAGAGTTCGCGATGGTTCAATCGCCGAGAACAAAGTTGAAGATAGAGGCTAGCCAATAATAGCTTTTCCAAGTATCTCGCCCAAACCGAATGCATTTCCAGCATATTTTCACGTTACGGTATCTGTGGTAGGGGGCCTTGAGTAATGGCTTCACGCTGGCAAGTCTGAAAAAGCCGCGATAGGAGTGCTATGCCGAGCCGATTGAAAACTATTCGCTGTTCTATCTAATCGCCATTCCTGCATTAATTACACACGGAATCTCGGCCGATAGAGCCGGCCATTCATTTGCCCGATCTTCGCTTTCGATTCTCTTTTTATCTCGCTTGTTTTTCCATTGTTGCAGATGTAAAGAAATTCCTTACGGCCAGAGGGTCAAAAGTTGACCCCCAACGAAGAAGTCGAATTTTCAACGGAGTCAATGCATTCGGCAATGGTCCCCGGTGACGTCAGAGCCGTGTAGAAAGTTGACAAGAAAAATGTACATTCCTACATGCGTTCCGGCAGTTTTACATTCACCGGCGCGGCGTCTAGGTAGGTACTCGAAGAGTCTGACCGCGTGTATGAGCCAGATACGAAGCTCGCTCGTTCTTTCTTTCTTCATATCGTATTCTGTCGACGCGTACCCGTGAGGGGTCACGTACCGGGGACATGCAACTAATTACTGTGATCAGATGTCGTTGGGGAACTACGACGAAAATCAGCCCCATAACTCGTGCCCCTTTCACCTATACATCTACCACGCTTCTCTGGGACCTTTGCCTTCGGGCCCTCTGTGTTTTCTATCGCGTTAAAATGTACAGGGTGGTCCAAAGAAATTGTCGTTCTCAAGGTCGCGCCAAGGTTCCCCGAGAATTCTTTGCTGCGCGTACAATATTATTAGGTCATTGCACAGGTACCGTCTACTGCGCGAATTTTATGTATTTAGAACAAACGAGTAGATCAAATGCGAAATAGTGAACGCGTTTGTTTATGTTTTGGTGCGGACGAGTCTGACAATGAATCTTTTTTGGAACAGGTTCGCCGGGTAATGGCGACACGAATCCCGACGGAAGGAGAGCACGCGTATAAGATTTTACCCGATTCGCATAAATCGGCGATTGATGGAACGCGGGAGTACGCGCCAAGCCTTGAAGTCTGTAACCGGAGTCGTTGGTTCGCTCGTCTCGAGTTCCAGGACTCGCCAAGGATCTTTCTCTCTCTCATTCTCTCTCGCTTCTACTCGTTCCACGGACTCTCCATGTAGCGGCGAAAGGAGGAGGGGATTCCTCGAGAGCGGTCCAGCAACTCCCCAGAAAACGTGATCGCGCTCGCGCGCTCACGCATCAGAAACGTACTTACGTTTTGCTTGCTAGTACTCCAACTAACGTTTCCCAGCGATGGAACGAACGCGCTGCTACTCTAATCTCGAACTGTCTCGCGAGAACAAAAAGAAGGTCGCAAACAACGGCATTAAAAACTTTTTCAAACGGACGATAATCCGGCTGTAAACCATCCTTATCAAAGAGATAAATGATCCGTGGATTGCGCGTGCTCTTTGCACTTGATAACGATTCGGAAGATGCGCTCTTCGAGTATTCCACGTATCGGACGTTCAGGATTCGGAGCTGATGTAATTTCCTAAAATATGTTGCATATATTACGGCGTACAAGTTTACCGAACGTCAAAATTGGAAACCGTGTTAAATTACAACAGGTCAGAAAAAAAATCTACAGTCTACCGCGTTCACTTTCAACGTGTTATCAAGGCTAAGTCCCTAGTAGGTTCTACCGTCTGGCAGTAGTATCACCTAGATAGCGAATCAAATAATCTTTGTAAACTCCGAGACCAATGACTGCCTTCGACTTTTATAGATCTAGCAAGTCGGAGCCCTACTTGCGAGGTCGCCATCGCTATCTAGGATTTAATCCCGTAGATAACAACGCGAGGTAAACAAGAATTTCATTGTGAAAAATAGAGTGGCGAGAGGCAGGTCTGGTCCTCGCAGGGTCTTTTCACTTTCTTTCATTGATCGAGGCGACCGGGAAGATCGTTCTCTGTTGGATCGAGTCCATCGCTAGCCGTGGCTTCACACACGCGCGACTTTCGCCTGTCGGACGGTTCGAAATGCTTCGGTAGTGGTGCAGCGACGCCAGGAGGAAGGGAGGGTTGATTGGTAGGGGCAAGAAAATATGGAGTGAGAAAGGGAGAAAACGGAGACGGCGAATGGAGAGAGAGAGAGCGAGAAAGAGGGGAAAAAACGACGTCCATTGAGAATTACGGTATTCGTCGAGTAGAGGAACGGGCCAGCCAGGTCTGGAGGGGCTCATTAGAAACTCGAGGCAACGGCGCGCTCGCGCGAGCACGCGAGTAATATTATTTCCTCGTGGAACGCAGAGGCTAAGGCCGACCAAATGCCGGGTACCGTTCAGCAAAGGATCGAAGTCCGCTCCAATTTCACGTGCAACCAACGCTCCCGACCCGTTATAATCGCCATTCGATGGGAAACTAGTTCCGATAGGCGGAAGGAAAATCGAAAACTTCCCCTACGATGCCGACAATCCAGATGTTGCCAGCGTCTTCTCCCCTCTGAGACAGATGCAGACCTCACGACGCGACAAGATCGCAATTTGAATAACTTCTTCGGGGAAATCCCTGGCTGGCGGAAAAGTTTGTTCTTCGAACATTTGCAAAGAATAAATAAAGCGGAAAATTTCACCCTCCTCCCTGGTTTAAATGTCCTGATATCCTCTGTCGTCGATTCAATACTAACTATAATGATTATACTCGAACAGCCCGCCAAGGTCAGTTGCTAGTTTTGAAACAGTCGCTCGCGTTTTTTTCTGCACGTCTTTCCAGGTACTACATATCGAAGGGCGACTCGTCGTTTCTTTTTCCCCGCGTCCCTACTTCCCTAACTCGGTCGAACAATTCCCAGTTCGAAAACCGTCGAGACCGATTCGCGGAAGCAGCATTTCCGTACGCCTGTTTTACGCGTTTCGTAAACAAGGAAATCTCGTTTTTCATTTTTCATTTATTTTCTAGAATATTATTAGACTGCGGCTCTTTATGCAAAATAAAAATTGTCTGCATCGATGGCAAGAAATGGAAACTAAATCGACTGTTATTCATTCCTTCAATGATTTTAACAGAGGAGAAACTATACATTGACGTCTTCAATTTGAAAAATTTTCCAACAATTTTCAATTTCATCTATACAATTTTTCTATAAATGCATAAAGATCCGCAGTCTAGCAATTATCCTTCAATTTTCGACAAGGTGGACGAGGAATGCGGAGAAAAAAGAACAAGCAGTAGAATCAAAACATGCGCGCAAAGGCGTCCACGCGTGTGTTCGAGGGGCCAGAATTTGAATGGACGCGACACACTTATCCCCTAATCTCGCGGAGATCAGCCTTTCTCGTCGGAACAGACAATTTCGCGAGGAATTCCTCGGTCGTGACGGGACACGGAGCCACAGAGGAGAATCATTTTTTTCTGGCGTGGTCGGATCATAGAGTCTCGCGTACATAGTATCCCACGTGACCCGTCGACCTTTGCGCGCGTAAACTTTCTGTTTGCCGATCGAACAGCCGAGGATGATAAACAAACGCGGCATCTGCGACGATCGCGTCTGTCCACGCGACGTGCGACCATTGAGAAAGAGCAAACCGTACGAAATTCCATCGGATTTCGTTCCCATCGAGCGAACACGAACGGTAAACGAAGGGCGGCCGATCGAAAGCAGCAGCAGCAACAGGCTGGCCCCCTCCCGAATCGATTCGCAGAATCGTTGACACAAAATTCTGGTACGTACCTTTTGCGTGTGTGTACGAAGCTTATCCAAAAAGCGGAGCCAGCCACTTCGCCTCGATATCTATTTACACTGTGTCAAACACTGTCGAACCACACCGAACCCACTCAAAGTACACACTCCCGGCTCTCCCTTGTTCGAGATATCTATTCGGTTTGTTACGAACTTGGTAAACACACGCGCACACGGACGATCGAACGGTGAAAACGCACGCGTTCCAACTTGATCGGAGCGGTAGCGTGTCGCGCGAACCCCACCGAGATCTGCGCCAATGCGTTTGCGGCTTCGAACTCCGAGCAGTTCTTCGTCTCGATCCCCCCCGGCCGACAGTATAGGGATTCCATCGCATTCTACCCCCTCCCTTCGCTCCCAACCAGCTAACAGGCCCAATGAAAATCCTCTTGAAACATCACACGACATCTATGAGAACGTAGGGGAACTTGGTCAAACAGTTTCGTGGCGCTATCTAACGCAATACTTGGAAACACGAAACATATTTTCGATAACCCGGCTGTTGGTGAAGCAAGTCTCGTCTGTCGGTAACTATTATCTACTTGTTTCAGCGTTTTGCCACCATGTTTACATTTTACGGTGACGCTATGTTTACATATTACGGTACAGATGTTCGTGCCACTTTTTACACGGTCCCTTATCAGGTAGATTCGGTAAGAATCATTCGATTTTTTATTTTTCCGTAATAAACTCAGTAGTCTAGGGTAATAAATAACCTTTCCTTGAATGACAATGACGCAAAAAAAGTCTCCCGAACATCCCCGTACCGTCAAAGTAGGTAACTCTTGAATGATACTTATTAGACGGCGGATTTTATGCATTTATGACAGAAATGAGTAGGTGTAATCTGAAACACTAAAAGTATTAGAAGAATTTAAAAATATTGCTATATAATTTTCAACCTGGGGAAAATAAATTTCTATTTGGCACATTATTTTCATTTTGCATAAAGATCCGCTGTCTAATAATTATGCACACATCAAAAATGCATTTCCCCTCGACATAAGCATTAGAATATTAATTGACCAATTAAGAACCCGACGAAAGACGAACTCCCAGTTGAATGGCCGCTTTCTCGTTTCTAATGAGCAGGTGCAACGAGCGCATGTAGCCAAAGTTTATGGTGAATTGCCATGGAAACCCATAAAGCACAGAGTCACGGAACACGCCAGCCCAGCTTTTCGTGATCGATTCGCGTACGTACAATTAATTAGCGCCCATGAGCGACAACATCGTTCGCAAATCTGCAGAGAGGAATGGCTCGACGAGGAGGAGAGTGTCCTCCGCGGAGAGGGAGCTGTACCTGAAGCCGTTGCTGAAGCTGAAGCAGCAGGAGGAGGTGATTGAAAGGGGGCTGGTCACCGCGATCGAGAACATGAAGATAGAGCCAGCATTGCTGCAGGATATTGTCCACACCCACAGGAACTTGTCTATGAAAAGGTACTTCGTTAATTTACTCATTGAGTAAAATCCTTCAGCTCGCTTTTTTCAGGGAAGATTTCGTGAAAGGATTGTACAGACACATGGAGGACATCGCGAGCGATTTGAACTTCGCCAGGAACGCCACGAAGAACCCGAAAGAAATCAAGAAGCTGGGTGAGCACTGTTATCCCTTCGATTTAGCCGTCTTCATCCCGAAGAATATAAAACGACGATTTTGTTATGTTTAGACGTAAACACGTACAGACTAAAACTTGTCAAACTTTCGCAAAAGATCCAGGATTTGACGGGATCCTGTTCGGTCCGCGAGACGTTGGCGCAGGAGCAAGCCGCGCTCGATGACGAGCTGCGGGACTTCGTACCCCAGCTGCAGAAATGCGAAAAACTGCGGAGGAACGCGTTGTCGTCGTCTCAGGATCGATTGGAGGTCAGATCGGAGAAATCGGATCACAGAGATGTTCAGGATTTTCACGTGTTGGTGGCGAAAACAGGTGACCGAGTCGTTTCAAGGTCGAGGATGGGTCCATTGAAATTATTTCTAATTTTACAATAGGCCACACGGAGAATTGGAGCATAGAGGATCACCTGTTCTTCCTGAAGACGCGGCAGAGATGTGAGAACGTGCCCGCGCTGGTCGCTGCCATTCAGAAGAAGTGCCCAGACCTTTCCACAGAGGCCATAGTGAACCACGAAGCGTGGTACAAGCTGTACCAAACGCTGCGCGAGAAGCAGAAAATAGCGGTGGAGGAATGGCGGAGGAAAAGAGAGTTGGAGAAGACGAGATCCATGGAAGAGACGGATCGGATCGTCGAGGACCCACTTGTGGAGGACGACGATCCTAAAGAGTATGACAAGAACGATAAACCGACAATGCAGAAGACTATACAGTTAGCGAAGAGCGTTTCGACGAGGTCGAGCAGCAGCGCAGAGTCGAACAACGACGAGAAGAAAGAATTGATTCGGAAATGGCGGATGGAGAAAGAGAACAAGATCAGGATGGATGAGGAACAGTTGAGGCTCCGGGTGAAATTGAAGCGGGATATAGAGGAGAATGAGAGGAGGAGGAAGAAGGAGAGGATCCGAGGAGCCCTGGAGGAGTACAGGAAGAAGAAGGCTCTGGAGAGCGCGTCCAGAGAGTCGAGCGCGAGCTCCAAGGAAAAATTCGACTCCGCGTTGATTAAAGCCTTCAGGTAACTTATGATTCTTTCGATTGACAATTTTTATTTTGCATACAGATCCGCAGTCTAGTAATTATCATTGACGATTGCAGGGAACAAGACAAAGAGTATGCGAAGAGGAGGAAAGACCGGATACTACGCAATCAGAGGTTGACCAAGATGGAACTGCCGACGACGAGGATGTCGGACTTTTTGAAAGTGAAAGACTTCTCCACGTTGCTGGACAGCACGGCGGTCTGGCGGGAAAGGTGCAAGAGCTCGGAGAGACTTCCCAACGAGCCACAATTCATCAAAGACGTTCCACGAATGTGAGTAATCGGTGTGTCCCTTCAATTGTCATTTTATTTACACGCGAACCGTGTTACAGGTGCGTTCGATGGCGGAACGAGGAGTCTGCCGATCTAAGGAACTGAGAAGAACAGTGATGTGGGGTGGAGAGCAGGAATAAACGAGACCGATTGATACATACTTAATTGTTTATTTCTTTTTTTTTTCTTTACGAACGTACCGGTTTCTTCAGACGATGTACATAATAAGTTATTGAGTAAACGAGGCTTGGTCTCGTCCAGGCCCGGGCCGCAACGGGCTCCCGAAATGGACCTCGATATTCGATTCCCCGACCCCCATATCTAAGCGGTAAAACAGAATGAAAGAAGGAACAAAGCCCCTTATAAGTATATAAAGACGATCGTTTATTGTGACCCGTCCGGCGTTATGGACGACGCCAAGCCTCAGAGGATTCATTTACTCAAATATATAATATACTTTCTATGAACCTTCTGCTCGTTAATTCGATATCCTTCTCGCTCGCTCTCACTCTCACTCCCTCTCTGTCTCTCCGCCGACACTGTCACTCTCTCCCATTCTCTCGCGTTCGCGCTCTTGTTAGATTACCAAATACAAAAAACATAGGTGATACAATTATATTTATATATGTATAATGTTATAATACAAATGTGCCTCCGTACTGTGCCGAGTACGATCGATCAGGGTGACGTATTCTTCTCCTCGCCTCACACTCACGCACTCTCTCTCTCTCGTTATTTTTTTCATTTATTTATTTATTCGCTTATTTCTCATAGTAATTTTTTACGGTTCACATTCACTCGACTCGAAACGCGGATTTCACAAGATATCGGTTATCGCTCCTCTTCCGTTCCACGCTATGTATACATACATATATACCGGCCTATATATGTATATATGCACATAGAAATATATAACTGTTTAGAATTTATAATGTATACCTTCTAGAAGTTTATTACAACGAACAATAAAGTGTTTAATGAAAAACGCTCCAACTTGTCCCATACGTTCGCACGCACTCGACCTCGTTTTTCTCGTCTTTAATCCAGCTCCAATACTTCGTTCAACCCCCCCCCCCCCCCCCCCCCCCCCCCCGCCAAACACTCCCTTTTCGTTCATCAGACATCACGCGCGCTCATTACTCTCGATGCAACGAAACGACAACGCAACTTCCTCACAACCCAGGCATTTATACATACAATAATAAATATGTACACACACGAACATTTTGTACAGTTAAAGATCCGTCCCTCCCGCTAGCCAGAGACTCTTCAACTCTCCCGCGTTTGTTGCCAAGCCTAGAAACGGTATCGCGCTCTCGGCTGATCTGATCCGAAGCGCAACAAGTGACAACAAAACAGAAACTCTCCTAATGCACTTAGCTTCGATCCATTCGATAATCATTAGTGCGCTGATATTTATGCGAAATAAACATTTTACCGCGTTTCTTCTATATGTATATCGATTGCGAGAAACAGGGATTTCCTCAATGGCGTCATCAGGCCAAATAATTCATCAATTCTGCTTTTCCAAATTGCACCGGTTCAAACCCGCACTCTGGTAATCAACTTCTCCTTCGCTCTAAGAATTTGACGGGAACGAAATATACATTGTCGCGCGTCAACAACGGAAATAAACTTTGAAATTTTCTTTGATTTCTAGGCGCGTTTAAGTACCATTAATGAAAGGGAATCGAGCCGTGAAGGGGTCCGGCGAGTTCGCAACGAACGCGCTCGACGTCGGGGTCTCTCTCTCTCTCTCTCTCTCTCTCTCTCTCTACGGGGGCGGAAACCACGCGATCCTCGACCTCTCGTTCGAGTTTGCAAACTGGAACGGCTGCTCCGCGGCAAATGGTTTCTCTAACTTCTAGCATTGCACATTCTGGGGACGGTAGAGATTCGAGATCCTAGATCGCGAGGCATTTCCTTCGCTGAAAGAAAACGAATCCTCGAAGCGTTCCGTGTGAAAGGGAACGCGCGCGCGTTGTCGCAGGCTTCGAAAAACGGGAAACGCCTGGGAATCGTTGGAACGATTACAGTTGCCAACTAAGACATCCTGGGAACGAATACTTCTAATTACAGTCGATCCTCGCGAAACAATTGACTGCACTTCTCGCGTCTGTACGAAAGAAGAAAACAAATAATGTTCGGACCCTCTGGACAAAGGAAATAAATAACTTTTTCAGTAGATTGATCGTTGAGGCGCAACAGTCCACAGTCCTTGAGTATTAAACAAGCATACCAGTTCGATCCGTCGAAGAGATCCAAGGAAACGATTCAGTCTGTAATGTAAAGAGCGGACAGCCCGGTTAACGGATCGAACAGTCCCCGGACGTTTCCCGTCGAGCAAGTTTATACAACTTAAAAGCTAATCGAATGAATCCATCGATTTGTTTTGCTGCCAGATTTATTGACGTGATATAGATGAATGTACATCTGGGCCCCAATAGAGTGCTACTTTTAAATGGTAAAACGAAAGAAGCGTATCGCCTAGACCTCGCTCGCCTGCGTTCGTTAGCAAACCGCGCGGACCGACCCCCGGACCCATCGGACGTCGCTTATCCGAGAAACGAAAGATTACGTCGACCACGGAACTCGAAAACAGCGTCCGATTGAATCGCGCGGCAGTCCGGCAGTCTCGTTTCCTCCTCGCGGAACGTGTCCCGCGCGTGTCGCAGCCCCGGATTCCAGCTGTTCGCGTTCGAATTGCTTTTGTTAATTGTCAACGGTAGCCGGCGGGGCTTTATAAACGTATAAAAAAGACGAATTATCGCGATGGAAAGAGCGATCGGCGTGTCTCGAGCGATCGTTCGATCCACGAGCACGATACCAGCGTTTCAAGGCCAGTACCGGGGTCCGAACTAACCGTATCCTTGGTCGCGCGTTCGGGCCTCGCGTCATTGAGGAGGAAACAAAAAATATTGAGACAACCGCGCGACTCGGTTACTCTACTTCCTATCCCGCCTTGTCCATTTTTTTTCTTTTATAGTTTGTCCTATCCCCGACACTCTTTTTTCGTTCACTGTTGCTCCTTCGTTTCGCAGGTCGGCCTGTTTCACGCATACATTCTTTCTCCGCACACGCGCGCGCGCTCTTTCTCTCTCCCTCTCTCTCATTTTCTCTTTCACTGCCTCTCTTTCAACCCTCTCTCCCCTTTGCTACCTTTTGTTTCCCGGTCGAGAGTAAATTACTACAATTATTTTATTCCTAAGCTTGTATAAAAACGATACTTTTTTGTTTGTTACTTTTCCTTTTCATCCTTCGATACACCAAAGACGAGTGCATAAAGCAAACTATATTGGGACAACATGAATTCTGAATAAATACTTAACATTACAACAAAATCTTAAGTATTCTTCGTTTAAATGTCACCGCTATATAGTTTGTAAGAAAATAAGATACTTTACTTGAAATTTGTATGTACAGATATTACAAACAACATTTTATTTTTTTTCTCTTTCGCACTCGCTCTCTTTCTTTCTCGCTCTCTCTCTCTCTCTCTCTCTCACTCGCTCGCTCGCTCTCCCTGTCTTTCGCATTCTCACTCTCCCTCACTCTCATAATGCATAGGCAATGTGTTTCTTTAACTACACACGTTCTATTATACACGCCGTGGAGCAAGTTTAACGGATCCGCCATGTACCTTTCTTTCATTGTGTTCGAAGTTTCGCTTTCCTCTCGCTCTCTCTATCTCTCTCTCTCTCTCTCTCACACTTCTGGATCAAAAACAGAAAATTTTGCTATAGTCACTTGTGTTCAATGGCAGCCGGCTTGCCTGTCCCCTGAATTCTTGTCGGTGGAATTGTTCGTGAAAAAGAAACAATCAGATGACAATGCGGATCTTTATGCGGAATCAAAAATTGTTGCGTCAATTGTAAGAAGTGGAAACCGAGTTGAATGTTATTTCTTCCCTTAATGATTTAATTTACCGACTATTCGATATTATTTACACGGACAATTCGTTTTTCCGTCCATCGCGAAACCTCTCTTCGCAATTTGGTTCGGACTTGTTGCGGAATAAGTCTGCATTACGAATAAGAAGCGCAAGTACCGGAACAGGGAAGCGACTGCGCCAAGTTACAACCCTCGAACGTATCTGAACGTGCGTCCACCATCTCTGTATGTGTGTATGTGTGTAAGTGTGTGTTGTATGTATTCGTCCTAGCCAACAAGATTAATTCTAAAATCGTTATTTAAAATTCTGTGATTCTTTCTCCCTTGGTTCAATCACACTTGTGCGGGACGTTCGCTCGATCGCCAGCCAGCGTGTTCGTCGTGAACGATGAAAACGATGATTCCCGATCATCGCGACCATCTCGCACACCCTTTTTCTCTCTCTCACTCTCTCGTTATAATTACATCTCTCGCGTGTCACGCACTCACGTCGAGCACCAGCGTTCTCTGTACACAGTTCACAGAGCACTCACGGCTCCGTCGGTAAAACAGTCCGCCGCCATGTCGCGAGCGTCCGGGCACTGGTGGTTGCGGGTGTTTCGGGAGATGGCGAGCAGGCAACCTGCGAGGCACGATTGTCTCCGGGGCGCGGCGGGCACGCACGCACGCTGGCACACTCACACACACAGCGTATATATATGTACACAGGGGCGCGGACACCACCGCACTCACACCAGAAAGTCAGGGTCACTGTAGTCCTCGCCGCTGTCGCTGCTGTCGGAGATTCTTCTCCTCTTCTTCTTTTTATGCTTCTTGACCTTCTCCGTTTTGTGCGAGCGGTGCTTGCGGTGCTCCTTCGCCTCCGAGTGCGCGTGTATCGTCAGCTTCGGTACACGCGGTTGCATCTGCGGGGGCACAGGCGGTGGATGCATGCCCTGCATGCCCTGCATGGCCTGCATGGGGACTGGTACAGGCCCAGAACCGGCTATGGAGTTCACAGAGTTGTTCGCGTGCTCGATCGTCGAGTTCACGTTGCCCTGGTAGTTGCCCACCGCGAGTCCGTCCCTCAATTTACCCTCCATCTCGGAGTGGTGCGCCATCTTGACATTCTCCGCGTGATGCTTGCCGCTTGTATCACCGTCGTTGGGCTCGTCTTCCTGTTCCTCCAGGTCGAACTTAAGCATCAGCTGCTTGAAGTCCAGATACTCTTTCACCAACTTCTTCCTGCCCTCGGCGTTGAGCTCCTCGTTGTTGACGCTCTCCTTTAGTCTATGCAGGGTGGCCTTTGGTTTGAACAACAGGTTGCTCTTTCGGTTCACGGCTTTCTCGTAGACCTTCGCGGCCTCCGTGGGCGAGTACTGGCCGATCTTCTGATCCGAGAAGCCGTACAGATCCTTCAAGTGCTGCCTCAGCGTCAACAGTAACAGGAACCCTTGACTCGCTGTGATGTACTCTCTTAGTAGAGTGGTGTCACCGGGTAACCTCGCCAGGAGAACATCCTCATCCTCCTCGTCGTCCTCTTCGTCCTCTAGCGCTGACAACAGTTGATCCGGCCGAGGCTGGCCATCGGGGCCTAACGGCGTTTGAAACTGCGTCTGCTGTAGCTGTAGCTGTAGCTGTTGTTGTAGCTGTAGCTGTTGTTGTGGCTGGATCTGTTGACTACCTTCCTTGGGTAGTAACGCCTCCCTGAACGATTGCACCAGATTCGTGCCGGACATCGAGATGATGATGTCGATGTGATGGATGATGAACAGCGGCTCGTCCTGTACTTGATATGTAAAGTAAGCGAGATTGTCGGCCAGATACAGCATCTGCGACAGGCTCGTCTTCGCGGACTCGTCGAACTGCTTCAGGAAGGACAGCACGATCGCCCGCCTCTGCTGCTTCGTGTTCCTCAGGATCGTGTAGAGGAAACCGTTCAACGCCCCTGGAAACTCACCCTCCTTCACCCGCATACCTCTTACCGTCATCTCGTTCTGTAGGATCTTCTGCAGCCGATAGCTCAGCCTGATACCGAGCTGCGACTTCATGTGGATAAAGCCGGGATACTTCTTCTCGATGTCCTGCAGCTGCTTGTCCGCGCTGTGGCTCACCGCTTTCTCACAGTCTGTGCTCATGCAAATGAGATACGGGACGATCTGAACCGGATGCACTAAGCCCTGCGCCAGGATCAACTGAATAACCTTGAGAGCTGCGTGCCGAACGCTCACGTTCGCGTGCAAGAAAGCTTCGAGGATCTCCTTGACGTATAGCTGGATGACGGTGCTCGCCATACCCGAGGACACATCACCCATCTCCTTCAAGTTCTCCTGCTTGGATCTCTTGGCCCACTCCATGTCCTGCTTGATCATCCTCTTGTCCTCCTCCTGCAGATACACCTCCACGTTGTTCAACACCTGAATCCTCATGTGAACCAACGCGTTTTCGGACGTAAGCAGATGGTGGTAAAGCTCTTTCAGCTCGGGCAATAGCATGAACTCGTAGTGCCGTATGCACAGGGAGCCGATAGCAGACAGCGTGAATTGTTTGATGTCGTCGTTGTCGAGGTTCACGAAGTAGTTGAGCGTCTCGAATACCTGGTCCTTGATGTTCTCCGCCAGGCCTTCGATCACCTCCGGGTCGGTGAAATTGAAGTGCCGAAGCAGCAAGCCGACCGTGAACAGCGCCCGCCTGACGAACGGCCTGTACTTGAGGAGCATCGGATTCGTTGGGTCCTTCTCGTAGAACGATTTGTACTCGGTCAGATGTCCGTAATATTTCTTAAAGCAGTCCCGTATCAATTTAAAATTTCTCGTCACGTTGTTAACTATGGAACCTAAGCAGGACAAGCAGCTGGCAACGACGGAACGGTCGTGTTGCAAGATCAGCTTGACGGAGTCCTCTTCCAGCTGGGCTAAAAAAGTCTCGCTGGGATGCTCCATCAGCGGCACGACCAGCTCCAACGTATGCGCCACGCTGCTGATTATCTGATAGTCACCCTGCGTCTGACACTTTAAACTTAAATAAGGCTGCAACGTGATCGCGTGGTTCACCAGCAACTGCGGCCGTATCTTCGCGAATAAGTAGAGAGTGGTCAGACAAGCGACCAGCCTCTGCGAGGATCCCTTTTTCTCCGACTTCTCGGCCTCCTCCAGATTGGTCTCCTCCAATCGGAGAACGTTCTCGATCAGGCAATCAACAATCTGCTTGCACGCAGTCAACAACGCCTTCGGCGGCTCGGTTTGCATTTTTGTACTATCGTCTTTGTCCTCCTTCGGTTTGAACAAGCTTACCAGCAGCTGTTCAAACCACTCAAGGCCCATGTCTTTGCTAGCTGCCACGACATCCGTGATGTTCATCACCTTTCTCAACAACGACTCGGAGTCCAGGCTGGGACGCTCTCTGACTGGCGTGAACCACATGTTCTGGAACACCTCCATCACTAATTTCCTAATGCCTTCCTCGTCGTTCACCCGTCTGATCATCTTCACGCAGATCTCCGGTATCTTCGGGAAGTCTGGACACTCCATGCAGATGTCCTTCAAGATCTTGATCACGCGTTTCCGGACGCTGACCCCGGTGTCCAGGATCCTCGCCGACAGCATGTCGTAATACTTATCTATTAATTCCGGCCTACTTAGTACAAATTTCCCCACCAAGTCAACGGCTGCCTCCCTGACGGACGTGGCGTGATCCAGGAACGAGTGTTTCACGCCCAGCTGCATGTCCCCTCTCGCTAAGACGCTTGGATCAGCCTCGACAATCATCGTCAGACACTTCATCGCCTTCGTCCGGATCGCTATCGACGACTCGGTCAACACGTGCAGGATCTGCTTCAGGTATCTGTCGAAACTCTGCGAGAACGGCCTCTTCGAGGCGAGGTACTGCGATATCAGCTCCGCCGAGTTGTAGTCGATGTACGTTTGAAGGATGTCCGGCTTCGTGCCTGTGCTGTACGGTCTTATTCTACTTATAATGTACTTCTTCTTCTCCTCGATGATCCTATAAGCCTCCGAGTTCTTCTGCTCGTTATTGTCGTTCTCGTCCGGGTCCGGTTCTTCCAGATCAGACTCGGAGTCCTGGTCGCTCGAGTGATGTTTGTTCTTTTTCTTGACCCTTTTCTTGTGCATCTTCTTACTAGGACTGTTCTTAACCTGGCCGACCTTCGACTTCTCCACCGCGCAGTCCCTGTACCACTGCGCCAAATAGAAATGGCGAGCGTAGCCTAACGCGGAGTCCTTTGTCCCGTTCACGGCCAAGTAGTCCAGCAATACTTTCTGTAAAAAAACGGTCCTCTCCTCGTCCTCGCTCAGCCCGTGGATCTCCTTGTCTATGATTTGGTCGTAATCTGAGTCCTTTCGTTGCTCTATCTTGATGTCCTTGATGATCTGATCGATGGTGGACAATTTACAGTGCGAGCTGACCGCGTCCTTCCGCAGTCTAGCCGCGACGACGCCCAGGTAATCGATGGATGCCACTCGAAGCGACATGTCCGAGCTTTTGTTTGAGAAATGTCCTACGAGAAGGTTCCCCAGTAGACTAAGAAGCAGTTCGGCAGCCGGCCATTCCGGTTTGTTCACAGTAGCCAGCAGATCTTGCACGAAGTTTTCGAACAGCGGTCTGTAGTCGATCTCCTCCCCTTTGCTACCGCACTTGCTCAGGAACACGTTTAAAAAATTACCTGCTATTCTGGTGGCCGTCTCGTATTTGTTTATAATCAACACGTCCGCGTCTACGAAGCTCGGCTTCTTCTCCTCCTTTTTGTCTTCCTTCTTCTCCTCCTCGTCCTTCGTCTTTTGCTGCGGGATCACGTTGTCGGATAGAACGACCACGCATTGGATCAGCTGCAGTACCAAAGCCGTCAACATCTGTATGTGATCCTCGGAGTTCAATCTGTACGTTCTCAGGCTCCGCTTGCTGCTCGGCAGCCGGGCTATCGACGCCAGTATGTCGTCTAGCAACAACCTTCTGTGTTTCTCGTATTTCGTGAATATGACGGTGACGAGCTTCAGCGCGCTCAGCTGAAGGTCGCTGACGGACTCGACGAAGAAAGGCGCGACGCCCAGCGTGGACGCGTGCAGTACACTGGTGTCAGTCAACATCTGTATGTTCAGCAGCTCCGCGAGCAGGCCGACCAGCTCGTGCATCTTGTTGTACACCTGTAGGATGCTCTTCTCACGGACCTCTTTCATATGACCCCTCTTCTTACGGCCGCTAGAATTATAATTGTCAGTCTTGTTTTTCGTGTCTATCTTATAAACGGGATCGAAAGAGGGATAGATGGTGTTCTGCAGCTGAAACTTCATGAATAGAACTATTCTGTCGATCACATCCTCCAGGTAGACCATCTTCGGCATGTTGTTCGACGTCATGATGTGTAACGCGATGAGGGATGCGTCCACCGCGCGTTGCACCCTCTCCATCGCCAGCTGCATCCACAGTCGACTCTCCTCAATGTCGTCGTCGGGATCAGCGAGTGGCGAGACCTTCGCACCATCGCGAATGTTCTTCTCCAGGATGTTTAATAGTCTGACCAACCTATCCGCAGGGATCGACTCCATCGCTCCTAGCGCCTTCAGTTTAGCCGCCTCTGTGCACAGATCGTGCAGCTGGTATTTGGGGATCAACAGCTCCGGAGGCACGTCGCCGTCGTCCTCGAATTCCGCGTTGGTCGTCGCATCCTCTGTGTTCTCGAATATCGTCTCTATAGTCGTGTTGAAACGCTGATACGTGTTCGTCTCCATCAGCTCCTCCACGCTGAGCTTGGCCAACACCGGAACTAGCTTCTTCTCGATTTTTCGGATTTTTGGTTTCGCCGACAGTAGCTGATCCTTCTTATCCTCCTCCTCGTCATCATCGTCCAGTACCCTCCTTTTCCTGCGCGTCTTCTCATCGGTCTTCTTCCTCTCCGCTTTCTCCTTCTCCCGCTGCACCTGGCGTTCTTTCGCCCGTGCTTTAAAGTACTTATTATTCTTACCTATTTCCTCCTCGCTCTCCGACTCGGACTTCACCTCCTCGCGATTGGAGATTCCCATTTTCGCCGCGCGACTCGGCGATTTCTCGGCAAACGCCGCTAAACTCTTCTGCATCAGAGCCTGGTCCGCCAGGGACAGTCTGTCTAGCATTACCACCGGCTCCTTCATTTTCTCCGGCAGAGGAGGACCAGGCACCTTCAACACCTTCTCCGAGTTGTTGTTCTGTTGATGCTGTATTATAGGTGCCGGATTACTGTTCATAGTGTTCACTATGTCTCCAGTCTCCATACTCGGGTAAGACGTGGTCTGTGTTGTCGACAGCAAATGTGGCGTCGTGTTTTCTATGCTTTGTTTCGCTTCGACGTTCTCGATCGGCAAGTCAATGTCCGGAAGACCTGTCACCGGGTCCAGTAGAAACTGCGGGTTCTCTTGCACTGTGCTTTCTATGTTCATCGGTTGATGCGTTCCGAGCGGATGATGCACTTGCTGGTTTATCATCGGATCGTACAGATTCTGCTGCATGTTCATGGTTTGGTGTTGCTGGATAGGCATGTTGGCGCTCATCGAGGACGCCATGTGCATGTTGTGCTGGGGCGTCATGCCAGCTATGTTATGGTGTTGAGGTGTAACGTTGCCGAGGGTCGTTAAAGGTGTACCGGGAGAACTCATATGTGCTGGGGAGTACATGTTCGGCTGCGGTGTCATGTTAGGCAGGGGGTTGATGATGCCGGTTGGCGGAGGGAGTACCGTTCTAGCGGCAGCGGGATGAGCCGGACTACCTTGCGGCGTCTGTCTCGACCCCGAGGAACTTGAGTAGGAAGGGGAGAACCGTCCGTAATTCGCCGACGTTTGATTGCTGTGCATCATAGGCGTTCCTTGGGGCCAGTTTCGCGGTGAATTGTACTGAGGACCCTTGAATACGTGCGGATTTATCTGTAGAATTGCCTTTAGCAATTCCGGAGTGTTCTGTTCGGTTTCCAATGGCTGCACCGTATTCGCATAATTGTCTTTCAGCTCTATATGATCCGAGGACGTTTGCGACAAGGACAGTATCAGCTGCGGCACCAAGTTCTCGTTACGGACACTCAGCAGTATTTGTGCTTCCTCGGCCACTCTCGGATGAAACAGAAGGGACTTGTTCGTCAATGTTTGCGGCAGCGGTGTTGGAAGGGGCATTTCAGGCAACAAGTCGGTGAGACTCGCGATACCAGCGAGAGTTGTGATTGGCACACTCGGTATAACCCCGTTCATCTTGAATTTGATTTGTTCTGGCATTACAGCCTGGACAAAAAATATTATTAAAATTAGGTCCAGTGTCCTTACGTGTACTCTGAGGTTCATAGAATTATCGAACGTAACGAACACCGCACTGACATGTAGGAAAAATGTTTTTCCATTCACAGTATATGATAAATATAAATCAACAGAACATATCTGAATGCACTGTTCTCACAAACGTTCAAAGAAATCATTGTTGAACTTTTTTTGTTTTTCTTTTACACACGCATGTTCAAGACATTCCGATATAAGAATTGTTCCACCGTCGAACAGAATTGTATCTAATGCTTGTCAAAGAACACTAGCACTAAGGCGTATACTGGGAACTTAACAAAGTCTCTTTTAAGTTCCCATGGTGCACCAGAATGTATCAACCAAATTTTGAAGAAGCTCGAGGATCCTCCAATAATCGATCCATTGTTAGTCCTAATTTTTTGTCCTGAAATACAAAATATTTTGTTAACACGACTACGTATAAAAAATGTAAAAACAAAGAATGTGAAACATCAATGAAATCCAATTATTTTTATATAAATTCCACTTGAGTCGATAAATTAAATTTTTTTTATATACATTCCATTTGAATCGATAAATTAAATTTTTTATATAAATTTGCAATAAGTGTTCACAAGTATTCGTGTTTCGTATTAAAATATTTCAGAATGGAGAAAACATGTTAACTTTTACACGCAGGTTAGATTAATCTGATACAATATATTTTTTGAGTAAATTTTGAGAATACCAATAAATAACGTTTGACCAATTTTTTAATTACGTAATCTCTCAACTATGTACCAAATGCAACGTTATTTCATTAGTAGCAATACCAAAACAGTCAGTACCTCAATAAATATTGTATGGCCAAAACAGTGCAACAATTCTCATTACTATTACCAGACTGCGGATTTTATGCGTTCCTCATAAACATATGTTGCTGCAATTCGAATATTTCAATATATTTAAAATATATTGTCGACTTACTAAAATTATTAAAAACAAAAAAAGGATTCTTACATAATTCCTGTTTCTCGCAGCAGACGTAGAAATTTTTTTGTAGCATAAAAATCCGCAATTAAATAATTACCATTATAAAACTGCTTAGAAAAAAATCCACACAATGACTTTTTCGGTTGCCTTATCTCATTGAATCAGTGGTTTCGCTGTGCTTGCACAAAACCGATATCATTACCTTCACTTTCAAAATATCCACCATTCAACATCATATATATGATAACATGGCCTCAGGAGTGGATGGTACAGGTTGGCGAGCTCCCTTATAGATGGAATTCTGCTAATTAATAGAATCGCTGTGGTCAGTAACGGTAACAAAAATGGTTTCGTATAGAAACAACATAAAACACAATACTATCCATCAATCAGCTTACCCGGTGTGTGGAACAATTATTTATTCTGCAGAATGGAGCAGCGGTTGAACGAAAGCATCGATGTCGACACTCTTCACCGCGATAAACAGTCCCTTCGTGTCGAAACTGTCCACATAAAAAACCTGTTAAATTATGTAATATCTCGTTTGTATACCTAAAAAGACATATAGTAGTAGCTACGTCACAACGAAGGTTGTACAATCAAATATTATCGAAATAAATTTCCACGAATCTGTTAAAAAACACGTTAACCGAGTAGACGTAACACTTTCTCTAACAACATCTGTCAACACGTTGTAATCCATATAAAGAATGAGATGGATGCATTGCGTGCACTGGCTTGACAAAAACAAAAACAAACTGTCTCGTCGTTGGAACGGTGTCCCTTTCACAGCACAACTGTTTAGATCTGTGATTCACTGAGGTCTGATGGAAAAGTCACGGCGGTGTCACAATGCTTGCACAAAACTGATATTATTTACCTTCACTGGTAGGACATCCACCATCCAACATCATATGTGTGATAACATGGCCTGGGGAGTGGATGCTACAAGCTGGAGAGCTCCCTTGTGAATGGGATTCCGCTAAATAATAGAATCGCCTTGGTCAGTGACGTGAACGGAAACAGTTTTACAGGATAACGACGGTATCGACGAGACTTCGTGTCGAAGTTTCGCGTTGGTTGGCTTACCCAGCTACGCGGAACGATTATTTATACTGCAGAATGCGAGCAGTGAATGGAATTTTGGCGGGAGGCGTATCGCAATCCGAGATCCCCGGGCGGCTCGGTGTGCGAAAACCGTCGATGTTCACACTGTTCGCCGAAACAAACGGTCCGTCCGTGGCGAAACAGCCCGCGAGAACTTCTTGTCGCGGAGATATTCGCTCAATTGTCATCCGTGGTTGTGGCCTATTTGGTTGGACACGTTCGACCGTCGTGAACCAGTGAACAAGCTCCGCTTGCCGGCACTGCGCGATTATCACTCGCGTTTCTCGCGACACCGCGTAAACATCGCCATGTCAAAGGTGGTGCATCGCGGTGAAAACAGTATTTATAGTGCGAACACGAAGAAAACAGACACAAAGGCGTCCATTTTGCTCAGCAGCGAGTTAGCGGAAGTTGCGTAGTAGATACGGGCCAGATACAGGTATACCGGCGCTACGGCGTCGCGTTTCAAATTGTCGTGCGCCATTCGCATGAACGCGATGAAATTTAATCCTTGCTTTCGGTGTATTTTATTACATATATCAGGAAAATTGACTCCTTTCACGATTAGATTGTAATAGACTGTTGCCATACATTTATTTTATTCGCACCGTACATACTTTCTATTTCGATCGAAAGGAATCTGACGTTTAGGGAAAATTTTTATGTGTTCTTGATTCGATGTAATTCCTTTTGATAATTGACTGAATTCATCTATACACCTATTTTTACCTGATAAAGAACGGTGTAAATGGAATTGTTAGAATAATTTTCTTTTTCATGGAAACACAGGATAAATTCCGTGAACAAATTTCTGAAAGGAGTTGCGAGTCTAAGTCGAAGCTGCATCCTCGATGAGCCAATAAAAATGTTCTTAGATGGCACCACCGACACTTCTTTAATCGTATAATCTTTCGGTAATTATATTTATCAATTAATCGCGGCATCAATTAACTCGATTACAGGCTATACGAATTAATAGACTCAATTGTCCTTCTCGACTGCCCTTTTCCAAGAACGATAATTGCTGCGCATAAAATGTTTGATATATAGAAATGGTCGATTCGTTATTTAACCTAGTCGAAAATCTTTAGGAGAATTTAGAAAATTGCTTTCTATCGAAATTGCAGCTGTTTTGCATTTGGGAAGCTTGTGCGTACGTGTTAAATATTGATATTTCGTTTATATATACAGGGTGTTCGAAAAATTTCTCATTTCTTTTTTATGCACGAAATAAAATTCACGTAATGTCGTGGGATATTAATGAATTTATTAACTGAGCGTTATATATTAAATTCATTGGATAATCCGGCCATTTTTCGTAAAATCATGCATGATGTTTCATGGAAATAGTCGGAAATTTTTCGTACACCAAGTGTTTGTCTCTCGATCTGTTTCAGGCGTTTGCTCGGCAGAGGGCGGCTCGCTCGAAGCGATTTCGGCTCTCATGCTCGAGGAAAAATAGAATCTCGAGTAAAAACTCCAAAATGGCGCGACTGCCGAGTGTAAACACCCAGTTTTGATGTTAACGAGGTGCACGAGCCGCGAAGAGTTCGCGTGAAAATCCAACCGGTTGTTTGGTTCATTTTTCTGTGTTAACAGTGTGACGAACAAATCCTACCTGAATGTTCACTGTATCTACGATCGCCCATTCGATACCAGGTAAATATCGAACCTGTTTGACATTGAAAGCGTTTTCTTGACGGAATCAATTAGTCGCACTGGGAAATTGCACACGAAAATTTTCAATTAAACTATTTCTCCCCGATCGATCGTCACCGTCCCGATAATCGGGGAATTTTCAATTCGATTTTTAGATAGGTCTCGCGGTATAGATGTTCCTTTTATAAGTGGGACACTTTTCCAAAAGCAATTTTCTATGTAAACGCTGTGCAAATTGTTTCCTTGTCCCCTTGTGCAAGCCAATCATTGTGTACTCCATTGCTTTTGATTCTAATAATTATTTTAATGTATTTGTAAAGCTTATTCGTGGCCAAATTGCAAGGCGGCTTGGATCTCTTTGGAGCGGTATTAATTACAGAGGAATTTAACGCATTGGTATAAAATAAGTTTCACAAGTGATTTTACGTTTGGAGGAACATTGTTTAATTTATATTAGATCATACATGTAGCAATAGCTTCTTAATTTCATAGAGAATGGCAGAGAAGAATTTATGTTAGAGGTACAGGTGTCAATTTACGTAGGCTAACAAGTAGATTCATTCGCAGGATTAATTATTATAGAGTTTAGCAAGATTTTCATATATTGTGGGAGCTCTAAATTTACTATTATTTTTACTGTTGCAGGGAGCGACCCGAGTAAAATGACTCAGAAGCGTAGTGCTGGCCTGGCGCACATCGGGTAAGTCCTATGTAATGTTTACTCTTTATTGCATGCCTTGCATTCAGGCCTCCATGTTAAATGTCCTTGTATGCAAGCAGATATATGAATAACATAAATGAGAGTGATGTTACGTATAAGCAGATTTTTGTATGCAAAACAAGTATTTGTTGAATAGTATTGTCCAGGTAACAGGAGTTAAATATTTTAAAGGATGCAAATTACAATAATTCATGGAAAGAAGTGCACGAAGAAAATTATTTTGGTATTATTTTGCCAGAGTCAAGGCAGTTCTCGAATGAAACTAGAATTAGCTAGTCTACGAGGTCTTCGGTAATTAATAGGTTCAGTCCAGCACAATGGTGACCAATTCCTGAACCACTAATGTTCTTTCGCTCTGGCTGTTGCGACATCGCGCAAGAAACATTTCGTTATCGCAAGCGGCGTTTTACCGTTCAGTCAGCCCGGCTTTTGTAATAATTCTTTCCGCGCTCGATCTCCTCGACAAACCTACAAATCTCAATGTAAAAACTCGCAATAATTTTAATTCACAATTGTCATTCACGACACAGATAAAAAACTTGACCATTACTTTTTTCTTCGCTGTTACGACCAATAGCAATTTAAAAAAAATGATTTGCTCATTACCTAGTAAATGAATCCTTCTAAAATCTCAATATAAAAGTTCACTATAAAAATGTTGCTTCCAAACACTTCTCGTTCTTCGCTAAATAAATTTTTAATTACGGCGAGAAATTTTCAATCTATAATATTTAACTCGCAATAACAATTAAAAAAGAATATTTTTACTCATTGCCTGGTAAATTAATCCTTCTACAATCTCAAAAAATTCAAGCGGTGTCGTATTCTTCATTCCGCTAAAACTTTCGAGTTCTCGAAATTTTTGCGTGATAAATAAATTCAGAGATTATAAACTCGAACCAACTAAATTTGCGAGGTTCAGTATTAGAGAAATTACTCGTTCTTAAAGGGGTGTAGGTATACATGCCATACCGACCGTACTTTACGAAAAAGGTCGCGAAAATACGAGAGTTGAAAAAATAGAATTTTGGCGAATAAAAGAACGGGTTTGCAGCGGTTCGCTCGCATGGTCGTCCTCGTGGGCGCATAGCGTGCGGAACGAGGACGATGCATCCCGAGTTAAAAGTCATGCTTTACACGGTGGCTGTTCTGGGCTCACTGGTGGGAGAAGTGATAGTCCTTAGCGGGGTATAGCACGGCGGCACATTATGCGGCTATGGTGGAATCAGTCACTGGCGAGTTGTGGGTGGTGACTAGTCGGCGACCCATCCGTCCGAGGAACGTGCTTCCGCGTTCGTACGTTTCGACGATTCCGTGGCCGATCGATCGCGATCTACGGGCTTATTTCTCGAATTTCCTGCTGGTTACCACGGCGACCAACGAAACCATTAATCGCGTGGAATGGAGTTGAGTAGAAAATGAAATCGGCGAACGTTCGGTCCCGATTTCGAGGTACGTCGGTGTAGAACCTTCGGCGCTAGATCGCTGTACTCTTTTATCGAGAATGGTCCAGCAACCGGTGGCGCGGAGGGATCGATGATCCTCGATTCGGGACACTGTGCGACCGATGGAGGCGATCGGAACGTGTCCGAGTGAAACTATTGGCGGCGTGGCGAGTGTCAATCGTTCGGATTAGTCTTGCGGTCTCATTAGTCCCGGCTGGTCGGCGTGAAAGCGATCCACGGTGTCCCCGACGCTTTCCAAAACGACCGACGATGCCTGTCGTCGACCTCTGAACGTTCCCGGACGATGGTTCACCCGGTGCTCGTTCCCCTCGACTTCGTATCGCCTCGGGAATCGTGATGTCCGAGGAAGCGTCGCTCGACACACGGCCAGTGCAGTGAAAACCGTCGAAAGTGATCGTCGGGCGAATCGGCCGAGGTCCTTGGCATTCGGCGGAGGTGTGCGAAAGTGGAAATAAAGTCGCCGGGGGAAAAAGATTTCTCCGTCGGCGAAGAGAGAAGCAACGGGTCTGGAATATATCCGAAGGCGTGAAGTATCAGAGATTCATCGGGCATAGATCTCGGGCGTAAAGCCCCGGTAACGAGATGACGAGATAGCGATAGGGTGAACGAACGGTTTCAGGATTCCAATAGCCGGGGTACGTTCCCCTGGTTGATTTCAAAGGGACTCGGCAACAGAATCCTGTTTGTGGAAGCTGCCAGACTTCAGGTGTTCCGAACTTTCCCCACCGCCCTTTGAGGTGATAAAAGCTGCTCGGATGTGCCAGCAAATTGGATGACGCGCAGCGCGCGGACTTCCCGCGAGCCCGTCGAACACTTAAATGGCTAGAACTTGTTAGAATCCGAGGAGATCTCTTATTAGAACTCGGAGATCCCGGGACAGCGAGAAGGGTGATTCGCCGGGGTAGAGTGCTCGCTGATCCGAACGAATAAAGTCTTCTAAAATCTTCTTCCGTCCGTCGTTCGCCGGGCTTGAGAAAGAGACACACAGAGAGAGAGGGAGAGAGAGAGAGAGAGCTCGTTCCTAGATATGACACAAAGATCGAAGACCGTCGGTTGAACGTCGCGAAATCGGGCTCCAGCAGACCCGAATCGCAAGAACCGATCGGATCCGACCCGTTCCTCCGCAATCTCCTCATCTCGAGGCACCGAGATCCACCGATAACCACGGATCAGGACACTTGTTCCTCGCTCGAACATGAACTAGCCCCGTTTTTCTCCTGCAAAACACAAGTTAACCATCGGGACTGTCCCCCGCGTCGAGCTTCTTCTGCCTGGAATCAACAAGTGTCTTCCTCCGACCGGGAACGCTTCTTCATCGTCGCCGGACGGCCCGTTCGGGCTCTTCGACCCTCGCAGGAGACCTTGTGGCTGCAGTCGGACAAGCAAACTATACGAACGCAAACGACTTGCAACGTCGTTTTCAATTGGGCACTTCCAGAAACGAGCAATTGCAATTTACCAGAATAGGAAGATCAAAAGGATTGAAGGGTACCGATGCATCACCTTCGACTTGCTAAAACTATTCAAGAGAGAAAGAAACTGTTTAATGGCTTCTGCATCTTGCGACAGATGTTGAACATTCTTATCTCGCACGAAGCTGCGCGTAAGAAGCGACAGAACTCGCGGTACGACCTAACAGCGTTCGTGTTCGTCGAGTGTAGTCGAAGAAACTCGCGTGGAGTGATACAGTGACGAAGGTTTTTGGGATAAGACCGCAGTGATTACGCCGGAACGAAGTACATAGGAGTTGCCGTGGGAGAAAGTGTTAGTGCGACCAAGGTGGTGGACATTTTTCATCGTTGCGGGCGCAGAGGATACGATGAAGAGATAACCGGTCCAGGCGATCGAACGTCTCCGGGGGATCGATAGCAGGGGGTTCAGCAGAGGGTCCCGAGAGGTCGGCAAAATAGAGTACCCCGGTGGCAGCGGTATGTACGGGGGTGGTGCGGGGAGCGGCGGGTACGGGGTCGGTTTGGGCCCGGGCCCGGGCGCGGGCCCCTCGCACTACATACCCTCCGCTTCCTCGGTGGGCTATCAATTGGCCCCGCCGCCCCCGCCACCTCCTCCAGCCTGCCCGACCGCCGGAAGTCAGCTCCTGTCTTACGGGCCCACCCTGTCGCCCCATCATATGCAACAGACCCACACAGACGTGCAACAGTCCAAGAGACGGAGGTAAATCATCCTAAAGCAACCCTCTATCTTGGCTACTCCCAGGGGAGAGTAGCCAAATTGAACGCGTTCTTGAATCATCGTTTCACAATAAATCAACAACTGCATTGTAAACGCTCTTTCCGGTCCGTTCGAGCTGAATAGACGGCCCCCAGCTGCGAAAAAGGGGTTAAAGTGTCCATTGATCGACAACAAGCAGTCTCGCAGAGTGAATTGCAGCGGCCGCTCGATAAGCGCTCGCTGTTCGGGCTCCCGCCGTTCGGGCATGCGATTCCCGGAAGCGGGAACTTATCGAACAGCCAATCGCGAGCTCGCTCCTCCTACTATTCGTTCTTCCCATTGAGCTATGTTCTCAGTAGGTAGTTCTACGGAGACAATCGATGTGTCTCTGGATCGTATTGGGAACCTCTGTGATCCTCCGGAATAAATATATCCATGATTCATTCGGTTTATCACCGTTTTCAAGGCGAGAAGTTCCGAACGCAGTGGGACGGTGCTTTGTTTATAGAAGGAAGTTATCACGAGGCGCGTGATCGCGATGCGCCTCATAGTAATACATCCTACAGAACGCGGAACTCATTCTCGAACGAGAGGTCCGTTGGTGTTTTTCTTATGGTTGTTTTTTTTTTAATTAAATAGACGAACTTCTTCGCGCATATCACCCGATCGTAACGTCCGCGGAATGGGAACGGGATTTCTAAATTGTAAATGACCGGTCGTTGCATAGTTAACGAGAAAGAGGGGAATAAAGAAACGAAGGGAACCAGAAAAGAAAAGAGAAGCTGGAGCGTTACAGCTAGAAACCGTGTTCGGTCTGGTTTAGTCCCCGGGAGTCGTGACCGTCGTTCCTTACAATTGCTTATTGAAATTGAGAGAGCCGAGCGTGTACACCGCGCTCGCGGATTCGCAATTCCCTTAAATCAATAGCGACCACCATCAGGGGGGCACCGTAACATTGAGGGGACACGGGGAAAAGCGTTCTTGCGGTTCTTGCCGCGGGGATTTTCTTCTGTCCGACCATTATGTCGCGATTTACGCCGCGCAATTGGACAATACGTGGCTCGTGGGTCAACGATTTGCAGATTATCATAAAAGTGCATCCAACTTTCCAGGCGGATCGACCGCGAACGTTCTTGCGTCGTTAGAATAACTATGCCCATTGCCAGCCCTTTGCCGTTGATCTTCGGGATCTTTTACATTTTACACTGCCAAAGCTACGCGCGAACATGCTCATGCGATGACAATAAAAGTAGAAAATAAAATATACAAAAGAAACTTTTTCAAAGCACATTTATATCAAAATGCACTGAAAAGGAGAAAATAATTCTTTTCCTGGTTCTCCATAAAATACCGATTAATAATATTTTTCCCCAAAATTTTAAGCAATTAGTTCAAAATACCTTCTGTTATACAATCAGTGTCGGAATAGAGAATAGAGAAAAATTTAATGGCATTAGTGACTATTAGAATAAAAGCGTGGAGCACCCACGGAGATTACGTCAATGCAGTTTAGCGCTCCGCGCTTTTATTTTTATAGTCACTAATGTCACGATTTTATTTAAATTTATATTGAATTTTTCTATCTATTCCGACACTAATTTTATAACGGAAGAAATTTTGAACTGATTGCTTAAAATTGTGAGGGGAAAAATATTATTAATCATTTAACTGGATTCGGTATTTTATGGAGAACCAAGCAAAAAATGATTTTCTCCTCTCTAGTGCATTTTAATATAATCGTGTTTTTTAAGAAGTCTTTTTTTTTAATACACAATTGTTGGAACGTCAAATGTTTAAAGCATTGAAAAATGTTGGTCGTGCTATATTCGAGCGCAGGGAAGAAGAAAATGAAAGTGTTTGAGAGCGGCGGAGGGTTGACACGAAAGCGCCTCCGCTCCGTTATTCCCGCAGCCCTCGTGGATTACTCCAAGTCGAAAATTTAAGCTACGCCAGGTTTAATAACAGCTCTTACTCTCGGAGCCCCGCCCTCGCACGCAACACCGGCTTCATTATTTCATTTTACCTTGTTCTCTCGCTAATCAATTTATACTCTTCTTTCTCGCAGAAGCTTGTGATCATTCGCGTACTACATGCTCGATTCGTTTATAGTATCCTCCAAGGTCTTCGGTTTGCGCGACAGACATATTTAATCTGTCGCTGACAACATCGATTAATATTTCATCGACAACTGTACCGCGAAACCGCGTCGAATTCGATTAATCCTCGCCGCTTCAAGAAATCCATACTTCGGTAGGAGCCGTAGGAATCGATTTGGATAGAGCCAGGTTGGGCGTCGATGGTTTCGCCGATCCGGACTAGATAATCGCAGATAAGAGCGTCGGATCGCGCACGTCGTAGAATTTTTCAGCGGATACGTCGAACTTTGATATCGTCCGCGATGACACGAATGTCAAGTTCTCCATGAAATTGATCACGTACCGTTTTATCAGCGTGAAAACATTCCCGACGTATCGGTCATAATTTGGTCGCGCGCGACTCCCCGGGAAACGAAACGAAACGAAGCGGAATGGCAGTGGCTACCTTTGAATCGAGATAGGTCGATTATCGAGCTGGGCGTAAAAACACCGCGAGCCCTCGTAAAATCGCTTTACCGTCACCACGCGGTCGGGAAACGGGAAAACGAGAATTTCCGGGGCCCTCTTGGGCGAACTCGATCCCGCGCAGAAACCACTTCGCTCACTTTCAATTTCGCTCCACTCCCTTTGGCAAATATTTTTAGGACGCGCGCTCGAAATCCGAAAACTCGGTATCTCGAAATCCTTCGCATTCCTCGAGTTCCGCCATAGTGGGAATTTTAATGCCTGCAACGTTATCTGCAACGCGTGGAACGAGTATGAAAAATGTAGCTGGCGACCCGACACGTGTACGAACGGAAAAGAATTTTCCGCGACTGAGCTGATTATTCTAAGCAAGTTCATTTCACTTCCAGAGAAGCAAGCGGCCCCGGGATTTTATAAAGCATCAACCATAACGATCGCGTCGCGGTCGAAGAGTCGGAATAAAATTCTATTCCGCCTCTAAATTCGTGTCATTCCGAAAGTGATTCCTGCAGCGTCTACCTTTAGATCGATGTATAGAGATCGTTTTACGCATTCGCGGCAAACAGCGCAGATAAAGTTCTACTCGATCGGCGCGCGGAATACATTTTTGTGGCTCGGCTCGACGAACAATGGCCGACGTCGTCGCCGGGGCTGTTATTACAAGATCGGCAACTTTTTCCCCGGGGACGGCAAACACGTCGACGCCGCGGATTATAAAATAATGTCACGTTTCGGCGGAAGTAAATTGCTTCATTATTGTACAATGTCTTGCGTAACCGAGCGCGGAGCCAGCCCGGCTTCATTGCACATACGAAACCGCTGGAAAACGTATGCGCGCTACATCTATATGTGTGCACACGCGACTTCCTCATACTTCGGCCAGGGGTACATAATGTTTATCGCGTGACACTTCTACGTTTCGCTCGGTGTCCTCGAAATCGGCGCGAAATTTCCCGTAAAAAGGAGATTACATTCCGTATCGCGGCGGAACGTTCGGAAAATTGTGAAATTATTCATCGTCGGAGAATTCCAAGCTTAATATAGTATACTGAAAATGTTGACGAGGAGAAGAGAAACAGTAGTCGAGTCACCGGTGTCAGAATATTGAAATTATCCAGGCAGATATTAGAATAACTAGACCGCAGATGTTTATGTAAAATAGAAATTTTCTTCGACTCACACATGATGCAGAAACCATATAAAAATGTCTTCCTACTATTAACAATTGTGATAATCGTCTGAATGTTGTTACTGTATTAAATTGCATCCACTGATTTTAATTTTAAATGAAAGAAAGGGGTTCCTAAGCGACTGCTGTTTCTCGCAACGAATGCAGAAAATTTTTATTTCGCAGTCTATTAGATCTCGTCACTTGAATCAACCAGATCTAGCGCGTTGATCCGAGTTCCTCTCTAGACCCAAGAAAAGTGCAAACCGTCCCAATGTTCCACGGTTTAGTTACTGCAATATTGTTGCGTCAGATAATGCGGAATTATTAATAGAGCAGAGTGCAGCTTAGCGAGCAATCGAGAACGTTCGAGAGTAAAAATAAGAGCGCGTGGTCAACGGGGAGATTCGTTCGTTCGCCGAGCACAAAGGGTTCCGGGACCGTAAAAATCGGCTGTTCGCGAAAACAGAGGTCCAGGCATCTCTACGATCGCGTAAAAACTCGATCTATCGGAGGGACGAGTTCCGTCGCCGGTGGCATGGCGGACTCCCGTGAAAGCCAGCGGTTTCTTTCGCCTTCAGTTCGGTCTCTTCACGGGTTTTTCTTTTGTCCGGCCCATTATCTCCGCCGGTTTATTCTCACTTTCGTCGAATCCCGAAGTCACGCTCCATTTCGTTTCCTCTTGTTCTCGAGTTCGGGACATTCTTGCCGTTCGACGGTTCCCTCCTTGGATTAGCAGTTCGCCCCGCGTTGTTTTTACGAGATCACCGTCCCGGTGATCAGGCTTATTCGATTTCCCCGCTGCTTTTTCCTGCTACACAGCCCGCCTCGTTAACGGCCGCTTTAATCAAACTCGCCCTAATCACGGGGCCTAATCCGTCGATTAACCCTTGTGCTCCTAATTGAACATCTCGGCAGTCTACTTGCGTTAATCAATAATATAAAATTCACTTTTCTTATAAATGAATTTTCGTCGTACTTTTAGCTGTACTATTTTAGATTTGTTTGCATCGAACACAAAATAAAAATTGTAAGAAAATTGAGTTAAATGAAAATATATATCCTTTTTGAACGATCTAGAAAAGTTGTTAGATTCTTCTCGATTTTGTATTTGTCCTATTTATTTTCCCGTAAGTGGGAAAAATTCACTTTAAAAATTTGTTAAAGTCGTACTGCCATCGCGCGATGACGTATAAAATGAACGAAGCTCGACAATTAGTGACGGAAGGTTTGAGAGAGCAAAGAGGCCATAGAAGGGCCGGGAAAAATTGTATTCCGCAGTGAGAAATGCGAGAAATGGAGATTGTTTTCAGTCGAATCGCAGCCGCGAGGTGTCCGCCTAATGCGACGAGCTTAACGTAGTACGCTGAACCACGTGCATCGAACGTGCTAGGCACCAAACAAAACCCACTCGTCGCGGAATTCGTCACGTACCGGAGATTTGCGGCGGTTCGCGAATTTACGCGGCCGGTTACCAGATCGTTACGTTGCGTAATTCCCGGGCACGCGTGATTCTACGGATCCATTGATCCGCGACTGTCCCGAACGCGTGTACTTTCTTCTCCGGGAACCTGAAGACGCAGTCCGAACCATCAACCATGTTTGCTAGAAATATTAAGTAGACTGCGGATTTTGTGCATTTTTGTGACAAAATAGGCTCCATTTAAAAGAAAGAATTCGAGAATGTCGATGTACCATGTGCAACGTGCTGGAATTGTTGAAGAAAATAAATTTAATGTTTGAAAATCACTGCGGATTTGAAAAGTTTGAACAGACTGCGGATTTTCTGCGTTTATGACGAAATAGGCTCAATCTAAAACAGTAAAATGATTAAATGAATTTGATGCTTGAATTTGATTCTTAAAAATGTTATTTTGCATGAAAATTCTCGTTCGGTGGAAAAATTCTGCGAACCAGCCTGCACGTTTGCATAAATCGTATAAATAAATAACAGGTGAATCGATGTTTGAGCGGGATCAAGATGTGATTAACTATATCGTTGAAAGGATGTAATTATCAATCAGCGTAACGTTCGCCGTAAATATGCAGCTGTTAGTTTTCCAGCGCGTGCATGATATTAGAAACGGAAGGTTTTCTCGAGAGAAGGCGTTGAACCGGATGGCCGCGCGACGAGGAAAGTATGTTTCGAGAGTGTGGCTCGCACACTATTTTCGTTCGTAATTAAGACCTTATTAGTAACGCTCGGTACACGCATACCGCGCCCGTATAATGCATATTTATGTCATACAGTATCGACGCGTATCTTCACGCAACTCGTTCGTTACACGAATTCATACATCGGTTAGTTAACGCGCCGCGTTTCATCCTCTCAACGCGTCGTTGATCCAGAATGGATCGTTCTACTAGCTCGTATAACACGTTCACGCGCCAACGAAAACTAAATTCGATTGCTCAATCTGTGGTGTATAATCTGAGCTCGATCTACGGTCGATCCACGCCGGATCTCTCGAGCTACGAGGATTTTCTGGAGGATGCGCGCTACCCGCGCGTTGAAATCTCCGGGACGCTCCTCGGAGACGCGGCGATAAATCACGCGAATTCTACGTGCCTGTCATTATTTATTTGTTGCGATCACGTTTATACGATTCAGAGCAACCCTTTGTGCTTCATTGACGATTAGGCTGCCGATTTTTACGAGAAGTCCCATTTTGGTAAGTTCTTTTATACAGTTAGGCAATGACTCGCACAAAAAGTCTCTTTCAACGATGCTCCCAACGAAACGTCTGCGATTCAAAAATCATTTCTGCGTGGTGTTTAGCAATGGCGAAGGGTTTCTTCAGGATGAGAGATGTGACGGCAGGACCAGTGAAGCGTCCGTTTTATTATGTCGAGGCCGGTTTTCGGCGAAGGGCGTGCTCGGCACGCGTTCGCGCCCCTAATCGTGATCGCCGTCGAACGAAGTCGTAACGAAAGGGCCCCGGAGGACAAGCCGGCCTGTTACACGGTGACTGAACAGGAGTACCAAACGGCGCTCGCGCAATTAAGTAGATTTCTTATTTCCTCTTCCTTTTACGTTTTGGTCGCGTGACTTCCCGCTCGAGGCGAGTCCGCGAGCCCGCAGCCTCTAAACAATGAGGGCTCCCTCAGGCGTGAGAATGTTCGAGTTCCTCATTCGTTCCGTTCTACCGTGAAACGACCGGTCCGCGGGACCTTTTCTATCTTTCGTCGGGATCGACTCGGCGGAAACACCGATTTTATTCCGTTCAACTGGAAATCTGTTTCGTCAAAACGCGAGCCATTCGTTCTGGTGTCATTGAATAGAATGATCCACGAGGGAAAGAAGGGACAATTTTAGCACATGACGTAAATAGAATACAACACGTTATATTCGGAGAAGTTCTCATTTTTCTGTGACAATATTTCTGTTCATATTTACGAAGATGCAATAGGGCAAGATACGCTCGTCACACAACTTGCGTGGCTGCAAATCAAATGAAAAGTTGCACGAAGGAAATAAGGTCTAACGTTTAACGACTCGAGGAGGCTGTTCTGGACGATTTTCGATCGAAGGGGCCTGCGAGCAGTCGATTGTCCGTTGTTCCGGTGCCATTAGTGGATCGGCGAGGAGGACGATCAGCGGTTGATACGATACCGGTTGCTCTTGAATCACGGTGATCGTGAGTCGCGGAAAAGTCTGCGCGGAGGATCGGTAGGAGCGATCGAGGAGGCGGTGACCAATAAGGTCGGAGGAGAACGGATAAGAGACCCGGAGTCGGAGAACGATGGACCGCCTCCCGTCTGCGCGCGGGGCCCGTTCCTTGGGCCCGCCAATAGCTACGCTCTTTCCTTTTAATATGCTAACGCTCACCGCCGGCATTGCCGCTCTTCTAATCAAAAAACCCGCGCTACCGTGCTGCTTAGCCGCTTAGTCGTTAGCTGCTTAGGTGTTAGATTCCTGGCTCGAGCAGTGTCGCGAGGCTCGCCTACTATCTTTCTCTCCCACTCTCTACCTCCCTTCTCTCTACCCTCTTCTGGATTCTTGCTGCCCGTTCCGTACCATCTTAACGACTCATCTTCATTCTTCGTTCAATTATTTCCATTTACACGCCCTACACGTTTCTGCGTACTACCGTCTCTTTGCGAAATATTTCCGAAGACTCAACCGAGAGCCTCTTCGACTTAAAACAGTCATGTGTGATCATGCTGCGGTGAAAAATCCTAGGAAGAAAGTGTCTACCAATTTACAGCGACGATCCGGCTGAAATTGATCTTTCAATAGCGCGGTGTGTTTCTAGCTTAAAATAAAAAGGCGGTTCGCAAGAACGGAGCGTGACAGAGCCCGCTGAGCCTCGCGCCGCCTCGTTAATTGTCGCGGGGCATTGGTCGCTTGGCTTTCGTGATTATTCGGATCAAGCGGATTCGAAATTGATCCGGGAACTAGGACTGGAGTTTCGAACGATCAGGGTTTAGACGGGGAGACAGAAACGAATGAACCAGAGTGACGACAGAAATGGGCAGCTGGAAATTTCGGTGCTTTGAATTGGGTGCTTTGTGTGTTAGTTGGGAACAATTAAAAAAAATTAGAGAAAAAATTAGAGTCAATCCTGGAACCAAAACGAATGGAACAAAGTGACGATGAAAATGGGCGGCTGGAAATGTCGGTTGTTTGAATCGGAAGCTTGAACCGTGTAACAGTTTCGAAATGATCCCTCGTAGGTGGAAGAGGCGTAGACGGTTGCCGCGACGACGAAGCAGCGACCGGGAGAAAAGAAATCGAGAAAGAGGAGCTCTGTCCAGGTTACAGTGGCGCCTTTTTGCATTTTTACCGGCCGGCTCGGGAGTCACGACTTTGACCCCCCTGTTTCTCCCCCTTTCTGCTCGTTGTCTGCGATCGTCCTCGTACATTTACGTTCGCCATTCCTCTACGTCCACGTGTGTTACATCTACCTAGTCTTCCTGTAGTCGGACACTCGCGCCAGTCGTATCTGCTGCCTAGCCGTGTTGCTTTCGACGGTGCTGATCTATCCGGCGTACAGGGCCACGCAAACTCGGTGTCCCGCGGGACCAGCGACTCTCAACTGCCTGCTCCACCAATCAAATCAACCCCCCAGCCTTCGATCGACTCTACGAAACGTGGAAGCGAACGCATTTATGTCGTCAGTATTTGCGCTTAGACTCTGTTTCACAGTTGTTCATCAAATATATTTCTTCAATCGTATTTTATCTAGATCCATTGATCCCCTTGTTACACTCAATCGCACGATTTTCGATTGGGCTTCATCACCAGTTCAAATAGAAATGTTAAATTAACATTAGTTAATTTAGAGTTAATTAGGAGTTAACACTAAACCTATCGAGCACTAAAAGCGATTAAAATGTTTTAGCTTATAAAAATGACAAGTGCAATTTTTATTACAATACGTGTTTGGATAAAGAAGTTTACCGATCCGATTTCCACGTAAGCGTCTTCATAATTTCAATAATAGCAAAATAAAAAATATAAAACTGATCATTCGAGCGGCAGTGGTGGGTTTAGTGTCGATATGGACATTTTATTAGACAGTGCCGAAAATATATTGAGAACCCGATCTAAAATCGAATATGAAAACTCGCCTCTGTGCAATTTCGTTTTGGAAAAAACCAAGAAGCTGCGCATGGCGTCGTCCGCCATTTTTTCCGTGACGTTATCGGTTTTGCCGAAGGTATTAGATAAATTTCCGTACTATCTCCACAGTCTCAGCACACGTCCAGAGGACGAGTGGAGTAGTTTCGCGGTAGGTGCTCGAAGCCGGTGTTAATTAGGTAATGATAAGTGGTATCGGCGCGAAATTATCGGCCGTCCCGGGGCCGAAGTATCCGGCCGCGGCGGCGGCGATTGCCATTCGCCGCGTGTTGAGATTGATTACGGCGCATGCAACGCCGCATCTCATTAACGGGGATAGTATTAGAAGAAAGCTCTGGCCTGACCGGCGAACGCTGCCGCGGCACACAGGGTTATCAAGACGTTATTGCGATCGTTATACGCGAGATAATGGCCGATGGAACGTGTACTGTAGAGAGTCGGATCAACGAAGTCGCTGTTTGCCGTTTGCGATCGTTCGCGCGATCGTCCACAGTCATTTATTTGCTCGGACTAATTCCGTTCGAACTTGCAGAAACGGACGCGTCGCGAAATTTGTACGAATCGGTAGAAACTCTGCTGTTCCCAATAGATTAATATGAAAATATAAGAACACGTACAAATTAAACAGTTCTTCCATTCTCTAATCGTTTGAATAAGTCGAAAGTAATGTCATTATCTTGCGACATGGAAATTTCTTGATTAGTCCCACCGATTTTACAGAACTGGACGACGTAGATCCTTGTAGAGACAGCGTTTTAAAGGACACTCAAGTAATTTGTAGACACGGGATCCGTGGGAACGACGACGGTGGCGGCGGCGTCGGCGGCGGCTGCACGACGATTTTTCTCTGGTTCGGTCGAGATACTAAATCAAGAGAGCGGCAACGATACATCTTAACGTTTTGAACAATGAGTTATTGCGGCGCGAGCGCGCGCGATCACCGCGAGTTCATAGATTCAACAGTTGAACGACGATCGATCTCTCGGAGGCGGCGCGGCGAAAGAGGCGGGAAAATCTAATTGCACGTCGAATTGCGTTTGTTTAACCACGACGCGAAATTGTATGCAAATGATCGGCTATCCGTGACCGGATTGCCTTAGCGCGATTTTCATTTTTCCCCGGCGGTCTTCTCCCGAAGATCGCGACGCTCTTGTCGTCCTCGCGATCGCGCGTGGTTTATGATTGACTATTCCTTGTGTGACTGGTGTCCCGATCTAGGAATTCCAAGTAGGTGTTCGAGGTGGGTGATCGAGAGTTTCGAAGCTAAGTGGACGGTCTTGGGGGCCTTAGAATTGCTAGACGAATAGTCAAATATTTTTCAAAAAGTCCGCAATTTTCTAAGCTTGCAGGGGGTCTGGCGATGTTCTTGGTCCCCAGAAGTCGGGGTACTCGCACGGACCCAAAGAATCTGAAGAGTCCGAAGGCCTCGAGGTCTGCTCTATGGGTCGAAAACGCGGCTGGCGAGGAGGGAGCTTCCGAGGGTCAGCTCAGCGTGTACGAAGCTTGGGCAGAGCGGCGGGTCTTCTCTTCGCGGAGCGTGCATATACGTATCTGTTAAGTCGACATAATACCGCGGGGCCGCGTCATTATGTACTCCATAAGTCTCCGGGGGCCCCGTGGCCCCTCTCCTTTTCCTTCTCGTTCCACTCTCGGAGTCTACTCGTAGTCTCTGGGAGTAAAAAGGGGAGAAGAAAAAGGGGCGCAGAGTGAAACGGGTGGCGGGGGTGGTGGGGGGTACCCGGATACACTCGCTGCGGGCCCTACACCGCCCCACCTCGTCCTCGGAGGCCCATGGGACCCGCGAGGCCCGTTGGCGAAGCCCAACTCGCGAGGGAGTGGGGGTAAGATGCTGGCTGTAGCTCGATGTGGCGTTCACCAGAGCAAAGAAAGAGAAAAACACCGTCGTGGAGGGGGAAGAGGGGCCCAGGGTAAAGGAGAGGGGAGATCGGAGGAGATCAGCGGTGGGTGGGAAGGGCGAGAAGGGAGGGGGATTTTTCGCTCAGGGTCAGAGGCGTACATCACCCGCGCTCGCGCTCGCGCTCCCCGTAATAGACTGACGATCAGCCGGATTTCTATGTGCTGCACCGCCGGCCCCGCAATGAGAGCATAATTTTCTATCGTGCTTAATAGCGCCCGTTCGCGGGCAGGAACACGCCGGTAACGAGACGCCGCTGACGGATTTACGGCGCTCGCCGTCGACGTCGTTGCTTGTCTAAAACGCGGTGCCCGCTGCGCAAAAATCGAAAAACAGACGGTCCGTTATCCGCGATCATTTGTTTCCACGTTTGTCAAACAACTGGATTCAATCGCAACTTTTACCGCTTTCCGCGCTGGTCATTTTGATACTGATTTTCTGCAGAGCACGATCCAACGAGACATTGAACCGGGATTGTAACTCTCGGTCGCCGTAAGGATCTTGTATTTGATTCTGCCGGAGTAGCAAGGAGGCCCTTGCAGTCTGTTAGGCGAAACGTGGACGCAGGTGCGAACATAGTTGGCATCGGGTGCCGCGTTACAGGGCACCGTCCACAGTGAATATTGCATGAGCGACTTAACTGTTACACCACGCTCCAGATTTGGGGAAGTCGGATAGGCGACCGCCAATTCCGCGCGACCCGCCGTCGCGTTTGGTCATCCGGAAGCGATTACACCTCGCGTATCGGCGACGGGACATTTTATTCAAGACCCTGCTCGCATACTAACCAACGCTACGGGATAAAACGCTCTTCCAGATCCTTTTCTTTCGCAATGTCTCGCCGTGAAACCAAATTGACCGAGCAGCTTACATTTCGAAAGTACAAGCGTTTTATTCACCTTACTGGGAAATGTTTCGCTGCCGCGTTAAAATAGTTTCGAGCGCGGAGGATTAATATAATAGACACGATGATGTTGACGTCGATTCTCCCTATTATATGTTTATTGGAACCGTGTAACGAGGAAGTTACCGTTCCCCGGTAACGAGTACAGTGGCGACCGACTATAAAGTGCGTTTTCGTTGCAGATCGGACGAGGATGATCCCAGCGGGTGTAAATATAGGAGGCTGGAGGACGAGAATGTACAGGACAAAGAAAGATTTGCGAGGTGAGTGTCAGGCTCGACGTAACATGCATGCTCTCTCGGGTTTGAACGATAAATGAGAGAGGTCAGTGAACGGGTTGAACCTCCTTTTTTGGAGGGAACACACGTCCGAGAGGAACCGAACAGCTATTACACACGACGCACGCGAAACTTCGCCATTCCCATCCCTAATTGCTGGAAACAAACTGATTTAATAACGCTCGTAAAAAGAGACTAATTACAGCCATTCCAGCTCCGACCGCGTATCACCGTGTTCACCGCGAGACCGTGCGATCGCTATCAAAATCGCGGAAATTACGCTCCTTTAAACCTTAAGCTGACAAAAACAGTTGGTGGACGTTTCAAAGACTTTGTCACCGTTTCATTCTACTGCATTTAGGGCACAATTTCTGCACTTAATTCCTCGGGGATGACATCAGTACGTCATACTGGCTCTAAGAATATTTTAGAATTCATTAGACACGGTCAAATTATTGGACACGATACACTTTCATACTTTGACCGTGGTTATGGAAAATATCGGAATCTGAACTCCATTCATCGTAGAAAAGTTTTGTTCTACAATCTCGGATAATATTTTCAGCAAATATTGAAATCTGTTCGACCCACACTAACAAGGGAAGGACCCCAAGTGTCCGACTTCGATTTCGATAATTTTCTGTGAGATGATGGTATATGGATCCCAAATTATGTACGCAAATTATTAGGTGTAGTTACTCAATAGTTTTAAAGATACAAACAATGGAACTTCGAAAACTTGAGCTGCAACTCATGGTATATCAACAAGGTATGAAACTTCAATTGTTCATATCGTTAAAACTATGGAGTAACTACACCCAATATTTAGCGTACATAATAAGGTTTCCATATACCATCATCCCACAAAAAATTATCAAAATCGGAGTCGGACACTTGGGGTCCTTCGCTTGTAAGGTGTGCGAGCCCCCGTAACGATCCGAGGATCTTTCTCCCCGTCTGCCATTGATCATGTATTCGATTTCCCGGCTGAGATCCTCGACGGTCACAGCGTCCGGGGTGCCGATGAAATGTTAAACAAGTCGCTGTCCAGTTGGGAGGGCGCGTTGTCCCGTCGGGGTACTTAAAAAATCATTTCACGGCGATTCGCGCGGGTCTCTATCTCGTCCGAAAAATCAGTGGAGCCGGTTCCGCCGTCGCTGTGACGGCATGGTGACTGTATGGGACGGGGGCCCTAAATCGTGTCTCCGATCCCGCGTTCCCTCGGTGGCGTCTTTTCTGAGGTCCGTGCCGGTGACGGCACTTGTTAATTCGTCTCACGGAATCCCGGGCCAATATGTTCCTCGGCGGTACACCCTGTACATGGCGGGGGCCGAGTACGAAGATACATACATACCTACATGATACCCGCCAATGTGAGTCGATAGCGGAATGGGAAGCCCTCCAGGCTGCTCCAGCGTGGGAACATAAGGTACTTATACGCGCGCGTTCTCCGCTGCTCTTGCGGGCTCCTTCGTTGCTGCTCGCTCGCTCTCCTCTCTCGCTGCTCGCTTCTCGTTTCTCCATCTCCTTTGGCTACGTCTCTACACCCAGAACGCCGCATATCGTATCGAGATCCTCGATCGCGATCCTCTCCCGTGTTGACACGACGCGATCCGCGAAATGAAATACGACGAGCGACGCGTATTACGCCAGACAATGCACCTTTCCCTTGTATCGTTGCTTGCTGCGACAACCAATCGCTCTAAATTCCCGATTACCTCGTTCCCGGATTCGTCCGAGGAGCTCAGGCAAATTGACCCTGGGATTCGGCATAATTTTGCTGCTTCGTTCGTCCAGGCTGCCGAATTTCTCAATAGTTAATTGCTCACCTCCGATCGTCCTGTAAACGATCGTTTCATCTTCAAGGATCAAGCAATTTCGATACAACGACGTCTACCAGGAAAATGATTCTTCCCTGTGACAAAGCGCCAACGTCAAAACTAAGTGCGGATCAAGCATGAGTCAGACATCAGTCAGCGACGATGCGTAATTACAGCTCCGCTTTTGTCTACTCTTAATACCAGCCGTTCCGATTACACGTTTCACGGACAGAGAGTCATGTCGCAGCTCCGGGCTTCGAAAATTGTTGTCTAGGCGCTCGAATTAGGGGAGAGTCGTGCAGTACCGACCGCTCTAAGTTTTCTTGTTGTTAGGTGGACTAGAATCGGTAAAAATTAAAATTAAAAAAGGAATTTGTAGTACAAAGGAAACTTAATAAAAGGCTGCAAATTAATTTTGTGAAATTTAATAATTAGTATTCATTCTTTGTAAGAATAGAGATATTAGAATTTGAAGGAAACTAAGAATTGTCGTCGAGACGAGATATAATTGTTAGAATTATTTGGTACAGTATGTCTAATAATATATTTTCTCAATTAAATATGTTTTTCGATAATCGAGAAAAATTATTTTTGTCCAGCTAGAATTAGACATTTTACCACTATGCCGGTCAAATGGTTAGTTTTATACTTTTCATTTAGCTATTGCTGGAATTATGAAGTTGCTTGCGTGGAAATTGATTCGATAAATTTCTTCATCCAAGCACATATTGTAATAAAAATTGCAAAAAATCTAAGTAAAGCCTTGTCATTTTTATAAGCTAAAACATTTTACATATTCGCCTTTAGTGCTCGGTAGGTTCAGTAATAAAAAAGATCCGCCGTCCGCAAAAAAAATCACGAATATGATTGAACAAAATAGGAAACGATTTCACTTGGCATCGAATTGACTAATTGAAGAGTGCCATTTTTGCGAAAGACTAGGATGAAGCGAGTTCGATCGACATGGACGACTGACCGACGCTAAACATCCTGAAAAAAGATCTCTGGAATCAGATCGAACGAGTTCGCTCACCCCTCGTCGTGCCCCGAAATGCGTCAGGACCACGGATTTCATGGAAATGGCAATGGAGGGTTCGGATGTCGCGGACGCCCTCCCCAAGAACCTCGCTTTTAAGTTAATAACGCAATTACGGCTGCTGCGGCGAGTCTCAACCCTTTTGTCCCCCCCGAGGGGCCCGAGTTCGGGGCCCGATCTTCTTTTTGTCGGTCGCGGCGCGCTAATGCGAACGGTACCCGACGTTTTTGGCAGCGGCCGGCGATTGTTCCGCGAAACCGCGGAATCGCCTCCTCCGTCGTCGAGGAACGCCGTTCCTTCTGCTTTTTCTACCTTTTCTTTCCGCGGAAATGCCGCCATGGATGCTATAATTTCCTGCGTGGGTTCATCACAGTGACCGACCCCTTGCGGTGCCGCAAATACCAATGTCCCAACCATCAATCGCACTATCGTTGCTTGACCTCGATCTCCATAAGAAAAATTTGTTCGAACGGATATTCGATCTCACGTTTGTCCGCTGCTTCTTCTACGATTCTCTGATTCTAGATGATCGTTCAATTATGGATGAAATCATCTTTCGAACAATGTATGAACCCTTGGCAGTCGAGTATCAAAATTGCTGTACCATTCTTTAATTACTACACGTTTAATTACTTCGTGCTAATGTTAAGAATAAATTTTGATTGGCAATTTTTGATAGAATCGGAATACGGCGGTCGAACGAACCGATTCTGGTGATTCGAACGCACGGCGAGGACACTAACGGCGAGCTTGCAGCTTGTCATGGCCAGGGAATTGATTCTTTTCGTCCACGATTCACTCGCAGAGCGAAGTTTATGGTTCCTCGGTGGCGCGAGTGAAATTCGAAGAATATGGTACTCCGAAGGGGTTGAGGAAGGAGGGAACGAACACACAACGATTCGACGATTACGCTTACACGGTAGTAAACGTTCCGGGAGAGAATTTATCGTCTAACGTTCTCGCGTCTCAACCGTGATTATAATGTCTTCGTTCGGAAATGATTTAAGGGACACTTAACGAGCCGACCGCTCACGATGAAATCACTGCGCCAGGCTTTTATTATTTTGCGCTGGGGAGCCGTTCGGGATGAAAGCGATCCGAACGGTGGACGTTTATGCAAATCTGCTTGATCGACAATAAAATAGCTGGTTGAGGATAGGATACGCTTTGTTCGAGATGTTTTCATAAACGATGGAAATTACCTTGAGTGAAACTGAGAAAAAATTGCCTATGGCCATTGAACTCTGAATAATCAAGAATTCCGTCCTCAGGAAAATTCGAAATTAATTAAAAGATTAGTGAGTTGAGAGAGAAATCGTTTTGGAAACCCGGAAATACTTTCGCGGCAATAAAAATGAATCGGCGTCCCGTTTCGGCTGGCAGACCTAACATCTGTCCCCATTAGCATGCGGGAATATTAAGATTTGGCATAAATCACTGGATGCTCGTTAGCATACGTCCGCCCGGTATGTTGCGCGCTCGGAATATATTCGATAACGAATACGATCGCATTAAACGATCGCTCGATCGATTCATAATTCATTTCATTGTTCCGTTCGCTGGCTAGAAGATAGAGACAGCGGGGAAACGAGAGAGCGAGAGGGAGAGAAAGAGAGGACAGACAATCGTTAGAACTTCTATCGACAGTTCGTTCGTACGGTCGTTAGACGAATCCATAATTCACCGCGCGGACGTTGTCATTTATAGGATCGCAGGTACGACGTGTACCGACGAACACGAACCACGACGAGCCGAGACGACGACGATCATCATGATGATGACGATGATGATGCCTGCGACTGATCGCCGCGATCTCCTTTTCCTCCTCCGCGTGTCCAGCCTCTTCTTTACCCCCCGAAGAATGATTTTATGTGTGCGGTACGTGTATCTCCGTGCCGACTTTGTATCATCGTAATACGGAGATCGATGTACAGGGTGTGCTCCTAAAAATTGGTCCTTCGACGATTTCATCGCAAACAACGATCTTCGATGATCTACTCCAATGCTGTTTTTCCAGTCAAACAATCTAACATTGCATTGTTCAAATCGTTATCCGGACACTTTTCTGAACACTTGACAAGATGGAGGCTGCACTCCTGACGCAACATGGCGGCTGCTTACCGATCCTCCTCTTATCTTTGTAATTTCAGGTGTCCATGCATTTTTCCCCTGTGTTCGATAAACTGATTGATTGTCGCGGACTAATTGCTAAAGATAACGGAGACATCGATAGCCATCTCGAATCCTAATACAAGTAGCTCGATAAAGTGCTACGTTGCATTCCGCGCGAAGACTCCGCCGTGGAATAAAACAAATTATATGTGTTCAGATGTCACGTATCTTCGCACGAAAAGAAAAATTGGTCTAATCGTACAGTCCTCTGCTGATTCATCGTTAGCCAATCGAAACGGGACACTTCAATCGGCGAACTTTGAGAATATCGATCTGATAACTTCGGCTTGTTGTAATCGATGACGCGAGACGTTCTTGTAGTTGAAAATTCCCTCGACCCGAGTGATATCTATTTTGATGAAAATACGGGAAAGTACAAGATGAGATGAACTCTTCGAGAGGATCGCGAAAGGGTTGCTGGTTTTAGAATTGGGTCCGGTAGGATCGAGCACCCTGTATAGCCTTGGCTGGACCTACGGAGCGAGCGGGCAACTTCGGAACGTCTGACCCTTGACCCAGGAGTTCTCTCCGTCCTGCTCCACGGATCGCGTTCCTCTTCTGCCCGTTTCTCCTCGTGTTCTTCTACCGTCCTGCACGTTACATACCCTGCTTTATACTTGCGCTTTAAGCGCCCTGGCCTCTTTTAAATAGCGGGCCTGCTCGAGGGGGCCCACGCCGCTCCACCGAGCACCGAGCAGCGTTACCGATCCTCCTGGACTTCCAACCAAATGGAAGGAGGATCCTCCTGCCTCCGAACATCCACCTGGAATATCATTACTGCATCTCCTCCTGGGTCTCCGAATCTTCAAAAATCTAGCATTCTTTATTCCTGCATTCTATACTCCCGCTATACTACTGTCTTCTTCGTTGAAATATTTGATCAAACGCAAAATGTACCTCCTTTATCAAAGAAAGAAGGAGAACGCGCGCATATTCTCGAAGTACGTTCTGTGAAAATCTATGCAGTCGGTGTACCACCGGAATGGATCGTGTTAATAAGCAGCCGGGCATTTTAATCAAGATGGCGTTGCCAACTGGAGAACGATTTTATTGAATGGGGTCGCGGTGCTCCAGACGGGGTGGATGTCCTGGACGCGGAACTTAACGAGAGGTCAATGTTCACGACACGAAGACATTACCTTGGACATAAATCTAAACAATATTCTCCTGCAGTCACGTTTCATTTATGCTCCAATAATGACGGGCCCTTGCGACGCTGCAGCGAATTTTTAAGATACCCACACTCACGCTTGACGATACAAATACATATCGACATTTTCCTCGAGATCTTCTTGAAAAATTTGATTGTTGATTATAATCCAAGTTTTTCGTTCGATATCGTTCGCCGAGGTATTGTAATGTAGTTCGCGGTGTTATTCGGTCGGAGGAATGCAAATTCGATCGGGCCAACGCGGGGCGTAATAAAAGAGAGGAAATTGAATGAAAGATGCCGCGGCATCTTGGGATTTCGATGCGCTTTCCCGTGTATTTACATCGACGGAACGAGACCCGTGGTTTCGAAGGCAGAATAAGTATGAGGTAATAGTTCCTGATGGACTCGGGATGAGATGGAGGGTCTTATCTCGCTGCTAGACACAAAAGGAACTCCTGCCTCGCGATACCCCGATCACGGGAGCATCCTGGATGCCAGGCAAATTACCAAACGGAAATTCCCTTTCCAGGAATTCCTCCAGAATAAACTGTGAAATTTACCCAAGTCCGAAAAAGTCCAATAAATTTTACAGGAGGCAAAGAACGATTCGAAGCGAAACTGGGAGATTTAAAATTCTGATATCGTGGCGCTAGCTTAATGAGACTTCATTGCAGCATTAAAAACAACATTGGATAGTTCTTAAAGTGTTGTAATCCTTTACTGTTTTATATTTCACTCATCCAATTTCTTCATAAATGCATAAAAATCCGCAGTCTAACTGTTACCCTTGAACCGTAGAAATTAAAGTGCCTAACAAGGTGAAGCTGAAAACCCAGTTTTCATAAAAAGTACGATATGCAACAACCTAATATTAGATTTATCCACACAAGCAATTCATTTCCTTCGGTAGGGAATTGAATTGAATTCGGTAGGGGTGAATTGAGAAATAAAATTCCGTCGGAGTGGGAGTGCAAGTACCAAAAGTTTCTCGTGTACTATCCAGACCTGGGGAATTATCAGGAATTAAATGCCATTAAATTTACGATTGCTCGCCGACAATTACCGGCGCGGCACAGCGAGAAGAGACGTGTGTTCGCCCATTGCTCGCCTCCCTCGCCCGCTCTGGTAGCGTAATAACAGGGAGGCAACCCTGAAATTGTGGTCTCACCCGATATCCCGTCTCTCGATGGGGCATCGTTTCAGAATTTATTGGCGGCATCGATCACGAACACTCTTATCAATGACGCTCGCTCGATGGAAATTCCTCCGCGCCGCCGGATTCCTTCAAACGGGTCCAACGCGTTTCCGCTTTCGTCTCCGGCCGCAAAAAATTCTCCAACTGCCCTCCACCAACCCGATAATGCCTGGACCACCATTTTCATTCGAACTTTCACCTCATTTTCATTTCACCTTTGTCCTATCCCGATTTTTGCCAGAAAAATAATTTTTACAGCAAGAATGAAATATAATTAATGCATTAATTAAATAAGCACAAGATCACGTTTATTCTGACTTCACACAATCTTGTGGTTTGCAATAGTACGTGCATCGATAAAACGTTAATTTTAAGAAACAACTGGACGTTTATGGCTCAACATCGGGGTTCAATATTGCTGAAGAATTCTTCCCGAGGGTTTTCGGGAGGTTTTCTCCGACGAATCAAGCGATCCCATGTTCCCCGGTGTCCTCGCGTGTAATCTCGGATCCGGCGGGTCGTTTACGATCGTCCCACCGTCAGACGAGAACCCATTTCTCGAACTGTGCAATTACCTTGGTTTTGTCTTGCGACTTACTGCAGGGAGAATCATTGCGAAATCGAGCGGCGGCGGCGGAACAAGATGACCGCCTACATCACCGAACTATCGGACATGGTGCCGACGTGTTCAAACCTGGCGCGGAAACCGGACAAATTGACTATACTCAGGATGGCGGTCGCCCACATGAAGACCCTCAGGGGTGAGTACCTTCTCTTGCTACCTTCCTATTATCCCCGATTGAGTCATCGGGAACGCGAATCGCACCTATCTAACCACTTACCATCAATTTTCCCGTTTCATCAATTTCGCCCTCGCGCAAAAGTAAAAACGACCTAAATCGCCAAGTTGGAAAATGACAGGCGAGCTACAACAACGGTTCTCCATAATTCTGCAGCGAAGGAGCAACAATGTCAGCTTCATAAATGCTTTCAGTTCTCCGACACGATCTGAATCACAAAGTTTAAAGATGGCAGCCAAGAGATCAACGAGCGTCTACATTCGAACATTCATCACAATTCTACTGCGAAGAAGCAACAGTGTCAGCTTCGTTGAAGGCAAAATCTTGCTGAATAGGTGGAGAAATGTTCATTGATAGGTGAACAAAAGTTCACTGATACTAATTTTACAGATCTAGTCTGGTACGTTTTATCATTCTTTATAGTCCTACAGTGAAATAATGCTGGAACGATAGCCACGATATTCGAAGCCACGATCAACCACGTAGATTCTCAAAGTTCAGCATCGATAGTCGCAGTTGAAAAGGAATCGAGCTCGCTGGCCAGGGCGTAATTCAATCGCCGCGCGTCAAAACTCGAAGATCGCGTTGCCGAAGTTATTTCGCTGCCCGTGCCGGATAACTCAAACATCTCGGCGACGTAATCGTCACGTCCGTTTGCTGGCTACTTTGCGTCCACTTTATCGGACACACCTATGTGCCCGCAGTGAAGTTGTATTTTCCACACCGTTCGATAATACCGTTGCAAATTCGAAACTTTGATTAGAGAACTCCTGCAGGGTTCGGGCTACGGTAGACACAACCGAGAGGACATTGACCGGGTCCGACACTCGTGCCGAACGTAATCCCACGTGTACCATTCGTCCGATCGTCATCCACGAACCGGCATAATCGAACCAAATCGGGACTGTTCTTCTCAAGCTTCATTTCCAACTCAATTACATTCTTGCTGGACAAATAGCGTTCTTCCTGAAGAAACTAGGGATATCTTGAGGACCAGTGCACCGATCTGTACGAAATTTGTTATAGAATTTGCTTCAGACTGTGGTTTAGTATATTTGCTGTAAAATCTTTTCGATTAGTTGCTCAAATTTGTTGTTCAGAATTTTTACTAGATAAATATACATTGCTGAAGAAACTAGGAATTTCTTGAGGACCAGTGCACCTATCTGCACGAAACTTTTTATAGTGGTTCTTCAGACTGTGGTTTAGTATTTTCGCTATAAGATCTTTTCGATTAGTTGCTCAATTTGTTGATCAGAATTTTTACTAGATAACTATACATTACTGAAGAAACTAGGAATATCTTGAGGACCAGCGAACCTATCTGCTCGAAATTTTTAGTATTCTTAATATCTTGAGGTACGAAATTTTTATAGACAGTTTTTGAACACTGCGATTTAGTAATTGCTCAGTAATGTTTGTGTGATCGCTTTCCACGGGCCAGTTCATAATCCGTGGTCCCAGTAGCTGTAGCATCGAAAGGGGGATGACTACAGTCGTTCCACGGGTTCGTCCGGTTGTTGTCAGTCTCCGAGAAGCCATCCGGCCGGCGGGTTGTACCGGAACGGTCGTAATTCACCGAAGGTTTCGTCGGTTGTTGGTCATATCGAATGCAGAAAGCGCGATTATATGCTTCCGGTGTAAGAATGGGTGGAGTTGCTCGGTCGGCTGTCCCTTTAGCCCCGGACGAGCGAGCGGCACGACTCGGTGAGAGCTTAGGTTCTCTTCTGTGCGTGCACACACGCACTCAAACCTAGCACACATGCCTCGTTGTTCCCCTCCCCGTTTCTGGATCGGTGTGCGTGCCGTGATTCCCAGCTAAGTATTGGTGGTGCGTCGCATTGTTTATAGCCACTTCTCCTCTTTCCCGACAAGAGGGCCGCTGAATACAAATTGCTCGAACCGGAGAGCCTCTCTCTTACCTGACCGGGAGGAGAGGCTATCGCCTCCGGGATACGTCGACGATCGTTCCCGCACCGCGTTCTACACGCACCCCTTGTCCTCGTTGCGCCCGACGCACCTCTCGGGCCCGGGGTTCATCCTAAACCTCCAAATTCAGACGGTCCCACCGATTCTTCTCGAGCCTGATCAGGGACTTGTCTGATCTAGTGGAAAGCGATGTGCAGGTTCGGGGGATGCTATGCTGAAGGATCTATTAATTAAAAAGTCTTTCTAAAAATGCAGAGGCTATAAATTGAAGAAAAATTTGTAGGAACTTCCACACGAAGATAGAGGACACAGGACCTAGAAGAGGTTCCTGAAGTTGGAGCTAAGCCTGAACCTTTGAAACGTCAACCAAATTCAGACGATCCCACCGATTCTCCTCGAGCCTGATCTGGGACTTGTCTGATCTAGTGGAAAGCGATGTGCAGGTTCGGGGGATGCTATGCTGAAGGATCTATTAATTAAACAGTCTTTCTAAAAATGCAGAGGCTGTAAAACGAAGAAAAATTTGTAGGAACTTCAACACGAAGATGGAGGACACAGGACCTGGAAGAGGTTCCTGAAGTTGACGAGAAGTTAAAAGTAGACTTTCATCGTGGAAGCTCTGTTCAGAGTTGGACGTTGAAATGGGAGGTTCGTCGAGAGACAGGCAAGAGAGACGAAGAAATTCGGTGCCGAACGACGGTACCAAAAATGAGGACGGAGCAGCTCGGCAGCGCAGGTAACTATCGAGGTGCAAGATCGGAATTGCAAAGCGGACAGGATCCCGCGAGGCGGCAGTGAACGAGACAGCGAGGGAGTGAGTGAGAGAGAAAGGTAGAAAGAAGGAGAGAAAGGGGGGCAGAAAGAGAGACAGAGAGGGGCGCGATGCGATCTTTACCCCGATATACGGAGAAATTCCGGGAAGAGGTACTTTAACGACTTCCAAACAAGATCTATGGAAGACCCCGGGTGACCTTCGTTACCATTACCTTCCACGTGGAGAACGTCTTCGATGGACATTAATGCCGCGCGATTCGGTCGGGTTTCCTCTCCACGAGCGCCCGGAGACGGACGATCCAGCGTGCCGGCCCGCCGGCGATCTTAGCACGCTCTTGATCTCGATCTATATACACTATTACGTTTAGTAGCGACGTAAATCATAGTGAACCCGATGGCTTCACTTCCACGGTGATCTTACGATCTGCTCTCTCTTCCGAGCCGTCCGCAACGGGCTTCTTCTTGCTGTCCTTCAAGACGACGCGCTGGAATATTCCTCTCTGAACCTCCGCCGAAGTCTGCGCTATCCTCCTGGAAAGACGATAGTCCCAGGGGCTACGTATACTTTGAAGAACAAGGTCGAATAAGAGAACTTTTATTTCCTGAAAGATCATTTTTATTACAAAATGTGGTAACCTTTGAAGGATAATATCCAGTAGAGGATAGATGCAGAAGAAAGAAGACATTTGATCATACCTCGCCGCTAATTATCCGAAGAATCCTAAATGAAAATTAGACTCGCTCGAAACAAGAAAAACCAAAGTGGAAGACACAACCCTTGTGTAATCAACCGGGTATCCATTTACTGTATTTCTTTCAACGATTTGTTAATGTTCCTCTAAAAATATTACAAAATTTCTCTGAATGTCCATTCTTTACTCGCCAATATATTAATTCTTAATTAAGTCCTATAACATGTTAAATACAGAAAGGTTTTTTGGTTGACTGCATAAGGGTTACGAAATAAACGGTCCAGAGACCCCAGATCACAACGAGTAAAGGCAACTATCCGGCAGAGGGTTGCCGTGGTCTCGAAAGCTACATTTTTAGGGGATGTAGAGCTGGTCGATGGTTAGGGGGGGGGGGTGGAGATGTTCAACAAAGGAACTATTAGATCCCAAGCTCGAAGCGTCTTGGATCTTCACGTACAAGGGTACTCGTGCATTCATCCCGCCTGGGAAGTGTTACTCGATACACGTGCACTCTCTGTCTTGCCGCTGAAACTTTCCGATCGATAGCGGTCGTTTATAAGAAACGTGATTCGCTGGGGTGTCCTTCCTCGATTGAGAATCGATTGACATTTGCTTGTAATTTCATTTGTCTCAGGTACCGGAAGCACGCCGACGGACAACGCGTACAAACCTTCCTTCCTCACCGACCAGGAGCTGAAACATCTGATTCTGGAAGCGGCCGATGGATTCCTGTTCGTAGTCAGCTGCGACACAGGCAGGATCATCTATGTTTCCGATTCCGTCGCACCCGTTTTGAACTACACGCAGAGCGACTGGTACGGGACCAGTCTGTACTCGCAGGTCCACCCTGATGACACGGAGAAGGTGAGGGAGCAGCTCAGCGCAGAGGAGCCGCAACACGGAGGCAGAGTGCTAGACCTGAAGACGGGGACTGTCAAGAAGGAGGGCCAGTGTGAGTGGACGCTGCCTCTTCCTTCCTATTTCTCATTGGGGCCTCCTCTAAACCCGTCCGCTGAAACTCGAAAGAATCAAAATCTGTCCTGTCCTAATGTTTCGATGATTTTTAAATATGTTATAAATAGACTGCGGATCTTTATGCGTTCATAGAAAGATTGAGTAGATGAAATTCAAAATTGTTGGAAAATTGCAGAAAATTTTTATTTTGCATGAAGATCCGCAGTCTACTAATCACAACGCACTATTTGATTGATGAATTCACTGTCTACCATCAGAGTTGGACAGTAATTAATTATATCTTCAATTACATGTGCAAACTCTGCCTACCATAACACGATCAAGAAACGTGTGACTCATTGATGAATAAGAAACAGTCGCGGTTGTTTAACGTTACTGTTAAAAATCGTACATTTCATATGCAACGACCTAATAGTTGAACCCAAAAGAGCGGATTGTTGAACTTTCGCGTGTTGCAGCGTCCATGAGGATGTGCATGGGCTCGAGAAGGGGCTTCATCTGTCGCATGAAGGTCGGGAACCTTCAGACAACCGGCGACATGGCCGCGGCTCATGGTCTCCACCGCATGAAGCAGAGGAACTCGCTGGGCCCGGCCAGAGACGGTCAGAATTACGCGGTGGTCCACTGTACAGGATACATCAAAAACTGGCCCCCCACCGGTGAGTTTGGCCCCGACATGTTCTCCAATGTTTCGTCGTTAATCGTCGGACATATAACGGTCGGCACCGCGACGTAGCGCCAACTTTCTATTTTAAAGCGAGGGAGACGGCTCGCAGGTGGAATATGAACGAACCCGCGCCTGGCTTCGTAGAAATACGGGGATAGCGACGTTTGTACTATAAATTAAGAGCTGCCGGGGGCTAGAGCCGGAGACAGACCACGGACGGATACCGTGCGGATCGGTTTATAAGAATGAATGGAATCGTCTTGACCTAACAGCCGACAGACGGGCCGGAATACCGATAACTATGCCGGGACACACGGGTCTTCGATGCGGAATTCGTATGCCGTGTCGCGGCCCCCGATACATAATCAGAAAGACCGTCACTCGATCCTAGTCATTTTCAAACGAATTTGTATACTCTACGCTCGGTTGTTAAACACCTCTTCCTGCTAGCCAGAAATTAGGCATTTCTCTCGTTCGAACCGATACCGAAACTGAATCATGATTAACTGAAACAGTGGAAATTATAATTCGGCATTGCATGGAGCATAAGCTTTTTGGCAAAACAGCGTTTATGGAGGCTTCTCTGAGCAGAGGACCCACTATGACATGTCTGAAGATTTAATTCTCCAAAATGACTATGCTCTACTAATGTATCAAAGAGACAGAGATGGCTCCATCCGCGCAGACACAAGTCTAACTCGGACTAGTATAAGTAATTGTAAGCCTGACACACTTAGCACGACACTGTAGTACGCATCAGCATAGAAATCACAACCAGTGAATGATTATGAGGAGTCATAGACTGATTCATAATTTTACGCTGTAGGTGATTTTGTTCCCCCATGTGTACCAGGTGTGGGCATAGGTGACAGGGGGCCTGGTAGTGTTCAAGCTAGACCTGACGGTGTAGTTGCAGATGAAAACACCAGCAGCAATTGCTGCCTGGTTGCCATTGGACGACTACAGGTCACTAGCACACCAAATAGTAGCGATTTAGCAGGTTCCAATAGCAATAATGGTAAGCGAACAATGAATTAAACACCATTTCGATTACGATACCTCGAGCCTTCTAATTGTGTATGATTTTCAGAATTTATTTCGCGTCACTCGGCCGAAGGTAAATTTACCTTTGTCGACCAAAGAGTCGGCGGAATTCTAGGCTACACACCTTCAGAACTCTTAGGTCACCCGTGCTACGAATTCTTCCACCCGGAGGACTTAACGCACATGAGAGAAAGCTTCGAGCAAGGTAAAGTACCTGGGAACAGGGCTTGAAACGGTTCTGATAATAAATATTCAAGCCCTGCGTGGAAAGAACCGATTGTCCTCCTGTTGATTGTCGTTAACGAATGCTTGTCTCAGCAGTGTTGAAGCTGAAAGGCCAAGTGGTGTCTGTGATGTACAGATTTCGAGCCAAAAATCGCGACTGGGTGTGGTTAAGGACGTCCGCATTTGCATTTTTAAACCCGTTCAACGACGATGTGGAATACATTGTCTGCACCAACACGCATGCAAAGTAAGTACTTTCATATGTCCGTGGCTGATGTTCACGGCATATCTCAATCTAAATTCATCCTAACGGATGCGCCTATTCCTTATTGAAGATCATTCCATCCTGGCAGCGATGGTCATACAGAGACCGAAGCTGTACCTGCCTACGGACAACCTGGCTTGGACTATTCTCTTCAAAGACATCCTGCTAGGGATCCTCTGTACTCGGGGCATCACATGATGCCTCAACATCCAGTGACTGTAGCTACAGCTGGTAAGCCGTCCAGCTTCTTTTCCGAAGTTGAAGTTTCGGAAGTATCTTTGCAATCTCAGTAATCGTGAATTAAAGGGATAGACTCGTTTTTCTTCTCATTTCTCCAGAATGCAAAGATGCGGGTTTCAGCAATCAAAAACGCTAGATGAAAGATTAATCTTGTTCTAATAGGACTCAAAAGTCCTATTTTTACGTTTACGATGCTCCATTTTTACTATTCGGAATTGCTAGATGCTGCCGAATAATGCAAATTACGCCTCGTAAACGTGAAAATATGAAGGCGCATCCCGCACCCTCGCAATCCTAGAAACGAGTATAGCCCCTTAAAATCTTAATGTTAATGCGAGTCCGTTCGACAGGTCCTCAACAGCCCAGGCCGTCCAGTACGCAAAACGTGTATCAGGGTTACGAAACCACCCAGTCGCCGATAGCTTACGGCTCACCTGGCCAGCAGAGCGCATCTTCGTCGGTTTTAAGTAGAATCCAAAAGCCAGCAAATACATCGCCGACCCCGGTGCAGCAAGCTTGGGCTATCGGAAGACAAGTGAGTGCACACGTACCCAATTTCCTTTCATCATTCTCAACTTTGGTTACTAATCAGTGTATGCGTTTCTCAGCAGCAACCAGTAACAGAAGGATATCAGTACAGTCAATTAAGTCCATCTAGGTCACCGAGCGGACCAACTTATACTCAATTAAGTAGCGGTGCTAGGACACCTGCTACACAGTATCATGCTGTCACCACAGTGCCTAACAATCCGGGTAAGTACGGCTATAATTTTTGTACCGGGTCTCCTTCATTTAACCCCTTTGCACTCGGAGCTATTTTAACTCAAAAATTAAACGTTTGTTCGACCTAGAATATTTCCATTCTCATACAATACTTAAATGTTCAGCAATTGATTAGATACCAACATATTTAATACTGTAAACAATATTTTTAATAATGGTACAGCAATTTTTCGTGACGGCTCAGAGTTACCATTCGAGTGCTAAAGGTTAATATTATGTAATCCTTTATCTACCGGCAACAAATCATTAGATTACTATTTAAAATTTCTAACGCCGGCGAATTTGTTAGGTATGTGGGGGTGGCAGAGTCAACAGCATCAAGCACCTCAGCCAGACGGCGGACAATCAAATCCTCAAGTGACTGGACAAGCTCAACCACCCCATCCTGCTCAGGGTGGACCTGGCACGCAACCCCAAGAGCTCTCGGACATGTTGCAGATGCTGCAAGACCAGGGCGGAGCGTCCGGTTTCGAGGAGTTAAATATGTTCAATACTAATTTCGAGTAGCGACAAGGAAACAGCATCGAAGATTGTCTACCTTAAAGAGACTTTAAGGTTCGAAATCATTGGCACACTGTCTCGAGATCATGCCGAGCATCATAATCAGCACTTTTACTTCAGCAATTAATTGAAAGTTCGCAATTAGCACCTCACGTATTAAACTTTGACCCGAATCGACAGCGAGGATCAGAACGGCCTAACTTCGTCGGTTCGTTAGCGTTTCGTTTCATGAGAAGTTTCATTCGACCACGTCGAAGGAGATACGATTGCAATGATCGTATGAGATGTTCGGACAATTCGTCGGAAATTCATGAAAATCATTTTGTGAAAGTGCCATTAGACGTATCGTTGGGAAAAAGAAACAAAGGAAAAATGGTCACTTATAATACGCACAGATAAATCACAGTGGAGGAGGTTTAGGTAGCTTTTTAAAGAAAAATACACGGACATCATCGTGAGGGGATCGTTCGAACGATAGCTATGATTTTATTTTTAAGTTTGTTCGTTTATCTTTTTGTGGTTAAGGATCGTGTTGAATGAATCATTGTGGAAATCATTCTTCTTTTATTACTACCCGTTGTTGATCTGATTTTAGGACGTAAGAAGAGCATTTTTAGAAACGATGTTTGTAAATTAAAGATTGAACTGTGAACTCTCCCCGTTCTGATTTTTAACGAAATAAACGCATTTATGTAGTTAAGTTATATTTAAATTGTACATGGAACCGAAGAACGATGACTCGAAGAGGCCGCGGGGTTTTCGCGGAGCTATTGTTGACTGGATGTAAGTATGTATAAATTTTTGGATGAGACAAAAAATACGTGCGAGATCTGTAATTTGTTCGGAAGAGCGACGCTTCGTTAAGATTTCGGAACTGCGTGTATCGTGTACGATTGCTATCACCTTTTACATTGTTATAGAAGTTGAACATCGCATCTGTGCTTATTAATAAGTAATACGGGACAATAGTCTCGATTTTATTTAAAAAAGAAAAGGAAACGAGAGAGCACTTCGACTAAAAAAAGAAATAATATTAAATTTAACGAGGTGCATCCTAAAAATTAAGGGTGAAGAAAAGTATTTTTAAAACTTCTCAATCAAATCTATACAAATCACGGTAATTTTAATACCAGCTTATCGTTAGATTTCTAAGGTTAGCTTAATTATTTTAATTTAGATCTTTGTAATTATAAACAGTGCAATCATAAGAATCAACACTCTATGGACAAAAAGGAAAAAAAGAGAAAGGGAGATTGTTTGAACTCGACGATGTACAAAAAAATTATGTAATCCACTTTTGCTTCTCTGTGCAAGACACCATTTTTAGATATTCCTAAAGAAAAAAAAATATAGATAATGTTACACATACGAATAATTGCATTTATAAGTAACCACGTGTGATTTAGCGCATTTGTACATGTCTAGAGAATTCTGATAAGCAAAGATCGAAACGAAAAAATTGCAGCATATCATAATGAATTGGGAACATTTTTACTAATATATAAAAATATACAACACGCGTACGATTCTTTTTTTCTATCATCCTGTGTCGAAAGTAGTTTCACTGACTATTGCTCGGACAATAATTAACGTCTCGATGAGTGCATCGATATGTATTCGCGAACGATCGATTAAATTCCAAATCACGCCTGTATAGCATTTTCGAGGCCCATTATCCATGATCGTTCGCGATCATGCTCCTCCACCGTGCCCTTTATGAAAGTAAGGTCAGCTTCGAACTTGATTTTGTGCAAAAAAAATAGTTACCTGAAGTTTCTATTATGGAATTATTTAAAAAATGAAATAAAATAACGGTACGATAATATGCGCTCGTATGAAACGAAACTATTATTTATAGATTCCTCCAGTGCGCTTATTATATTACATAAATATAAAAGTTGTATGAATCACGGAACAATTGGTAATATAAAGTCCACATTCGTGTTGGAGAGCTGGCGTAATTATTCAACCCTTTGTATTCTTTTTGTTCTCGAGGAGCTACTAGAAAATCTGAACAACTGCGACTGTACATGTTCTCCTGTATTTAAAAAAACTATACAAAAGTTATAATTTCAGTTTGATTGCAGTCAGAGAGTCCTTCTGCTTCTTCCTCGAACGTGCGTCAGTCTTGGACTTGATGTGATTCTTCACTTGGTCTTGCAGTTGATTGAAGAATGCAGTCGATGACTTTGGAACCCTCTGCCCCGTCTCATCCATTTTGACAATATTCCGATTATTGATTAATTTCTTCGTCAGCTCTGCTGCCTTGTCCTTCTTATATTTCTTTGCTATTCCTGGTTTCATCGCGTTCAGTTTCTCCTTCTTTTCCATGGCTTCGTGTCGGGCACGCTGCTTCATCTTCTTGTGCCTTCGTTCCCGTTTCATGTCCGTCTTCGTCCTCTCTGCTCTGTCCATGAGATCGCCTCGTTGTTTTTCTGAAGAACATAACGCGTGAACAATATCAATAAATATTTAAAACATCGAAACATGTTTTCCCCAATGAAATACCTACCCTTAATCTCTTCCGGAGCCAATAAAGCAGCATCGCTGACCGCTACCGGCGCCACTTCCTCCATGTTAATTGCCGGAACATTGCTGATGATCTTGATTTCCGGTTTGGCCTGAAACACGTACGTGACATTAGTAAAAAAAATAGCAAGACGAATTAGTTGCGAATTTTGTCATTATTTTACCGGTTTCGGGGTGTAATGGAAGTTAGAAAGTGCATCCAGTTTCAAGAACACAGAGTGCATCATCTCCCTGATTTCTGTATGCAACTTTGGTTCCTCTTCCTCTTTCTCCTCGTATTCTGGATTCAGTGCTTGCTTCTGTTTAAGATATTCATTCTCGTAAATCTGGGCCAAGCTCTCTTTGCTCTTTTCCTGGTTCAAGACCAGCTTCTTCTTATACTCCATCGGAGTCTCGACTGGTTTGAATTTCTTCTCCACGTCGTCCCAAGCTTTGTCCTTTATCCTTTGTTTAATGATATCCTCGAGTTTTAAAGTTGTTTGCTCGGTAATGACTGGAGCAGGCCTCGTTGTTATATCAAATTCGACAAACTCCTCCAGCAAGGAATTCTGCGGCCTGCTGGCAGCACTAACTTCGCCCTTCAGTTGCCAGGGTTTCTCTGCTATCGCTTCTTCTTCCAGCTGTTGGATCCTCTCTAGTAATCTCTCTTGACGAGTTTCGAGAGAGGATTTCATTTCTAGATCTTCCTTTTTGTTGTCGGATTTATTTTCTATGCTGTCCGTGTCATCAGAATCGTTTGTGAGATTGAAGCTCACTTTTTTCTTGGACGGTTTGCGCGCGTCTTCTTCCTCATCCGTGTTCATTGCCTCGTCCGAATCATCGCGCAGAGAATCACCGTCTAGATCTTTACTATCAGCGTTTTTGTACTGTACAGAGTCTTTAGCTTCTTCGTCCTCGCTTTGTGGACTATCGAAGAAATCTGTGTACTTCAACAGCTTCTCTTCACCACTTTTGCTCTCTTCGTCATCTGAATAATCATTAAACAAATCCACTGATTCCTCATCAGAGTCTTCCTCATTCTTCTCATTCTCTACTTCCTTCCTTTCTTCCTTGGTCAGATACTCGTCTAGTTCTTGCAATTTAAAGAATTTGTCATCTACTATGGATGGTTTCTTTCTCTGCTTGTTCACGACTCTCTTTTGTTTCTTCGAATCATCTTCCAATTCCATCTCACTATCCAAACCACCTTCATCGGACATTTTCTCTTCTTCTTCTTCGTCATTGTCTTCTACAGTTTCTTCGTTGCTATGTACAATCTCCGGTTTTCTTGCGCTTACCGGTATCGCAAATTTCTTACTTTCTGCTAGAGCCTTCGAAACGCCTGTTATAAAATGTATAAGTTCACCTTCATTCTGTAATTCGAGTTGCTGCCAGATCTGCTCTTCATCAAAACCTTCCGTTACAAGCTCTGGCAGTGCATTTGTGTTTCTTTTCGATTGCTCTTTTGTGAAGTCGTACAAGCGTTTCGTTGAATTCTTGAAATCTAATGCTGCTTTATTTTGTATGCTATAATATTAGTGAATTGATTTAACAATAATACATATTAGTAGACAGTGGATGTTTATCCAAAATAAAAATTTTGTACCCGCATTGCAACAAACGTAACATATTAATATGTTTAATAGGTTGAAAATAATATAGCATTTTGAAATTCTTCTATCTTAAATTATAAATTATAAATATTATAAATTATAAATGCATAAAATCCGCTGTCTACAAATTAGGTTATGATATCTTAATAAACGGAGCACAAACAACTTACCTCAAAAATAGTTCCCGTCTTCTAGTATTATTATCAATTACAGATAGAATATTGTTAAGTATTTCTGTTTCAGACATTGTAAATGCACATCTATCTTAAAATTGTTCGAATCAAAGTTTCATCGGAAGGTTATGTTTATATCATGTATGCACACTAAAGCATGACTCAAGATAGAGCAAACAACTCATGCGATTTTCTGGTCACGTGTGTTGTTTTACCGACTTCAAAATTCAAATATAGATAATGGGAAAGATCATATAGACACAGACGAGGTACAATTCAAATTGAATTATTTATTTATTATTCATTCTGATTTCGTGTCTGACTGTTTGACAAATTTATAGATTCCGTAGGAAAAAGTACCCATGGATCGACAGATCACATAGATAGTCAAGATCGATACTACTGGATGCTTTCGATAATCGAAAGCGTGACATATGACAGCTTCATGGCGTACTTTCTTCAAGCAGGAGAGGACGCGAGCGTGAGTACAAATTATATTTCCAATTATACTGCGATATTAAACATCTTTCTTAATACCATTAATGAACACTTAATAAATATTCAATTTGAATTATTTATTACCTATTAATTCGCGAATTTACTCGTGTCGTAACGATAAATTGTATTTGAATTCGTGTCGTGCGACAGACGTCGAGTTTATTTAATTTCCATTCAAATTAATTTTGATTGCATATTCAAACTGAATTATCTATTTATTATTAATTTTGATTTAGTTTCTGTCTGTTTGTCAATTGATATTAATCAATTTGTTCTTTCTATTAGCAAAGGAAAAAGTATCCATGGATCGAAAGATCACATCAATAGCCAATATCGATACTACTGGATGCTTTCGATAATCGAAAGCGTGATATATGACAGCTTCATGGCGTACTTTCTTTAAGCAGGAGAGGACGCGAGCGTGAGTACAAATTATATTTCCAATTATACTGCGATATTGAACATTTTTCTTAATACCATTGATGAACAATTAATAAATATTCAATTTGAATTATTTATTTCCTATTAATTCGCGAATTTACTCGTGTCGTAACGATAAATTGTATTTGAATTCGTGTTGTGCGACAGACGTCGAGTTTATTTAATTTCCATTCAAATTAATTTTGATTGCATATTCAAACTGAATTACCAATTTATTATTAATTCTGATTTAGTTTCTGGCTGTTTGTCAATTGATATTAATCAATTTGTTCTTTCTGTTAGCAAATGAAAAAGTATCCATGGATCGAAAGATCACATCAATAGTCAATATCGATACTACTGGATGCTTTCGATAATCGAAAACGTGACATATGACAGCTTCATGGCGTACTTTCTTTAAGCAGGAGAGGACGCGAGCGTGAGTACAAATTATCTTTCATCCCGATCGTTGCCCGACAACTTGCAACTATGCCCAATCCTGTCAACAAATCAAATTTTGGTTGCTGCGAGAAACAACCGTAAAAACTTTTTGCTTATCTTTATTTTCACTATTGTGTCTCCGAATCGCCGAATTAATCGCCGAATTAGGAACAACGTTGTTGCAGTATCTAGCTTTTTGCATGGGTTCACTTGATTTCTGTTGCACAATAAAACGCACATAACTAATACATTTAAATAAATAATTCACTCAAACACAGAATTAATTTTAAAAATAACGAAAATAGGATAAAAAAGTAGAATAGAATAGAAGCAAGAAAACGGTACTCTCCACGTAACGGTCACTTTATTGCGTCTCGATAACAAATGACGCGGTTGACACGGTCACTCGCGGAAATTCACTTGTGTACATTTTCACGATCATTATACTAATGACACTGCGGCCGAAACTTTGGGCCCGCGATGGTCGCGCAGGTATGGTGCGACGGTTGGGGTGGTTACCCTCGCGAATAGATCATTGGTGGAGAGGGGCGAGAGACCGAATAGAGTTTTCAACGATCGGCGATTGTCCCCGAATTGGGAAGGGAGGCGATTGGCCCATCGCCCCGTCGATTAAATATGACAGGGATCTTGAGCACGACCGAGACGCGGGTTTACACCTGCTTGCACCATAAATACCCTTCAAAACAATATATTACGTCACGTTCCAAGAATTGTCCCACTAATGTATCAAAGAACAAGGTGACTAGGTATGTAGTGGGTCAGTTCTCGGAATGTGACGTATTGTTTTGTATCGGAAGGAGCCCGTGTTCTACGTTCCGCGACCCTCTCCACCCCACACCCCGCGCCGCGACGGTCCCAATTCGGGGGCGATTTCCAAACATCTGGGACCCGCCCCCTTCAACTTTCGCGATCCCAAGGATCTGATCACGGCTCAGTATAAGCTCGACAGTCAAAGTTAATGGATGTGTGTTGCGTTCCTCCGAGCTTCGCTCTGACCTTGTCAACCGCATCCCTTATTGAAACAAGGACCTTTACGTGGTGCGTACGGTTTCTGTATTTAATCATTCGACAGAAGTAAAGATCATTTACTATAATTTTTATTTAAATTAACACTGTATTGAAGCGAATTATTTATTTTCCATTGATTAAAATTTATTCGTGAATAGTATTGCCTTCTCGCGATATTTACACTTGTGTCGTGACAAACAATCGTATTTAAATTCGTGTCGTCAAGTTTATTTAATTTTTGTTCAAATTAATTTTTTGGTTTTATATTGAACTTGAATTATTTAGTTCATATTAATTCGGATTTATTCTTTGACGATTGGTCGATTAATATTAATTGAATTTGTCCTTTCTCTGTTACAGAGCCTGACGGAAAAGAATATTATCTCGATAGACGAAATCGAGACGCAGCGTATCGTGCTTTTCTCAAGAAGGAGTGGACGCGAGTGTGAGTATCATTATCTTCCCAATTAAACTGTGTTCTTAAAAATCATCTGTTCAAACTATAATGAAAAATTAATAAATATTCAACTTGAGTAGTCTCTGACGGTCCATCGATTCAAATTAAATGAAATTATTCTTTCTGTTACAGTGCCATAAGGTATCAAATTCTTTGAGGATGCTTGCCTGGATACCTCATATTGCCTAAGTACCTTGATGACCAAATAGGACATCGACAGCTGAGATCGAGTACAACGTGTCGTGCTTCCTTCTAGGGGGAGAGAATGTAAGTACCGAGATATCTTCGTAATTAATTTTTATTATTAAACGTTCTCTTTTCATTGTATGCATTTAAATTAAAATCTTTTCATGTCACAATGAAATTTTACGAATTGATTTTAATATCTTTTTTGTTTTATTTTTTGATTTCAGGACTCTAACGCAGCTTCTCGTCCCTCCATCAAGCAGTGAGTCAATAAACAATAGTTTTTTTTATTGTTGTATTTCTTACGTAGATTTTAACGAGTACAGTGGCCGTGAGAACGCCAGGCGTTCTCGCGGAAAGTGATCTGTTTCTTAGCTAGGTAGGGTCTTTTTGTACGTCGCGTTTTTTTTTATAAATATAAATAATTTCAATAATTGTGTCTCCAATTTGCGAAAAGATAAAAATCTTCCGTAATCTGGAACACATTTACTACAATCACTTTTTTATCATTAAGATATAATCGGTTTGTATTTTAAAATTACTTTAAATTGCTCGAATACATTTGATATCACGTACAAAAAGACGATTCGCGACGGATAGATTCTTTAGACGAAGTATATTAACATATATTACTTCCACTAGTACTTTACATTTAGTAAAGTGTTTTTTCCACTATTTCGAAATTTTGCTTTGTCTAAAGGGTCGTCCGAGGGTTTTTAAATATTTCCATAAGATTAAAATTCATTAAATATTCATTAAAGAATTTAAAGAATTTAAAGAATTTATAGAATTTATAGAATTTATAGAAGTAAGAATACTATACAAGAACATTAGCTCGTACAAAATCTAACGGATTCTTTTAGTTAGGATTTTCAGGATATTAAGATTCCCTGTTCGTTGCTCGAATCCTCTCGCGTGCCCAGGTGTAACTCGGGAGGGTGAGAGTAACGGGCACATGGAATATTATTTTTTAATCATATGTGTGGCGACTGACAATGGTTAGTACATCGTGCACGACGTATTTTCCACTTGTGTGTGTGTGTGTGTTGATAGGCAGTGGAATTGCGTCGATTTTTTAAACTAGATTCAGTAGCACATATTCCTGTTGATCTGTGACATGCTACATGGATCTTCGTGGAATATGTGTAGTAGTTATCTCAGTTCATTAAAAGCAACGTGTAATATTCAAATCAACATGTAATTTAATTCAGAGTCAATTCAGCTGTAATTTCTATATATCGATTTATTTCGCAATGATCACTGCCATTGTCAGTCGATTTCAGGAAAACTGGTACGTACCTTAGAGTGTGGTTGTGTGAGATTTGAACGTTAGGGTGTCGGAGGCGTCCCGGGACGTTCTCTCTAGATGTTAGGATACAGCACCCTGGCGTCTGTGTGGAGATCGTGTTGTGAATGTGTTTGAGAGCTTGTGTCCTTTGCCACTTTTTAAATATAGGACTAGGTAGGTAGGTAGCTTAACTTCTTGGTGTGACTGTTCGTTTTAAGTAGGTAGGGGCCGAGGCTGGCTACCGTTTTCTCTTTCGGGTAGGCCGCGATTCGCACGGTAGTCAGTCACCGGAAGAGCTGGAAGTTTCGTCTCGAAGCTAAATCGAACGAGGCATGACGTTCGAATTAATGCTTCGTGCTCGATACTTCCAGCTCGTGTAGCTTTCGCGGACGCGGACGCGAACGCGCGCGAATTAGGGTTTCGAAACGTTGCGCACCTGCTCGATCGCACCAGCGGAACAATCGGCTTCTCTCGAAACTTGTGATCCGTTTCGGAAGTCGTCGATCGTTTCACTGCGAGCACGTTTAGGGTTTCAGTTGTTTGGCGGACCGCCGAAGCAAAAGAAGAGGCTATATGCCGAAGAGGCCCCGACAAATTGTCGCTCAAGAGGGCAACTACAATGGCCTCGCATCTTCGGATGCGAAGTCATTTCATTTATTCCTACCTTATCACTGTACTCGTCTGTAGAAGTAGTTAGTTGTACACATGGGCAGGCCTCGCCGCCCCAACGATCAGCGGAGATGGGCACGTCCGCGATTGAAATAGCGTTGCGAAAAAAAAAACCCGGGTATTGCATTAGTCGATTGTGAACAGAGATCGAAGTTAGTGTCGCGGAAATATATTCGCGATTCTCATACATTTCAATATAGATTGTTTAATTTTAGCGTTGCGAATGAATTAGTCGCGATTCTAATCACATTTCATTTTTATTGCTGCTTGAAAAGCAATATTTAAGATATAACAATTTTATAAAAGTTTAATTCTCTCTGTTCGTTGAATTAGCGTTGCGCAGCAAAAGGATCGCGTTTGTATTTGAGTCATTCGACATTTCAGGCGCCCATGCTCCAGCTGCAACGGACCACTGAAGAAGTGATCGCAGTCGAAACGGCTGCCGGGTGTGGTGTAGGCATCCGCGATTTTGATTAGAGTTGCGAGAGAATAATAACGGGTTGAATTAGCGTAGTATTTGTGGACATCGAAATTGAAGTAGAGAATGTCGGGGCGAGATTAGTACAGGTCCGTATCTACTCTTCAAGTAGGGCTGGCCTCGCAGCACATGGACCGCGTGGTATCATCTCTGCATTAAGAATTAGCGTTGCGAGAATTTGTTGTCGCGATTGCTTTAGTGTCGCGAAAAGTACCAACGCGTTGTTTAAAGGCGGGATTAAAGTACACGCATATTGGAAAACTTACCTCTCTAGACGATCAGATTTAATTATAAGAGTCGCGATCTCGTATTAGAGTAGTGAGTAGAGGACTGACATTGCAGGCCCAGTCGCGCTCGGAGCATGAAACATTTTTCAGAGACATTTTATGGATATCCAAATGTGTGTATATTTGGATATTACTTTAGGTTTTTTTGATACCGTAAAAATGTGGAGCATACGCCCACCGGACCACTACGTAGAGTAGAAACGTATTGGTACGTTCTGAGGCCAAGTTGCCGTAAGCAGTTAGCGCAAAATCACGGTGCACGTTGCCACGTTCAACTCCCCGCGGTGTGCCATAACACACGACTCGTTTGCCGTTCCAGCAATGGAACAAGTGTTTCCGCTGTCGTTCGACAATATCGTACGCAAAAAGAAGACGTATTAAGTTACGTCACCTGTGGCGGTATGCACGACAATGCTATGGTGAGCATCGTATTAGCATCTAATGCGGTGCAAGCCATGGTGTTGGGCGTGACTTACGATTACGGAAAACACTGTAGTTTACCTGAACGTAGCGACGTGTGCCTTTAGCCATTTGCCGGTGTGTGAGCGTTAAATGCATGGAACGTACCACTGCGTTTCACCAGCATGTTTATTTTTTGGACTAACCCACCACAACGTAGTGGTTCGATCGCGTTAGTAGACATACATACCGTGTATGTACAACGTATCGAACGCCTCGTCGGCCCGCAAGGTAAAAGACGGGGTATCTTTACGTTTCGTGCAGTAGCTTTGTCGACGGAATTTAGTTTTCATCGCGCCCTGCAAAACTGGTTTCTGCAATGTCCGAATCTATTATAATACTCGAAGTCGCGAAGTATAGTCTCGCGTGTACGGTCAGAGTTCACAGAACTGAATCGAATCGTTTATTGTGTGAAAGTTTTCTAATATGCAAATACTATAAAATCACGCCTTTTAGAGTTGCGATAAATAAAATGCCACACTGCACCCTCATATGACTGTTTGTGATTACTCCTAGCAGGTGTGGCTGCCCCTACATACTCGTAGCCATTGCTTTTCCCTTAGATTTGCGTAGAAACAAATTAAAGTGCACGGGAGATTTTTTATACCGAATTTAATAAAACAGTGTTGCGACAAATGATGCACTGTTCGCGTTTTCAATAAGATATTTATTTTGTATTATTTGTAGATTAGCGTTGCGAAAGAATGACTCGGCTTGACTCCCCCCTATAAATTTAAATGGCTACTCTCGCGTTTCCATTTAGGGTTGCGTAAAAGGAAACGAAAGTGCACGGGAGTTTTTCGTTCTTGATCAAATAAATTAGCGTCGCGGTAGAGAATGCACTGCTCGCGTTGTCTTGAGATGTTCATTGCACACTTTGTAGAGTAGCGTTGCGCAAAAATGGTCCACTCGCGCGTTGTTTGAAATATATCGAGTGGACAACTGTTCTGAATATTTCTTTTTTTATTTTTTTTTTATGTGTTAACCCTAGTTTTGTTTCAGATACTTCGTCCCTGAGGTAAGACAAATAAGATGGCGGCCCACGAAGATTTCCTGTAGAGTTGCGTATGAAAATTAAAGTGCACGGGAATTTTTTATATCGTACATGTCTATTAAATTAACATCACGAATATAATAATGCACTGGTCGCGTTTGATTTTTTTCGGGACGTCCAATACGTCCTTTGTAAATTAGCGTTGCGAGAAAATGGTCCACTCGCGGGTTTGTTTGAAGGATACATCGAGTGGACAATTGTATGGCAAAGGTGTTATTCTTTTTTTATTTTTTTTTTGTGTGCTAATTCAAAATTAAGTTTGTTCTAGATCATTTGTTTGCTACTAAAACAGCGAAGAGGAAACTCTGGAAACTTCAACGATTCAGACGTCTTCAACATAATAGTTTGTGATTGTCGTACATGTTGTATTGTTTCTGTAGATTATTATCTGTGTATGGGTTGCATGTGGTGTCATTTGTCGTTTTTGTTGCATATTCCATTTAATCAACTGTCTTTTCATTTCAGCAAAATTGGATTAGCTACCCTGTAGACACTTATACACACACATACATACACACAAAATCTAAAATATTGTTGAGTTACAAAATACATGGGAATTTGATAAAAAATCACAAAGTGTAAGCCAAAATGAAAGTAAATATGAAAAACTTTGTGATTTTTTATGTAATTCCTATGCATTTTCTACTCAACAATGGATTAAACAAAATTAACAATTTTTACGTACATAAAAAATATGCAAAAAGCTTATAATGAGAAAATCAGAAAATAAATAAATTAAATGAAATAAATAAATAAAATAAATAAATAAAGCGAAAATAAATTCAAATAAAGACGATTTAGGGGGTCGGACGGGTAGGCTCGTAATCAGGCTCTTCTTACTACATATTCGTTTGTACAGTGCTCAAAAACAGAACCCTGTCAAATGTATATTAGGAAGGGTATATGTGTATACACAAAAAGGTATTTTTTTTATATTTTGTAATTTTGGAAACTTTTAATTTTCCGTCGGATGGGCCGATAAAGCCGCGCTCACAGTGGCTCCGATATCGGCCGATTTGGTAGACGTCCGACGCATCTGTCTCTTTTTTTCGAGCGCGCGAAAAAGAGACACACGTCGGACGTCGGCCGAATCGTGCGACATCGGAGCTACTGTGAGCGTGCCCTAAAGAAATACTAACACTAAACCTACCATCACCGGTCAAAATGACCGGTTCCAGAATTTTTTATTTTATTTTTTATTTTACGACTCTCTATCTGAAATATAAATAAATTTTAAGGCTTGGTAGATTTTGTGTTAAGTGGGTGGGTGGGTCTCGCTCGCAGCAACCTCCACGTGGTGAGACCCGGGCAATCGGTGTTATTCTCGATTTTTAATATTTTGTTACTTAGAAATAACACCAATTGTTCTATAAAATATTAAAAATCGACAATCACATCGAGCTAATGCTGCGAAAATAGAACAATTGTCGGCATTATTTCAAAGTTTTTCTTTTACACCTTATGGTTCTATTTCGTAGTTAAAAAATTTTATCGAGTCAATAGAGTTCGAGCTGTCAATGGGATTCTATTGTTTTTTCCATGTGCTCTTGTGTTTCTTCTGAATCAAAGTGTCGCTACGATAAAGTACCACCTTTAATTCAAGTCGTCAAACGTTTAAACAATCCTACAGGAAAATCATTCTAAGATCCAGAAATTCCACTTAAATTCTCGCGAATGTTGTACCCTAGGAATGACTTTATGATACGATCGACCATCTGGTTGTTTTTCAGTCATTTCTTTTTTAGTGTACCATTATTAATTTGTTGCCATTTCTTTAGTAGACTGGTATGCAGCCAACACGTGGCACATAGTAATAAGTACAATTACAGATGGTTTTATTACTTATTGATTCAATTTAACCTCCGAGGTTCAAGAGACCTCATCGTAAAGTCCCAGTGCCGAACGGTTAGGTAGTAAGTAAGTAAGTAGTAAGTAACTTAAAACTTATCGAGCATACGTTGTAAATTGCGCTTTTCCATTTTAGGTCTCATGGGCGTTCCTCGGACAAAAAAAAATGAACGTCCCTGGAACATCCGAAATTTAGGTATACGATGGTGTAGGTTCTGTTCCATGCTGAAGATGATGTAGGAGCTGTTCCAGGCTAAACATGTGGAGACAAAAGTGGCACGGCCAAACCCCGGGCGTGAGCACTCTCATTTCCTCTGTGGTATAAGTATAAACACACATTAATTTATTCGAGAACGCTCCTGACGTTCTTAAACTTATCGACTGGCGGTATCATTTGGCTAACAGTTACAGCGTTTCGCCACCACGTCCAGTGGTTTACGTCCAGGCTGTTTCGATATTTTCAGGAGCAGATGATTCGTGCCGGAATTTACATTGTGCCTTATGGGAAACATGGTGCTCAATACATTTATCCGAAATTGTAATTTTCTGCGTTTATTTTAAGGTCTCAAACGTTCCTAAGTGGATCTATAGAAGGGGAGGTTGCGATGTGATCTAGAAAAGAGGGACGGCTCGGCAGGAAGAGGAAAAAGGGATCTAGAAAATGGAAAGGAGACGACATCGTGAAGTAATGCGATGATCCAATAACGGTGAGGTGATGATTTTAAACTGATGAAATATATAATACACGCGGGTGTATTATTAAACTGATGAGTGAGACTACATAATAAACCCTGTGTTGGACGCTATCTGTAGAATCTTCTTCATATTAAGGGGGTAGACTCGTTTCTCAATAATGCAAAGATGAGGTTTTTCATTAGTCAAAAGCGCTAGATAAAAGATCAGTCCATGCCGCGATCGCCCTCGAAACTCCTATATTTCCGTTTACAATGCGTCATTTGCATTATTCGGAAGCATGAAGCTGCATAAAGCTACACGCTTCCGAATAATGCAAATTACGTCTCGCAAACGTAAAAGTAGGATTTTTGAGGGCGATCGCGGCCTAGATCGATCTTTCATCCAGTGTTTCTGGATCCCGCACCCTTGTAATCCTGAATTACAAATGAGCTTTTTCAGTAGTGAAAAGTGCTAGATAAAAGATCAATCTAGGCCGCAGTCGCCCCCAAATTTCAAATTTAATTGATTTAGTAACTTGCAGTATTCGGAAACATGAAGCTGCATAAAGCTACACGCTGCCGAATAATGCAAATTACGCCTCGCAAATGTAAAAGTAGGCTTTTTGAGGGTGATCGCGGCCTAGATCGATCTTTTATCTAGCGTTTTTGATTACTGAGAAAACCCCGATCTTTATATTATCTAGAAATGAGAAGGCGCATCGCACACTCGTGCAATCCTGGAAACGAGTCTACCTCCTCCGAATGTTTTGAATTTGCCCTCCGGTGGAGGCTGACACGGCTGGTCGTGCGGTGGCTCCAGCTGACGGTCGGCTGGGGGAATTCCCTTCCCTACCAAGATCCCTAGCGAACCAACGACTACATTCACGCTGCGGCGGAGCATTTATACGGGTGGACTGCAACCAGGCGCTTTAGTCTCTGGTTGGGATGCGAGGCGTGAGTATGGGGTACGAGTGCAGCCCGCCAGGCGTGAACTGCATCGAGAATTGAAAACAAAAACACCGGGGAAGAAAAAAACAAGATCGCGTACATGACGACGTGTTCGATCGGCGCGGAATCCCATTGAAACAAGAAAACATCAAGCCCGCCTATTGTCATCGGGACTGACGAGTCGGTTCGCGTGTCGATCCTCCGCGGCGCGACCTTTTTTCCCTACGTCGATTTTTCCGTCTCTGTCAGTGAGTACTCGAACGCGAGCTGTCACTCGCAAATGTACGGTTAATCGATCCGCGTGCAATAACGACGAGTCCGGACCGCGTCGCTCGATGCTTGGCAGAGCAACGTGGCCGCGAACTGATCCACACGATTCTCGATTCTCGAAATCGGGGGCTGAATCGTTCCTCGTCGATGCAATACTATTCGCCGCGTGTGCCTCCTAGGGATACGTGAACGGGCTACCATTCACAAACAACAGCTTCTGGTGGATACGTCCCGGCTAGGTGAGTCTCCACCGACTATTTTATTATTCTATTTCCTTCTTTTTTTCGTGTGTTATCGGAGCTTACGCTTAGCTGCAATCCGGAGATATAGAGACAGGGGGTGAGTTTCAAGTGCCTTGAAACCCGCCGCCCGCTTCGTTGCCTTGTTTTAACGAGTCAGACTCGTGATGAACATTCGGAAGAGTTTAATAAATATGTATCTTATTAATAGACCGCGGATCTTTATGCAAAAGAAAAATATTTCGCATTGACGTAGCAAGCAGGAATAAAAATTGATTTCATCCCTTAACGAATTTGTTACGTTAAAAACAACGTTACAACATTCTTGAATTTTTAAAATCTTTTTGCCATTTTATATTTCGCACAACCAGTTTCTTCATTTTCTGTAAACCGAGATGGAATTCTATTTCGTTGTAGTTTGTATTGTGTAGCCCTTGGAGAAAGTACAGGCATATAATAAATATAAACTTTCTTTTTCTTTCTATGCATTTCTGAATAATGAGGAATTTCTACTCGCTAGACTGTCGATGTGTTTATGCAATTTTTAATTGTTGCAGTATAGGCATATAACAAATGTACACTTTTCTTTGTCTATGAAATTCCGATCGACCAAGAATTTCTAATTGCTAGACTGCGGGCGTTTATGCAATTTTTGATTTTTGCAGGAAAATTTCAAGAAAGTGGGAACAGATGAAATCTTATTTTCAAAATCGTATTAAATTCCGTGGAATTTTATATTCTAGCATTTTCTGAAAATTTTTCAGTCAGTCTACTAATCGCTATAGTTAGAAAATGAATAGGACTGCAAGGGGTTAGAATCTAACCGTTAGATAATTCTCTGAACTTGTAGCTAGTGTATGTATGTATAATGAAATATTTATTTGGATTTGTAAGACACAATAGAAATGATAAGAAAAGTATCAGATTAAGATAAGGGTTGATTTTCGATTTATTTAGATCATTTTATTAACAGTGGTTTTAATCCAGTAACTTGTTGAACTAACAACACAAATAATAATAAAAATAACATCTTTTGGAGTTCTCCAACCCTCGAGCAACATATGTAGTTCGGAAGAACACTTTCATACCTCGGAAGTTAGGTTCCACAGAAGGGTTGAATCGAGGGTTGAATACATTTTACGAGTCCATTTGCAGAAACTGGGGCGAAAGAAAACTTTGTTTATTCGCGTCACAGATTGTCGCTGTGTGCACAAATATTTAGAACCGAGCTGCTATCGCGTGCATCAATATTTACGTGATCGCATTTGTTAGTATTTGTCTTCGATTAGGCCTTCGCTGCCCTCGTTTAGTTTTCTAAATTACTAATAATTAATTACTAGACAGCGAATTTCATGCATTTTTGACAAAAATGAGTGGGTGTAATTTAAAATAGTACAAATATTGAAAGAATTTAAAAATCCAGTCGTATTATTTTCAACCTATTAAACATATTAAGAAAGAAAATAATTTTCTGTTTCACTCTGGTTGCCATTCAGGTACAAAATCGTTATTTTGCATAAAGATCCGCTGTCTAGTAATTAATAAAGTAAATTACTTTTTTAAAGAAATTGTCCCTTTAAAAGTGAATTACCTTTTTAAAGAAACTATACTTTCAAAAAGCGTAGTTTTCGACTGTTAGAAAGTCCGATGATGAAGAAAGTGAAATAAGTAGAATAGAAATTTCAATGATCCCTGTCCTGAGCCAAGGAGACGGGGATCTACGGATCGTAGAAAAGAAACGCGAGGTACAATGTATGTACGGGAGATTTTTCTAGGTACGATTGATCTACGGATCTACGACCGAGGAAAATTTGGTCGCACGACACTTGAATGGAGCGCGATGATAGGTCGGATTGCTTTCCATCGGAGAAAAAACTGTATTGTTTCGCTTCGTGTACCCGTAGAAAGGAGGTTTCGACCGAGATTCAACGAGCCTGTCATAGATTATCGCAGCGCAGATAGATCGCGTCGGGTTCATCGAGTCAGAGACAATTAGCTTGCGGCGCACCGCGTTTATCAATGGGAGGAAGATGAGAGATAAGTTTTCGGGCAGCGTGACTATTCATAGAACTACGCGTCGAACGCTAATAACCGTTGTACACGAGAACAGTTGATTAATCTGGAGTAGTTGCTATGAGAAATGTTTTCATAGAAAATATTTATCCGCCGTGGATCACTGGGTTGACCAACGGTCACTCGTATTTATTGGCTACTTGGAAATCGACGTTCTTGCGATCGATTCGTCTCTGTTAATGCTCGTACAATGGGATTACGAAGCACAATATTGAGATTACGAAGAAAGCATTGTTTCGACTCGCTTATCTTATTTTCTCGTTATCTGACAATTGCTCTCCGAGTCACTAAAAAACCCGAGCACAACTCTCGAGAGTTTTATCAATGCTGTATACTACGTACTAGATCTGTTGTTTTACAAACACTCGAATTTTTAAAAATTATCTGCATTATTTACGAGGCGCTGGAACCAGAGAAAAATTTATTTCGCCTTCCAGTAACTCTCATAAGTTGATAAATTGTTGTTTCACCTATTCAGTTTTTCATAAATGCATAATTACATAAATTGTTAAAAATTGTTTGCGTTATTTACGAGACACTGGAACCAGAGAAAGATTTATTTCTCCTTCCAGTAACTTTCATAAGTTGATAAATTGTTTCAGCTATTCAGTTTCTTGCATAATTACTCGAATTGTTAAAAATTGCCTGCATTATTTACGAGGCACTGGAACCGGAGAAAAATATATTTCACCTTTCACGATTTTGACAAGTTGACAACTTGTTTCACATTTTTCACATAAATGCATAACGTTAATTATAAAATCCGAAGTTTCGTTTTTCAACGCTCGACGGCTCTAGCGTGAAATAATCCGAGCGCGCGGTCACGTGACCGCTCGCGATCCGTTTTTGGCGAAAATTGATTTCGGAACAGGCTCCTCGCCTTTTTCTCGTTTTGTCATTGAAGCATCGGGTCTATTTTTAAGCCGGCGTCGCCATAAAAGTCCCAATAAATTTTCTCAAAGTCCGGCCTGTCCGGTGACTCACCTGTCCTCCGCGCGGTTTAAAACACGCTTAAAAGGCAAATGAGGTGATTAATGTATCGGCGCGTAACAGCTAGGGACAAATAAATCGCAAGCAGAAAACGATCCTTCGCAGGTTTTACGATCACAATGCAATCGGTGATCTTCTGGGAGCTAAGATCGATCTCGGACGAGACATTCCGACTAGACGCTTCGGAACGTCCTCGAGATAAGAACTCGCTCATTCTTTCCGTGTTGCCGTTGAATCATCGTGGTTATCCGCGTTTCGCAATCACGCACATTGTTTGTGCGGAAAATCGTAGAAAGTACTGAGGAGGAAACGTTCGTTGCAGATTAGCCTGTTGCGATGATAGTTTAATCGCTGCACAAGCAAACTTAGATTTGGATTAAACATTCTTGGAGAACACTTCCGGCTTTATACATATTTCATACATATGGGCCTTTGAATCTTTTAATACAGAACATATGGGTGGTAAAATCGGCAGTCAAATCTTACAGAAAAATCGGCAGTCAAATCTTACAGAAAAATCGGCAATAAAATCGGACAGAAAAATCAACAGTAAAATCTTACAGAAAAATGGGCGCAAGAATCGCACAGCAAAGTCGGCAGTAAAATCGTATGGAAAATGGACAGTAAAATCGTCCAGAAACATGGGTAGTAAAATGTAAAATTATACACAACAATCGGCGATAAAATCGTACAGAAAAATCGGTAGCAAAATCGTACAGAAAAATGGGTAGTGAAATCATACAGAAAACTTCATATTAAAATGGTACAGAAAAATCGGCGGTAAAATCGTACAGAAAAACTGACAGTAAAATCATAAAGGAAAATCAGCAGTAAAATCATACGAAAAAATTGGTAGCAAAATCGTACAGAAAAATGGGTAGTGAAATCATGCAGAAAAATCGGCGGTAAAATCGTAAGAAAAGTCGGCGGAAGAATAGACAGACGATGGCGACAGAGCGGATGCAGCGCGAAGATCGTCGGATCGTCGATCCGGTTCGTTGTGACCGTGCATTAAAATCGCGGCGATACGCGAGCGTTGGAAAAGGATAATTCGCGGCGATATACCGTGTGCGATCGGCAATGATAGTTCGCCGATGATTGAATTGGCAATGCGAGGGTTGGCCGGGGTCGGCTGGGCGCGCGAAGACGATCAAGATTGCCGGAGAAAGACAAAGGGGGGCGGGAGATCGTTTACCGATAATGCGAGCCGCGCGAGACGGGACGATGCTATACGATACGAAACGAAACGCGAGACCGCAGCACCCGGACAGACAGATGCTCGCTGGATTGTTTCGATGTAACTTCGATGTACTTAGCTGCACTTAGCGGAGATGCGCTTTGTCGATAATCGGCTCCGTGCCGGTTTCGAAAGCGTGTATCCACGGCTTCGCGTGGAACACGACGCCGATCGGGATCGCGATTTGTCGTGGTTTTCGTGGACAGTTTGCGTGATTTAAGCTGGCCACGAGAGTCGCACGGAGGATGACCCTATGCTTTTAACAGAATTACTGAATTATTCGCAATTTTCCCGGGTTGATGGACTTTGCAGCAAAGTTAGTACGTTGAAGCTTTGTAATAGGAGTAAAGGATCTCTTCAAATTGATCCTCTATTTTTTTAGGACTAGGACTTGCGAAGAGAAATTTTGGTGCAGCTTTTTCTGAAAGGGACGCACCTGGTGCATTACCATTAATTCTTTCGGACCGTTGGATTGTGCAGCAAAAAAAATGAGTACATTGTAGCGATTTTTTTAGGACTAGGAATTGCAAAGGAAAATTTTGGCGCAGCTCTTTTTGGAGGGACGCGCGTGGTCCATTACAGTTATTCACGTAGGTCCGAATAGCTAAGCGAAAAGGTCAGTCCTACAGAAAATGAAAGTTCTCGTCCACGAAATAAGCGAAGTATAATACCGGGAGCGTCGAGCATTCGCACAATCGTCCGCGGTGGATTTTCGTGTTTGCTGGCGGTGGCACAATGGAGAGAAAGCGGAAGAGATTAATGGAAACGGAGAGTGAAAATTCAAATAAATAGCGATAATAAGACGAAGAGGAGGCGCCGCCATCGTGGATGGGCTGGATGGGCTGGATAGTCCGCGAGCTTGTGGGACAGGGGACGGTGGGAGAGCAGGAGGGGCAACAGGACATTTGCATATTATGTCTTGATACACAGGTTCCGGGAATGCAAATGAGGCGGTTAAGAAAACTAGTAGGCAAGCGAGCGCGCTTAAACAATACCGGCCTCAACTATTTCTGCTGGGTAGATGCGGTGGAAGAGGCTGCACGGGGAAAAAGTCGCGTAACATTATCCTACGGAGTAAACCGGCGGTCGTTTGCGAGAAAAGAAGAGGAGAGAGAGATCATTCAGCAGAAACGTCGGGGATATCCTTCGCCGCCGTCGAGATTCTAATCTCTTTTGCTCCGAGATCCGCATAAATCACACTTACGCTAATTGCGTTCGATGGGCGCGTCACTCGAACTGCATTTGCGCCAGGGGTTCTCCATCAAATTTTTCCCCTTCATCCAAATTCAATTCCCTAAACTCGACAATTAACGTACCGAATTTCGAATCCGATATTAAATCGTAACAGAAGCAACGAAAAACCTGGACGAGACGGAGTATGGGAATCGAAGGAAAAAGATACACCCTCTCCGAGGCGAATCGATCGTTTTCGAAAATTTGTTCTGATTGTTGTTGGGCCGCGATACGTTAATCAGTACTGATCAATCTAATATTCATAGACTCCATGACTGTCTTCTATTAAATTGTCTTACTATTTCTTAGAGCGGATGCGTATTGTATTTAATCGAACGATTGGAACCATGAGCAGCGAAACGAATAGTGGTCAGTTAATTGTGAGCCTGGGAGCGGGAAGATGATTTTCGAAAATTTTCTCCGAGCGTTCTTCGAGTCACAGGCGTGGAGATAGGTGGTTCAGGGGCCACAAGGCTCGCCGGCGGCGGCTGCAGCCACGGCGCTCCGGTTAAAAGTGAATGGGGAACCCCGCTCCATTCACAAGATTTTCCTCTCCGGTCAGTTTCGCCAGACGCGTACCGGGCTGGTTTGTACACGAGCACACAGCACACACCTGGACGAGCTCGTGCGGACGCACGCGCGCGGCTCTCCACCACTGCGACAAATCGGAGACCGCCGTTGCACTCTCGCAGCGCACTCTCGCTGTGCAGCTCGCCTCGCACGCGAACGCGCGTGTCCTCTTTGGAAATTCCTCGCGTGCCCCAAGCTGTCTGCCCTCCGCTCGCTATTTTTGGCCCCCGCCCCGGCACGCCTTCGCCCGCTCCCGACATTTCTCACGACTGACTTTTTCCCTTTCGCTTTGTCTTCTGTCTTCGAACCCCTCGCTCGCCGATAAGATCGTAATCGCATGTCAAAATCACCGGTAACTGTCAGTAACAGCCACGGACGTCGTTTAATCTTTTGCACTACGTTGGCGCCACTGCGGAGACGGTCTCCATTTATTACTGATAAATATAATTATATGCAGAATTGTTTACACACGAAATGAAAATCAGGCTACTCACGCATATAATATATTAATGCGCATTCGAATCAAGCAGACAATCTCCATTTACTACCGATAAATAATTTATGCATCCATGGGAAAAATGAGTTGAAAGAATTTAAGAATAGTTTGAACAAGAAATACCCATTTTTACCATCGACGTGGAAATCTTTTAAATTCCTTGAAAACCAGTTTACATTCATCAGCTATGCATTTATGACGGAAATGAGTTAGAACAATTCAAGAATAGTTGTGACAAGAAATACCATTTTTACAGGTAATTTTTAATCTCCATGAAAATTACGAGATTCACATAAACATTTCCAAGTTTTTCTTGTCAGGAACTGTTGGCTCGCGAGAGTACCAAGGACAGAGTTGGGAATTAATCGATTAAAATTTTAATCATGATTGATTGATTAATGTATGCGATTAAAAAAAGAAATCTTCAAAAAATCGGCGATTGATTCAATCGATTGATTTAATCGTCAATCGTTGATTAAAAAAAGGAATCGTCGAAAAAAAGATAAAAGCACGTAAACAGAATTTGTATTATGGACCAAATGACAATACACTTAAACTCAGTTTATATTTTTTTCAGTATTCATACAGTTCTGATTACATATTTCATTTCGAAATTTCAGCAGTTAATCATTAATCAATTATCCGATTGACGATTAATAATCGTTAATCACAATTAACGATTAATAAGTATTTAATCGTTAACCACAATTAACGACTAAACGAGGAGATTAATTGTTAATTGCGATTAACGATTGAAGTAGAAATTTAGTCGTCAATCGTTGATTAAATTTTTGCCCAACTCTGACCAAGGGTTAACTAAATTGTAAAGATTAGCACGGTTTCGCAGCAACGATTTGCAGCAGCTGTAAGGGATAGAGACAAGCTGGGTCTATATTGTTGAATAATCGTGTTACGAAAACGATCGTGGCCGGATTACATACATCCTCGTTGCAATCACTTTTCCTTCGATGGCTTCTGAGCGTTTATCGCGGGCATCGCGCATAATTTACAGGCGAAACGTTGGCCGTCGGGCTCCCCAGCCTCGTAAAAATCTTATTCACGCACGAATGTGTGGAGTGGCGGGTTGGCGCGCGCGCGCGCGAATTCCGCTCTGGCGCGCGACGTCGAAATTCGTATTTGTTTACCGCTCGCGATCCGATCAATCATCCAGTTTCGCCGCTCGGTGGCCGCTTATCGTGTCTCGGAATATTTTAACATTTTTCCGAAGATTTTTCCCGACGAGCCGGAGCCGTCGAACGCCTTTCTATTCGCCTTCGAATATCGCCTTTGCGTCGGATCGCTCGTGGTCTCAAAATTCTGATCGACTTCGTTTTCAACCCCCAACGATCATCAGACTGCTGATTTTATGGACTCGTGGCAAAACAGGATCGATGAAATACCAATTCTTTTATTTTATACTGCAATTGACTTGGAGAATTTCTATTTTGCGTGAAAATCTGTGGTCTAGAATTTTTACAAGATCCGGATCTTCATGCAAAATAAAAATGTTTTGCACTGATTGTGGGAAGTACGAATATAACGTAAAAATTAATTTCATCCCTCAACGACTTGTTGAAGTTTTAAAATCTTTTACCGTTTTATATTTCACCGAAAACAGTTTCTTCATAAATGCATAAAGATCCGCAGTCTAATGATGATCAATTGTGAAACTAGTCAGTAATTTTTAATAGGATTTTATTTTGGTAGAACAGAAATAACTAATAATGAACATAGCGTAACGCAGTGGGCAAACACCATGATGAAATAGAGTCGGCTTGATCTCGCGAAACGGTTGCAGACCATTCCGCCCCCACGAGAAAGAACAGAGACTCGAGAGAAAAAGAAGTGAAATTTTATGGTAACGCCCCGCCATCCACCATAATTGTCCGCAAGATAAACGATCTCCGGGAACACGGAGATACATGCGGCTCTGAAATCAGATACTTAATCGAATTAAGGGCCATTTCGAGACGTGTTTGTGGGTTTCTGCCTCTAACAGAGCCATTAAGATCGAAATTACGATTGGTAATATGCAGGCTGGTTGCCCCCTGTCGTACCGCCACGAATTTACGCGGTTCTTTCAATGAGAATAGAGCCTAACCAGCCTCGATCGATAAAGATCTGCCGTTCGTTAAGAATAAGGACAGCTTTGCATAATCCGATTCACGGGTGAGCCGCGATTGTGTCTGGAATTCGTGTTTCGCTATTTGGAGCAATCATAGAACGCGAGAGCGCACGTCAAATTAGCTTCTGGACTCGGATGGAATCCACTCAAAATTCAACGACTTAAGCTTCATGATTCAATTGGAGGTTCTTAAGTTAAACTGGAAGCACTCGAAATTCAGATGGAAGCACTCTAAATTCAATTGGAAGCAACTAAATTCAATTGGTAGCACTCCGATTCAATTTAAAGCTTCTAACTTCAACTGGAAGCGTCTAACTTCAACTGGAAGCTTCTAACTTCAACTGGAAGCTTCTAACTTTAACTGGAAGCTTCTAACTTCAACTGGAAGCTTCTAACTTCAACTGGAAGCTTCTAACTTCAATTGGAAGCTTCTAACTTCAATTGGAAGCTTCTAACTTCAACTGGAAGCTTCTAACTTCAACTGGAAGCTACTAACTTCAACTGGAAGCTTCTAACTTCAACTGGAAGCTTCTAACTTGAATTGGAAGCCCATACATCCAACCGGAAACTTTGAAATACAACTACAATTCAATTGGAGGTTCCTAAGTTCACCTGGAAGCACTCTAAATTAAATTGGAAGCGCTTAGATTCACTTTAAAGCTTCCAAGTCCAACTGGAAGCTTCAGAATGCACCTAGAAACTCTAGAATTGAACTGGAGGTCCTCGAGTTCAACTAAAAGCTTCCAGATTCCCAGTATTCCAAAATCCACTAAATTCATTGGCAATTCCCTAATCTCGGGTCCAACCCCTTGCGATTAAATCGGATGGTCTGCCAGCGCAATTTTTCGCCCCGGACCCATCGATTGTTGGAAGGTCGACGAAAGAGAGAGAGAGAGAGGATTCGTGTCGGTACCAATGGAATCGAAGCAGACGCGAAGAGGTCCGATAAGGGAGCACTCAGCCAAGGCCGATTGGTTCTCAAGAAAGCGGAGTGGCGCGGCGCGATGACAAACGAGGCCAGAAATGTTCCGGACGTTATCAACGGGCCCTGATACGGCCGGCAGATACGACGACCGCGGGTTTCTTCGTGTTCCTGAACGGCTCTCCGCGGCATTACCATGCAGGTATTTCGAGCGCACCCATAGGCCGCCGCCGCCGAGCCGTGCCATGCCGGTGCACCGGCAAATGCATTTGCATTTGCATTTCGCGGCGCATGCCGGCGACGTACGTCGGAACAGGTTCATTTTCTCTCTGTGTTCCGTCGCGAATGAATGAAATCGTTAAGCGTTACGACACCCGAGGGGTGGAACGCTTTATCGGGCCACCTTACATCTTCCGCGGAGACCCCTTTTCCGCTTGGAACGCTCCTAGAAAGTAGCCGTTACTTATCCATCGGGAGCTGGTCTCGCCTATACCGGTCAAAGTGAAGTTCCACCCTTTCGGATTTCGATACCGCGCTCGCACAATGGAATCGTCATTGTACATTCTAGCTTTCAACTCCGGATATGTGGCTCCAAAATGAAATCGGTGCTGCTGAACTCAAATTTATATGTATACATATATCAGATGATTGCATAAGTTCATGTTTGATTTGAAAATATAATTCAATTCAATTCAAGAATAGTGGCTATATAATTTTTTTACAGTTCGCCGTGCAACACGTTCTTCACGTTCAAATTCAAGCTTTTAAACTTGCAAACGCGTCCAAGATCAACTGAAAACTCGCACTCTCAAGATGCAAATTCAACCCCCGCAACCTCGCAGCTTAAGAATTCATTCCTGAAGGGGTTAACATTTTACGCCGGGAATATGACGGCATATAAATTCTGGAAAAATCCGATACACGATGGGGCGCGCGTGCTCGAGCGTAATTATATGCGTTCCTCCCTTGTTTCCTCGTTCGCACCCCACCCCTGTTGGCGGGCGGGGTAGGACTCTTGCAGATAAGCGGCCCGTAGTATCGAATGTCTTGGGAAATCGCGAGTACTTGTCTCGCCCGGCATAAATCGGTATTATCACGAAAGGGGTGGGGGCTGAGGGAATTTTAATGGGACAGTTCTGCGTGCCTCGCATGCGAAGGGTTGAGAAGTGGTCGATGGCTCGGAACGAGGAGACATTTTTCTGCTCGAATCGGTCGCGTGCTGACATCGTTGCCGGTGTTCTGGAAAGAGTGCTGTGCGCAGGAAAATTCGTTTCAAGGGCGCCGCTATCGATTCGGGCCACTGCTAATAGCCATTGAATACCTTGACGCTGAAGCTGGTCCGTTACTTCTATTATTATTATTATTATTATTATGGAAAATTGCATTCATCGATTGTGTGGTGCAAGGACTAAGTCTAGCCTCAGCTGAGTTTTGCACCAACATTTTTTTATTATTCAGATTTCCAAGCAAGTACGAGTTCTGCACTTCTTCTGCCCCGCTTTTCCTGGGAAACATCTACGCCTCGCATATGAAACTTTCTCGATCTGGCTCACTCTCCGTTTCTATTTCCCATCCGGCGAAACGCGGTTCGGCTGCTCTTTCGCTCTCTTTGCGTGCACATCGTATGTAGTATACCGTTACAACGAGCAAAGCACGCCTTTAAAGTACGCTCACGTAGGTAAACTTACGAACTGGCTTTCATAAGAGGAACCCATAGGCGAGACTCACCTTTTGATATTCCGTCCCTTGCACGCTTCCGTTTAATGGAATAATAAAAACCCTCCGGGCCTGAACCCTTTCCCTCGCGATCCCAGGGAACAAGCTTGTCCACCGGAGAAAATTATGCTGGGACGTGCCACCAGACAGCGAACCTTCTTATTTATCAGGACAGCTCGGCCATTAAACATTTTTCATTCCGAATAAATCTGAAAGTCAAAATTTTCGATTTTTATTTTATTTTTATTTTAATCCTTAGCACTCGAGTGGCGACTCCGAGTCTAAAAATTGCTATACCATTATATCAATTTCGTGTCCGTAAAATGAACAAAATCATGTAGAGCGGAATTATTCTAGGTTGGAAGCAACGTGTAATTTTCGAGTTGCAATTACAATAGTTCCGACTTAATTGTTCTGTTAATTGTTCAAGTAATCTCGGATAGGAGCATGAACGTTCGCGTTTGAAAATTTCAAGAGTTCAAGTTCGATTCGAGCGCAAGATTGAACGAGCGCGCGTGAAAGTAGCCTCTAATCAGTTTATGGGTCGTCCGGCAGCGTAAATCGCGGCAATCGTTAATAAACCGATAATTTCAGGAACGCGAACGAGCGCCGCGGCTCCGGCGCCCGTATAATGCCCGTTTCATGCGCTCCCAATGAGGCGCGGCGCACAATTAATGGTCATTTGCTCTTTTACAGCCCATTAAATGTCAACTAGAGTCGCCTCTTTTTATTTCACGTAGCCACGGATCCCTCAACCGGCGCATTATATTCTATATAATTAGTTGCGGCGTGTCGGGTTCGCGCAATCTACCGTCCCAGTACATTGTAATAACCATTAATGGACTTCCTCTACAAGAATTACGTTTAATGACGTTCGATCCCCTATTAACGCTGTCCTCGAGAAATTTATTTCACAGTAACTCTATCTAAACTACCGTTCACACCCAGGAAACCCGATCTTCGATCTCTTTATCCCTGTCGAACTTCCTCCTTCTACCTAACCTCACTTTCCCAGGCCTCCAGCAAGTTTTACAACAAAATTCTACAATTTATGTCGTAAACAATTGCTGTATATGTTATTTTCCTTCCTAAAAATATACAATGAACGTCATTGTTCCTCGGAATATTACGGTTTCGACGGATTTCGAAGGCCGACAAAATGGCCGTCAGCTCTTTAGAGCCGACACTCACGTCGTTAAATAATATGTGCGCGTTTAACATTACTGAAAAAGAATAGAAACTATTGTTTCTCCCGATGTAAATCGGTTCTTAATGACCCAGAACGCCGAAACAAGATGGCAGCCGCTCTTCCGGACCACGACGCTTCCACAAAGAAATCCTTCCGCGAAATAATAATTACTGCGCGGGGATCTTGGGAAGTCGCGTGGTGGTTGCCTTGCCCTCCATTCCCTCATTCATCCATTCATTTCCGATTACCCTCGTTACCCGGAGCCACGGGGTAGACACACAATGGCGGACCATCGAATCTGTCCCGGGGACGTAGTTTCTCACGTGAATTTCCAATCCGTTTCTTCGGCCGGTCTTTTTCCCGGTAGACGCGCGCGGAACGCAGCCGTGCGGAGTTTATGGTCGTACATTTTGTTCCCAAGTATTCTGACAATCCGCGTCATTTCATTAGACTGCAGATCTTTCCGCTTTTATGGTAAAACTGTGTTTTTTAAGAAGAATTCGCAAACATTTTAACGTTATTTTCGACAGATTCAAAGTACCGGAAGAACAAATACGATTTGGTCTAAATTACTTCGCATACGATCGAGTTTTATTTGCATAAAATTCTGATCTGCCTTTCGAACGCTCTACAACGTATCAAGTGTGTGTGTACAGCCAATAAACACTTTTCCAACGTTCCTCTATAATTTTGTTTCTATCGCCGTGACGCGCAACTGACGCAGGTCAGTCAGATTACTCACGCGTTCGAACTAGATTACGCGTTTCGTAACTCGAGCGAGTACCTGCGAAACAAACGCGAATAGTTAGAAAATGCGTTCTCATATTTATGGACTGTGCAGCGTGTAAGTATGTTGCACGTGCTGCAGCCATGCGGCGACGTACACATACGACGTGGGACGTGATCGCGACGGGGGCAGAGGGGCTAGGGGCTATCTGGCCACGTGTAATCTTTACGAGGTGGCCGCATCTAATTTTCAATTCTCGCGATTGAATTATGCGTGCGTGTAATGGAAAACCGGGGAACTCGGCCTCGGAACGGATAACTCAATTCCCAACCCCCTGCGCCGCGACCGCGGCCCCCCTCGGTGATCTAGAAACTCTTGCTTCGCTGATCTACGGTGCATCTTAAACAAATTATAACTGGGTCAAATCTACAATTTTAGTGGCGTCCGGAGCAACGCTTGCCCCACGGAGCACCACCGTGGCTCCTTGCAGGAGCGCGGGGCAGCGAAGCCACGCCTACAAATGTCACCGCCCCGTGTAAAAACTCGTGGCGGAACAGTAAATTGCCGGGGATAATAGTGTAAAAGCGCGTTAAGCGCGTTCCATCGCACCGGAGCGGGAACAACGTTCTCTCGTCGAGATCAAAGCCCCTCGGTGCAAATGAATTTTCCTCGAGGACAATAGAGAAAGAATTCCCGCTCTTTGTTCCCGCAGAGCGGAGGGAACGCGTCGAACACGGGGCCCCGACCAGAGCGGCGATTAAACACAACCGAACCCGATGAATTGCTTGTCGGCTATTGAGGCAGTATACTCTTTTTGAAAGCCATGAGCTGGCGAGACGCTGGCTAATGCAAACTGTCGGCATTTTAACGAGCAAGTATCGGCCCCGGTGTCGCCAATCTCGCCCCATTAAGATGCCGATAGGCCGCATTTGTCGCATATTTTCCTCGCAGCTTTATTTGGCCATGGGCTGCCGGGATCTCCTCGACCCGTCGCTACGATTATGCTACCGAGTTTATGCTCCATAAAACTCTCGTTCCTCGGTCAAAGCTGAGCGTTGCTTGCTCTTTAATTTGCTGACCGTAATTTTGGGGCTCCTGTCAGACATCTTGGAGAGTGGGGACACTCTATCTTCCCCCACTACGTCGCTGTCCCTCACTTCGTCCCTGTCGTCCGTGTGGCACAGTGAATCACGTGACTGATTCGGTACTAGCAGAGAGGAAACCCCCTCGGTTTCCACCACTGGGGGAGAGAGAGGGAGAGAGAGAGAGAGAGAGTGGGGGAGAGAGAGAGAGTGATAAAGAGTGGGGGGTTCGGGAAACCCCCCCTCGCTTCGAGTCAATACCCCTGATCTGGCAACTCTGACCACTCCGGTATTCCCCCACGCTTCCGCGCAGCCCAGTCACGTGACGCGCTTCGTCTTATTATTAAATTTATCAGAAAAGACTTAATATCAGAACATAAATCAGTCAATTTATTATATAATTTATAAGAAGGGACTAGAATTATAATATATATTAGTAAATTTATATAAAATTAAAAATTGAGAGGGAATTTTAAATTATAATATAAATTAGAAAATTTATTACTAAATTTATGAGAAAGATGTAATATTACAATGTAAATTAGTAAATTTATTATATAATTGAAAAGAAGGAATTAGAATTATAACATAAATGAGTATGAATTAGTAAAATATAAAATTTAAAATTGAGAGAGAATTTTAAATTATAATATAAGTTAGAATGTAATAACTTTCCCCCTCGATTCGTGCTCCCTCCCCTCATCCGGCGACTCTGCGGTGTAGGTTTTTAATACTGATGTATCGCTTCTGTATTTATTTAGCGTCGGATTTGAAATCCGGTACATTAATGGAATGAAGTAGAATTTTGGCAAAAGTGTTCAGAGAATTGAATCGGGAAGGCTGAGTGGGGGAAGGCAGGAAGTATCGGCGCCGTAAAACGAAACGCGCTCGTTTCCATACACCTACCCGAAGGCAGGCAAAGACTTTCACGAGTCGCGATCGCTATCGCCTCGTAATTCCTCTCCAGGCTGTAGGCTCGCTTTGCGAGCATCGTCTGAATTTTTTCGATCCGGACACCTCTTGCTAAACGAACGCACACAACACGCCGAGCAGCGCGCGACTTAGGCGACTCTCGGCTCGAGTAATTGGCCGGGGATCGTGTTGTGCCGGTCGCGAGTCGGCTCGTAAACCTGTCATAAACTCCGTTGAACGCGAGTTAACTCGTCATTTGTATTCCATTATATATTTTCCCCTGATGATTTTCCGCCGTTTACTCGCGGACGCGCGCACCGCAACTTTATCGCCGCTGGAAACACCGCACGGAAACAAATCGGCGACGCTGTCTCATTTAATGCGCTCTGTCTTTTAATGATCATTCGTGGTACTTGTCGACTAAACGGGCGGAGTGATCTTCACTTGATCTATACCCACAACTAAATCGTTTGTATCATCGAATCAAATTCTAAGAGATCCATTAACTTGTTGAGGGTGATCACTGATGGGCTTTCTTTGAAAATTTATCTCACAAAACATTAAACAGATACAGGTTAAAATTTTCGAACTTCGGGCATCTTTGTGGATAATAAAAAATTTTTTCTTCACATTCTACTTACCACAAATATTAAACGGCGCTAATTGTCCTAACAGACATCCCCATGTACTTGTCGCGTTCGTCACCGTCTAAACCTATTTTTCCCCATGCCTGCACTGATGCGGCAAATCGGGTGGCGCTAAAATATGTAAATTGCGGAACAGAAAATTGCTGATTGTTGCTGGAAATAGCCGTCGAAAGGGGTGACGTTGGGAACGGAGCTGGCTCATGAGAGCCACGAAGGTTTACAAGGGTAGCCAAGGGACCAGGGTGCAGCGATCGTGATAGGGCACGGTTTCAGACCAGTTATAGGGTGGTTAAACCGGTGCGGCAACTAGGGGAGAGTTTCTGGGGCGATCGACAATATGAGCCGCGCCGGACCTATTGTCTTGCAAATCCTTTCTGATTTTATTGCCGGTCCGCGATACAGTTCACGGTGACGGCTAATACGCGAATCTGTCGGATGGGTGATCACATGATGCTTGGGGATGGCCATGGGAATACGAGCGAATTTAATCGTTGGACGTTTGATTTATATTCGTGGCGCTGCTCTGTGCGGTCGCGCATCGAAGAAACTGGCGCAGTGGAGGAGTGGTAGTGTGCAAAGTTTGTACGAACTAGGGAACTAGTTTATTGCCTGCCGCATGCGCCGTTAGCTTTGTTTTTATAATCCGACCTCGGTCAACGTCAGCCTCGGCTTTCTTGATTCGTTTTATTTGTGGACAGAATTTATTACTTTGCGAGTAGATTTGCAGATTTTTTAAAATCGTACAATTCATTTAGTTACACGATTTAGGTAAAATGAAATGTTGTATCCTCCGTGGGCAATCTTGGTCGTTGCCAAAAAATCCAGAACAATTCTGGAGCGCGTATTGGAGTCCCTGTTTTAACGTATAACTTTTTGAAATTGTGTGAAATGTTTGAAAGACGTCTTAAGTTGACTCGGTTTTCAGATAAGCGAGAGGTCCAAGATGTCGGTCCTTCTGGAAGCGAGGTCCTACAGGCCGTTCAAGTCCTCCGAGGAGTACCTGGTGGCGATGAAGGAGGACTTGGCGGAATGGTTGAACGCGCTCTACCCGGAGCTGAGAATCAACGTTGACAATTTTATGGACAGACTGGACACCGGCGTCGCACTGTGCAAAGTAAGTGGTCGACGAATGATTTACGTATTCCTAGAACCATCAAATGTGCTTCTCCGAGCTGAGGTCGGAGAACACAGTGCTGCGGTGTAGTCGCGCGATCCTCGGAAAATGTACACGAGTAATTTGACGAAAATTGTTGGACTAGAAAAATGTCGAGTTTACAAGTGTAGAAAAGTACAAGATCATTTGTTCCTTTCTTCGTCTATACGCAAATGCTTGAACAAAAATGGTTGGACCACAGAAATACCAAGCGAAATGAATTCTCTTTAATGGAACCAGGTGTTCTTTCTTCGATTGTACGACGGGATTTGTTGCAAATGAAATTTGTTGTTAGAAAGATAAACCGTACGAAGGAAAATGTTGGAGAGTTCGTTGAAAGTCGAAAGGTCTGTCGGTCGCGTCGCGTACCGAGGAAACTTGTTGAAGATTCCGGCGGCGCGTGTGACGCGTAGAAGCCGCGCACCTTTCTTCAAGTTCGTGGCCCGTAGAACAGAGGAAGGGAAGGATGCGTGTGTGACGTCCACCGGAAGCTGTTGCCTCGGCGTCGACGCCGGCTGAATCGTGAATCAGGCGAGCCGCGTGTAGGAAACGCCGTGACGCCAGCGAAAACCAAAGAAATCACGCGCTGGGGACACGGGAAAAACAACGTTCCCGCTTCCCTTTCGCGGAAACTCTTCTTTCCACCACGAACCCATTCATGGCGGTTGAAATCCTGCCAAGGGACCTTGCAATTCCATGGGGAACAAAACGAAGAAAATTTCAATTTCAGCCCGAATGCACGAAATTGCGAACTCGGTACCGCACAATTCTTTTTAATTACTTTTTATCTTTATAATGTACATTCGGGACTATAGTAAACAACAAATAGGTTAATAACATTGCGAGGAGGAAAAAAAAGCTTTACAATTATTACTCTTTTAATTCATGGAAAGAATGATTAAAAGAATTCAAGAGCTTCGATGTACTTTAATATTTTTAATCGCAGTTCATTAAAAATATATTGAAGTTTCTGTCTGGCCTTCATTCATTATGCAAATAATGTTTGCATAAAAATGTGCAGTCTAATTATTACTACGATCGAAAAGTCTGGAGAAGAGCTCGCCCCGCCTACTTTCGATTCGCAAACGAAGTAGAATAACAGGGCGAGCGCCGCGCCGCGCCGGGCTCAGTAATCTCTGTCAATTTGGTAAATTTACGGGGAATTAAACGATGATCACGCGGCGCGACGAATGCGTTCGATTCTAATTTTATTGGCGGTGGAGCAGCAGATCGGAGAATAAAAACGAGGGGACAGTTCTCGACGAGAGAGAGTATATTTAACAAGCAATCTCGCGGCGGTCGGGCGGACGGTAGCCGTGTAAATTGGTGTTTTTCGATTGCCCCTATCTTTTTCTCTCGCTTTCCAGCGGACAGTCCGGTTAAATGAATTCTCCGGGCTGAAGTGCATAATATCGCGAGACCCGGATCGCCGCTGAAAAGACACAAACGAGTTTTCCTCCGGCCGTGCGGCGTGTACACTCGGATAAGCTCCGGCCTCGTAGAATGTCGCGTTTCACGAGCCTACATACAGCTACTCGCACGATTGTCTGTATATTGGCGTGTCGGTAACGAAAAATGGAAAATGCATCTGATAAACAGAGTTGCCAGATTAAGAGTTGTGCCCCCACTCTGCCTTCCCCCTCTAAGACTTTCCCCAACCTTTCATCAAAGTGTCATTGTGTGTCAAAATAAAACAATTTAATAGATGATTGGCATGGAGTCTATGAATATTAGATCGTTTATTTCTGATTAACGTATCGTGGCCCCTGAACCACCTACCTTCACGTCTGCGACTAAAAGATCGCATTCCCCCACTCTCAGCGCGACCTGGTCACGTGTGGCGCAGCGTCACGTGATTGATCCTGTATCGGCAAAGAGGGGATAATTTTTCCCCTCGATTAAAATGGTGGTGTCGAACTTGTGCCGAAGACTTTAGAAATTGAAATTGGGCGAGTATAAATTTTGAAAATTTGTTTAAGTTATACTTCCAATCAGCAATGTATTAATTTCATAATGAGCTCGCCCAGTTTTTGCAGTGGTCGTCAATTATTTGTCTACAGCAAGAACGGTCAGGTTTAGCGGAGCTCGTTACAGCAAAACTTGTTCACTTGTGTGAGTGGTGGAAGTAGAAGCGATCATTAGCGCGCGCAAGAGGAAAAACGTGTGGCCGGAATGGCGATTGTTATTAACTGTAGTGATACCTGTTTACGCGGAAACATTTGCGCGAGTCGCGGGCGTGTAGAAAGTCCTCGCGATCGGGATCCGCGATAAATTTCGCGGAATTTACCGTCGAGATAAATTGAATTTCCATCGGGGCGAAAATAGCCCCGCGCCGTGTCTATAATGGCCTCCGTTCGGAACGGCCGCATAACTTCGGCTGTTTTATAGTCGGCGTGCAGCGCGACTAGTCCCAGACACGCCGGAATAGTTCGAATAATGTCACAACCGGCACCCGCCGATACCTAAATCCTGAATGGACGACTGAAACAACCCGTTTTCGGCTTTCACGCCTGTGCCGCCATTTTGGTGTCGGAGATTCCTCGGCCGATCCTCATTTTCCTCGGCGGAAATCTTCGAGTCGATCTTATCCTCATCAAGAGTTTCGGAATAGAGCTAGCTTGTTTGCGATTGCTGTCGGTCGTATCTCAGAAGTTGATGGTCCATTTCGATAGTGGTTGTCTCGGCCAGGTGTCCATTAATAAAGTGACGGCCTTCGCTTTTGATTGGAATTTTACTTGGACTGCTGAGTACTGCAAGCAGGATGTTTGCAATGGGAGCAATTAATTTTGAACCAACAACAATTCGTCTCGGTGTCTAGAGATAGCCTGAGGTAGCTTTAACCACTGTGAGAAGGTCCAGAATCAGGTTCAGAATCAGTTCTATGTCCAAGTGGGGCCATAGCTGGGTATCCATTCCAAATTCTGGTCGAAGCCCAGAACACAATGGTATAGTACTCCTTAATCACTCAATTAAAATTCTCGTGGAGCTAACTACCAGAGGACCTAGATCAGCATCATCCCTTTTGATCACCCTCAAAATCCAGCACGGCGAATCAAAGTCAAACAAAGTTCTAGTCAACTACCTACTTGAAATTCGACGCAGAGGTAGCAAAGGGTCCAAGAATAACAGTCGCAGGTGGAGATGAAGTAAAATTCGCGGGAGCTAATTACCAGAGGACATAGATCAGCACCGTCTCCTTTGATCACCCTCAAAATCTAGCTCGGCGAATCAAAGCCTAACAAAGCTCTAGCCAACTACCTACTCGAAATTCGACGCAGAGGTAGCAAAGGGTCCAAGAATAGCAGCCTCAGGTGGAGATGAAGTAAAATTCTCGGGAGCTAATTACCTACCAGAGGGCCCGGAGCACGGGGCCGGCTAATCTGAGCAGACAATCAAAGTGTCCGAGCGTTGTTCGACACGATCGGGCCCGTAGCACTGTCAAACTAAATTCTGAGCGAGCTCGAGCCCCATCGGCCTGCTGCCGGTGTGTCGAAAGAACACGAAGGCAGTCGGTTAGAGTCTGTATAGTCAGTAAGTAAATGCATGTACGATGTTTACGTGTGTATTCAGTGATCGTCTGTTGTGTATGCGTGTGCCATTCAACGACGCCGATAGAGTAGTCTCTCGCGTGTCGGATTGGCTGTCGCCAACGCAAACGGAGCAGCCGTGGAACGAGCCACAGCTGCCGGGACTTTCACTGATCTACGAGGAGAGCCCGGGCCCGGTTGGGCCTGGCCGGGGACCGGCAGTCTCGTTGGGAGAGACTCGATTCTACGACGGGCTGTCTCTCGCAGTCACGCGGCCGCGTAAAATCGAATCTCTCGGATATCCCCATTCATCGCCATGGGCGGAGTTCGGCCATTACTTAATGAAACTTTTACTCGAATGCTCGTTCCTGTGCCGGGGTTATTATTTCTTGCGAGGGATACTCGCCCTCGGCATTCCGGAACGGACCGATTCCGATAGAGAAATTTCTGAAGCCAGTCCGGGTTTTCGTTCCTTCTCGAAGATGCAAATGGAATCAGCTTTGTCAAGAATGTACTCCCTGAACGGGGTGATTCCTCAGGCCACCTCGAGTAACTTTTTCCTTTGCGAAAACGTTCTCCGCGGCTCCGATGAGGAGTTATATACGAAAAGCAATCACCAATCAGGGCGGCGCCACAGCGGACGGGTCCCGACTCGGCCAATAGCAACACAGGAAAGTGTCCGCCGCAGTCGCGCTCTGATTGGCCCGTGTTTTTCGTTAAATACTTCTCAACGAAGCCGCGGAGAGCATTTTCGCAAAGGGAAAAATTGCTTCCAATGATTTCAGGAATCAACCCATCCAAGGAAGTACATTTTTGGAACATCCTGTATGCGGAGAAGAGAATCTTTCCATGGAAAATGCTCGCCGGAGTAATGTCGCGGTGCGGACCCTGATCGCGGTCCGTTTATAGACATCGCTGGCTATCGGTGCTCGTTATTAGCAGCGGCGCGGCGTCGTCGTTATAAATTCATGCCAGAGAAATATTTAGAGTAGGCAGGACGATAAAAGCGAAAGGGAGAAGGGGGAACCAAGAGAGCCGGTACATCGGGTACGCGCCCCCATTGCACAGCCAAAGGATTACGGCCCTATCTGCTTCTCTCTTTCTCTCCGTTTCTCTCTCTCTCTCTCTCTCTCTCTCTCTCTCTCTCTCTCTCTCTCTCTCTCGAAGTGTGTTTCTCTGTACCGTGGAATTTCCGATCCTGGGGCCTGTTCGCGAGCCACCTTTTGCGACCATGTCGACTTTACGAGCCGTGACGAGAGCCAGGGCACCGGAGAAGGGCGCGGTACGTAATAAGGTACGGGCCCCGGACCGCGATAAGGACCCCCGGTGCTCTCGATAGTCTCGATACGAGTCCCCCCAGCTTGGCTGACACGTTTTTCACCGTCGCTGAATAAGGACGTGCCACCGCACACCGGCCATTTCCATCTCCTTACGTCTCTTTCGAGCCAAACGGATCCTCAGAATCCCATCTTCAGCATTTTCGAAAACATTCTCGCTTCACTCCACCATTCCGTTCGAAATCTTGCAAGCTGTATACTGTTACATCGGCGTATTGGTTTCAGGATAGAAATTTCTGCGGGAAAATTGTTTACAAAGTCTATATTAGTCACCAAGGAGCGCAGGAGTCACTTACGGTTTCTTTTCTCTGTTCGACAATTTTAAAAGATTGAAAATATTCATTCTTTTCCCCTCATAAATGCATAAATTCGCCCGGGTGAGTTTTCTTCCGCGTTCGAAGGTGCTAAATATAATTATTTGCATCAGCACGCGTAGGCGTTGGAAAGACTGTCGCGGGCCAGGTCTGTGCCGCGGCGCGGTATTTAATTTGCGAGCTGGAAACGGTGATAAATCAGGAAGTTTTTCCACCGGCCGACCCTTATCGGCCAGTTAAGGATCGATCTGCGGTATATATCAGTCGATATCGTACGCGATCTACAGGCGAAAGGAGCTGGGAACGCTTCGGCGCGGCCTTTCCTGTCGGAAATGACAAATACCAGGCGTCTCGGTCGCTGCGCCTTATATGGGAATCCATCTTCGACACTGTCGCCTAAACATCTTCCAACCAATACAACTCCCCTCGTCAATTTTTCACCGGAAGCCCTCGTGAAATTAATTAATTAATCGTTCTCTTCGAACATCGTTTTAATTCTCATCATTCAACAGCTCCCCACCCTTCTATCGTTAATAAATAGTAATTATTTTTCGTGAAAAATCGCTTCGAAGTCCAGTCATAAACAAGAAGGAAAAGAAAATACTAAAAATTTGTATAAAGGTCCAAAAATAAGCAATGCTGCGACTAAGTTGCAGAAAATGGGGGTGGATTGGAAAGTGGAATGGCGGAGTACAGCGTCGAACAGAAATTGATAATGGCGTCGAGAGATTTCCGAAGATGGAATAAACGGTGGCGTTTTTTGTTGTCGATGTGTCCGTGAGACTCGCAATCGGACTCTCGCAGTTCTTGCGAGGAAAGTACAGAAATCGTTGATTAGATCTCTCTCCGGTTCCACTTCTTTATAAATAGGAAACGGCCTGACTAACTTCTAGACAGCCAGAACGGACGAGGTTGTCCGGACCGGGATTAATTAAGCACAATTGTCGACATCTGCTTTCCTTGTCCCTTCTTGCAGAGTTGAATTAGAATTTACGGCGGCTCCATCAGGGTCTCGACTTGCCTAACGTGTCCCCCTTTTCAGGTTCCAAGAATCGCTTTCCTGGACAAAGATCATTTTTTAAACCAATTAACTGCGCCGGACGGAGACTCGTTTTGGCCATAATTGGGATTATACATTCGTCGTCTCTCAGGCGCTTTGGAAATTGGCAAATCAATGCGTGTATAGTGGACGACCCGATTCTACCGTTTCTACCACTCTGTGTCCTAATCCTCGACCCACTTTCCGCTATTCAAATGGTCGCAGGTCGTGCTACAAATTGTCATATTCCTCGTTGTTTAATCTTACTTTCGATCATCCAGTTTTATGGGTTTCATCGTCACGTAAATTATCTCACCGCTTACAACTCTACCAATTCTTAAATCTCCAAATTTCCGCGTTTACAAATTTTCTGGGATTCGACTGTCTCGAAATAAAAATTGTTAGCTTCAGAGTTTTAGAGAGAAAGAGAGAGAGAGAGAGAGAGAGAGAGAGAGAGAGAGTCCCAATTTTTCTATTCTCAAGTTTCTGCAATTATAAGCTTTTCTTTCCATCGCAGTTTCTCAATTATCAAATTTTCTAAGCTCCGTCTATCTCAAAACAAAGATTGTTAGCTTCACAGTTGGACTGAAACTCTACGATGTCAAGTTACAAGCTCTCTAATTTCTTCAAGTTATCCACTCGCAGTTTTTTGCAATTAGAAGCCTCTCTCTATCGCAATTCCTCCATCTACAAATTTTCTAGGCCTCGTCTAATTCAAAACACAAATTGCTGGCTCGAGATAATTAATTAATTTCATCAGTAGTTTTTTCACTTGCAACTTTAAAACAAAAATGGTCAGCTCCAACTTTCATGCTTCCCAATTTCTTCAATTTTTCTACATGCAAACGTCCGCTTTTACGCCCTGTCCTTCTCTAATCCATTTCCGGATGATCCACGGCAGCCTCGTCATCGAGCGATTGTTTCCTCGAACTATCGTTCCACGCACGTCCCGCCAATAAAAGGAGCGGTAACAACAAATCCGGCGAGGTTACGAGAGCGACTCGTAATAAAGATACATCACCGTTTCGCGATCCGGCCGCCTATCTCCCCGTCGATCTCGCAGTTTCGCAGGAATCTAAACGCAACGTTCGCGGCCGTGTCTCGCGACAAACGTAACCACGTTTCCGTTTTCCATATATTTGCATATAAGGGGGCAGGCCGTCCTTGCAGCTGATTATCCTTTTCGGAAGGCCAGACTCGATTTTTTCTGTCGGCGAGCCAAGGTCGGGCCTAATCGGACCGCTACACACTTCTCTCTCTCTCTCTCTCTCTCTCTCTCTCTCTCTGCATATCAGCCCTTCGGGCACTTTATTGCGTAGTCTCTGCTTGTACACGCGTATCAGCTGCGCGCAGAATTTATGGCCGAATGCGAAATTAGATACGTGACCGTGTACAGCCTCCGAGGAGCACGATACCGTTGACAAATTGCTGGTTCCGATTATGGCTGGGCCCGGGCACCGAGGACAAAGAGTTTTTAACTCAGTAAACGCGAAAAATCGTCGTCAGATTCAAGGTCGGTCTACCTCGCAAAAGACAATGCTCACCAATGCACAGAATTAACGAAGAATTTTCAAGTAGGAAAAAATCAGGACCAGGAGGAAATTCATGAAAGAAGCGAGATTAGAGTGGAGGAAAAATGGACTCGTTGGGTGAGGTTCAAGGTCGATGACCCCAGAGACAGCTCAACAGATGATGCAAGCACAAAAGTCTTGAAAAATAGTAGTAGACACATTCAAAGTTGTTCGATCTAAAGTGAACCAGCAAAACAATTTAAATTAATGATTTGATGTATTAATAAAAAATTGTACGAACAATTGATTCCAAGGACAAGATTCTGCAGCAAACAGGGAGAAGATTAACAAATCCTTGATCCCGGAAATGGAGTCTGCACTCATCCGTAGCTTCTCCTAAGAAACAAAGCCGAAAGGAGTTGGCTCTCGAAAGTCCTGCATAAAAATCGCTGCGGACTAAGTATGTAAATCCTCGAAGATCCTGGAGCAAGCCCAGCGATGGCGCCCGCGCCCGAGTCTATTTTGATCGGTTGTTTTTCCAAGCTCGCGCCCCCATGCTCGTCGACGGGATATATTTAGACATTTTCGACGGGAACCGTGAAAAAGGCCGGATGGAAGGACGGCCGCGTGTTTATTTTCGAATCGGACTATCTTCTACGAAAAGAAAGAAAGGAGCAGGGCATTGGTTGCATTCCTGGTCTAGACGGACCGATAAATCTTCGCCGGCGGTCCGAGGGGGCGGAAACGGGACGATCCGAGCGGAAACGGGCCTGCCATGAGAGAGACGCTTCGACCGCGGAACCTTTGAACGGCAGCGCCCCCTTTCGCTTTTCTTCTTCTTCCTCGTCTTCGGGTCGTCGAAACAAATTTGTCGGTGTCCGACGCGACGCGACGCGCTCCGTCCGATACTTGTTGAGCCACCCTCTTCGTTAGCAGGCTCCAACCCCTCGCTACACGATTGTTATCTCTGAAAGCCTTCGGAAACTTGCAACATCGCGATCTGGGATTTTATGCATTTATGGGAAAATGAAATTTAAAACCATTTAAGGATGTTCTTATATTATTTTCAACTCTAGAAAATGTTTAAAGAATCAGTAAATGTTCTACAATCAGTACAGACAATTTTTATTTCGCATAAATATCCGCCAGTTCTGCAAGGTCTCTAATTTTTCTTTCTGCTGATGGAATCTTTTTGGCCCGCCCATAAGTGCACGAAGATCTGCATGCGATTAATATTTTATTCTGTTTTTCTTTTGTTCCGCAGAATGTTTTGCGTTGCAACCCGGACTTTGTTCAATGGCCGGCCGGTGACGCAAACACCGCAAAAATGGCTGAATGTCGATCGAACGATAGCCACGCGTCCCGCGAGGAATTTTAATGAACACCGGAAGCGATTCGCTTCTAGACATATTGCTTGTCTTCGATCTCTCAATCCTTGTTTATTGATCAATCTTCGTTATGCCTCGATAATTAAGATTAATCGCGGCGATCGACGCCGAGCCGCGTTGTACACGTTGCAACTTCTTGCGATCGATCTGGTCTCGGTTTAACGTAATAATAGGTTCGCTGAAATTGAAACCAAATCTGTCATCTGTCCGGCATTTTTCCCTTCGTTCATAATTGCATCGCGCGTGACCGCATTATTATTTCTGAGAACTTTCGATTCCTGTTTCAATTCCGGCATTTTTTCCACCGATTACGAAAATTTAATATACCTGCCCTGCCTGAATAAAAACGGCGAGGGGGATGTTGATTAAATTGAAACCTAAGCACTAACAAAAATTAAACCCGTGCAAATTTATTTTCTTTTTTTTTAGGAGGACGTTAAGAACGAGTCTGTCTGTGCAAAGGTTTAATTTTTGTTTGTGCTTTTATTCTGATTTAATTGTAAATTTAATTTAAAATAAAAGATGAATTGCACATCGATGCAAAATAATGTTTAACAAATATTAAACCTGTGTACATCTATTGTTAGTTTAAGGAGGACGTTAAGAACGAGTCTGTCTGCAGAGGTTTAATTTTTGTTTGCGCTTTTGTTCTGATTTAATTGTAAATTTAATTTAAAATACAAGATGAATTGCATTGATTGATGAATCCGCAGTGATTAAGAGGGTAAAGGGGCGGATACACTTTGGTTCGGCGAATTTGAAACACGTTTTTCTAGATTGCGAACAATTTCTACCGTTGGCCACAGATGTCGGAGGCTCGATTGTCACGGAGACTCGTGTCGCAGCCCTTTGTGATGCTTTTGAATCATTGAAACGTGCCGGGAACCGGCTTCAAACAGCCGAGCGGACGGATTAGCCGATGAAAGTGCACTTCGTTCCCCGCGGATGCCGGTCTCGGTCGTGGCAAACAGAAACGAGACACTTGCGTTCGCGAATTTACGCCTTTATATCATTCCCTTTTATTTCGCTGAAAAAACATTCGATATTATGCAGTGTACCGAATCGCGTCAACTCCCGAACCACTAAAATCTATCTACCATCATTAAACTGCGGATATTTACACAAATTTTTATTTTTGCAAGCTGTTGCAAGAAAGAGGAGTCGAATGAAAGTTTCTTTTTAAAATATTAAAATATTTCCATTTTTCATGAATTTTTAAATTTTGGTGGATATAAAATTGATGTAATACCTCACACAATCCTGAAATGTTGAGTAATTGATTAGATACCAATATATCCAGTGATGTAAACAATATTTCAAATAATGGTACAGCAATTTTCGATGGCACCTCGCAAGGGAAGGATCCCAAGTGTCCGACTTCGATTTTGATAATGTTTTGTGAGATGATGGTATATAGATCCCTAATTATGTATGCAAAATATTAGGTGTAGTTACTCGATAGTTTTAAAGATATAATCAATTAAAGTTTCATCAGCTCATGTATACATATATCATGTAAGTATATCAACAAGGTATGAGACTTAATTGTTTATATCTTTAAAACTATTGAGTAACTACAGCTAATATTTTGCATACATAATTAGGGATCCATATACCATCATCCCACAAAAAATTATCACAGTCGAAGTCGGATACTTGGGGTCCTTCCCCTGTCAGAGTCGCCACTCGAGTTAGGGTTAATAAATTGATAGTAGTGCATCTATATTTTTCAATTTTTTGAAAATCCGCAATCGTATTAAGAAATCGTGTAATTGCATGAAGAATTATTGCATAAGAATGCACAGCAATTTTGTTTTCTTGTTTTCCGAACAATACCGATCTCGCAAAGATCGTTGGATCCGGTACGGTGATCTACGATCTGCGTAGATCTGGTGGAAGTTGGTTAGCCGTGTATCGGCTGTCATGGTAATCGACGTCGGCTATTAAGTAATTGAGAACACAATTGCGAGACAAAATAATCCGTGCCTCAATTAATGGCTACATACTTACCGGAGATAGTGTATCGCGGCCTTGCCGTGGATTATCGTTTCAGTATAACGGTGTATGGACGCGGGAAAACGCGCGGCTACTATCTCTGCGTACGCTTGTGTGTAGTGGATAGTAGTAATTGTGCTTCTACTACAGCATAGCATCATAATACGCGGTAACAGTACACGCACACGCAGCCTCGACCGGCTGTGCGATGAATAAATTCCGATCGGGAACGAACACATTCGCAGAAACTCTGCATCGAAACGTTGCCTTTGATTACTATGGTTCAGAAGGCCGAGGTGTTATTCGCGGATCGGATTCTTTTATGATAGATGGGGACATGACTAATCACCAGATGCTGTATGCAGCTCATTTTATAGCGAGATCGTCTCGATCTTCGAGCAACATTGACATACATGACTTAAAAATCATCTGGCCATTTGTGGAGTTGTGTTTCGGACAGCTGTTGAGTGGTCGTTAATCTAGCTCAGTGGTTCGCATCTTGGGTCAATTATATTTGTTTTCCTGTGAACGACATTTTAGCATCTTCAATTTTCCGTTGGCATTGGCTTTTGACTGGTCTCTTTTTTCAGGAGAAAGCTGTCTGACATAGTTATTGTAGTGTCCAATTGATTAATTTAATATATAAAAGGATCAAATTTTTCCCAATGAAAATAGAAATTTGATTCCTGACACCGATAGAGGGGGTTGAAACCGCGCACTTGCGTACCTGAAATATCATTTAATCCCTCTCAGCCATCAACGGTGCTGAAAAATATAGGTCTTTCTAATCAGGAGAGTCTATGCATAGAGCTCAAAACATTCCTAAAGCTCATTTTCATCGGATTCCTAGGAATCCAAGAAGGCAGGAACTCGAGAACTGAATTGAATGAAGGATAGAGGACAGAGAAACGTTCTTCGCATGACCTCGCGGGCAATTAATACTTCACCACAATTCCTTAAGAAGCGTGACCCGCGCGCTTTCTCCGCGAGACTATTCCCCGAAAAATTCACGGCCGTCGTAAACGGCGGAAACGTCTCCTTGACAATCGGCTTTTCTATTTTCCGAGCTCTCCCACGTGGCGTTGTCGGTTCGTGGAAACCGCGGTTTCCCTTTTCCCAGCGTGAAAACCTCGCAGCTTCGGGCATTGTGCCGGCGTCGTTGTCGGTAATTACGCGAGTCGTGTGCGTCTCTATACGCTAAACGAACAACAATCGGAACAACAAAGAGCGGAGCGTGTTCACCTAGCGGCGCGTAACGCGCCGCCATTATCCTCGGGACGCGTTCAGCTTACGTACGAATCAGCTGCAACCGGGAACCGTTGCGTGTCTCGTTGACAAATAGAAATGAATCATGCGCGATAAACGCTTTTTCTTTCGGAAGATTATCTTGGGTAAACTTACGACGACTCATAGACAGTGTTACCGTACTAGGTTGACCCTGAAACGCTGCTTGAACAAACAGACGATGATTAAGATACATTTCTGGCACGAATAGAGGGACAAGAGTCGGCAGGTGAGGGGAGAGAGCACGAATCGAGGGGAACAAGTTACCCCCTCTCTGCCAGTACCAGACACGTGCGCAACGGGGAGGGAATTCGTCACGTGGTCCTCCCGCGGGGAAAGAGTGGGGAATAGCGTCGTAGAAGGGGAAGGCAGAGTGGGGACACTTAATCTGCCGACTCTGATAGCGATTACTGGAGGAAATAGCGGTGTTTTAGACAGTAAAGTTTAGAACCATTTTGGTCGGGCTTTAAACTGTCCAGTTGATCGGCTTCTTAGGGATAAGTAAGTCTTCTTGCTGGACTATACAAATTAATTGAACATCGACAGGTTGTCGGTTTCACAGGATCAGAGAACTTCATCCTAAAATCGAATGTGTATCACTGTGATCGAATGCAATTCTCTCAACAATGAATAAGAATGAATGGCAGGTTGTCCCAAGTGCACTAGAAAGATCAACGAGCCCGAACACCTTCAAGAAAAATTGACAAACTGAACGATGAAAGAACCAAATCAACTTCCTCCTCGTTAGCTGCTGCCTTCAACATCGCCTGAAGATTGCTCCTCCACGGCGTACTCCGGACTTCCAGTAAATCGTCAAGGATAATTAGCGCCTCGAAGTAGCACGGCGCAAAAGAGTCGGAGGGTTGAAGGGTCGGAGAAGACGGTAGAAAATTCGGGGTCGAACTGGGAGCGCGTCGCGTTCGAGTGGCAATCGAAATAAGCGGCGAAAAACGCGGGCTCCTGGCGGGCCCGTATGAGAGTCACTGAGCGAAAAGAGGAAGAGAAGCGTGCTGAAGAGCTGAGAGAGAAGTGGCGCATATGGTAATATATCGGGGAGATGAGAGTTTGACGGCAGGATGTCACATTATGTGGCCTCTGACCCCCTCGTGTCTCCGACTCCTTGACTACCGTGGGCAAACGGGCTTAATGAAAATGGCTGGTGCACATTCAACATCGTAAATTAGAGCGGCTTCTACTCGCGTAGCTCGAAACTCGCAAAGGGGACGGCCGGCGTCGTTACGCCATGATGCCGCGCGGAGAAAAGCGTGTAACGCGATGTAGTTTGTTTTATTTGTCCCTGCGTTACACCAGCTGGATCAGCTCTTCTCGTCCGAACTTTTTCTGGCCCTTCGTGGGAATCTTCGAGGGCGTCTTGACTCCAGATGATGGCACACTTGTGGATTCGAACGAACCATTGCGTTCGTTTTGGTAGAACACATTTACAGGATCGTCACTGTGTAACCTGAGGACTTAGCTCCTAAGATTTACCAACTGATCAAATCGTCGTCGAACTTCAAGATTGATCTTCTTTTGGATAAGACACATTTAGAGGGTCGTGACTGTGTGACCTGGAGGACTTACATCCTAAGATTTACCAACTGATCAAATCGTCGTGGAACTTCAAGTTTGATCTTCGTTTGGATAAGACACATTTAGAGGATCGTCACTGTGTGACCTGGAGGACCTGCGTCCTAAGATTTACCAACTGATCAAATCGTCGTCGAACTTCAAGATTGATCTTCTTTTGGATAAGACAAATTTAGAGGATCGTCACTGTGTGACCTGGAGGACCTACGTTCTGAAAATTATTCACTGATCAAATCGTCATCGAACTTCAAAATTGATTTACCAACTGATCAAATCGTCGTCGAACTTCAAGATTGATCTTCGTTTTCATAGGACACATTTAGGGGATCGTCACTGTGTGACATGGAGGACCTGCGTCCTAAGATTTACCAACTGATGAAATCGTCGTCGAAATTCAAGATTGATCTTCTCGGTACAATTTAATACAGTGGAACATGGAAAGGAATGGCTCATTTCAGTCGCTCGGATTGTTTCGTCCAATTCCAGAGCTGTGAAACGTTCACTACAATAGGGTCGAAGGCCAGCGATTCCCGTCGGGTTAATCGCGATTTCTCGGGGATAAAGAAGTCGTTCTAAACGTCTGTCACTCGGCAGCATCGTGCGTTTAACGCAGGCCTGTACGGTGCATCCGTCCCGAGTCCGCAACAACCGTGGAGAATGCGTGTAACGCGGCGTGAAGAGGCCGAAGCTTGCTTGGCGCCGCGCTGTCTTGCAATTAGAGGGCCCGGTCTCTAGCTCGTGCTCACGCGCAGCTCTGGCTGTTAATTTCACAGGAAACGGTAAAAACCACCGGACACGAGCCCGCTGGAACTCGGAACGGCTGATTAATTCGTAATCATCGGGAGAAATCCGGTTGCTGCCGGCTGCGACAACTGACTCGCATGATTCTTGACGCGCTCGTGCCCGCGTAACGATTGCCTCTGCGTGCTGGGAACCGTGTTCGCCATGTCGTTCTCCTGCGAAATTATGCGGATAGTAATTGCTTACAGGCATTTTTACCTGTACGTTTATTATGTAACAATTTGTTGAACGGTGTGAAACGTACTCGTTTAATCGATCAAGCACTGTTTAGAATAGAATAACTTTTTAAATGTTGCACCGAGCAACGTGAGATTTTTTTGGAAGCTAAATATATTTGGTCAGATGTCTGAAATAATTTTTCGAGGTCCGCAGTGTATAAGATCTGGGAATAGAATAATTTTTTACCTGCAAGTATATTGTGTAATGATTTGTTGAACGGTGTGAAACGTACTCGTTTAATCGATCAAGCACTGTTTAGAATAGAATAACTTTTTAAATGTTGCACCGAGCAATGTGAGATTTTTTGGGTGGCTGAAAATATTTGGTCAGATGTCTGAAATAATTTTTCCAGGTCCGCAGTGTATAAGATTTGGTAATAAAATCATTTTTTACCTGGTTTTGTAGAGTCTGTCACGGTTGATTGTGATGTCGCAGGCTGGTCGAAAGTGCGGCTCCAAAGAATCGGACTGAATTTCCTGCGTCGCGGTTCGAGTGGATCCCGAATGTACACCGTGTTAGCATTTGAAAAGATGATTTTCCTCGGCCAATAGCGCGGAGCCTTCTCCGCGCGTTTGCATATGAAAAGCCGTATACAGTAACGTGTAACGGTTCGTAACTTGTTAATTGGTGTCGCGTATTTGTCCGGTTGAAATATTTCCTCGTGTGAAGCCTTGAGTAAATTGTCGCCGGTAGAATCCGACAGTCGATCATTCGCCACAACATTCAGCTGAAAAACCCATTAGCGATCCTCTCGAACAGAATGAAACATCCGCTTTCAATTCTCCATAATCAGTAAATCATTCGTTCACCGTGTCTCGCGACTGTTCAAATATTTAATCGATCATCCGCAGCGTCCGACGGATCAAGAAATCTATTTTCTGTCTGTAATATGATTTTCTAAACATTTATGAGGTCTAAAACGCGTTCGGCGAAAGTTTCGCCGATGTTCTGAAATTATTAACGAGACTGCAAATTTGCTGAAACTTTCGGATCGCTGTCAAAGTAGCAACAAAGTTTACGAGTCGATCAGCACGTTTCAGCTGGCACACACGGCAACGGACGCGTGTATTCGATCACCTGATTTGCAGAATCCACGAACGGAGCCGAGCACGTGTAAATAGCCGAGAGAAAGCTAATTTCAGGAACAGTTATATCCCATTCCGGCATTATCGATGTGTCTCTCTCTCTCTCTCTCTCTCTCTCTCTCTCTCTCTCTCTCCCTCTCTTTCTCGTTTCCAATTTTGTAGCCGTTCGTTATAACACGTCGCAAACACGATGCTTAATCCCCGTGCCATCTCGATGTTCGCTTCGGGATCCATAAAATTACGTTATTATAGATGATCGGACGTAAATTGGTCATCAATGTCGCAGACTCGAGTAGAAATCGAGTCGCACAGGAGGAAAGTGCCATTCCTTCCCACCGAGATTTCGATTAAACTATTCATTTATATAATTGTTCCACTTTCCCGGCGGAACATCTCTATCAACTCCGATGATGCGATTCTTAAAAAATCATATCTAAACAAGTGAAAAATCAACCGAGAAAAAATTGACTGGGGATCTTCATGCATTAGTGGCTTCTAAAAATTTTCAAAAAATGCTAGAGATCAAATTTCACAGATTTAATATGATTTTTATTTATTCCAGATCTGAGTAGGCTACTACCACTGAAAATGAGATTTCATTTGATTACATCTTCTTAAAACTCGTCTACAAAGATTGCGAATTGAAAACATTGCAGACGTAGGATCTTTGTCAAAAATGGTAAAATTAGAAATTAAATTATGCACCTAAATTCATTGTAATTATCCGATTATTTCGACTTGACAAAATGGGTAGCATGCATATTTTCCCCTGACACGATTTTACGTCGTACAATTTCGATTCGAGGGGACCAATCAACGTTAACGGATTAACGAGCAGGACAAAAAAGGCCGAAATTTCCATCGAAAACTGGGCGCCGAGAGAAACCATCGGAAATCGGAATAGGACATAACTGTTTCTTGAACGAATTTCCGGGCGGCCATTGGCGTCGAAGGATTTCGGAAATGGCGCCTCGATCGATGACCCATTTGCCTTGTTCGCGATCGCGGGGCGGCGGAATCGTTCCGCCGAAGATCGAACTGAAACGAGCGGCTCGTTCCGCGGAAAATGGATCGTTCCGGGGTCAAGAACGAGCCTCTCGTAGACTCGCAATTTGTTTCAATTACATTCGTCCAGGATTTCGACGGCTCTCCAGACACCGTAACAACGTTCGCATCTTGATCTGCGCGGACGTTAATTGCAATCCCGCGGAGTTGCGGCGGGAATTATACATATTCGCATTTGGTAGCGGAGGCTGTCTGAAAATAGTGGAATCATTAATTTTCAGAAATTTTCAGGACTAGTTTGTGGAATTACTTTCGAAGAAAGTTACGTTCCTGAAAATGGACGGTTCCACGACTATTTTTAGGCCTGTACTATTTCTTAGACTCACAGAAAGCTTAGCAACTAGTCGACCACTGCCGCAATAAATCTGTCAACGAGAACGACAGCGATAAAATGTTCGTTTCAACGACGTGATGGTCACAGTCTACGTCTACGAGCAGCCTATAAAAATCAGTCAGTAAAATGAAGTAGGCATTGTCACAGATTGAAGTGGAAAAATTGGATGGGTCGTTAACGTAAATGCTGTAAAATTGGATTGACAGAAATTTTATGTTCGTCTCAACGACGTGACAGTAACAGTCTACAATCTGCCCATAAAAATCAGTCAGTAAATTGAGATAGACATTGTCACAGATTGGACTGAAAAAATTGACTGTAAAAATTTTGAAAAATTGGATCGACAGAAATTTTCTTAAAGATTGAATTGTGTTCGTCTCAACGACGTGACAGTAACAGTCTACAATGAGCCCATGAAAATCAGTCAGTGAAATGAGATACACATTGTCACTGTAAAAATTCTTTAAAATTGGATCGACAGGAATTCTTCTAGAAATTGAGTTATGGTGCACTGTGGTGGCAAACGGATCTGGAAACGGTGGTTTCAAGGGGGTCTGTCGACGAGTGTATCTCGTTTTCAGTGGTCCGGCTGTGGGCACGCACGTGGATCCCATAAGGCGATGGTATGCAAAAGAAAGAGAGAGAAGTATGAGGAGAGAAGCGGTTCGAGCAGACTGGTGCACTCGTAAAAATTCTATCTAACAGCATCCGGTCGGCCGTCGTCCCAGTCGGCTCGATACCACCCCGGGGATAATATAGAGATTAGGCGAATGTGTCAACGGCCTGTTTGTAACGAGCCAGCAACCGTTTCGCTTCGCCCTCGCAGCTGGAAATCCTGCCTATCGAATCGGGGAATCGAGTAGGCGACGCTCTTTTTGTCTCGAGCCTCGAGTCGCGACGCTGTCTCTTCGACAGCGAATCGTCGATAGTCGATACGGAATCGGCAGACCGTGAGACCTGCTGCACTCTCGCATTTCCGCTGCAACAATATTCCACATGCCCCGCCATAATTTTCACATCGGCGCGCTGCAATCGGTAAATATTCATCACTGTGTATCACTCTTCTGGTCCTGTGCTCTCTACAAAAATGAAAGCTTCTTTATCGCGTATAATATTGTAGAAGAAGAAGAACATTTGTTTTTCAACAGTGTTTCCTAAAATTCCATTTTGGCTTCGTTGGAATGCATATGGCAGAGTCTCTGACAGGGTAATTTTCTTTTCGTTTCCAATTTTCATCAATTTCTCTGCGAGATCTTCTGCCGTCCGCTCCTGAGGGCGCGACGCCATCTTGGTTTCTCAATTTGGCACGAAAAGGACGTCCAGCTCTCGACAATTCTTTTATAGTGCATAAAGATTCGAAGGTACCCAACACAGAAATCACAGAATAATACCCACGCATTTAATAAAACCATCTTTATACGGTTTTTTTGCTTACGCTATAAAAATACGCAACTTGGCTCCAAGTGCAGCCAATTTCTACCAATTCTTTGTTGCACATCAATTCCGAACAAACCTCTTAATTCTGCGATTATCGTGATCGTGGTATAAATTACGGCTATAATAAAATATTCTCCACAAGATCGATTAAAAATCGAAACAAGAAGAAACGAGGTTCGCGAGTTATTTTCTCTAGAAGATCGATTAAAAATCAAGTTAAGATCCTCGTAAATTCTGTTCTTTGGAAGATCGATGGAAAACCGAGACAAGAGTAAGCAACGCTTGCAAACAATTAGCCAAGGATAATTATTATTAAGCATGTAACAAACGGTTAATGGGGCCCGGATCAGAGTGAGGAACATCGTTTCAAAAGGCGTTAATGCGTCGGCGTTACGTAACGAGAGTGTCGGAGCAATTAACTCTGACATTTCTTTTAATCCCAGAGCCATCGTCCCCGAGATTAATGGCGGTCCTTAAAAAACGATTCGTAAAGAAGAGAATCGGTCGGTTATATTGGTTTCTCAGAAGGGTCCCGTTGTACTATACCATACTGTGTAACGTCTTCGATGCGGCGATGGCGGTAAGGCGGCGTTGAAATTCATAGTAGCGTATCGAGGCAGGAAATGAAAAATTACGGAACAATCGATCAGCGTCTGCGGGCTGACCTCTTTAACTGTTTTATCAAGTCGCTCGGTTGGATTAACAGTGGCAGTGGCAGATACGCGTCGTGAATCACACACCGGTCATCCGTTCCACTGTAAAACCGCTGCCGTAAACCATTATTCAATTATTGTTTATTACCGCGGAAATTAGTGCCCCTCCAATTCTATCAATAAAACGCCCTTTCCTGCCGACGTACCCAAAACTTGTAAAATGCGAAATAAATTCCGACACAGATTCATTGTAATTTTCTAAACTAATAATTACACAGCAAATTTTATGACGAAAATGAGTAGCTGCAATTTTTTATCGACGCAATTCTGAATCTCAAGGAATTACTTTCTAATAATACAATACAAATTATGAACAGTCGTATGCCCACTACATAAACAGTTTAATGATATACTCTTTTTATAAATCTTAAGTAGAAGCAATAAAAGGAGGGACTGTTATAACGAAAAAGAAAAAAAGTCATAGAGTAACAAGTATCTCATCGACTAAAATCGTATTGGTTACAAATAAGGACTATAAGTAGCCGAAAAATTGTTCTGTAAAATTTTTAGTTCGTAATGTATAGAAACACTCTTTCAGGTGCCGATTACGAGCGCAGAGGTTCAAAGAGCAGATTTAATTTGCGAACGGAGTCGCGGGAAGTTTGAGAAGATTAAGTTTCGAGAATTCGGCGGAGTTTGCTGCTCTGTTTGTTTTGAGAAGGCCCGGGAGAGACGGCTCGATGGGAATGGCTTCGAAAAGTCTAAAGTCCCGCGAAGTGCGTCAGTGGTACAGTGAAAGTGAGATGAGGAGGCAACAATCCACGTGACACTGACCTCGTGAACGGCTGAATTAGCCGAGGGAAAAATGTATATTAAATTTCGCAAGCTCCGCAGCTCCCATTATACGGTATATCTCCGATCTTCGATACTCGGCGCTCGCTTCTTTTTTTCTCCCCTTTTTCATTCTTTCCTTCTATTTATAAAACCGCCTCGGCGCGGCGCGGCGTGTTCCGCGCGCAATTTCCGACGTGAATGGGCTCCCGTGTCCGGTTGAAAACTGCAAGAGCCTTCTGTGGATGCGGTGGACACCGCACATGTCGATAAAAATCCAGTTCCGTTGTGGACCGAGTCTAAGGTTACTCGTAGCGCGTCGAGTTAATGGAAATCCAAAGCTGTATCCGATATTTTCCAGCCTGTGTTTTTACAGCTTGGCTCGGACCGATCTCCGCGAATTTACTCAGCGGGAACCACAATCGTTGCGCCCATGAAATTTTGCGCGCATGCTCGCACGAATCTCGAGTGGTACTCGGAGTTTTTTTCAAACATTTCTGTCGAAGATTTACAGGGCTACAGTCGATGACGTGAGCCACGGTCAGAGAAAGATTGGTCTTGTCGGAAGCGTCTGTAGTGGCTGTTCCCGACATACAACGTAAAAAAGATGGAGTTTGTTTGCGTCCTCATCAGTGCTGCTATTGTCCATCCTCTTCGATCTTCCAAGAAAAAAAATAATTAACGAGCTGGCGTTACGTGCAGCGTAAAAAATTTGTTTATTTAAACCTTCGTGGAATAATCGTTATGGAAATTAGCGGTGTTCATTGTGGCTAAAGTAACATAAAGTTAAAGGATCTACAGCCTCACGAATTTCATTAACGGCCTCGCGGATACATTTTCGTGTATGCACAGCGGATGCAGGAAATTCGAGTCGATGCAGGCCCCATTGTTTGACCAGGCGGTAGCCCCAACAGGAAAAAACACTCTTTTTTTCAACGCTATGAAATGAACGAAAATATTTGCGGAGATCGTCGAATAATAGAGGACGAGCGGGGCTCGTCCGTGGGCCCGCAGATGTCCCACGTGGCCGCAGAACGCAAGAATCGCCCCATTGATCGGATTCCCGTGTAAACAGCGTGTGTACACAAGCGGTCGAGATAGGGTTGCCAGTGTGTAAGTCAGTCGCGGCGGGCAATAAATCAGAGCAGGTTTAATGGATCAAATAAAAAACGCAAATAACGTGATTCATATCGGACTGGACGGTGCGGGGAGTGAATTAAACAGAAAGAAGCACGCTCTGAGCGTTTTGGCGCGCTTGGGAGGCTGTCCATCACGGTTCTCGGACAGTTTCGGGGTTCACACGCCTGGCTCCAGGGAGTGCTGCGGTCGTAGCCGCTGCTTTCGACCATGGACTCGAAACTCGACTGTGGATTGGCGCGGTTGGGTGACCAATTCTTATTGAGACTGATCAGAGGAGTTTAGAAGAAACAGTTGATTGATTTCGGGGTCCACACGGCTGTATCCAGGGATTGCAGCGGGTGTAGTTGCTACTTGGGCTTGTAAAATTGAAAGTCGACGATAGATTGCGGCGTTTCGATGACCAATTGACATCAGGGGATTTAGGGCATCGGTCGATGAGCACTTCGAATTGATTAAAAATGGCCGACACCGTAAAACAGCGGAAAATAATAGATCCTACGGTCGGTGTCAAACGAGCAAACACAACGCGCGGTGAGAACCTGTTATTAGACGCTGACGGAACGGCGCAGCTCATTTACATCACCCTCGATATCCAATTATTACCGGCGCAGTTGCTTAAGCGGCTCAAGAAACGATAATAAAAGTGCATCGCGGCCACGGCATCGTCGTCGTCGTCGACGCCGTTGCGGCTCGGACATTTATCGTCGCCGCGAGAGCCAGAGGTCTCTACGGCTGGCACCACCGCTTATTATTAATGGAACAATTAGCTTCGCGGGTGTTAAGATGCTATCGGTGTCTGTTTGACTCTTTAATCAGCGCCGGAGAACGAGCCACGCTCGATCGTGCACCGCGGCCGCGGTGAATGTCAGCCGAGCAAGCCGAGATTCTTGTTAGAGATGTGTCCGAGAACGCTAATTACTCGATGGAAAATTCGAGCCGACCACTTTCTAACGCCGCGGCCAGAACCTTTCTGAAAACCAACGTGCCTGACGATCTATGCGATCGATACGTTAATACATTTTGCAGGAAAATCAACATTCCTCCCACCCTTGAGTTTCTGAAAGAAATGCGCAACATTAGAATTTATTTATAATTTTCAACCGTATGTGACCGACTTTCGATCTTGAAAAAATTACTGACGATGGGTCGAACCTTCTGGATTAATATGCGAGAAGTTTCAACCCGATGCATCAAGTAGTTTCCGCTACATAAATTCCCGAGTGCAACCCATTTTCACGGAAATGGTTTCGCCCCTCGAGTTCCTGAAAGAAGTACGCAGGATCAGAATTTATTTATAATTTTCAAAAGTATGTGGTTGACTGTCGACTTTGAAAAGATTACTGACGATAGATCATACTTTCTAGATTAATATGCAACAAGTTTCAACCCGATGTGTCAAATAGCTTTCGCCACATAAATTCCCGAGTACATACAACCTATCTCCACAAAAACGAACTAAAATGAAAGAGTCCACGATTCTGTATTTTGTATTTAAAATGGAGATAAATTGGGACGCGATCGATTAACAGACTTTGGTTTTGTTTACAGCACGCGAACAACGTGCGAAAGTCGGCGGCAGAGTATGTGGCGCGTCGTCAGGCCCGCAAGATCTCGATGACACGCTCGATAACCTCGTCGCTGGCGTTGCCGATGAGCCAGCTGAGCGACGTGGCCTTCCTGCCGAACGCGAAGGCCGGCACGTTCTTCGCCCGCGACAACGTCTCGAATTTCATCGGCTGGTGCCGGAACAGCCTCGGGATCATCGAGTGCCTGCTCTTCGAGACCGACGACCTGATCATGCGTAAGAACGAGCGCCACGTGATCCTCTGTCTGCTGGAGGTGGCGCGAAGGGGTGCGAAATTCGGCATGCTGGCGCCGATGCTCGTGCAAATGGAAAGGCAGATCGACAGGGAAATCGCCGCCGAGAACAAAGCGGCGAACGGGGCGCACGGGAACTCGCAGAATGAAGAAAGCGACGATGAGTACGCGGACATGCATCAGGAAGAGCCCTGTCTCATCTACGGGCCACAGCCGCAGATCGTCACCAACGACCTGAAGAGCCTAGACGAGATGGTATGTCTATTAGAGTCTAACTATTTTCTTCTGTCGCTCGAATTAGCGACTTTTCACTTTCTACAGTGGTCAGGCTCTTTCTCCACGTGATAACTCGATTAACGCTATTTCTACCGAAGGTGTCAAAAGGCAGCTCTTAAAATTTTTTATGAAAATTGCGAGGACACATTAAAGTGTGAAATTATCCAGTCGATCTATCAGGCCTGTGCAAAGAAATAGTGTTAATGTTTCCACAGGAAGAAAGATTTCGGTATTTAACCTTGTACCACAACTAGGAGGCGATCACAGAAGGTCAAGCTGGATGAGCACGGCAATGCTTTCAAATTGAAAGATAATCCTCCAAAATTTTAAGTCGCTAACCCCTCACTTAAGGGTAAGATGAGGGTGAACACTATAAACTTTATCTTTTTCTTTCTCGGTTGTTAATTAAGGTATTAAGATGAAAAAGAAGGAAGTTGAAATTTTAGGGATTATACGTCGCACAATTAAATTAGTCGTGGTGGCCGCTGGATCATGTTAATCCTGGTGGACCCATGTCTGATCCGTCAGCGAATCCGGAGGAAAAATGGTTCGGTAAGCGGTCGAACATTTACCGTGCGCGCAAGCGGCGTATTTACGATCGGCAGCCGGGGTCCCGATCGGTTCCATCGGTCAAACGGAATGAGCAATTACGCCGGTCCGGCCCACGGTCGCATTGCCCGACGCCGGTGCGTAACATTTAGCGAGTGATTTAATGCTCATTATCCATTTAGAGGCTGGAAACGCTTCGACCGGGAGCCCGTGTACCTCTCGCGAACGGTTTTTGCCCGGTGTCATGCTAATACGATTTACGAGTAGCGCGCGAAACGACTGCCGGCATGGCACGCCGCTCCGGAAGAAAGTTATCATGCCCAGCGTTTAGACTGTCGTTTCTCGTGTACACAACCTATTAACCGGGTGTACCGTGAACCCCCGGACCACCTGGAAACCGAATTGCACGGCCTGGACCATGGGACTTAGTTCGCTGTCCGACGAATCGACGCAAATCATCGCTGAAAAATACTACACGCTCAATGTACTGTATGTCTCGTACAAAGAGAAAAATCCCGGTGATTCCTATTAAATTCAGATTTCTCTGAATCCATTTCTGGAAACGGTACCGACGACCCGCGTTTAATTAGTTTCCCATCGGAGATGAAAGCGGGGTTCACACGCTTTCGATCAGGGACTTCCGCGTCTCCTCCGGGGTTCACACGTCCTCGCGCACGGATATCTCCACGGGTAATTGACTGTAACTCGCATATCATTTGCCTTTGCGAGGCGCGATGAATTAATTTGTAGCTATAATTTGTTCGCGTCTTGTTTCGCGATTTGAGGAGCGATCCGGTCGGACGGGGCCGCGGTTGGCCACCGATAAACATGAATTATGGAACATGAATTATTAGCGGCGCGAAGGGGAACGGTTGTTTTGCCTTTCGACGCTCTCGGATACAGCCGCGGCCCCGGTCTCTCTTATATTCTCCTGATCCGGTGATATTCCTGGGCAGCGGCGAACCGCGGCACAACGCCATAAATAAAATCCTTCGTGCATCCGAAGAGCGGCGACTTATTTTCGCGGGTCGTTCACACGCGTTATAGTTTCCCGAGCGGATTCCCAGGGGAGGAGGTTTCTTTGTACACGGAGAACGAACAGAGAACGCCGATAAAATCGGGAATGGCGACGTCGGAACGGATTAACGAGCGTTTCGCGTTGTTGTCTTTTCGCCGTGTCGGAACACCGAGACGTCGCGCTGTTAGTTCCGCGCTGAAAGGCTCGAAAACACGGCGGGAACGACGCCTTTTTCCGCTACTCGCGCCCAACGGATTCACGAGGACTCGCCTTTGTCGCGGTCCCCTTCGATGCAGAGAACGACCCCAGGACATTTTCCCATTAAAAGTAATTTACGCAACATTGTCTAGCAATTGTCAAATTGTCTAGCAATTTACGCAGAGACAGTCACATTAATTTCATTAATTTTTTATTTGTTGATTGTAAATATATATTAACATCATTAATTTTTTTTACAAATTTTAATGATATACATTAATGGCATACATTAATTGTAAATATATACGTGAATTATATCAATTTCATACATATTGCTATTTAAAATTGTAGTGGACACACAGTGTCCATGGACTCTGAGAGCTTGTTCCATCACATTGTTATAATATTTGTTCAAGTATGAATTCCAAAAAAAAAAATTTATAATCATGCAAAGCAAGAAAACGAGTGTAGGCAGCGACCGTGTTACCCAACGACGGAAAAATATCTGCATGCGAGCATTTCTCCGGCGCTGTCGTCATCGGCGTCGATTCCGCAGAATTTTCTGCTCGGGCGAAAGAGGATCCGCAGTCTCTCCCGGATGAGTTAGTTCGAGAGACGCCGTTTTCCCAGAGAAACAGCAATCGGGTCGAGGAATTAAAATAACAAAGCTGTCACGTTTCGTCACGTCCGCCGCGTAACTATCCGCGGCACGCTCTTTAAAACGCGCGCCGGCATCCGAGGGATCCAGCCACTTGCCGGCCGTTCGAACATGGTCTTCCCTCGACCCCTGACTCCGTGCTCTCCTCTCTCCACTCGCCGACCACGGCGACCGGCTGAATGGCGAGAGCAGTCGCGAGAATTCATATACAGATGAAATACCGGCCTCGAGATCTGTCTATCCGGCGCGGCGTCTAACGGGTTCCGGATTTGTTCGAGGCGGGAAGAGATTAGAGCCATCAATTAGACACAATGGCGGGTCCCACGGACCGCTAGAGCCTATTCTTCGCGGTCGCTGGAAATCGTATTACTGGAAAGTACTGGTTCGACTTAATAACTCCCGGCGAAACACTGCTGTCTTGCGGTGAAGACAAGTTTGGAATGTCTGTTTCGATAATTGTCGCTTGTCGCCCTCTGCGATGCTGCTTGCAACGAGGCAGCGTCGTTAGAATCACTCGATTCCTGCTCTACTAGCATGAAAAATATTTTCATTTTCTAAACAGCCACCTCTGCTTCTGCAATTATAGCAGAAAGGTCCTGTGCCGGACAAGTAACGAGGCACAGTCAGTATTGCTTTGGTTTCTGCTTCATTGGAGTCTAGAATACTTAATCAGGCTCTAGTTCCATTGGAAAGGTTGCTGCCAGCTTAAACAGCCACCTGCTTCTATAAATGTCAGTGGAAGGTCCACATACACGGACAAGTAATGAAGCAAAGCCAGCACTGCTTCTTTTTCTGTTTCATTGGAGTCTAGAATAGCTCATCAGGCTCTAGTTCCTTTGTACAGTGCATTCACTGCTTAGCAAAATCGTGAAACAGCTACTTGAGATACAAGAATGTCTACGTACAGGGACAAGTAGCGAGGCAAAGCCAGCAGTACTCCTTTGTACAGTTCATTGATCGCTCATACAATTTATAAAACAGCTTCCTGCATCTATAACTGCGCCAGAAAGTACACAGATGGACAACTAACGAGGCAAGGCTGATATCGCTGGCTTCTTGTGTTCTTGTAGCCATCAGCTGTCTTGGCGTGCTCCATTGGCTTTGAAAATTGAATGATCGTTCAGAAAATTGATTAGATGTCTCCCTGCTTCAGTAGTTGTTCGCACAGCGGACCGAGTAGCGGGGGAACGGCAAAACGGCGTGTTTCGTCGGCAAAAGGAGCCAAAAATCGTTGTCCAGGCTAGGCTCGTGTTCCCAGTGCGGAGTCGCACGGTTATTCAGCGAATTTGCATGCCGGGGACCGCCACATGTTGCGGGGAACGGTTTCTTAAGGGGGCACGGAGGATCATATACGGAGTCGCAGCTGCATTGCAAGGAGATTTATCCCCGGCGCGGTTGCGTATGAATGCGAACAGCAATGCACACTGCACACACGGTGCAGAGGCAGTGTCACCGCGTCCCATAAAGGGCAGAAACGAAAGGGAAATCTGTACAGGTCGATCGGTCCCGCGGCGAACTTCCAACGCGTGCTCTCCCGTCCACGTGTTCCAGCGTTCCCCTGTTGTCCCCCGTATTCCCGTGATAGCCCGTGGGAGTCTTGTATGGGTAATTAAATTCACCGTTCGCGGACCGGAGCGATAAACTTTCCGCCGCCGCGGAAAATTGCGAAAGTTTCGCGCTACTTCGAGGGTGCGCGTCAAGATGGCGGACGGACGTTCTGTCAGACACGCGGCTCCTCTCGAAAACGGAACGGGCGAGTCTCGGTAAGCTCGTCGACGACCCAACACTATTTTTGGAATTTCAAATCAAATGGAAATATTTAATTACCTTCGTAAAGCTCAACTTTAGTGAGAATTCATTTTTGATCCGCGATGCCTCGAGGCGTATTCATTTGCGGAGAGACTTATGGGTTTCCCAAGGGGTTGCCAGGAATTTTATTCGATAGAGAACGCGAGTGTTCTCTCCCGATCGAACGCCCACGCCCTACAGCTGTGCAATCAGCTGTCGACTCGCGAATTCCAGCCAAGGAAGAAACTCAGGCGCGAGTCGGTGGTATCGATTAGAAAAAAGGCCGACAAGCTGCTCCCATGTCTTACCGCGAAACGGTAAAGCACGATGAGTTGGTCGGAACTACGATGAATCATTGGAAAACCGTCCGAGCTTAATGAAATCTCTGATCAATGTTTCCAGTGATTCGTTGAACCTACGATTGAAAATCTTCCGAGACTGGTTCGTCGAAATTGGCTTTGGTAGCGACCATTTTGTTGCGCTAAAAGCATCCTCCACGAATTGATTTCACATAAGAATTAACAATTCTCCAAAAAATAATGATAGATATTTCTCTCGAAATAAAATGCTTGACTCTAAATTTCTGCAGATTTTTATGCCAAATACATTGAAGTTGTCTTCATTTCTCAACTATTTTAAATTGAACCCATTTTTTGTGAAAGACCAACGGGTTTCGCAGCTTTCGGGATCGATAGGAAAAATTTTTTATGGCTGCTCGATGGACGTCGAGAGGTGTTTAATGGTGGATCCGATAATTTCGCATGAGAGGCGAGATTATGGAGCTTTCGAGGTAGTTCGACGAGCCTCGAGGAAGAAATCAATTCGTCTAGACTTTCTTCCGTTGTATTCACGCGTCTATGGAGATTCCCATGATGATAGCCGGGCATGGTGGAGCTTCCAGCCTTCCAGGGTGGTCTCTCTCGGCAAGCCATGCCAGCCGGGAGCCGAGCTTCGGCTCGCAAGCGCCGAAAGCTCGTGTATTGATCGCCGTTAGCCCATTTCGTATCAAGTTCAAGCGCAAAGTCCTCGAACTTTCCACGAAGGACGAGGCTCCTTTCTCCTCGGGATATCGGCTGGCCCGGCTGACCGTGGCCTGTCCTCTCTGCGGAAAAAATTCCGGGCTTTTCCCAGCTTTCTCCAGCAAAGAAAATTCATTAAACTCTCTTCTTTTAATCGGAAAAAATTTCATAAAATATTCTGCTTGTTCAATTCCTTCAAAAATTTATCTTATTGTGCTCGATTTTTCATTGCAGATGGCGCTGCGCCATTTTGGTAGAGATTTGGCGTGATTAGACGTATTCCAATTCGAATAATTTTGTCAGAGGAATACATTATACATTATTTATCAGTAAATGTAATACATGTTCAGGCTATTTTCGCGTCACGAAGATAAAAATAAAGGTGTCTGGGTCACGTAGCACGGAAATAGAACTCGGATCAGGATCTCGGTCACTCCGGTAATGTTGCATAGATGCACGTAACCGTAATCTCCGCCGTATAGTTTCCAGAATGATAAAACCCGCGTTATCCCCGGATTTTCCCTTATCAGGAAGCGTCTCATTATCGGAGGGAAAATATTTACCGAACTCCTTCTCGATATTTTCCGCGGATATTCCGTCGCCGCTTCATTTCCAGCGATAAGAATGCGCGTGTTCCGACCCTCGATATTCCAGCAGATATTTCTGGAAACTCGGAGAACGCGTTGAAAATATTTCTCTTCCGGAAAGAGCACAAAAGTGAAGTGAAAACAAATTGTTTTGTTCCAGTGGAACGGAATCTTCAGAACTGTTTTTTATCGAACTCTAGTCTTCGTGAATTAAATTTCTATGACTCAATAATGATCTCGATTGATCTCGATAAAGATGAAATTGGTCGCGAAGATGCGGGCTCCGAGGAGACCGGAACACAGCTCTCCAAATAATCTGGAGCAAGCGGGGTTCCGAGTAGCGTCGTTAACAGTGACGTATCCTGTATTCTGAAAAGGCGTGCGTGATTCAGTTCAGACCTATCTGGCTTCTAAACTTGGACGGTCGCCTCTGTATCTGCGAACTGCCGCGTTATCGTAAATATGAATCTGGCCTCTTAGTCAGAGGATTTATCGCTCTATTTTCTTCCGTCGGAATTTTCACTCTCAAACGCGCTGCAAATCGCTCGCACCTGAGCACTGAGCTTCGCACCTGTGATCATTTTATCCTTTCGAATCTCGTTCGACTTTTTAACGAAAACGTTTTAAATCTTCAATTAGACTGCGATGGCTTCTTATTGAATTTTTCGAACCGAAATCTTTTGTACACATTCTGTTCGAACATCATTAAAAATTCTAATTGAAAGCAAAAAGGAGATAGGTTCTTTGGTTTTTTCTCAAAACGTTTCAAGATCGAGGGGCTGTCTTCTACGTAATGGAGAGCAGCCCGTCGAAATTACGGCTTCCAGGATTTTAGTTCGAACTGTCCACCGGTTTCAAGCACAGAGGGTTCACAAAGCATTCGTTCTCGCTCGTAACTATTGACCCAAAATGCGCGCGGAGTCATTAAGCGGGCAGCGCGTCGCAAGAGCAGAGAGCGTTTGAAACGACTGCAACCTCTTAGGCGAGGAATTCCTCGATCGACACCGTCCCCGGCTCGCGAGTAATTAACGGTGAGTAATGACGGGAATACTCGTCTTGCGCGCTGGTGCGAATGACCCAGATTTCGCTCGGATGCGAACGCCACGCCGAGCTACGATTTTTGTTTCCCCTTTTCGCCCGTGGATTTTCGCAAATTCTACCTACCAACGAGAAATGTAACTACGTGTCGTCGAATTAATGCCTTCAGACGTTCTCTGAAACGGAAAGAATTAACACTAGGTCTACTTGCGTTCTTAACAAAAATAACCAGAAAACTCTGTCTGTCTACAAATTTCCAGCCATTTTTTAACCCTCATACGTTCCTCAGGGTGAAAATTTATTAACTTGATATTCTTACGTACTGTAAAATAATTCATCTCTCTTTCTGTTTGTGTTGCGAGATGTACATCTTTAGTGTGTGACGCTATAAACGAAACGTAGCTTGGTGTTTTACACTGTAAAATAAAAGTAGGTGAAATATTATTCTAGACTTTTATATGCAACTATTTCTGTGGAACGTATGACGGTTAAATTATATACATATAACGTACAAAATAAATTCGTTGAATAATTCGTAAATTAAAAATTTTTAAACCAGTAAACCTTGTGTTACAAAAAGAATAGTAAAATTGATGGATGAATAAAAATGATTAAATCACAGTCTCCGATTTTTCGATGATTTCTTTTTTAAATCAACGATTGACGATTAACTTCATCAATCGATTGAATCAATCATCCATTGTTCAATAATTACCATTTTTAATCTTACACATTAATCAATCAATCTTAAAATTTTAATTGATTAATGCTCAACTCTGGTTAGACTGAAGGACGAAAGTTATAATGGTGGAGATATTGACATCGGCGTGGAAAAAAGAGGATCACGAACGTCCGAAGGGCCAGCGATTGTTCGCTCTGGTGGTAAGGAGAAAAGAAGCCGAGCTCGCCGGCTGCGTCCGCGAAACAGCCATAAATGGCGTTGAAGTCTTGACGGCGCGTTAGTTATTACGTGCAATTAGCCCGGGATAGCGAGAGGAGAGAAGGCTACCGATCCGTGCAAGGTCTGGCTGCGGTCTGAGTCTTAGCTAATCACTATTTATCGGCGACTTTCAACGGCGAGTAGCCGCGACACTTGCCTCCGTGGCCCCTCGCCTCGCCAAAGTACTATATTGTCTCGCGTCGTGGCTGACAGTGAGTCACGTCTATCTGTTTCGGCGTGAAAAAGGTCCCCGACGATCACGTCGGTCGATTCAACATGCTCGTACGGCACTGTATTGCTCATTGGGTTCAGAAATGTTCAGAGAAAACGGCCCCTTTGTCTTCTTATTCAATCATTTACCAGAATCGTGCCAGAAATTGCTGATACCCGCTGGAATCTGGAGGAAATGCGGGTAAAACATTCTCGGCGAATTTGCCAGCGCTGATTATGGTCGCAAAAGAGCTTCGATCATCGAATTGGAGACGTCTCCAGCCACAAGAAGTCTATGATCACTAGCATCATACGTTGAATTAATATTTCATGGAAAAACTTGGAGGAAATACGAACAAATTCAGGAAAATAGTGGAAAATTCATTGCGACCTGTTGGTTCGACGAATTTGTTTCGAGACCACCCGGTAGACATTCCACGCTTCACGAGGCAAGTCACAGCAAAGTCGAAACTCGATTTTGGTGTTTGATCATCAACGGGCTAGGGAGATGAAAGAAAAATTCAGACGGCCGCCCCAGTAACCCCTATGTCCGTGGCCCTCCAACCCTATCGCTCTCTCTCTCTTCTTCTTCCTCTTCTTCTACTCGTTTTCTTTCTCTCTCGAGAGAGAGAGGGTCCTGAAGCGGAATCGACGCTGTTGGCACCTTTCGCGCTGTTCGATCGCGACATCTAGGTTATTCCAATAAAGTGCAATCGAAGGGCTTCTAAACGGCTTTGATTGTCCGCTACGGAGACTCGTGCCACTGTGTCGGAGGGTGCGGCGACCAGAAATCTGATTTCACCTTGGACAAAACATCCCCCAGCATCCTCCACCACCGGACGTCCGAAATTGGCGTGAAAATTACTCGTTCAAAATTATTTCATTAATCCAGACACTCTGGAAATGATTAAACGGTCCAGAAAAATTATTACTAGAACTTCTTGTGCAAAAGAAAAATTATCTGCAACAATTGCAAGACGTAGAAATTACATAGACATCCTGGACAAAAAACATCCTCGGTCTCCCTCTACTCTCCACCAGCGGACTTCCAAAAACTGCGTAAAAATTACTCGTTCAAAATTATTTCATTAATCCAGACACTTTGGAAATTATTAAACTGTCCAGAAAAATTATTACTAGAACTTCTTGTGCAAAAGAAAAATTGTCCGCTGCAATCGCAAGACATGGGAGCTGTGTGAATAATTAAATCTTGTCTCGATAATTGCAGCGAGCTGGAAATAATGCAACAATATTTGTAAATTCTCTGAACATCTTTATTATTTTTGTCACAAACGCATATAAACCACAGTCTAAATATTACAATCGTTAGAGAAAGACAATTTCTACTTGGTTTCATGCAAATCAATGTAGACAATTTTTATCCACACACAGAATTTTCCTGTGAGAGGCACGACCGCCGCAATAAAATGTTTATGTATCGACTTTCCGCGAAGAAAGGAAAAGAGCGTCGGGGGAGTTTCAGGAACTTTCCCAGACGACTTTCCGAGAAATATTTACCCGATTGTATCGCCGCCGATATTTCTGATCGAGCCACTCGATTAAATTCGAATCACGATCCCCGCCGGCATGGAAAGAGGGGGGACGCGATAAAACGAACGTTTTGGTAAAGGGTGCAAAGAACCTCGGTGTGCCTCGAGGACATGTTCCTGCGTCTAGCTTTCCACGGGAACAGAAGCGAAACGTCTGTCTTACGCGTCTCCCGCGTAATTCCATTTCGAAATGTGTCTACCAGAACCGGAAACACCCTCCGCCGCGTGCCGAGCACTACCCTTTAATTCTCGAGGGTCGTTCACCCCAACCGTGGCAATGAATTCCTCCAGACGTGACATTAAAAGTCACCGTCGCTCTTCCGATACAATGTTCCCGACGAAATGGCCACGGTTTCACGCGTCCCTCGACGTCCATTAAAAAATACCATGCTTCCCTAGCATTTCGCATGTCGGACACACCTTGGACCCTCAACATCCGAATTAATTATTAATAAACTTCATTCGTTTAAACCGAAATCACAAAGGGTCAGCATAACCACTGATAATCTGTGACATTTTTAATTTTTTCTGCTGCTAAACAATCCTCTATACTTGGAAAACTATTGGGTTGGCAAGAAAGTAATTTCGGTATTTTTTAAGGTAAACAAGAGAGAGATAGCCTGACTTTTTTTATTCAAGCAATGCACTTTAAGAAATGAGATATTTTCTATTTTGTTCGATGATCTTTTACTAAAAAAAATAAATAAGAAATTATTTGATTGATTGAAGTTCATCGCCTGAATAAAGATATTCGGTTTTTTATTTCACCTTAAAATACCGAAATTACTATCTTGCCAACCCAATATTCTGCAAAATTTCAGGTCTCCACCCCTTCGTTCAAGGATAACATGGGATTGACAAGCTTGAACTTCACCTTTCACTTTCTCAGTTATTATTTGAGGTATTTTGTCGAAATAAAAGCGAACATGTAGCTACAAGCTTGCTCAATTTGGCAGATTTTTCTCTGAATTTTCAATCGGTTATTAAGGGTTGAAAACCCTTTGACAATCTCAGTTCAGCCAGTGTTCGAATAATGAAACAAAAATTTAGTTACAGCGTTAAACTAAATCATTTCTGATAGACAATCCACACAATAAATCACTTTGACATGAATTATTTATTAATCGATGTGCAACATATTCGACTAACACGTAGAAAATACAGAGGATTTGCGGAAGCATTTCGTCGATCGTTTTCTTCGGAATTCGCGAGGTATCGGGGCGCACGCGGCAACGGCAGGTGAATTGCCGCAAACACTCGCGAAGTCGCGCAGGTTTTATGGCGAGGCCAGCAGCGTCGCGGCGCCGGCGTCTCTGCAATCAATACGTCGCGGCGCAACGTCCCGTGAGCTCCGACCTCAGCTGTTCGGTTGCGTCCACCCATGCTCTCTTTTCGTCTTCTTCCTTCCAATTCGCTAAAACTTCGGACCTCCGAACGTATCAACTTTAATTAGACAGTCCCCAGTTGATTACTCGACCCCTACATCGCCATCATTTGTTCCTGGAGAGTGGCGTTTTGTTATAGTAACCGGAAACGTCGCGCCGCGCCGTTCCGTTCTTCGTTTAATCGGGTTAGCACCACGAATGCCCCACAATTCCCATGAAAGTCACACGAAATAAAAAGAAATTGTTCAATGATACCAGAATAAAAGACAAAGCTTATCGTGGAAATGATTCTTCTAATATTTTCGCAATAATTATCTGATTTACTCGATAGATTGTGGTGAAAATTCATTTTCAAATTTAGTGAGAAAGTGTTAATTAATTGAAGACTTTGATACAGGAACCGTGCAAAATCATTTCTAATTTATCCACGTCAATTTCATTAAAATATACCTTTGCGACAAGGCGTTTTCCGTGTGAGACGACCCGTACGTGAGTTCTGCAGGGTTCGAGTGCATTCTGGGCAGTTGATGACCGCGTTAGGCTGGTCGAGCCGAAAGATTCGCGACCGTTCTTCCACGGAGAAATCAGAGCTCGCAGCTCGAGATCGAGCAAACGTATAAATCCTCGGGAACCGTGTGCTGCGACGTCAAAAGCGGCGAGTGTCTCGCCTCTACAACAACTATATCTCCGGTCGGCTCTTGCTTTAATGCGTGTTACTTCGAGGTCCACGCAGAGGTCCTGAGAACGACCTATTTTTCGTTAATAACACCTCAACAAATTCACGGAGAAGAAAGTGAGTTCAGACGACCTCAGGAGTCAGCCCTTTCAAGTCCAACGCTTTTGGTACACCCTGTACAAGCATTAAACGAGTAATCGAATCGTTTCATAATATTATATGATTGCGTAATTTTAAAGATTGCTTAAATTAAAATTAAGAAATTGTTAAATTTTCTACAACTAGAAAAGAATGGTGAATTAAACTTTAACCATTGAATTTTATTTTCAAATCGGGCACGAACTTACGCAATCATCTAATATTTAGAGTCTTTTGACGTCTCTCAGAGTAGAAAGTCTTCGGCGACGAAAAACAATACCTGTTTTCATCTACGCTTGTTAGATAAGCTGTTCGATGGCGCTGCGACCCGATTTCGGTACGTTGCCATTCGCGACGATGGCGATTGCGAGGAAACCCGGCCGGTTCTTTTCAGCGACAGTTTGCTCGGCTTATCTCGGTGTTGACCGGGTGGCAATCGTTTCCAGCTTTTCGCGAGGGTGCGGGGCCCACGGTGTGTGGAAAATCAGCTGCGGATCGGTGCCCGTTCCGCTTCCCCGATTTTTGCTCGGCCGCAAAACCGCAACGCCTGCCGGCGCGGCGCGGAGTGGATCGGCGTCCTTCTTTTTGCGATCCCGCCGCGCCGGCGAACGGGAAAGAAGAAAAGGGTCGGTGTGGGCGGGCCACGCCTTCGTGTCCGTACGACTTTTAATAATCGGCCCGATTTATCAATGCACCGGCCCTAATTAGTAAGCAGCCCCGTTCTTTTCGCGTGCACGCATTGTCCGCGGTCGGCCTTCTTGCTCGCTCGATTCTCTCCCGTCTCCTCTTTCTCGCTACTTTTCTCTCTCCTTCGACGAAGAGGCGGCCTCCTCTCCGCCGGCTTATTGCTTCTAAATCAAAGAACGCCGTTCCTCCGCGCCCCCGGCGATCGATCCGCTACGAAAAATCGGCCGTCCGCCCGTACTATTTTTCAACGTCCGCCGCGGGATCGATCGAATTGTCCGCGGGCTCGTTGCGAAATCGATATTTCGTTACTCCACGAAATTATTGCGCTCATCTCGGTTCATCTCGATCCGTTAAGCTGTCCTCGAGATATAAATTTCCGAGCATGTTCTTCCGACATTGAACGAAACATAGAAAACGCAATATAAAAATTCACTTACGACTTTCAGCGTTGAAAATATTTCTTACAGTAGATCAAATCTTCTGCATTGATATAAGACAAGGTTCAATCCGATCCGACAATCGGTTCTTGAGATAAAAATTCACGAGTACAGCCTGTCTCGTCGAAATAAAGAAAAATCGCAATTCTACGAATTCGTTCAAAATCTTTTTCTACGCGTTGCAACCTAAATTTTTCAACTGGAAAAAATCATTTGCCGTGGATCAAACCTCCGAGATTACAATTAAACAAATTTCATCCCGATCCGACGTATAGTTCTCGAGATAAAAAAATTCGCGTGTCCAGCAACTTCTCTAGATCCCTCTTGTTCTATCCGTTCCCGAAGAGCCGTATCGCAGAGAAAGAAAACACAGGGAAACCAGATTGATGTTATCGCGTGATCGTTAATTGATATTCAGCGGATACTATCAGGCTATCGATTGATGCCCAGCGGACCATATCGACCCAACAAGAGAACTCGAACCGATCGAACCGCTTTGCGAGGAACTAAAACCCAAACGAGTTCACGCCTGATCGATTAATAAATGCTGCGATGGTCGCCGTTTCGTGGAAACGATATGCAATTTCGCTCGCGCATTCTATGTTCTTAGTAGCGGAGATAGTCGGTCGTTATCCGGAACAAATTGCAAATGAACAGTGTGCCATTAAGTATACAGAAGTTCGAGCACGCGGAAAAGCACACTGCGCTTTGATCATACGAATTTTTCTAATTGTGACGAAGCCTTGGGAGAGGGATCGGTCCTAATGGTTGGACAATATAACACCTTCTTAACGTAATCTCCGATTTCATTTCGGTGATTACTATTATTCAGCGGTTTCCAATGCTTCGAACCTGTTCTCCGACGCGGACTCATTCTTCCCGGGACTGCGCGTCGATCAAGATCAATCCGTGAAACTCTGTAATGGAATTAATTGCAGCTTCCCGGTGACGTAGTATTTATTGGGCGATTAACGTCGTCGTTTAGAACTGGATATGCAATTATCGTGCACCTCTTCGCCAGTGACTTTCAACTCTCCTCGGGGAACGCGGCCACAATTTTTCGCCTTTCGTTTCCTCCATTTCCTCCAACCACAGCTCTTTAAACTAACAAAGATTTTATGGATCATTCTTGAACACTTACAAGTTAATTTACATTTGACGCATTAAGTTGAATTAGCTGATTCCTCAGATCATTTGAAGAAACTTTTTCCTTTACGAAAATCTTTCCCGCGGCTCCGTTCGGAAGTTATTAACGATAATCACGGGTCAATCACAGCGCAGTGGGCGGGGCACGTACACATGCGCTCTGATAGGCTTGTGTTTTTCGTTAATAACTTCTGAACGAAGCTACGGAGAACATTTCCGCAAAGGGAAAAGTTACTCTAAATAACCTCAGGAATCAGCACATTCAAAGAAGTACACTATTTTTGGAACGCCCTGTATATGTAACGAGTTTGCCGAGGGCGATCGTCCGTCGAAAATATGAAATTTGATTTGACGTTCGAGGGTGAACTCGAGAGCTCGCACAGATCGAACCCCATCGCGATTCCCGTCGAATGCCTCTCGAATTCCTAAAATCGCTCGAAGAATTGGTTGGGAGACTCTGCCATAATTGAAGCTCTCTGCTCGAATACGTCACGCCGAAGTATTTAGCGTGCTCGCTTAATCGATGGACTCGTATATTGGTCACAATGTTGCGGCATTATTCAACGCACTCGGACCCCTCTCCGATAATCTCGGGATATAATTCGCTACGTAGGCATTGAATTAAACGATATCAATTTACTCGCGCGAGCGCGATTATCTTATCGGACGCTCGAGCGAGAGCCGGTTGACTTTCGGTTTCGTGGCCGGTTTCGATGCAACTCGACTCACAGTTGCACTCAAGTATTCCCCTCTGTTGAACAAATGAATCGTTTTACACTTCGCTTTTTTTAGCTGGACACGTTCCCCGAGTTTATTTATCGCAGTCGAAGCGAATTCCTTGAATATTCTCGCCTGGAGCAAGTGATATCTGCGATCAGAGTAATCGATATTGTTCGTAATGTGGAATCAAGAGGAATTCTAGAGGATAGGGGAAATTCTGTAATAAATCATCGATGCTGATCTCAACGATAAAAATTCAATAAAAGGAAATTTATTCAATCTAAGAAATGGTATAATAACGATATAAAATTGATAACTTATCTTTAACTTTTTAAAATTTTTAAAGAAGGAAATAACTTTTTTAATAATCGATGCAGACTATTTTTATTCTGCATTAAAATTCGTAGCGAGTTCTTCCAACTTTTCTTCACAGTAGTAGAAGTGCAGCTCTTTCCCTCAAGATGTTCTCGAAGTGGAAACGATGCTGTTGCTTGTCAGAAGATGAATTTTCCTGTCGATTCTCAGCGTTCTAGCCGCAGGCGAGTTCTAAAGAACATTGTCCCACGATATTCAGCCTCGACGATCCTTCTCGAACGGGAAGCCTGAAGAACCGCCGTGGAACTTCTGCTTTACCCTCTCCTTTTTCCCCGGATATTCGAAGACGGAAGAGACGAATTAGTTTTTCAATATCCAGCCTCCAAGCTTCTCCATTTAATAGTTGGACACAACGGGCACTTCCATTTTCCATCGAACGGAAAAACGATCGCTCCGAGCGTAAATCCACGGTGGTCTCGTCGTGGTCATCGCGTAACCGGCGTGCACGGGACCGCGTAAACAGCAATTACCAGCGATACGAGGAATTATCCGCTGCCATTACCCGAGGTTACTTGAGGTACACAGCCTTTCATTTACCTGCAAACGCTTGTCGCTCCCTGAACACCGACTTTCCCTGAATCTGACGCAACTGGGAAAACTCCGGCTAACAGCTTCCTATTTTTCATCGGTGCAAAATCGATTCCCTCGACGAAGAGAAAAATTGCTGTCGTAGCTTCAACCTTCCAGATTCGAATGCGACAAGGATCAACCGGATCGGTTGCACGGTTTCCGAGATAAAAATTCATAACTACAACGACGTTCAATCCTCCAGAAGCATATCTACAAAAATCACCAAATCCGTTTATAATTTGCTTACAACATTAATTTTTCAACTACAAAAAATTTGGTATCGTAGCTTTGACCTTCCAGATTAAAACAAAAAAAGGTTCAATCGGATCGGACCCGTATTCTCGGAGATAAAAATTCATAACTACAACGACGTTCAATCCTCCAGAAGGATATCTACAAGAATCACCAAATCCGTTTATAATTTGCTTATAAAATTAATTTTTCAATTGGACAAAAATTTGTACGATAGAGCAAAACTTCTAGATTGAATAAAAAAAATTTCATCGAGATCGGACCCACAGTTCCAGAGATAAAAAATTCCGAACTACACGAAAAAATGCAAATCGAGGGAAGCGATGACTTAGACCCCCCCCCCCCCCGCAGATTCCTGCAGAACATCGTGTTTGGTTTAGCCGTGGAACGGAAGTCGGGTCGTTGTTCGGCGACCGATAAAAGTGTGTGTTATACCCGTGGCGGGGGGCCGATGATCCTGTCACGATCGACGCGAGAACACGGACAACGACAACAAACAACAACGGCTACAGCAGGATCACCTCCCGGTTACGTCAGGCCGGAGAGGATCGGCCGTGAAAAAATGTCGCCGGCATTTATTAACACGGTGTACAAACCGGCGGAGAAAGTGATGGAACACCGCCGCTCGAGATCCTGATCGCTATCTCGGCAGCCGGTATCGCCGGCAGCCGATCTCTTCCCAGGATGATCCGCGGCGGGGGAGGCTCGTGGGAAGGAGGAGAGACGAACGATCCACGGTTCCGTGATCAAGGCTCCTCGCGTGAAAATCTTGATCGTGGAAATGAGTCGGGCCGCACGAGTCCTTTCTGCCGAGATGAAAGTCCCTTCGCCCGGTCGTGAACCGGTCATTCTTAACCCGATAATTTCTTCCACAGAGATCATAAACTCTCCATTTTCCTAAAGAAATATGCAATACATTTATGATTGATTTTAAAATAAATTTTCTTAGGGTACCTGACCTACGACAAAATGCAAGCTATAATCCTCTGTGAAGACTATACTAATATACAGGGTGTTCCAAAGATATACTTCCTTGGTCATATTCCTGAGGTCATTTGATGCAACTTTTTCCTTTGCGAAAATCTTCTCCGCAGCTTTGTTAAGGAGTTATTAACGAAAAACATTGGCCAATTTCATCGCGGCTGCAGTGGGCGGATCCCGGCTCGGCCAACAGCAACGCCCACTTATCTGTAGCCGCGCTCTGATTGGCTTGTGTTTTTCGTTGGTAACTCCTGAACGGAGCCGCGAAGAAGATTTTCGCAAAGGAAAAAGTTACTTTAAATGACCTCAGGAATTGCTCCTTTCAAAGAAATACATTTTTGGGACACTCTGTATCAGTTTCAGTAAAGATTGTTTTCCATTCATACAATTGCGTACACGAGCATATTTAAAAAATTTTTACGGAAAGCATCGTTGCTAGAGAAGTAGGTTTACGATAAACGAACCGCAGTAGCAACGCAGCCAAAGACAGCAAAATGGCGCGGTAACTTTCTATTCTTGGTCTGAAGGATTTCAGGAGATCCTGCGTATCATTGTAACCTGAAGGAGAGGCGGAGGGGCAACGAGACGGGGCATCATCGGTGGCAGGCAATAAACTTGCAAGACACTTCTCGTTTGTTGAACGAGGGTCCGGTACCCGTGTCGCGGCCGGTACTTCCGCGTGTCGACGTGTCTATTAACATAACAACGCGAAGAAAACTAATCCCGGCGAGCGGTGGTCGCCAGGACTTTCCTCGGGCCCCCTTCAGGCCCCTCAGGTTCAACGTGACCCTCTCTGTATAGCGTCTCTTTCTGCATCAGCTTCAGCTGTCTCTGCGAGGATCCTCTCGCGAGCCTGTCAAACGGGATCGTTGTACCCGCTTATGCCTCTTCATTAGGCTGAATGTGCATGCGCCGAAACTCGAATTCGGAAGCGTGGAGGACGTCGCTGGGTACAGTGATTGATTCGCAGGATTCTGCACCTCTTCGCAGCTTGCAGACTTTTTACCAATTTTTTACTTATTCATTCCACCTCTGAAAAAGGCGATTCGTTCGTAGTCTGTGCACAGTTTTTACCAATCTTTTCTTTATTCAATCCAGCTCTGAAAAATTTTATTCATTCGTAGCTTGCAGAGTTCTCACCAATTTTTTATTTATTCATTCCACCTCTGAAAAATGTGATTTGTTAATAGCTTGCAGACTTTTTATCAATGTTTTCTTTATTCATTCCACCTCTGAAAAATTTTATTCATTCATAGCTTGCAGAGTTTTTACCAATTTTATTATTTATTCATTACACCTCTGAAAAATTTGATTCATCGTAGCTTGCAGAGTTTTTACCAATTTTTTCTTTATTAATTCCATCTCTGAAAAATTTTATTCAGCTTGCAGAGTTTTTTTTCGAAAAATGTGATTCGTTCGTAGCTTGTAGAGTTTTTACCAATTTTTTTTAGTTAATTCCACCTCTGAGAAATTTGATAGAATGTGAACTGAATATAATTTTGTAGAATCGTATTCACAATTTCTTCCGCACTGGTCTAAAATAGAGAGTTGAAGTTTGCCAAGTTAAATTTATATCTCTGTAATTTTCTAAAGTGGGAGCACAATCCCTGTGCTGCATTCACAATTGAAGACTATTGCCTAAGAACTGCATTGCGTTCTTTATTCTCGTCCCTCCACTTTAATTGGATCGATTTCTTAAAAATTCGATAAAAATGTGCCTGTTCGGCACACCGCGGTAGTTAGCGGAGTCTCTCGGCAGAGTAGAGCGAGGAGTCCATCATCCACTATCACGGGAGAATATAATTCCAACTGAGCCGCGATCCGCGGAAAAGCGTGTCAAGTTATGAGACGCTCGCGAGAGAGGAAGACATCGGGGCAAGAACAAGTTGTCTCGACGAGCCACTGGACGAGAACGAGTTTACTCGTCTACAAGCTCTCTCGGAACCCTGGAATAGTACAAAGCGCTGCGTAAAGTGTGCCTCTAGTTGCCAGACTACCTCGTAAAACATACTTTTACCGGAGAACTCTAACTAACCCAGATACACGCCTATCGTCCTTCCCGTAGGAGGAATTTCCTTTCGACAAAACTGTATTGTTTAACAATTTCTCCTTGGGTTCCACCAATTGACTCGGAATTTTTTTACATAAGAGTACTAGCCTTGTACACAAAAAAAGTTTCAACAGCATCCTATCATTAGTAACATTCTGAGAAAAATTATTTAAAGATGCCTGACCGATGTTCCATAACTGCCCCAAATAATTTTTTGTCATATTATTAACGAACGGACGTTAACGAAACTCCTTGCGCGTATACTTAGACGTCTAAGTTATGTTATAAAATAATTGTTAGTTCCTTTCGAGCGAAAATGCAATTTCAGTATTTTTCGAGAAGTGAAATTGATTTAGCGATCACGCGAGACCGTAATCGTGCAGTAACATCCAGAATTTTGTCGCGGCCGTGCGTCGTGGATATCCCGAGCGGACACCGAGTGTGGCGCATTGCAGGTGAACGGACAGGATGAATGGTTATGATGCTATAATGCAAGGCCGCCACGACTTACGTAACGGAGAACCCAACCTAGCGATACGGAGCACGGTTCGTGATCGGTTCAATCGTTCAGAAACAGGAGTCACGTAACCTGGAAGGAAGTTTGTTTACCCCGGCAGTTGCACCTTTGATTTGCACCCCGTGTCGCGGGGGTGCTTTCTGAAAAACAGACCCGCCTATCGATCGCTCGAGATGCACCTCTCCGAAACTAGCTTGGCAACCGAGTACTCTCTGTTAACGAGTCCGTCAACTTTATTCCGTCGTCGACGGTAACTAGTTTCTATCCAATTTACCGTGGGCCTGGAGAACTTAGGGGTGGTATCATTTTCAGGGTAAAAACCGCCGGAGGAATTAAACTGGATTTCAACCTCCTCCAAGGTCGTTCCGCTTGGTGGAGGGGAAATAACAGCGTCCAATTTTATCCGAGTTTTCGTAACTTTGTGATCCCTGATCGTAAGTTTGGAATCGGGAATTTAATTTTGTAGTGGCAGCTTGAGGTATCTCGCGATCACAGAACAATTTTCACAAGCAAATACAAATATTCCTCAGCTTCTCTGGGGCTTAGAAATTTTGTAGCTCGGAGTTGCTTCGGTAAATCATTGCACAGGCTTCAGAGAGACCGAGTGTTGCGTCTCGAGCACAGTGTGCCAGTGCAGAAAGGAGTTTCCAAGGAATCGATCGTGCTCCAGAAAGAAAATTGACTGCCGAAAGGCTCGACACTCGCGCGAGGTCGTCGAAGAATAGAGAATAACGGTGGTCTGTGGAGAGTACACTGAGAGGCTCCTGGAAAAATCTGAATGCAAGAAGAAACAGTCTCACAAAGTAAACAGGGACGAAAGAATAGTCGTGGGGGAAGGGTGGGTGGGGAAATGAGAAAGGAAAATGGTGGAGAAAAGGCGAACAACGAGCGAGAGACTACAGAGAGACAGAGAACCACAAAGAAGGGAGTGGAGAGTGTCGATCAACCAGGAAAATGCGAGTGAATGGAGGGCCGAGGAAGACAAAGGGGGGGGGAGGGATGAAGAGGGATAAAAGGGGGATAAAGAGGGTAGGGGAGGGAGTAGAATGGAAGACGTCGAGGGGCCTCGTTCGCCGCCCACGCACTCACACAACCGTCGAATTAATTCCTAGATTTTTCTGCCGGCAGTTTCGCCTTACCCGCGGAATTATTCCGAGATCGCTTCTCCCAGCCTGCGCTCGACTTCCGGTTATAAAGCGTGCGATTTGCTCCGCGACGTTTCCTTTCTTGGATCGAATTCGCTCGGCTGACGCAATCGCCAATTAAACGCCCGGGACCCCCACTTGGACCACCCTACTTTCTTTCATAATAGCTCTTCAATTTTTATTATTATCTCAGCATTTTTATTAATTTTTCATGCCTTCTATATTTTTCTTATTTAGAAGGGGATTGTCTGAATTGACCTCGTAAAGGATTTTATTACTGTCCATGATCGCATAAATAAGTAAAGAATAATACGATATTTTTAAGTTGGAATATTTTCACCGTATTGAATTTCGTTTTATTCTATTAAATGTGGGTTCTCGCCCCGACAATTTTTAAACGAACCTATAAAATATTTCACAGGATTTCCGAGCACGTCCCCGAATAGAATCGAGAAAGATCTGAATGTCTAATGTTGAGAAAGGGTACGGAGTGGCGCGATATGGATGGACATGACGCGCGAGCATTTTGGCGACGATTTCCGGACCGATGAAATATAAATCGTGGATAGATCGATCGTGATTCTTAACCTGTCTCCGGAACGGTTTTATCGACGTGCCGGTTTGCGTCACGTCGCTCCAAATATTTCATTCACGCGAAACATGGTCACGTCCAGTCCGACCTGCCACATAGAAACGACTCTATTATGCTGATCAGGGAAAGAGTTCTTGAGTAATCACGACGTCACACTCACGCATGCTAAATCTTGCAACCCTCGTCCTTTTCTTCTGGCAATTCGACACGCGTTTCCGTCGTCCTTTGAAAGCAAGGACCTTTATCTCATGACACGGTAACTTATCGATTTTTCAAAATTGAGGATACGAAATCGCGGTCGAGTTTTTCAGCGGAGATTAAATTACCGGATGATTACCATAATCGCGTGCGATCTTTTTTCACGCGAAAACAGTTCGAATCGCGGCTGTCAGCGTCGGTTCTAATAATAGTCATCCGACTCGTCGACCTTTTCTAGCCCCTGTCTTGCGACACACGGCAATTGTCTACGATCCGCTAACTTTGTAGGCTACATATTTCCTGCTTAGGAGTAGCCGTTCACGTGACTCGCGAGCCTCCGCGCTGACACAAGTCTGCGGAATCTTTTCCGCAAGGAGTCTCCGAAAATCTTCTCTCTTCAAAACATTCCAAAATCTACGTTCCAAAAATTATTTCGCACTCTTAAACATTGTTACGACGAGCTCCAACGAAATTTAAAACCGCGGAATCCTTTTTCATCGACTGCACGTCCCTTCCGAGAGGGCAAGAGAAGATTGCTGGCGATTATGCTACTCACAAGTATAGTATTATCCCATTTAACCACAAATAAATAAATGCTGGTAACCGATAAACGTCTGCGAGCACCGAATCGAACGTGTTGAATATTACGCTGGCGGATTCGCGCAACGACAAACGCCGGGAAAAATCGATGCGGAGAGAACGAAAACTGGCTGGGATCTAGAAGAACGGTTCACGGGATCGAGCTGCCAATTACCGGGATCGCGGCGTTAGCGAAAATAAGCGGAGAGCCCGTTATCCCGCGCGAGCGGGCTTTCCTCTCTCGGAGTATTAAGTCGCCCGCGTTATTGATTACGCTCTGTTATCGGCGCGGCGAATCGGCCGGTATAAATATATATCATTTACGTGCGAACACCCACAGGCAGGCATTTGACAGTGGAACGGTGAAAATTATTTATCGCCGGATCACAGACGGGCCGCGAGCGAGCGAGCCAGCGCGTGTTCGAGCACGCAGCGATGGCTACTCGATGCTCTCGAACCTGTTCAAATCGGCGGAGTATGATGTTCATTCTTCTTACTAATATTTAGCCATCGGAGAACGCGTGGAAAAACTCCGGGAAAAATTACCTTGGAAAAAGAAAAGAAAACTTGCAAAGCATTTACCTGATATCATTTGTTATGTCATCACTAGACAGTAGTAAAACTTTTTTAATTCAATTATAACACGCTGGAGTCAAACAGGAATTTATTTTGTTTCTTAATATGCTTAATAGGTTGAAAGTAATATAACAATATTTTAACATTCTTCTGATATTTTTATTGTATTAAACTACACTCACCCATTTTTGTTATAAATGCACAAAATCGGCAGTCTAGTGATGACTAGACTGCGGATCTTGATGCATTCATGGCTTCTGGAAATTTTCAAAGATGGGTGAAATATAAAATTCGACAGAATTTAGTACAATTTTTATTTTATTGAGATCTGCAAGGGTACCACCACTGGAAATAACATTGCATTTTATTCCAGTTTCCAGAAAAATTGAAAATTAAACATCCGCAGTCTAGTCATCATAAATAAAGGAGATATTTAGGTTTCTTTATCCTAGTAAATCATAATCGTCAAAGGAGTCCCGATTACTTCTATGGAATTTAATGGAAACGTCCATGGAATTCTGATTACGATAATCGCGAAATAAATCATAGAGCAAGGGTCTGAGATTGTTAAGGAAGATCACTGTTTCTTACAATCGATGCAAATAACCTTTTTTAATTATACATCTTCGCTGTCTTACGAATCAGGAGGGTTGTAAATCAATTCGGAGGTAAGAGGTGTTCGAGGTTTTAGAAATTTGCACAGATCGCTGCAGAACCCATCGCTAGAGTCGCCACCGGTTTTCTCCTCCCTCCCGGCCAACACCCTTATCTGTTGACGACATTTTTCCCCGTAATAAATCGGTGCGCGATTCACTGAAGTTTCGCGGCGGTCTCCCCGCGGCTGATCGATGGCCAGACTCTAGAATTGAATGGCAAACAAATCCGAAGATGTGGAATTTAACAAGACAGATTATGTACTAGAATCTGGAGAAATTTGTCTGCTCACTTCAGGAGAGAACCTGAAGATTCGAAATCGACGCACTTCCGCTGTTGCAAGAAATTCGATCGAACAAGTTGGTAAACAGATTCCGTTTCCTGCTATATTTAAGTCGGGATCGAGGCCGATCAAAATACGACACGTGAGAGCCCACGTCGCGGCGTATAATCAATCGATCATTCGCCATTATCGCCGCGTTAAATCGTTCACCTATCCACGTATTTGCCTGCCCTTTGCCTGGATGCTTTCACCGGCTGCGGTGATCAAATCATTTATCAGGGGACCCGGTTCCGAAGGAAACTGTCGATTGAATATTGAAAACATCATTAGTTTAATGAACGACGCTTTGTGGGAGCGATCGCTAACAATTATTAATGCTGAGAAAGCTTCCATTTTCAATGAAGATGGATGGCTCCGGCGGATGGACAGCTTCACCGGTCCTCGAGGGTCAGAGTTCGTTAAACGTGGCATCGTCAAGAAAAATCCGAGTGAATCCCGAGATTTTCCCATAAATCAATTTATAGAATGTTTTTATAAGGATCATCCGGCTTTTAATCTATTATTCGTTGCCGCTGTACCTTGCTTATCTGTAGACTTCGGATTTCATGCATTTCTGAGAAAAATGGGTAAGCACAATTTAAAGCAGTGGACATAGTAAAAAGTTTTGAAGACATCAGCTTGTTGGTTTCTGATTAACGCGATAATTATTATAAAAGGAGAAAGACATTTTTATTTCGCTCCTGTGTCTTGCGATCGATTCAAAATAAAAATTTATTTCTTCCCTTAATGATCTTAATAGAGGAGAAATCATATATGAACATGTTGAATTTTTTTAGATTTGCCAACAATTTTGAATTTCATCTGTTCAATTTAGCTATAAATGCATAAACATCCGCAGTCTACTTATCAGTAGGACTTTGGCTTTTATTATGGTTTTTACACTTAAACTGGACGATTTTATGTTTTTCCTTATTTGAAAAATTTTAATATTTTTAAAATGTTGAAGTTTTTCGAATTTTGAGATAAAATGGGATAAAATAAAAGTAGAAATCAGGAAGAAGGAGACAGACGACAGGTGAGATCTTAATGTCGCTTATCAGACCGTTCGAGAGATCGATTAATCTCGGTGGCTGTCGAGGGGGAGAATAAAAAGGGGAACGTTAGTCATAGGAAATTATGTGCGCGAGGAAACGTTGATCGGAAAGAACGAAACGCTTTCGAAAGACCGTCCTGCCTTAATAATCTCCTCATCGGATTGCGTGTGTACCCTGTCGAACGGTGAAAAATCGGCCGGTTAGGTTGGCCGATCGCTGAAAGGAAGTCTAAGCGGCGCCGTGACGTGCACAATGAAATTAACAGTCGATTTAACGGGGGGAAAAATCACGTCGAGCCACGATCGTTTGACGGACGGACAGTCGGGGCGCAGTTTCTGCTTTCACTTCGCGTTGAAAACCGGCAAAAACGCGGACATATCCGAAGGCGAGTCGTGTTCCACTGCAATCCCCGGCGGAAACTGTTGCTCGCTTTATTTTATTCGTCTGGGCAAATCATTTGCATCGAGGACTGTCGCTAATTCGTGCTCTCGCAACACCGAGCGAAACCTCGTACCTCTTATCTACCGGCATTTATCTGCCGATTAATTAACCTGAGCACTCCGGCCATTTTTTTCACACCCTCATACTCTTCCTGTTGGTTCGCCATCTTGTGGAGGATTTTTAAAACTGAATTCCGGAGTTAAGGGGTTAAACAAAAAATTGTACGTTTAAAGAATCGACTGCAGTTTTTGCTAGTGAAATTCCTGAAACGTTTAAACCAATATTTTCAAGTCTCGACTCCGGTTACAGCTGCGTGGAACATAATCCGGTCGCGTTAGTTTTAATTGGACCAATTTAGAGCTTTAAGGGGCCTTCCTCTGGACGTTTGAAGAAAAGGCTGAGGAAAATGGTGAATGCTGGAGTTTTCGTTCCGTCGAGTGTAATGGCAAGAAAAGGGAGGAAACGTCGGGAATATCGATCGTCGTTTAGCGACGCGAAATGCCAGACAATGGGAAGAGACGTCCGGTGGTTTCTTGGGCCGCGTTTGTCACCGGGACCAGGCGGACGGCGTGATAGGTTCCTTGACATTTGGTCAGGGGAAGACATGCAACCGCGTAAACTTCTCGGTGCGCAGCCTTTCTAATCAATAGCGGCTCGCGCGCGGGCCCCATAAATCCTGCGCAACAAATACGGGTCAGAGCCGGGCCCCGGCGTTGTCAGGCCGCATGAAAAATCGTGTATCGTTCGAACGCGTCGCCCGACAGGCCGGTTTAATTAACGGCACAATGGCTCCTAACAACTGAAACACGATTGAGCCCTGTCGCCCGTGGTGAAACCGCCTTGTTCCTTTCGTTCAAAGCTCCGGGGAAAAATCGATCGATGTTTTATTAACCCTTTCGAGACTAAAAGCAATCATGCTCGTTCAATTTTTGGCGTTCGTCCCGTCACATAATCGAATTTCCCTTCGATACACAGCTTCGATCGAGTTTGCTGTTGGAATTTCATTATTTCTATCTCTATCTCGTTCAGAATTATAGTAATCGTTCCAGACTCAAAGAGAGATGATTCTACGTGAAAAACTAATTAATACTGAGCTCCGTTCATGAGATAATTTAACAAGAAAATCTGCTAAGTATAAACGGCCAGCCATGATCAGACACCTCGCGAATATTCAGCGTCAATTTTATCGAAGATAGAGTCCCGTATCAGAAACGTGTATTCCACACTTCCGGTTCAGTGTTTCACGTAGAATCGTTGTGTGCTAGCTGAAATGTTTAAAAATCAATATTTTATAATTGACACGATCGAATGTTTGAGAGAAGAGGTTAAAGGTATTCTTGTTTTTGGTTACAGGTTCGAGATTTGGTCGAGAGGTGCACGTGCCCGACGCAGTTCCCCATGATCCGTGTGTCCGAGGGCAAGTACAGGATCGGAGACACGAAGGTGCTCATCTTCGTGAGGATTCTGAGGAGCCACGTTATGGTTCGCGTTGGCGGAGGATGGGACACCCTGAGCCACTATTTGGACAAGCATGATCCCTGCCGGTGCAGAACCTGTGAGTATTTTTATCCTTCACTGACACTCCTAGAAACGTTTCGAGAAGCTTCCACTTCAATCTCGGACAAAATAAAAATTCATTAAGACGTGCTTGAAATTTCGCAAATGAGTCGAGCAGCGAATCAGTCAGTTTTTACTAAAAGTTTGTCGATGAAAAAAAGTACACGCTCGATCAACGTCCGGTTCCATCGACGAGAAAAAAAGAGAAAGGCGGAACGGAAGAAGAAAAGAGTCGTACCGATTGCACAATGATTATTCTTTCGTTTTCCCGCGTGGTTGTTTTGTCGCAGCGCACCGCTCGATGATCTCAGCGAAGCTGATTCAAAAGGCTGGAGGGTCCTTCGACCTTGGCAGCGCGCAGGTGCATTACGAGAGGTGAGTAATTTTCTGCCTCTAAGGTGTCATTTATCTGTCGACGGCGAGCGAGAGAGTCGAAGTCAGCCAGCTCCCATGATTTTTCCCCGGATGGGAACGGTCTCGACGGGGATCGGGAAATTATACGTGGCGTTGATAACCGAGAAACATGTTTGATAGTCGCTGACACGCGCCGGGAACGCTCCGATGACAGAGCCTCGCGGCTCCGCTCGCAAACTGGTCGCCGGAGAGACCTCAACTTGTTCATTAACGATGCGTTCAGCGGTTTCTGCGAACCTTTATCATCGAGCATATGCACACCTTAGCGCGTTCGCAACACCAGCGATTTGTAAACGCTCGCGTCCAACGATTAGGGACCTTCCTAGAATAATTTAACGCAGAAATCCACGGTCTATCATCACGCACTGACGATTCCAACGCTGTAACGATCCTGGCTTTGCTAATTGATTCAGAGAAGCCTTCGATTGCGTAACGGGCGCTGCATCTCCTAACCTTGGATCTCTGATCGATAAAATGACGTGTTCGAATCAAGTATCTTCGAATTGAATATTAGTTTTGCTTCCGCGAACATTTTCTGGGAACCGTTTGCTATGTTAGTAGATAATTCTCAATCATTCTCAAATCGTTTTAATCTTTCTACTACATTCGAAACGAACCATTTTGTTCAGAAGTTCATAAAATCCTCTGTCTGCTTATCCGGTATAGCAGAAAGAAAATGACGTGACTAACAGTATAACTAACGCAAGAAGAAGGGTAGGCAAAGTGTCCACGAAAGGATCGAATATAGTTCAGCTTTTACAGCAAAATTCCAAACGATACTGCGAGAGAGTGCATTGACACCAAAATCTCCAAGTGGTGTGCACCAGAGAGAATATTCGAAAGAATCAGGTAGCTAAGATAGATTCTAGAAGGGTCCCTAGCGTGGACAGATTGCCGCCCGAGCCGCGAGACGTGAAAACGGTTGCTGATCCGCAGATCACCTCCTAGAACTCGGCGTAGTTCGGCGTCGAGCGTCGGATCCTGCGCGGGTACGATGCAGGGTCAACAATCGACGCAGCTGCACGCGGCCAGGAGCATCTCCAGCAATCGTTCGCGATCGCCCACGCCCCACCAGCCCGCCGGTAAACAGCCGGACGAGCAGCAGCAACAACAGCAGCAGAAGAAGACGAATCGATCGAGAAGTCCCACGCCCCAGAGGAAATTCCTTGGCAGCCCGAGCCATCAGGTCGATTTCGGGAAACAGCGATCGAGATCGCCGACCCCGAAGCCACAGTTCCGATCAAGCAGCCCGACCACCAAGCCTGGCTCCGACTCGCCTAAGAGGTGCATCAACGAGGATGCGAGGTCGCCGACCCATCACGCCAAGCATCAGGAACCTAAGGTGAGGTCTCACATACTTGCCATTTATTTGCCGAGTGCTCTGGATTCGCGACAGACTCTTCTTCGGGTTCAACGCGTTGACTGCTTTCCCGGGTCGCAGTCTTCAAGACTGTTGCGCTTTAGAGGTCCTTTCGATCGTGGAAGTGTTAAGAAAGCTGCGAAAGGTGCGAGTGGTTAGATCCACTGTGGACACCTTTGGTAGCCAATCTTCAGCTTCAGAGACCCTTCCAATCGCGGATGTTTTGAGAAGGCTGTTATTAGGTTCAAGTGACTGGATCTCTTGAATTGGACATCTTAAATAGCCAAGCTTCAAGACTGTTGCGCTTTAGAGATCCTTCCGATCTTGGATCTTTTAGAAACGCTGTTATTAGGTCCGCCAAGTGGTTAGGATTCACTGTGGGCACCTTAAGTAGCTAATCTTGAAGATTGTTGCGCTTTGGAGGTCCTGCCGATCTTGGATGTTTCAGGAACGCTGTTATTAGGTCCGCCAAGTGGTCAGATCCACTGTGGACACATTAGCTAGCCAATCTTCATCTTCAGAGACCTAACTATTCAGCAGATAATCTTCAAAAAACTGAAGTACTCCTCAGAAAATATTCTTGAATATTCTGTCCAGGATGCTAAGAAGGACCTCCATCAGGAGATCCGCACAAAGGTGCCGTTGTCCGAGGAGTTCACGAAGCGATACGTGGTGGAGGGCGGCGTAGCTCGTCGCGCCGTGGAGAAGGAAGACACGCCTAAGTACGAGCCGACCATCTACAATTACAAGTGTCGCGAGGATTCCAGCAGCCGTAGTCCGACACCGAGTCCTCCAGCTATCAAGGAGGAGCCGGTGCTGGAGAACTTCGGCAAGGATGTTACAGGGAATCAACAGTACACGAAGTCACCTCACGGGGATGGCGAGCATTCGGACAACTGCAGCGAGGTGTCTGACGAAGGATACAGGAGTTTGGGTGCTGTGCAACCACCCACCAGCAACGGGACTACGGGGACGCAAGGATCGCCCACGGTTGCCGATTTTCAAAGTGAGTCCTTTTTCGTGAAGAAATTTAATGGTCCTTCGGTTCGAGCAGTGTCGCCCGATTCGGACTTGTGTCCCCTAACTTCCCCTTCTCCGACGCTGTTCCCCACGCCCCTCTCTGTCGAGCATGCGTCACAATGTCACGTGAGTAATCCGGTACTGGCAGAGAGGGGGTAACCTTTTCCCTAAATTTTTTTTAGTTAAGCTTATCCAGATCTCTAAGTGGGGTCTATATAGTTGGACGTAATTTACATAAATTTCTAGAGCTTTTATAAAAGTAACTAATTGACATGCCTTGCCTTGAATCTCTTGGCAACAGCCATAGGTTATAAACAGAGGTGGGCATTATTTGGCGAAACAAATATTTCAAACACCATTTAATATTTTAGATTTTATTTTGATGAAAGAAAATAGTATTTTAAATAAAATATACAATTTCGGAAATGAGATATTTCTATTTGAACAATCTGAACCTCAAAATAAAATATTTCTATTTCAACAATTTGATCCCCAAAATAAAATATTTCTATTTTAACAATCAGTTAAATTTAAAATAAATAGGATTATTTACTATTTACTATTTAAAGTACTATTTTCCCCAGCTCTGTGTGGTTATAAACAATTACAAATTTGAGTAAATTCCCCTCATCTGGCGAGTCTGGGTTCGTTCTAGGATTTTGAGTTGACGATCGGTCGTTTGGGCCTCATTTAGGAAAGCTAGATCTTTTCTTATTAAAATTATTAAAACTTGGTCGCCCGTCGACGTGTAGTATATTATTTGGACCGTCCAATTTCGACCCGTTCGTCTTCTCACATATTAGGAAGCAATGCTGCTCGTGACGAGCGTGGGCGTTAAGAATTCGAGTCCTGTATAGTTACAGTGGAAGATCGTTTAGTTCGACGACATCGAGTGCCTTCGAAAACTCGACTTCTCCTTTAATTTCGAGCCACCCACGGGATGTTTACGAACGTTAGGCTTCTTTCTTTGGCAGTCCTGAGCCCCTCGGACCTCCGCGTGATGCTCGGTGATGTAACTGTGCTATGATTTCGCCAAAAGATACAGAAACCCACGACTGTCCCATTACGAACCACTCGTGTCCCATCTGTAACAATTCTGTCATCTTATCATTTCACATTAATCATTCCCCTATGAACTCACCTCACAATTTCTCAATACAGTCAGTATTCGAACGTGCATCCAAGCAATAAACATTCCTTTATACAAATTATTATTACCACTATTCAATCTCGCACACATTTATGCTGTAATAATTTAATCAGACAGTATACAGAACATTTGTTTTATTGAATAATCCGAGGAGTCGATTGTAATTAATTTAATTTGTTCGATGTGCTGTACGATTATACCGCGGATCTCCATTAATTTAATTTGTTCGATGTACTACACGGATTGTACCGCGGATATTTAACCGGAGCAGAAATAAAACTTTGGCTTCTCAATACGCCTAATGATCGGGAATTATATAAAAGGCGATCTGCCATGACCGCAGTACGTTTCTACCTTTAATCGCGTTTCGCAACGGCGCGACAGCGAGACGAAGGACGCATGTTAATCGTGCGACGAGTGAAATCGCGCGTGGATCGCGATAATCCGCGTCCCGCTGCGGAGAAAACGCGTGTACGACGGAGCTTTCCGATCAAAGCCAGTCATTCAGTTTAATAGGAACGAGACGGCGGGCATGGGGGTGGTGTATCGGCGAACAAACGCCACTATTGTACGGTTCCTCTTCTGTTTCAACTCTCCCGGGGACCAACGGAGATCCAACGAGAGAGACCCTCCTCCCGTCCCCCGTTTCCCCCCTCGATGCCCAGCTTTTTCTCTCGTTCCCACTTTCCGACACGTTCGAGGAGCGGTGTGGTTCGTTGAAACTTGAAGCGCACTTCACTGAGGACGCGCATCGCCCTAACCGTTTCACTTTGATGTTGATTTTTTTTTCGGGCATCCGGAGAGGGGGGAGGGCTGATCCGCGACGCGTACACCTTCTTCGGGAACGACGAGACAGGCTGCGAAGGGGATTCGGATCTTAATACCTCGGGACAAGTGTTTATCTTCGCTCCTCCATCTCGGTTCCGAGTCCGGACTTGTCGCGCCGTCTGCATCCATCCTCGAGATCGAATTTTCGGACAAAAGCAATTCTTGGTTGATTATTTCGTGGACAATCGCGCTTCGAATTGGCTGGGCGCATCCAGTGAGACGAACCTGTGCTAACCGTCCGCGGGCGACCACGGTCATTTTTATATAGGTTTTGCAAAAAAATGAATTTGCAGTGCAAAAGCTGTATAAATTTCTTTTTAATATTTCACGTTTCAGTATTTGAAAATAGTATTTTATTTTAAGGATATTGAAAATATTTGGACTCTGTCTTTATTTTAAATTTCAATTTTAGATATCATTGCTCAAAATAATGGTTCGCATTCAATAGATATTGCGAACCTCTGAAACTTCATTTACTAACGAGTTTAAAATCTCGATTTCGTGATTTATTCGATTGTTTCGACTTAAATGAAGAAAAACGTACTTTTATCAGAGAAACCGTATTAAACGTTTTGATAGCAGATCCATATTCAGAGTCACGACCTCAATTACTTTCACAAAACAAAGAAGTAGATGACTTTTTTCCTTTATGGAAAATGATACAAATGACATCAGTCATAAAAACATCGCAGAATTAGAATTATTTCAACATTTGAGCGATAGTGATACACAAATTGAAAGTATTGCAAAGTACAAATACATGAAAACATTATTTTTAAAATACTACACAGCTATTCCGTCCTCTGCCCCAGTTGAGAGACTTTTTAGCTTTGCTGGACTGATTCTGTGTCCTCGAAGGAGCACCCTAACAGATTCCAATTTGGAACGCTGCACCTTGTTGTTATGCGAATGGCAGCAGTCAAACAAAAAAATAATTCTTCTTCTTCTTATATTAAGTACCATTTCTTTTTTAAATTATTGCTAAAACAAGAAATATTAAATAAGTAATGCGATTTCTGAAAGTTTTAGGTATAACGATGCAAAAAATAAAATATTCTATTTTGCGTTTCAGATTGTTAAAGTAGAAATATTTTGTTTCGTGAATGAAATTGTTCAAATAGAAGTATTTTATTTTGAGGTTCAGATTGTTCAAATAGAAATATTTTATTTCGAGGTTCAAATCGTTCAAATAAAATACTATTTTCTTTAAGCAAAATGAAATCTAAAATATTAAATAGTATTTCAAATATTTTTTCGCCAAATAATGCCCACCTCTGCTTCAGTGCCTGTAAGACAACTCGAAGCCGATCATTTCGACTCAATTTTTGGGGTGGAAGGTAAAAAGGTGGTGCAAGGAAAATTCGGGTCGCTTTCGGCGCGGGTCAAACCTCGAAGACAGCGTGTAAGGTGGGCTAGAAGCCTCCTCAGAGCAGCCGGGAAGCCCCTCTCGAGGCGTGAAAGATCGCCACGCGTCAAGTGCGTCAAGCGAGCGCGCTCGTATCCGAGCTGTGTTCGATCCGAGCGTTATCGAGGATCGACCGGCGATTGTTCCGAGGACAGGTTGTTGTTGGAGATCGCCTACGCTCCTCAACACACCGCGGGATCTCTCTCTCCCCGGCCCGTATAATCCGTCGGAGTCGGCTAAATGTCAGGTCGGCCTGTACGCGTCCACGGCAACGTGTGCCGAGTGTACTTTGAATATTAATCGGCTACAGGGTGGTCCAAAAGCGTTGGCCAACACCAAATTACCAGACAACACACGGCGATCCGACAAGCCTGCTATCGAGTACAACCTGAAATGTCACTTTCGTTCTAGATCAATGGCCAATTCTAAAAGAAATTTTCAAAGACAACCTCCAGGTCCAATTGCGGCCAACAGGAGTCGGAAATTTTCAAAGACAATAGTCTCCAAGTCCGATTGCATGCTACAGGATTCAAATAAAAATTTCTTCCGTTCTTTTGTGATCTCAATCAGTCGAAAATGATTTACAAGAATTCTCAAATTCTTTTAATCAGATTACTGTTTTAAATAGCGTTGTATAAAGCTCAAGTCTTCGAAGCTCCAGAACTCAGTCTTAAAGAGTTCTTCTATAGAAACTTAGTCTTTAAGACTGAGCTTTGGAGCTTCGAAGACTCGAGCTTTATACAACACTAGTTTTAAACTTCCCAATGTCGGTTTCCCAATGTTGAACCGCCTATACTTCAAAGTTCAGGATCTCATTCGTGTTTCTAACCAGCAGGGAGCCTAGTCTCTAATCCTCCACGGACACTATAGCGAATCGGATTTTATCGTCCGCGGTCAATTAGCACGTCCAGCCGCGAAACATCACAGGTGCGTCACGGGCTAATCGAAAACATAATAATAAAAGTCCGGTGTCGATTCTCCGGACTGGTTCCGTTTGTTCACCTTGCCCACGCAGCCCGCTGAAACGGGACGCGTCTCCGGAGCCTAAACTGCTGAATAAACATCAGCCGGCGAAAAAAAAACGCGTTCCATAACGCTCGCCTTTGATTATTATTATATAACCCTGGTTACCTAACCGGTGCTGCGACGGTCAACAAATATTTCTGCCAACTGCTTCGCAAACACATAAGCAGGTTTTGAGATTGACCAAATATGACTCTGTCTGACAGAGTTCTCTTATTAGCAATCATTGGAACAAAGTCCCTGTTCTTTCGAGCAATGCAAGGCTAGCTTCATTCAGCACGTACGTGGTCTGTCCGGAAAGTATCCGACCTTACGTTGTAGCGGGTGGAAGAATCATTCCTGGTTGATGTCAATGGTCTCCCCTTCAAAGTGTTGTCCGTTAGAAGCCACAACTTTCTTCCAGCGATCCTCCGACTTACGAAGACACTCCTTGGAATCATCTTTGGGGATAGCGAACAGCTGCCTCGTCGTATTCTGTTTTATTGCTTCTACGTCCGCAAATCTTTTTCTTCATTTCGGAGAACAACCAGAAGTCACAAGAAGCTAGATCAGGACTGTACGGAGGATCATACCAATGGTTTCCGAACACGAATGCCCAAGTTTCTCGGAAAATTTCATGCATTTCCTTTGTTTCACACAAAGCCTAGCGTTTTCAAACGGCGGCATTATTACAAGGTCGCTTCTAACATAAACATCCGCCTTAGCCTATTTAGGAACGAAGATGTAAAATCGGATACTTTCCGGACACAGACTACGTAGTTCAGTTTAACCCTTTGCACTCGAAGCTGTTTTAACTGCCAAATTAAACTTTCCGATCTAGAATATTTCCATTATTTGTGATTTTTAACATTTTGTAGATATGAAATTGGTATAGTGCCTCATACAATAACTAAATGTTTAATAATTGATTAGATACCGATATATTTAATAGTGTAAACAATATTTTGAATAATGGTACAGCAATTTTTAGTGGTGCCTCAGATGGGACAACCGAGTGGAAAGGGTTCATCTCACCCACTCTCTTTGAAAATCGGCCGCAGGCCAGGACCCGTATCATAAATCCTTCGAAGGTCGCTAGAGGGGAATACACATGGCCCGATGTAAACATTCCCATCCAGAGGTAACCTTGGCCGGACGGGCCCCTGTTTCAGAGCAACCCGCGAAGCCGGAGCTGGAGGAGCGTTCCTGCGTGGAGACGGAGAGCATCGAGACGGGTCTGCGCAAGACCCGAATAGGCCCGGCGAGTCCTTTGCGCGCGTCCCCTTCTCGAAGCGTGGCGTCCTCGTCGGGAGACAGGACACCCCGAGCAGGATCAATCGTGCGTGAGAACAGCAACGTGTCGAGGGCATCATCCGGCAGCAGGACCCCCCGAGAGAGCAACTCCAGCCCGGAGGGCAGCCCCTTGAAGCGTGGCGCTGTTCGGACCAGCCTGCGGAAGCCTCCGACGGGTAGCCTGAGTAAGGCGTCCGCTGTCCCGAAGTCCTGCCAGTCGCCGGTCAGCGGTAGCAACACGTGGAACGGCCGGCAGGTACGTCAGCGGCCTAGCATCCAGTCGGACACGTTTCTGAATCCCCAGGGGGCGGCAACCTGTGCGACAACGGCCAGTTTCGCGCGCAAGAGCCCCGCGAGACAGAGCCTGCCGCGTCAGAGCGTGAACGGGGTGCAGTACGACAGGAACGGCAGGCGGATCAAGCCGTCGACGACGAGCACCACCGGATCCCTGCAGTCCTCGCCAACCAAGGTGGCGAACCCGTTACTCGAGCAGATTCTGCAGAAAGTCGGTCACTTACAGAACGACCGCGAGGTCGTGCAAACGTTGCAGGACCTGTTAAGGGACTACCAGAGCCACGGAGCGGACGGGGTCGCGAACCTGGAGTTCACCAGGGCTTGGATCGACGGGAACGGGACCGTGGTGCTGCCGCAGGAGAGCCAGAACGCCGCCAGTCCCAGGAAGGACCCGAAACCCGCCTCTGAACGAGGCGGCTACTCGAGAATACCAGCGCCCGTCTACAAGAGGCCCATGTCTGTCGCGTCCGACAGCGTCTGAGACAGGCCTCTCGGCCCGAGGAAGAGGGCGAGTACGTCTCGGTGAAGGTGTCCCCGACACCTCCTCGGGCGGGCGTCCTCCACGCCCGGGACTCTAGCGTGTTTTAGCCTCGCGAGTGAACCCTACCCTACCGTCGAGGCGCTCTTCAAACTCCGGACCGCGAACAGTCGCCGTGCGATTGGTCCTTGCAGGCTGGTCATGCTGTTCGGAGATCGCCATTGGTAGGTAACGGGGGTCGGGACCAGTGTCGTCAGACGTTGCTGGGTCAAGTTGTCGCGACGCAGACGCAACCGGTCCTAGAACGGGGGAAGTCGTCGTAGAAGTGGGGAAAAAGTCTTGATCTGGCGACACTGGTCGAGCACCCCTTCTCCGTAATCGCATTTCTTCAGGGTGTTCCAGTCGCTTTCGCCGGGGCTGAAAAATTCCCAAGGGACTCGAACACCAGGGGTTCTCAACTCGCGTGAATAGAATCTTAGTTTTTGAGTAAATTTAGACACAGTTTTCGGAGTTCGCGTAATCAACTCTCTGGACAATGTGCAGTGGCGAGATGAGAACCTCTGTCTTCCCCCCGGAATCACGTTTTCCCCGCATGCTTCGCGAAAGAACGAGAGGAGCAGGGTTTGCCAACCTGTGCGCGCGAAGAGACTCTTTGGCACGATAGAATTAGTTTTCGAGCGAATGTAAAAGCAATTTTTCAAAGTCCGATAGGGAAAGACAATCTCTTTTTATGAAAAGTCTCGTCTGGCGCCCCGCGTTGACAGCCACTGCTCCACGGTCAGCTGATCGACGCTCGGACAGTTGAACGCCGAACCACGGGAGAACGGTTCGTCGCAGGTGAACGCTTCCTTTTCGACGTTCTATCGTTCGATCGCGTAGAATGCGTGGAAGCCGAGGGAACACGGGTAAGAATGCGAATGTCGCCGTGAGGCATCGGCGAAGGAGGCTGTCCGTCAGAGAAACTCTCGGGACACGGTCCGCGGGGACAGTTCGAGGCGGCTCGGGCCCAACAGAGCAATTAAACGAGGGCCGGTTGTCGCGTGGGCGACCGATAAAGCTTGAGGAGAGGCTGTCTCTCGTTGGCAGTGGAGCTAGACCGGGGAAATCGAGGGGAATACGGTAACCCCCTCTCTCTATTATTACCGGAGTCACTCACGTGACGTTGCGACGGTTGTTGGAGGATACTCTCCGCCGTGGAAGGAGTATAAAGTGAACTGGTAGAAAAGTGTTGATCTGGCTTTGCTGCTCGTTGGCTCGCGTCGCTTCTGGCCCCCTTGTTCCGTGTCGCGCCGCAGATCGAAGGCGTCTGATTAGAGGGAGAGAAGTTAACGGGCCTTAACGGTACGGGGTCGATCAGTTAGCGGCCCCGTGTAGGAGTCACGCGTAGAATCGGGGTGGTGCTTGGAAAGATTGGTGCTCGAAGAAGTTGAGAGGGAGGGAGATGGGAGAGATCTGAAAAGTTGTGAAGAGAGAGGTTTGACGTCTCTCGCGATCCGCGAGAACAGATTACCCAGAGGCCGACAAGAAGACCGAACAGGAGAGAACGAAAATAAAAAAAAAAAGAACCGGGACGAATATAAGCGGAGAACTCGTCCTGGATCCTGGCGGGGCGGGACAGGTGTTAGGGAGGGGAGAAGATGGGAGCGCGGTTTCAATTGGTTACCACGGAATTCAAGCGGGCAATTAGCCGACGCGGGGTCTTGCGTTAATGGCTTCCCGATCGATTTGCTTCCAGTCTGTTAATTGCGCCCCGGCTGACAGCTCGTCGATTGATCCGAGACGAGAGATTACACCTTGCGACGCGGACACGCGATACCTTCGTCCCCCCGTGACTCGCGAGATCCTCTCGTCGGTTCCGCATGATCGATGACCGCGTCTCGTTTTCGCGAATTCGCGCCGCTCCCAATCCACGATCCATTCGTCCCCCAACTTTGAGATCGTTCCATACACGCATGAAGATCCACGGTCCAATTATCCTTGATCCATTACCGTTCGCAAGAAAAATACTGCAAGCAATCGGCATGCTCGCTGCCAAGTTTGTCCAGCAATTAGTCGAGACTTTCTAAGCCGGCCGAAACCGAGATCGATCACGCGGACCGTCGAGATCGTTACCGAGGGAAAAAAGTATCCCGTGGTCGCGATTTCTTTAGCTTAGTAACCGCGATCGACGAGGGATCGCGTTCTCTCGCCGCCTTTTACACGAGAGATCGAGCACCGATCTCACGACGCGCGCAACGTTTTATCGATCGGCAAAGATTCAGACGGACTCGACTTGATGGCGCGGAGATGGGGCAATTAAATTTCTTCGTCAGCGGAGCTCGCGCGAGAAACGTTGCGCGGGTTTGGAGATCGAACATGGTCCGCTCGCCGATCGACGTGAGCCCGATTTCTACGTTTCGATCGTTCGATCACGGCAAATTATTTATTTATATAGTCTATCGGTTGTATTTATTGAAGACGATTTATTTACGCGTTGAGGGAGGCTGGGAGGAGAGAGAGAGAGAGAGAGAGAGAGAGAGAGAGAGAGAAAAGGGGAGGGAGAGAGGGTTGAAGGGTTGGTGGACGTCGAGGATCGAACAGGGTCCTTTTTCAAGATGGCGGGGCGGTTGCCCCGCGAGTGACGAATCAAATAACCCCGGAGGAGGACGGGAGAGAGAGATGGAGAACATTCTCGAAACAGACTGCATTAATGTAGATAGCGACGTCGAACGAAATGCCATTCCAATGTTTCACTGTTTTTTATACCAAACGCGAGCGTAGCGCCATTTTGTATCAAGTGTCTTGCCGGGTGATGGCGGCCGCGGGCGGGGCGTTCCGGGCTGTGGAGGAATTCCCGAAGGAAATCACGAGGAACGCGATCTCGCGCTTCTTGCAAGATCGAACGTGGTTCGAGGGATCGGAATATTTTCAGGGAAAAACGCGCGGTACTATTCCTCCTTCCTCGAGAACAGAGATCGTGTAGTCGAGAACGATCGTCGCGACGCCGTAGATTTAAAAGAGAAATCAATTTTTCGCTAGATAGGTAGACACGCTCGTTCTGCCGTACAAAAGTGTTCATGCTCCTCAGGTAGTCGATAACTCGGTCCGATAATTAGGCTAACGTCCGCTAGGGACGGGGATGTTCGGTTTTGCAACGGTGCGAGATCGAAATCGTTTCTGAAAGCCCGTTCCGACCCGAGACCGGACTGAAAGAGGGACGTCGAGCGCGATTCGACTCGATTTGAATAAAATGCTACGGAGCTCGGGAGCTCGAGCGGAGCACCGGTTCCAATTCCACGCTGCCCACGTCCAGAATCTTTCGAAACCGGGCCCGACACGCGCGAATGAAACTTGGCAGGCTCGCGAACAAGCTCAAACCGTCGAACAAATATTTTTTATAACGCCGCCTCGGCAGAGAATCGTCTCCGGCCTGAGTCCAGCCGCCAAGTTTCAAGATCCAGCCGCCGTAACGTTGACGGGGTCAGTCGCGAACCATAAACACCCCATAGGAACCAACATCTTATCTTCAACAATTCCACATACAGAGGCTTTCTTCAAGGAATGGGGTACACCATCACTGCTTCAAGTATCTGAAAACTAAAATGATTTATTGTATTTCTGTATCATATCTCTTGACTATGTATTATCAATAGACTGCGGACTTTTATGCGTTTACGAACGAATTAACTGGATGAGATATGAAACAACGAAAATGATAAAAAACCTAAGGACATCGTTATGTCGTTCCCAACGTAAAACGGCTATTAAGGGATGAAATTAATATTTATTTAACTACTACATATAAAGATCCACAGTCTAATTATCAATGAATAGCCCAAAGAAAATTCAGGTTACTAAACAATAATACAGGATTCAACAATTTTTACAAACGTTATTCATGAGAGGACCGTGTGGCAATTATTTGTGCATTTATATTAATGTTTGAGCTTCCCTATGAACCAGTAAGGGAAAACGGTGAGAAAGAACGTGTTTCTAGATTCTGGACGACGCCCCGCGAACGGAACCGAATCCCCCGCCGATTAAAAGCGTAGAAGAGGCCTACTTCCGTCCCGGAAGCGCGGCAGAGATGAGAAAGTTTATTTTGTTGACGAGATGTTTCAGCAGCGATCGCTAGAAAGCGTGGGACGAGATTATTTTTCAGTGTGGGGCGTGTTTTAGATGGCCGCTGGCTCGTCGCCGTGGCACCAGCGACGTTCGATTAAGGCGTGGATATTTTTCTTTTTGCATACAGTCGCCTAACACGACGTGTTCCCAGTGACTTTTCTTCGCGGAACCGAATGGACGTTCATAAACCGTTTATTTTACCGAGGACGTCGTAAAAAAAGCTCCCTTTGTGTTAGAGAGGCGTCCGCGGCAGAAAATTCTTACCAATCAGCCGTCCACGAAATGTTCCCAGAAATTCGAACGAGAAGACACTATTATTCGACGAAGCGCTATTTTCGAACGGGACTAAATAAAAATGTGCGGATACCGCGACGACGTTCCGGCGGCCGAGATAAAAATTGCTCGTAGATTTTGCGATTCGCGAGGGGGTGGGTTTTCTTGGTAGACCCACGCCTCGTCTTTCTGAGCCTATGCTTCGTAACCCCAGGCTGGCGCGGTTAGCACCGCGAACGACGAATAACAATACCGACGATTACCAATATTAATATTATTATTGCAGCTGATGCAACTATTGCTATTATTATTATTACGATAATTATTATTATTGCGATGATTATTATTATTATCATTATCGTCAGGGAGATAATGATAATTGATTAATATGATTATTATATGCAACGTTGAGTATGTTACGTTATCATTTTATCTACGAGAAGTTTGTAAATTGAGAGGAAACCTGCATAAGAGAGAAAAAAAATAATAAAAAGCTTTAACAAAAACGCTCCTTGCTCTTCGCAGCTCCGCCCCTTCGTAGTCTCCTTCTTACTGCAATCCTTGAATTATTACCGCAGCGTTGTTGGACTGTGAATTTTCGTGCACAATTACAATTGTACTGTAAAGCAGCATGTTTATGTCCCTTCACTGTTTTGCATTTTATATATTCATTTTTATTATACTACTGGAGTATCAAGTTCGACAGAATTTAGTAGGATGTTTAATTATTTTGGACCTGCAAATGTTATCACTAGACGGATCTCCATGCATTTACGACGTCTGAGAATTTTCGAAAAACGTTAGATCATAAGATTTTTATTTATTTCGGATCTACGAACACTACTATCACTGAAAATAAGACATTCTTAAAATTTACATGCAAAAATTGGAAACTGCGTAAACATCCGGAGTCTATGAATGAAGATAGGATTTCATTTGGTGCCACTTCCTTAAAATTTGTCTACAAAAATTGAAAATTGCATAAACAATTACACATCCGTTTGGGTAACAAGACTAGACAATAAAATTGGCAGGAAATTGACAAGGAGAACGAAGTTTCACTGTGCCAACAGCCTCGAAACGGGACACTGAAGATCCTGAGCGGTACTCGAAGACTCGGCAGCGCATCGGTGCAGCGCTTCACCCTCTAAGCGCAGGTAGGTGCACGCGCAAGGCCCGTTACGAGGCCCAATGCACCACAGCGATCGGCGTCCTTGCCGCATATGGCGAGACGGCTCTCCTTCTCGGACACGGACGACCGACCAACAATGGTCCTCGCTCGTGTGTGAGTCAGCGAGTGCACGCGAGCACAAACGCAGGTTTGCTGTTTTCGCTTGGCCGGCGGGTTCGCGGGCACCTTTAGGAACGGAGCCATTTTTAAGACGTCCGGCCGCGATGCCGGAGATTTATGACGGGCCCTGGTAGCCTCGATAATAACAGTGACGACGACGAGCATGCCATTTCATGCCGTGGAAACAATGCGAAAGACCACGAACCTTCAGCTCTAGCGTCGCTCGACTTCAAACGGATCCTTCTTCTTGCTTTGGGACCTCCTTCCCTGCGCATGCAATTGCTGAGCTAGCTCAGGACCATCAAGGATTTTCATTATCAAATTTTGACCGTTTCACCACCGGTCCAAACCATTATTAAAATAATACAAATGATTTCATGAGAACTGATTGTATAGATATCTTTAGTATAGCGAATATTAAGATAGGAGCCGCACAAAGTCTAAATAAAATTATTTTTGTCATTTTTATAAGGGATCATGTACCCTACATGTTCTAGTGAACATCTAAAATGAATTTATTCAAATCTATTGAACCAATGCTCATGAAGGTGTCATAACAATTTCAATAATTGTAAAGTAACGAAATGGAAACAATCAATGGAAACATTTAAATGAAAACTGGAAGTAGGTTCTTGGTCAGCATTGTATAAATATCTTTAGTAGAGCGCGTATTAAAATAGGAGCCGCACAAAGTCTAAATAAAATGAATCCTGTGATTTGTACTTGTGATTGTGGCTAGTATGCGAAATAAAAATAACACAAAATGGAACCGATCACCCGACCGGCTGGATGGCGGATCCAGTGTCAACAGAGAGATCTATCCGTGTCCTCGTCCAGATCCTGAAAGGAACAATTCCACATCAACCTCCGCAGCGTCCGTTCTACCTTGAGACCCACCAAGACGCGAGTTTCTCGAAGAGTGCAGGGACATTAGGGACAGCGGGCCTCTCGTTCCCTTGCTGCGATTACCTCGATTCCCTTCAGAATCCACTCCAATTACATCCATAATGAACAATGCCCGAAGGAGATCAGCAGGCATAATGGCGGAGCCGAGAAACAGCGGAAGAATAAATTGGATAATTGTGATTAATGCGGGGCCCCGCGATGCGCGACGTAAGGTGTATCTCGTAGATATAGTTGGCGGGCCCCACGGGACGATTTGTCAACGTTTGGAATTTTAATGGTCTCGGGCCGGCCGGCCGGCAGAGGTCTGCGCTTTCGGTATTATGTTTCGCGGGCTTTTTTCCCCTCCCCGTTCTTGGCGAGGTTTCGCGTACCGGCCCGCGTAATAACGCTCGCGATCGCGCGTCCAGGTGAAAGTACTCCCACGCTCCCGCGTTTATGACCTTAACTCCGAATTTACGTCACAATTTTCGTGCCGCATTCGTCGTCGTCGTCGCCGCAGCCGCGCGCAACGCGAAAATCCCCCAGAAATAGAAACCCAACGCGCGACGAGCCGGGATTTCACTTTATCGGACATAAATTTCCACCTCCTCCGCCGGTTGCGCAACACCGCGCACAGGTGCACCTTTTGTCTCTCTTTCCCTCTCGTCCTTCGCTATTTTGAGACGCGTCGATGGGAAACCATCTGCTTTTCCACCGCGCCGATGCTATCGCGTACCCCGATCAAATTTAATGGCGACACTGCGCGGTAAAGTTGCGCCGAGAAATTTCGTGCGATAGAACCGACCCCTGCGTCCCCTGGCATTTTCAACGGGCGACCAACAAAGTGTCTTTAGCAACTCGGTGCATGACAGTTCCTCGTTGGTTCCAAGTTTTCATTATTTTCCGGTCGAAACAACTGTACAGGGTGTTCCAAAAATGTGGTACTTCAACGGGCTGATTCCTCAGCTTATTCGAAGTAACTTTTCCCTTTGCGAAAATTTTCTCCGCGGCTTTGTTCTGTAGTTATCAACGAAAAACACGGACCAATCGGAGCGCGGCTACAGATAAGTGGGCGTTGCCGTTGGTCGAGCCGGGATCCGCCCACTGTTGCCGCGCTGAAATTGGCCAATGTTTTTCGGTAATAACTCCTTAACAAAGCCGCGGAGAAGGTTTTCGCAACAGGAAAAGTTACTTCAAATGACCTCAGGAACTTGTATTCCAGGAATTTTTAGATTTTTCTAGAACAGTAAAAAATTAATTGTGAACATAATCGACCCAGTACAAAATATACAAACGTCGCAGACATTGTTGATGCAGCTAACCAGCTACCAAGAATAGTTATTTCCGAACTACTGTTCTTTCAGGGCCATTTTCGCATCGGAAATCGGAACAACTGCCCTGTGTTTTAGCAACTCTGTTCACTTTGTTGAGCCCGGCCCGATGCAACCCGGCCCGGTGCAGCCCGGCCCCATCGGCGGCCCCTTTGTCTTGCCGAAAAGGTGGAGGAGGAAGAAAAGAGTAGTTCCAGTCATACAATACAAACTTCCTGCAGTCGCTACTCGACCCGCGTGCGAACCAGAATCCACTGCGAAAATCTGCTATGGACCCGTTTCCGGCCCGTTAGCCGCAACATTGCTGCACCGACTGACTCCTCAGTCCACGGTTCAGATTAATGAGCGACTCCCCGCGCCTCGCTCAAACAAAATTGAGCTACGTCGACCGGAGCTCGCTTTCCGAGTTTCACTTTTACCTATTTGCTGCTTCCGTTAATTCTAGAGTGCACGGTCGTGCGCACGGCTCTCTTGAAAATTTCCTGTGTAGACACTTCCATTCCACAACGCGGAAATCTGACGAACTAGGAAAAATTTTGTTATTAGTAGACTTGATATTCGAAGTAGACGCTTTTCAGAATGGAGCTTGCGGGCATTACATTTTTAATTTCCGTATAGCGAAAACTGGAGATAGGAGATGGATCAGCTTTGTATTTTAAGACCGTGTATAATAAACAAGTATAACAGTATTTTTCTACATCAAAGTGGTTAATGTTGATTAACATTGAAATACATCATAGTTGAAATTAAAAATAACAATTTAGATGAAAATTGGAGATGGGAGCTTGATGAGCTTCGCATTTTAAAACCGTGAATAATAAACAAGTATAATAGTATTTCCACATCAAAGTGGTCAATGTTGATTAAAATTGAAATACATCGTAGTCAAAATTAAAATTAAAAATATAGATGAAAATTGGAGATAGGAGCTGGATCAGCTTTGTATTTTAAGACTGTGTATAATAAACAAGTAAAATAATAGTATTTCCACATCAAAATGGTCCATATTGATTAAAATTGAAATACATAGTATTTCAAATTAAAATTAAACATTTAGATGAAAATTGGAGACAGGAGTGTGATGAGCTTTGCACTTTAAAACCGTGTATAATAAAGAAGTATAATAATATTTCTAGATCAAAGGGCTACATTTGCGTTCTAAAATCATTTCATACGCGCCAACATAATATTTAAAAATAGCACGAACGTGGATCTATCGTGTACGGTCACTCCGCCATATTATCATGATTGGAACGCAGCGTTGACTCGTAAAATCTGGAAATTGTGTGACAGCCGTCCAAAATTAGGGAAAGAACCGTCATTAGCGAGTTAATTTATTCGGGACTATAAAAGCATAGGCGAGGCTGTGGCCCGCAGAAAGTGTTCCTCCGATACTCTACGACGATGATTGAGTTACGTTTCGGTAGAGCTGCTCTCCCGAGAGAGATGTCCTTGGCGGGCCAATTACATTTACGGAGAATTTCACCAATTAAAGCGGAGTGGCTCGCTGCCGTATCTCCGGCGGCGCATTAACAGGCACGAAAACGAAGATACAGAAGTCCGTGGCAGAGTTATTAAGAAATTTGCATGTCCCGAAGATTGCGCCCACGTGTTATGAAACCGCCTGTAACCCGCCGGGTACCGCTTATTCAATCGCGTTGAAGATTGCCGCTTTCAAATCGCGCGAGTACGATTGTCCGGCCGCGGTGCGCGGCGATAATTCGTGCGGCAGAGAAAGCGAAAAACTGCTATCGTCCGTCTCCGTCTGTTAATTAATAAAATGTACACAATATTGAAACCCGTGAAATCGCGCGGGATATTTACTGAAAGCGTCGATCATTCACCGCGCGTAGAAACGAACACGGGAAGAGTGGATACGTAATTGTATGGAGACATGTTTGCGTTGATGATCGCTGATGACATTTCAGCTCCGTGTTTACCTTGGGGAATATTCGAGGAGGCTGGGTCCTTCTTGACCCGGCGTAGAAAAATTTAATAGCTCGCTTTCAGGCGATTTAATTATTAAATGGACTGTTACGTAAATACAGTTAATAGTCTGTTAATAGGTTGCCTGTGATTAAAGTGTTCATTATTTTGTGCAGCAGCAGCTAATTTTTAAAAAACGACCTGAATTAATTTCTTTTTTAATGATTTTAATGGGTTGAGAAATAATACAGTTCTTTTAAATGGCTTTAATATTTTCATTGCACAAACGCATAAAATCCGCAGTCTAATAATTAATGTGTGCAACAGATTGCAGATGAAAATGAATTCAATTATTATAGTTGTAAGAATCCACCGCTGTCCGAGGTTTGATAGACTGCGGATTTTTATGTACTATATAAATTACCTGTGATGTAATGTTCATTATTTTGTGCAGCAGCAGCTAATTTTTTAAAAACTACCTGCATTAATTTCTTTCTTAATGATTTCAGTGGGCTGGATATGATACAGTATTTTTAAATGGCTTTAATATTCTCATTGCACAAACGCATAAAATCCACAGTCTAATAATTAATGTGTGGAACAGATTGCAGATGAAAATGAATTCAATTATTATAGTTGTACGAATCTACCGCTGTCCGAGGTTTGATAGACTGCCGATTTTAATGTAAAATATAAATTGCCTGTGATGAAAGTGTCATTATTTTGTGGAGCAGCAGCTAATTTTTTAAAAAATGCCTCAATTAATTTCAGGATGAAGAGACACCACATACACATTAATTTCTGTTTTAATAATCTCAATGAGTTGAAAACAACACAGTGCTTTCAAATGGCTTTAATATTTCCACTGGATAAATGCATAAAACAATGAACGTGTGCAACAGATTGCAGATGGAAATGAATTTGAAGAATGCACAGGCAGTAAGTAGAATTGGTGAGCACTGATCAGACCAGTATCTAAAATCGATTTATTACCAGGTGTCAGGATTGCTGTCGCAACAAGGATCAACCGAGTTTGTGCGATACAAAAGCGTGGATCGAAAGTGAAAGGAGTACCCTGCAGGATTCTCGAAGCTCGAATAACGAGTAGTCGAAACTGGACTTGGGAGCCGTAGGGAAAGATCGAATCTGTTCCTCGAGTATGCAGATCTCTATGTGATCGTCCCAGCAAAGCGATCGAGCTATTTAGGTCAATAGCAGTGCAAATACAGAAACGCACTACGTCATCGGTGTCTCATTAATCCCCTCGCTCGGTATCTTTCAAAATCGAATACCGGATTGATTGCGGCTCGGCGGTCTCTCGCGCTAAAGTGCAACCTGGTAGCTCATTTACTTTGTAATTCCTCGGGTTCCCGGTTGAGTAATGCAATGTTATAATATAATTCGCCGTTAACAGTCGTCCGGGCAAATTGTTCATAAGGGTTTCGCAGTCGTCGAAGCGAATTAATGGCGCAAAGTAATGGCGGTAATTAGAAAACCACTTAAATCATCCTAATGATTCTCATTTAACACGTCCGAGCAGAGCGGAGCGGAGCAGAGCCGAGCTGAGCAAGAGCGAGCGGACACGTCCCTGTTCATTTCGCATTCTGAACGCACAGCGGTGCAACAGAGGCCTCATGGAAATTGCATCGTACGTTTCCTACGTACACAGGAACGGGCCTCGCGATGCATACGAGCGTTTTCACGTTTCGTCGCATTCCGCTGCAGCTCCCAGGCAGCGCATTCCGCGATGGGCGACATCCTACTCGCCCAAGATTTAGGCGAGGGACAGATCAACCTCCAACTTGCGGGGCGAGTGTTCAATTTCGTGTGCATAAAATGGAGAAAATTGGACAGAATGGAAATAGTCTAGATTGGCGCAGTGATCGATTCCTCGATTCTAGGCGGGCAAAATGGTAAATTTGATCAACTTCAGAAATATTACGTTATGTATCGAATAAATTAATGTTCGTAAACAAAATAGAACGGCAGCGAAGATATCTGAAGTTGATCAAATTTACCATTTTGTCCGCCTAAAATCGAGGAATCGATCACTGTGTGGCGTCGGGAAAAATGGGTTTTAGTGTTAAAATACAGGGTGTCCCAAAATTCCTTCAACAGCCGGAAATGAGGGCTTCCTCAGATCATTTGAAGCTACATTTTCCTTTGCAAAAATGTTATCCGCGGTTTTGTTTAGGAGTTATTAACGAAAAACACGGACCAGTCAGAGCGCGACCTAGACGCCAGTTGGCGCAGTGGTCACGGCATGCCAACTGTCTATTGGCCGACTGTGCCAACTCGCGTCTAGGTTGCGCTCTGATTGGTCCGTGTGTTTTTCGTTAATAAGTCCTAAACAAAGCCGCGGATAACATTTTTGCAAAGGAAAATATTGCTTCAAACGATCTCAGGAACCTCCCATTTCTGGCTGTTGAAGGAATTTTGGGACACCCTATATAACAAGTGAGGGGAAAAGTTACCCCCTCTCCGCCAGTACCGGACTACTCACGTGACATCGTGACCAGCCCGCGGCGGGAGGGGAATAGCGTGGAAGGGGAAGGTAGAATAGGGACACAAGTTTTAAATCTGACGTCAAAGGAAGGAAAACATTCTCGGATGACTATTTTATCTTATACTAGACTGCGGATCTTTATGCATTTAGATGAAATTCTAAATTGTTCAAATATTCTTCTCAAAGATTTCTCCTCGATTCAAATCGTTAAGGGAAGAATTAACATTCAATTTGGTTTCCATTCCATGCAATCGATGCAGACAATTTATATTTTCCATGAAGATCCGCAGTCCACTTATAACGAATGCAGAGAATTTTTATTTTGCATAAAGATCCCGAGCATTAATTGCAGGCTTGTCGATCCACTGGCAACGATAGCCGCCATGACTGACACCAACTGGCCAACAGCTCCTAAAGATACATGGTTAGCATTTCAGCTACCAAGACGGCCCCGTACGAGACGCGTCCGCTCGGCGAAACAAAGGCGCATAAAACTCGAGGCAACGAAACGATGTTCGATCATAAAGGCCGGCCATTCGGCTGTTCCCGAAGGTGCAGAGCGGTTACCGTGGAGGGCGTAGGCAGTTGTTACGCACTCGGGACGAGTTGTAAGAGGAACCGGAGGCACCTGCACGCCGCCCACGAGCTCACCGCCCGAGGGACAAGTCTCAGACACCCGAGGCCGGCCGATATTACACGGGAAACGAACATCTTAACCCTTAACTGGCTAATATATCGTGCCACGCATCCTGCCCTCTCGAGAACACAACCACTCTACGACAGAGTCGGGTCGTAACTGGGCCGCGGTACTTTATGCATTCGCGTACTTCAGTCTTCAAAAAATTTCGTTAAACCGAACACTACAGTCCTTTATTCTTCGGTCTCTGACATTGTTCTTGTAGGAAATAGTGTCTCACTTAATTCTGACTCGTTTGAATATATCTGAAGAAATAATGCGAACTATTTTATAAGGTTTTGGGCTGACTACAACCCTCCATTTTTAATTATTGTGAACAATTTTATAGGGTTCCTAGCAACCCTTCATTTCTAATTTTCTGAAATTGTATTTGTAAGTGTCGCACTTAATACTGACTCGTTCGAACATATATAAAAAATTTTGTGAATAATTTTATGAGCTTCTGGGCAGAGTACAGCCCTTCGTTTTTAATTTTCTAAAAGTTATATTTCTAAGAAATACTGCCCCACTTAATTATGACTCGTTTTTTATATTAATTATATTTGTAAGTGTCCCACTTAATTCTGACTCGTTTGAACATATATAAAAAATATTGTGAATAATTTTATGAGGTTCTGGGCAGACTACAACCCTTCATTTTTAATTTTCTGAAATTGAGACTCGTTCGAATATGTCTCAAAAATATCGTGAACAATTTAATAAGGTCGAGGTAAAATATAAAATAAAGTTTCTCCTAAATAAAGCGACTGCTTGCAGCACTATATGAACGGATTCCTGGAGGAAGAGTACAGAAAAACGTGCGAGCCAGGAACGGAAGAAAAATGGTGCTTCAGATTCCGTGTTAGTTGGCCTGTTCCGCTAAATCATCGTCGCCAGGAATTCCTCGCGAGTTAATTACGTCTCGCGGGCTAGATGGGTATCGGCGCAGTTGAGTTAGGTTCGGGCGAGAAATCATTTCTACGGGTCTCCCATTCTACCGGTGCCGTGAACAGTAAACAATGTCGATACTCCGCTAACAGATACGGCGGATCGTAAACCTACGGGCCGGACACATTGAGTGATTTTCAGGCTGGAAATCGCACCTGGCCACGGGTTTCCACTACGGAGATTGTAATACTTACCTCGAAACCGCCGCCAGATGTGGTACACGGCACCGGACAGATATTGAAATGCATGGGATATGCAAATAATCGTTGGGAACACTGGTTGATGACTGTACGGGGACACTCGGACTTGGCTTAGAGAGACAGGCGATATCGCGTGGAACGCGGGATCGTTCGCAGGAGATTGTCCACGGCGAACGAACGAGAGACGGAGAGAAACAGAGACGGAGATACAGAGTGCTTCTCCCACGACACGGTGAAAAACACGCTGCCGTTTTATATCATAATATGTTATCGGTGTTTACTGCGACTCGCGTGCAGAGACAGTAAACTGTCCCAGTTGCGGGACACCGATCTTTCCCGCCCGGAATTTTTCCGCGAATTCGCTACGAGCGTCCGTCGACGCGCCATTGTCGCTTCCGGGTGACGTGGGTCGCCTCCGAAAAGATTTCAGGGTGAAACTTCCACTCGGGGACCAAAAATTTTCAACGTTTTTCGATTTAATATTATACAATTCGACGAAAAAATGATAAAACTTGAAATTCTACTGTGAGGAATCGAAGACCTAACCCAGCAATACCCGCTGCTATGTCTGGAAACCAATATGGCAGCATTCTAATCTGTCGAACGCGCTTGAAATCGACCAACTTTATTCCTGTATAAATTTTAACACTAAACTGCCGAGCACTGAAAGCGATTAAAATCTTTTGGCGGATAAAAATGACAGGACTCTATGCTTGGATAAAGAAATTTGTCGAATCAATTTCCATGTTGGCAACGTCACAATTTCGATAGCTATAGAATTAAAAATGTGAGACCGGTCGTTTCCTGGCCCTCTGAGTGAAAGTTCAGCCGATGTCAGAGAGATCAGTATCAGACAGAGCGTTAAATCCACTGCATCCTAATTCACCACGGGGCGATCCGTGCATCCGGAGAAACGAATGAATGTATCTTTGCGAAACAGAGTCATGTTGGCAGTAAAATTACGCAGCCTTCGGTTTCCGTGAAGTTGCGACTGTTGTTTCGTGGTTCCTGGCAGACGCGTGGTCATAGTTCTCCTGAGAAAGACCGTCAGGGACGCGGTTGACAGGTCGTAAAGGATGAGGCTCGGAGTAGGTTACGTGCTTGCCATATCAGTCGGAGGAACAGGTAACCTTGGAGGTCCTTGCTTGAACGAAGGCCCGCAAAATCGCAAACAACCACCGATCGTGTTACCTGACAAACCTGGCGAGCCATTTCTCTCACGCTCGAACATTTACCATTTGGAATTGATCGTTTACCTGCCTGAAACGAGGACCAACTATATCCGAACCATCCAGATCTGGTGCCCTTTGAATAATCAAGACATTGAAAACGTTTGCACATGCTCCCTGTGACGTAGGAACGTCCGCCATAGTGAATTAGTTCAGACTGAACTGTAGGAAAATCATACTTCTACTTTCTCCCTTCTCTGGAACATTTTCTGTCCCTTTTTTACAAATTATCAAGGCTTTGACGATGCTGCTAACGATTCAAAAAGCGTCCGCCATATTGGATTCGTGTGGACTGACGTAGGAAGATTCTTCTGCCATAATTACGACCGAACGTGCATATATTTCTGCTGCATCCACAACATATTCCGCCACTTCTCGGCGAATGCTGAATACACTAACGATGCCGCTAACGATTTAAAATGGTGAGGTGGCGAAAGAGCGTCGGCCATGTTGGATCCTCTCGGATCGAGGCGTTTAGAAAGCGAAGTACCGACAAAAAGGGGAATATAAATGACAGGACGGCGGATCGAATTGCAATTAACTGAAACGGAAGAAAGCCGGGATATTTTCTGGCGCGTTAGCGGGGTCAGGGGTCACGACCTTCCAATTAAAATGTTGACCTAAGCTATCTCCTCGCGCGAAAACGCGCGCCCGGTGGCGGCTGAATGGTCTTGGGGGCTGGGTTTCGTGGAAAAACTGTCGGCTGGTCGCGTCGCGACGCTAATGAGAAGTTAATGGCGCGGTTCGCGACTCTGTCTGAACCGCACGAGTGGCGTTAGTTCTTCAGACTGGGCCGACAAGCTGGCAGAGGAGCTCTCTCGCAATGAACCCCATCGCGAAAGTGTCTGGTGGGCTCGAGACACGTTGAAAGCCCATGAAAAGTCGTCGTCTGCGATTCGGAATGCTCGAAATCGAACGGGGAGCGCGGCCATCTTGGTCGATCGGAGCCGTTTACGCGAGCAAATAATAAAATGGAGGTCAGAGTCGCGGGCTGATGGTGATTAATCGTGATCCCCGTTCTCTCTCCCCCTCGGAGATCGTTCCTTTCAATATCCTAAATTATGGCGCGCGGATTCGAAGGGGAAAAATGTCGGGATTTTAATTGCAAATGACAAGATACGCGAGTATCTCGACGCTCGCGCGCGCGCAGAAAAAAAGAACGCGCTCAACCGATCGGCGGAGGACGATGATTAATAACGATCGCGGTTCTACGTCAACACACGTTTGTAATGAACCTTTATGCGCTTTATTGATGACTCCGTGAATCGCTCCGCCTGAGAGGAAGCTTTACGTGTCATGCCGAGAGGCGAAGGCTGCCGAGGACCGAGTAAAAAACACCGGGAACTCGAGCCGAGCGTGCAAGATCGTGCCCGAGATTTACGCGCGGTCGCTTCATTCCGATTCCGTGTCGCTGGAGAAATTGAGCCGCGATGTCGGATCGCTCTGAATTCAATTCCACGTGATTTATATTCCAGTCGACATCCGCGGTTTCGGCAATACGAAATGATCGTCGTGGAACACGATTTTCACCGAAATCGCGAGTAAAGAATCTCGCGGGCATTGGCAATGGCAATGAGCAGGGGCCAAAAGCACGAGGAACACGTTTTCGTAGCCCGACCTACGACAAATCGATGTCAACGACCCGATGTTAATCGACTTTGCATGATAATAAGCCGTGGAACCGTGCCACGCTTGCCTCCTCGAGAAAGTTCGATTCGTGTGCAAGAAAGTCGATTACCCGAAGAACCAAGACTCTGGCTTGAAGACCTACAAAGGACCGTAGTCCCTTTTAAGCCGGACTGAACGAGACTTTTCCACCGGTGTAAGCATCTTTCTACGACTCGTAATACCTCGCCGCTAATTATTTGAAGGTAATCAACCACCGGGCAAACATGGCGAACACGCTGCTGAGAACACAAGACGGACTTACAATGTGCGAATTTTGTGCATTTATCACGAAAATGAATCGGTGAAATTCTAAAAGAATTTCAGAAAGCTGAAAGTCTATTCACAAATAATTTTCCGACATTCTTTCTGTTGCTGATTTTTGATTAAGAGTAAAAGTGAATTTTTAAGTAAAATTTCAGTTACTCGCAATTAACTCGAACAATTTTAATTTCGCAGAAAAATCCGCAGTCTATTCACAAATAATTTTTCAACATTCTTTCTGTTGCCAATTTTTTACACGTCATCTACTCATTTTTATAATAAATTCAGTCCAGTGATGACTTCACAATGTTCATTGGAGTTGCTAACTTATTTTGACTTTATGGAATTTTTAGGGGATGACCGTCCACCAGTGAACGTATTGCTGAAAGAATGTTTGGCAACGATTTTTTCCAGTCCTTACGCGACTGCGTCGGTTTAGAAATTCTCCTCGACGTCTGTTTCCGATTCGATCAGCGTCGCGACGCCCGCGAAGCGGGACTGTAAAGTCGGGAACGCGCGAGGATCCCCGGAATCCATAAACTCTTTAGATTGAGAGCTCCCAGGGTCCCCGGTTGTCGGCGTAAAGTCCGGCCACGTAGGACTCAATGACTCGTGACTACCGTGGCGGGTAAGTTACGATGTAATCGCGTCGAGGCAGAGCAGTGCAGGGCGAGGCAGTACTCGCCTCGCTGTGCCTCGGTGCGCGGCGGATCGTCCCGCGAGTGAAATCCGTCCGGGGGAACGCGATTTCCTCGCCAGGTGCCTGGGAATGATTGATACACCGTCGGCGGAGGCAGCGAGCGAGATTTTCAATGACTATTTTCAATGAGTTGGCGTCGCTCGCGCAATTAGAATTGACGGACGGAACAATGGCGCGCGGCGGAGAGCCCGTGGAACCGCCCACGCGGCTCCAAGGATTTCGAATTTTTAGGCAAACGATGCCGGGAACCTAAGTGTATCGTAATCCAGTTACACTCGGGGCCGGATATGCCACCGAGCCAAGTGCCCGGACCCTGTCCAGAGACAGCCACCCAGTTTTATGCGCTAATAACAGGTTCCCTGGCGATCGTAGGAAGCTGATTCCGATTGATCTCTCGCGGTTTTTATCGCCGACCCGGAACACTAGCCGCCGAGGATTAAGGGGAACGTAAATGGTAGCGAAACTGGGCTTGTGATGAATATCTGAGCTGGCGCGGTCGAGTTCGAGTTTGTCAAACAGTCCTGTGAATTCGAATTTAGCTCCTGGGTGGGTCTAAAACCGGGATTCTGAGGTCCCAATACCGTTCCATTGTGTTCAGCCAGCTTTAAAAGATTAAATTCAGACATACGAGACTCGTAAGAATGAAATTGTAGCTCACAGGTGGGTCTGGGACATTTGGTCCAGGATCTAGAAGGCCCCAGTTCATTTAGAGGACCCCAGTCCATTCAGAAGGTTCTACTTGAGTTAGAAGAATCCAGTTAGAAGGCTCCGGTTGATTTAGATGATTTATTTGATCCTGAAGCTAGGACTCAGAAGACCCCAGTTAATTCAGAAGGCCCTAGTTGAGCTAGAAAGATCCAGTTAGAAGGCTCTGGTTGATTTAGAGGGCCTCTTGATCCTGAAACTAGGACTCAGAAGACCCCAGTTAATTCAGAAGGCCCTGGTTGACGTAGGAAGATCCAGTTAGAAGGCTCTGGTTGATTTAGAGGGCCCTAGTTGATCCTGAAGCTAGAACTTAGAAGACCCCAGTTAATCGTGAAGGCCCTAGTTGAGCTAGAAGGATCCAGTCAGAAGGCTCTGCTTGATTTAGAGGGCCTGTTGATCCTGAAGCTAGGACTTGGAAGATCGCAGACGCTTTAGAAGACCCTAGTTGATTTAGAAGAAGTATTTAGGTTTCACTTAACCTAACTCAGTAATCCAGTTGACTCCCTGGTTCCTTGTGTTCTATGTATGTCCAACGCGAATCTCGTAGGACCCGCAGAGGCTCCCGAAGCGGATGGGAGGAGGAGTACCTCATCTGCGTGAAATTTAACGGACGTGGTTGCCGTGGGAACGAGACAGCTCGCAGCTGTCGCGGCAGAATCGCGCAGAGCGATCGCGCGTTGCTAAGGATAGGTCTAGATCCGTGTATCTTCCATCAGGATTTCAGACAGGTCGGAGCAATTAGTCCGGCGAGCGAACGGTTCCTGCCAGTTGGCTACTGGCGAGAGCCTCGCTTCAGCGAGTGAGCCGGGGCTGAGTCATTTGTCCGGGGCGAGACTGGCTGCACGCGACGCGACACGACGCGACGACGACGACGGATTTGCGTTTGCGTGCGCGGAGAAGCGGTGTTCAGAGCGGAAACACCACCTCCGCGCGCGACTCGCGTTCCCCGATCGTATTTATTATCGAGCGCCCAACGACGGAATAAATATCCAGCGGGACGCGCAGGGATCGGGGAACGCGTCACTCGCCACCGCATACATCATCGACGTCAATCAACGCGTAGCACGGCAGCCGCGATCGAGAGCATGCTAACTAATCGGCCGGTATCGGCGACGGTTAATTAACAAACACGATACGGAGCGGACGTGCCGTGGAAATCAATTTTTAGAGACCGTACGAAGCCGGAGCGACGATCTTCACGGTGGGATGATCGCTGTTAAAGCTCTGTCCACACCGAACCCGCCGCGACTCTCCGTTGGCCCTTCTTCCTCCACCGAATGGAAGAAAATTGTTGTTAATACGCAGGACATATTATTAACCCTTTGCATTCGGTGCTATTCTAACTGGAAAATTTATTTTAACTTCCGATCTTAGGATATTTCCATTTCCTATGATTTTTGAAATTTTATGGACGTGAAATTGGTACAATGCCTCATACAATATCTAAATATTTAGTAATTGATTAGATACCGATATATTTAATAATGTAAAGAACTCTCGATAGAAATGAGGTAGAACGATGAAATTTTTTTTGAATTAAAGCTGAAACATTGCAGAATATGAGAAAAATAGGGAGAGCATGATACGAACGTTTTTTAACCTTGAGAAAATTCGTTAAACATGTAGAATTTCAAGAAATCGATTTTAGAATATCCTGAGGTCGTAGACAAACTTTGAGACCAGATTTGAAATCAGCGTGAAAAAATTTACGGGAAATGAATTGCAGCATGTTCAAAAAAAATTTTTCCCGCGCGTGGTATTGGAAAAACCACAATTTTCTCGAAATTGTGCAAGTTTAACGAATTTTCTCGTTAAAAAACGTTCTTACCACAATCTCCCTATTTTTCCCATATTCTGCAAAGTTTCAGCTTTAATTTTTAAAAAATTTCATCGCTCTACGTCATTTCTATCGAAAGTTCCTTGATTTTGTCTCCGATTTGGACGGGAGGTCCCACTGTGCGCCGCGCCGCGCCGCGCCGGTCCGAGCGATTTGAGGCTGAGGAATTTTTTGCGTGAGCGCGAGACGTCGTCGGTCGATTTAAATCGAGCTTGAATCGCGATCGCGGCGCAACGATGACACGAGAGGCTCGAAGGTGTGTGTTGGTCGTGTTGGCGCCGGTAAGCTCGTATATGGCAGTCGAAGGTCCCGGCGCGGCGGTTGTGTCTCTCGTGCGAGGCGGCTTCGCGCGCGCGATGACGGGCGCGAGAACGCGAGAAACACACGCCGAGAGGAGACGATATCGAGAGAGTGGAGGGACGGGAGAGAAAAAAAATCAGAGGAAGAAGAAAGAAGGAAGGGACACGCGGAAGTGAGGAACCTTGGGTTCGCCATTTCGGGACGCAGGCCTCGTGTCGCGCCGTATTAAGCCTCCCGATCGCGAGACGGCTCACCTGACGCCGTAATCTCGCCTAGAATTAGTTCCCGCGAGGGTCAGCCGTGCCTTCTTTTCTTCTCCTTTGAAAAACGACCGAGAAAACCGCTGGGGGCCCGAGCCTCTTCGACCCGAAAACTCGTGGCGCCCGCCTGGGGCCCGGAACACGTCACTTCCAATCGGATTTATTCTCTAGAGTGCTCCAGACGATGACCAGAAATTATTGTACATTTCTAAGTTGATATGCAGACAGAGTATTTTATGCATTTATGAACGAAAATGAGAAGATGCAATTCAAAACAGCATAAATCATAATCAGCAACATCTGTCGTTTGGAAAATTTTCAATTTTGCGCCGCCTCCGAAAGATTGTATTGTATTGAAGTTCGTGTGTATTCACATAAATTGAATGGAAATTATTGCATACTTTTTAGTGCATTTTTTCGAAGTCGGTTTAATTATTTTGTATAAACATTTTTCAATTCATACTTTTTAGTGTGACGAGCAGAATTTGTAGAACAGCGTTGGATGGTTTTTCGGTGTTCTTGGTTATTTGCAATAGAAACCGTGAAGAATGAAAAAATGCAAAATTCGTTTTCACGGGACCACCTCGGAAGATATACCCTACAAATTGCAGAAGGTTTCTGATTGCTCCATCCATCTCGGCGTAATCGGTGAACATACATAGAAAAAAAGCGAATAAAAAAAGGCACAGATCGAATCGAGTAACCTTAAGTAACGAGAAGGCGCATCCCGCACCGTTGCAATCCCAGGAACGAGTCTACCCCGTAAACAGTAAATACGATTAGGGCTAAATTCAGTGAAAAATAAATGAAGTGAGAAACATTGTTACCAGCTCGATTAGATCGCGAGTGACGATAACGTGGCAAATGTAGACTCGGTTTGTGCCGGCGGTTCAGTTAGAGAACTTTCGAGCAGCGAAAGGAAACAGGAAGACGCGCGGAGCGTCTTTAAATATTGAGCGTGAAGTGGAACGGGGGTCGTTATCCAAGAGGAAGCCCGGAATGATATTTCGTTGGATTTTTCGATCCCGTAGATAGACCATCGACCGTGGACATTACGTGCACGATGACATTCTGGCCCCGTCTGATAATCGATTCGTTCGACCGGCAAATCGAAGCCGCTTTCATCGCATCGGTGCGATGCGGCGGCGGCCTCGCCGACATTTGCGTGGCGGAGTGAAAGAACTCTCCCGATGCACTTCCGGCACGCTGCGCACCGGCCGAGGGTATGCCAAGTCGCACTTTGCACTCCTTTTCGTCGTTCTCCTTTTGGCACGCCGCGTTGCATACGCCGCAGGTCGAAAGTTCGTGCGACCGTGCTCGATTATTTTCAACCCGGAACGGCCGAGCCTATAGAATACCGGCGAGGCGACGTCTCGTCAGCCGGGATCCTATCTTACGTTCATCTCGGTGCTAGAGATGATCTCGGACCGTCCCGTGCTCCTATGGGAAACGATATGACCTCTCGGCTCGCAACACAAACATTTCCTATCCCCACCATTCTTGAAGATAGTCAAATATTTGCGCCGTTTCACATATTGGGCGTCGAGCGATAGAGTCGTGCGCGACCCCAGCGCCATCTTGGTATACCGAAACTCGTCTCAAACTAGTCCCAGTAATCAGATGAAAATTGTATTACGCGTACAGTGTGAAACGTTCACTTCTCCCGATCTCATTCCTGTTGGAAACTCAGAGATAATTGAATGTATAAATCCTTACAACTCGGTAGAAAGTCTGAGGTGGATACTCGACGTACCCGCCGCCATTTTACCCACCTCATTCCAGCCATCGAGACGCATAAAATCGTCCGCTAACCGACTCTCCGAGCCGCAAGAAAATTAACCGGTCGCGTCTCGGAGATGCAGTAGGTGCGTACAAAAAAAGAGAAGAGTCGAATAAAGAGCAGCAAGCGCAAGAAGACCCTTTGCTACTTAATTAATGTCCACGCACACGTAGCACGGAACGCTAACCGGTACAACGGATCGACACGCGATGAAAACATAGCAATAATTCTAACCGACTCGTCGGGAAGGCGATCCGCGCCACCTTGCTCGTTCAATGAAAATCTATGCGCATCCAGCAGGAGCGGTTCCGCCGTCTACAAGCGGTAAACGTCGCGGCAACGACGTAATAATAATTTCCAGCGACTTGTCGAACAACCGTGCAACTTTTTCAGCCCCCTGTGCGCGCGCTCCTTCAATTACCCGGCGTGTTAATCGCCAGTGTATCGTTTCCCACGTTTCCCGCGGACCCCCGTAAAGCAATAAAGTCACCGTACGCGGGGAACCCGACCGAAAAGAAACAAACGAAGAAACGACGGGGACGACGGTGCACAGACCGGAGTCGGCCTAATTAACATACTCCCGATTTAATATCTTCTTTTAACCGCAGGTCCAGGTGTCACGAGGCTACGGGGACCGGTCCCCGTCTCCACTTGTCGCCGAGCCGGCAACAAATCAACGACAAAGTAAAAACGTCAATGGTCGCCGACCAACAGACCGTGTGATCCTGTTTGCAAACAAGTTTTTCCACGTCGCGGCCCGTTTGCCACGAGTGTCCACCACCCTGCAGACCCCCTCGAGTTCCCGTTGCTCCCCTCGCTCGATCGGGTCGCAAAATTCTGCTCGGCGTGTCGCGGCTGCGCAAAAAACGAGCACCGGGACATTGTCTCGGGCCAAAGGGTTTCGTCCGGTTTAGGAACGGGTTTAGGGGAAGGAGCTAGAAATGAGTCTAACTGATCCAAACTGAAAATGGGTCTACCTGATCCTATCTAAAAATGCTTAACTAAAAGCATCCTAACTAAAAAATTGTCCACCTGATCCTAACTAAAACCGGGTCTAACTGACCCTAACTAAAAATGGGTCTAACCGATCCTAACCAAAAATGGATCTAACTGATCTTAACCAAAAATGGATCTAACTGATCCTAACCAAAAATGAACCTACTGACCCTAACTAGAAGTGAATGTGATTGACCCTAACTAAAAGTGGATCTAACTAACCCTAATTAAAAATGGGTCTGAAGCACCCTAACTAAAAAATGGTCTACCTAATCCTAACTAAAAACAGGCTAACTGACCCTACCTAAAAATGGGTCTGCCCGACCTCCTCTAAAAGTGGATCTAACGGTCCCTATCTAAAAATGGGTGTAACCGACGAATTGTTAAGACATCTGGAGATGAAGAGTATGAGAAGCGAGAGGAACCGGCGCCGTCGCGCGTCGGCTGCGAATGGATCGGCGTCTCGTGGGTTTCGCAAGTGTTGCGAGCTCTCCGGATATTTCGGAAGTGACCTTGAATGTCCGCGGAGCGCCGGGAACGAGCAAACAAGCGGCGAACGAGGCTCGTTGCGACCGGTTGACCCGCGAGAATACGCCTTAAGCCATATACGGGCCGGCTACGGTGGCGCTAATAGGAAGCGTATCCTTGCCAGGTGATCCGTTCTCGGCCTCCGGAGCTGATCCCGCAGAAAAAAAATCCTGCCATCTAGGGGAGTCCTAAGGACCCTCTCCAGTCCCCTCCCGAGGACCGAAACCGGGTTCACCGTGTCCTCCAGCCAGGTCGAAAGAATCGCGAGCGATTCTTAAAATTAGTCACGCGGCCAGCGCCGCCACGCGAAGGACGGCTTCGATGACTCGCACCGACTGTTTACGCTAACATCGCTCTGCCTATTGCAAACCGTCTCGTCCAACAGCGACAACATTAGTCACCTCTAACCCTCGGCACTCCAATCACGTTGACCCTGGATACACAGCTGTCATACCGGTGAACAAGAGACAACGAGAAACACTCCTTACGAAGTAGGCTAAACAAGATGACAAACTTGGATTTACCAATGAATTTATTAGCTGCTTGTCTAAAATAAGATAGAATATTTCCTAACTGATCCGAAAGAATGGTATCCCAGTAAACAACGATGTGTTCACACGATGTTTAGTAACGCTATGAGTCACGAAAACGATCAGAGTCACACCCATCGACAGCGAATAGAGTTTCCTCGGACGGAAGGTCGCCGGAAGGTCACCGTAGACACAGGCAAAGGTCGACGAGGTAGGAAACGCGTTAATATTAAACGACAACGACAGGACGCCGGGGAAAACAAATTACTCATTATCGCTCCTGTTTCTCGTTATCTGGGCACCGGTGGTCGTCGAGAGGGGAAAAAAATTGTTGTCCGATCAGGTCGGCTCATGCAATTCGATGAGAGATTTCTTTATTCCGCGACGCAACGACGCTGTAATGGTGAACCAGTTCGGTCGGGATCGTTAGGTGATCACGGCTGGGTTGTCCTTACATAGGTGTCCCGAGCACTGTCCACTGCCGCCTCGGTAGCTGCCACTTTGTTGGGTGTTCGCACCCACAGATCTTCTAGTCACACTATTTATATCGATCCCGGCTTTTTTTCATCGCCTCGGCCGTATTAGGCGACGGCCGGCAGCGTGTCGCGCTAATTTCAAAGCGACAGGCTCGAATGGATCTGCGAAATCGTCGCTGGGGATCCAGGGTGGATCCGCATCGAAGCCAGTGAGGCACCGGAGGTCGTCTGATAGCAGGGTAGTGCGTGATCCCGGTCGGGAGGGGAATTTCTCGCGAGATCGGGACGGAATCCTGAGACTTTCGGAATTCCCGAAAATATCTGTGATTCCCGACATTTTGAAGTTTCTCCATACTTCGAATAATTACAAGAATATGAAAGCCATTGTGTTCTCGAAGATTACATACATCTTATTAGTCGGGAATGTTTATGTTAGTAATATTGTAGGAAGTAAGAAAATTCTCGAAAACACCCCTATCTGATGGACATCGATTGGCGGTGCATGTTCCCTTCGATACTTTGACCTTTCTAAACAGTAGGAGTGGATGGATACCCAAAACTTGGTAAATATTTTCGTTGCTACTGCGGAATCAAGATGGCGGACACCGACCTTTCCGATTCAAAAATCTAGGAAATTGTCTAGAAAATAGTATGACAGATCCCGTTCTTTTCTGAGGATAGTAGCTTCGATCTAATTGCCAATTACTAACCAGCAGCGTTAGAATAAACCTCAGCCGTAAACGTTCCATAGAACCAAGACGGCGAGCCTTCGTTAAAACGCTCCGGAGCACGCGGGAGAGGAACGCACGCGATCCCCGGGACGTTGGCTGCCTTATTTCAAGCTTTCATCGTGCACTTCGCCCGAACGGCGACTATTTAAAAATAATCTCGAAAAAATGACTGGAAATCACTAGGTTATTCCGCCGCCAAACCGCATGGCGCGTCGTCTCGCCTCATTTGTCGCGATGCGCCAGGGGTCGCGGTTATAATGGCACTCGACTCGGCCCGGGACAGGGACAGGAGCCGAGTGGGGTTGGGGGGGTTTTAAAGCGAGTGCCAATTATCGCTCCTCCGTCCTGATGAACGTTTCTCTCTTTCTCGCACACCCTCCCCTCGCCCCGGCGACTGCTTCTCCCTCTGTTTCTTTTTCTGCCCCGGTCCCAGAGCCGTTGCTCCTTTTATTTCGATTTAACGGGACGAGGCTGCGCCGGAGCTCTCTTCGCTCTCTCTCTCTCTCTCTCTCTCTCTCTCTCTATCTCTCGGAGCTACCTTCGCCTCCTTAGCCTCGTGTATCCATTAATCCGGAGCGGAATGCGAAAAGTCACGGTCCAGGAAAAGGGGAAGAGACGCGCGGCTCCTCGGCGCGGTCTCTCTTAAAATACACCCGGGGGGTAATTGAAGGGCACCGATATCGCAAGAAACGCCGACTGCTCGGTGACCGTTTCCCCCTGTGGTTCCCCTCTGCGTCCGCTCTTCACCTGGGGGGCACGATCGTGATCGTTAGCCGCGCCGGAAAAACCGAAGCCGCGCGGAGGAGACCCTCCGCCGCGATTTCCTCGGCAGATCGTTCCCCGATACCGATCCGAGAGGGATGAATGGACGAGATCCGATCCCGAGGTTCGAGGTTTTTGCACGGTCGCGCGTGGCTTCAAATGATCTCTTGATTCGAACGCGACACACCGCTCGTCTTCCCTGTGTTCGGCGATGTATACCCGCGGTTTTTGCCGCTTGTAAAGGATACCGGGGAAACGTGTACCGTGCTCGCGGTAATGAGCGTCTTCCCGCTGATCCGCTCCGCGGCTTCCGCGAGAGCTTTCGGCCGACAAGCTCGCCAGCCGGGGAAACGATCCTCTTCTCAGGGATTAGTTCGAGGTAGCTCTCGTTCACGTGGAATTACGACTGATACGAACTCGGAAAGATCAGTTCAACCCTTGAGGAACGACGTCCGGATTGACGGTTCTAATAATGTTTCAAAATTGATATCGAAAAGGCTAGGTCAGAGATGGTAAGGACTAGGTAACAAATTTAATGAAGAAAGTGCTTAAAACCTACTATGCAGTTTTGATTTCCAAGACTCGAAATACTAATGGTGAAAGTTTCGATTACTTTCAACATCGAAGTACTTGTAAGTATCTTTTCGAAACTTGTAAGTACTCATTCCGTGGTTCGATAACAATTTGTATACAATGAATACTTTTCAAGTATAATCGTTGAAACTTTTATTGCTTTTAAGTAGTAATCGAAACCCATGAAATGAAACTTGGTTATTGAACTTGACTCGGATTCGTGAGTACATATTGAACTTGATCCCATCCCTAGTAAGAAGGCTGTATGGTTTGGTCTATTGAGTTGTGTTGATCAGTTATGGCGACTACTTCGAATGAATAAGTGGGTGCAAAGATGCAATATTTTCAAAGGCGAACGGGAAGGTCTAACCTCCTAGCGACTACCCAGCCCGGCAAGTCCTGCCAGCAATCGGTGCAGAGTTCTACGTGCCACTATTTCGTCGATCCTGGCTAACGAGCTCGTCAGGGTGACTGTCGAGTGTCCAGTCGATGATCAGCGACCGAATGGCTCCAGAGCCGGCAGCGGAGAAGGAACAGGAGAGAGAAAGAGTCGGGGCGGCATGACAACGATCGAAACGGCCGATCCATGGACCCTTGCCGATATTACGAACAGTTTCGCTGCATCAAGGCCGCCTCCTTACCCGAGATCTTGTCTCACGATGACTCACGCCTAGGCTGCTGCCTCGTTCTCCGGCGCTCGCTTCCTTCGCCGTGTTCTCCGAGAGGAGGCCGCCGCTCGCGAACCAACGACGGATAAATAGAGGCCGAGCACACCGGACCGGGAAAAAGTGAGAGCGGTTCTCTTGCCAAGCTTACAACGTTTAACATAGTTTATAGACACATCGTGCCGTCCCTCGAACCCGCTACGCCGATCCCGAGGAGCTCGATCGATTATGAAACCGAGCGCTCTCGACCCGGGACAGAAGAAAGCTCTCCGCGGAATCGATGAAAATCGCCCCCGGCGACGGAAGTTGCTGGAGAAGGTTCTGTTCTTCGCGCGAATTCTGGGCCGTCCGATGACGCCGATCTGAGTTATCTGCTTCCTGATTCGAATTGCACCGGAGCACCTTCCGGGAACCAGGAAGTGATGTTCCAGGTGGGTCGATCGAAATTCAGTCTGGGACCCAGGTCCTTAAAACACAGGTACATACGAGACTGTCTATTTCTCAACCTATCCCAATGAAATCTGTTGGCCCAGTGGCCCCTGTTACTCCCAGCTAGTGCATTGAAATTGGGACTGAACTTTGTCAAGAATATTTATATTTAGACACAGTCCCTTTCCTCCAGATTTGGAAATTAATGTTTATCATGATCAGTACGTTTTGTTAGGGTGTGCAGCATGCAGGAAAATTACAGAATTACTCTGATCAATTTGTGACGGATTGAGAAGGGAAAAGGGGACCCATCTCAATGAAACTCTAGACCGATTGGTCCTTGTTGCTCCCAGCTATTACGTTTAAGACTGAATTGTACCAAGAATGCGATGTTTAGTACCTTCTCTCCAGGTTTAGAAATGAATTTTTGCCACTATATCATGTAGCACGCAAAAATTAAAAACGCCACCACTCTGATCAATTTGTAGTGGACTATGAAAGGAAAAGGAGACCTAGCAAAGTCCCTTTCCTCCAGATTCAGAAATTAATTTTATCACTACATTTTGTAAGGACGTATAGCACGCGGAAAAATTAAGCATCACTGTGATCAATTTATGGTGGACTGTGAAAGTAAAAAAAGACCTATCCCAATGAAATCTGCTGGGCCCCGAGCTATTGCATCACAGCTCCCCACCAAGCGGGATCGTAACGAATGTCCCCATCGCTGACAATACGCGTATGTACCAACATCGTGGGGGAGGTGATAGACTGTCGGACGTACCCTATGCCTCTTTCCAGTTGGGGGTTTCGCAATGGTTCGCGGAAGGTCGCCGAAGTAAAGGATTGTGTCCCGTGTGCTCGAATAGCGTCGGTCGCGTCGAAACGCAGGTGTTTTCCGACATGGACGTCGTCGCGAGAAGCCTGCCCACGGGCCCCCGTATCCGGTTGTCTGCGTTCTCGGCCCGAGAGCAGATTTGCCTTTCGCAAGGCCGTCTCTCGCGAGTTAGACGCGGCTAGAAAGCGACAGCTCACGGGACGCGTGCGTGCGCAAGTCTTCGAGATAGACTCCACGCGTTCCTGGAGTGTCTGGCGACCGGGGATAACGGTTTGCTGACGGAAGTCGGGAGAAATGGATCGCTCCCTGCGTCGCTTAGCTCTCGAATTGCCTTCGGAACGCTCCCGGCTCGCGGGAACCAGGAAACACAGCTCGAACGCGTTCGGAACGCTTCGAAACAAGCTGCCCGGTCGATGGAGAAGCCGAATTGGTACAACAGATCATTTACAATTCCTTTTCAAATGATAATACTTGTGAATATTCTCGAAGATGTGAACCTAAACCAAATTTGGCAACCTTCCGCATGTAAAAGCAGCCGAAATCGACTGCCGATTAATGCTGAATTCTGCTGGGGTGCAAGGCATCTCGTTTAACACCTATTTAGTCGCCTAAGTGGCTCTGGAGACACCGTCGAGAGCCGGTCCGGGAGAAAGGCACGCGGTTTCGATTTTGTCGCGGATCGGCCCGGGGAACGGGGCACGTGGATTGCGACAAAAAGGTGAGAAAGTACGTGGACAGCCTTCGCCCGCGAAATTTCGCCAGTGTCCGCTCCACGGGACAGGTGGGACGCGGCAAGGGGACGCGATGCTCGTACACGCCGCGCCGCCGGACAAAACGTCGTCGTCGGGGCGACGTGATCGCGCATACGAATCGCCGTTTTACTCGAGGTCCTCGGGGTGCGCGACTCCGGTGGAGACTCGCTTCGACGATTATGTCATCAATCTTGTATTCGTGCACGTCGGGGAACGTGAGCATGTACCGTTTACCGTGAGAAGAGCGTCCCGGTTCCTTGAAATCGGGGAAACGGTGGCCAGGAAAATCTGGAACTTGGGAACCCAGGCATGACTCGATTGTGAGACGAGTTAAACGAACTGTGGTTCGGGAATGATCGAAATTCTGCCATTTTTTAGCTGTTACGTATCTTGTCGTCGACCTCGGTGGCACGCAGAATTTTAGTAGAATCATTTTGGTGAGCGGCAGAAAAATTTGGAGATGATCGTCCGAGACGGGCGATGAAGAGATACGTATCGCGGACGTCACCTTGTTAAACTGTTACGGGCCGGCAAAAAGCAATGTAGGTCCAGGTTGGCCGCTGCAAATTGAGCAATTCCGATGCCGAATCGCTAACGAGCCTATCCGTTTCCCTGCGCGTGCCTTTTTACGGCTCGCGACCGCTTTTTCGTCCCCCCCGGTCGAGGCGTCGCGTTTTTAGGCATAAAACGCGCGGCGGGTGGTTGCCAGCCGATCGAACGCGCCCCGACAGAGGGTTCGTCATAAATCCTCATCGGGGGAAAATGAAAACTGCTGGATACCTCGTTGGCCCCCACGAAAACCAGCTTTCCCAAGCCCCAGGGGCCGTTACCGCGCCGCTGAAACAGAAAGCGGTCGGAGTTGAAATTGAATCCTTAATTTTGTGATCGTTGGACGCTGTGGGATCCGATTGGATCACCTAGAGAAATTACGGCACACCCCGCGGAAGGTTTAAGAAGCCTCGCGACGCCATTTTCTAATTAAACTCCCTCCGGGAGCCAGGTCTCCGAGCGCCGAGGGCTAGGACCCGATTAACTATGCCTGCCTGCGATTCTTGGCACTTGAAACTTTAAGCCTACGGTGCAACTTGCTCCTCGTTGGTCTAGTTACCGCTCCAGTTGCTCCGGATGCAGGCAACCTCGAGATCAGAAGCTCGCAACATCCCGTAAACTCGATTTGCCGATTTGTCTATTATAATCGCTCGGGGGCTGGAGAATCGACTGGCGTTGTACTCTGGTTGATCGTGTAAACGTATTTGTATTTTCACTCAATTTTTACAGATAGATCGAACAGTCTCGTGTTAGAGTAGAGCGTGTTAGAGTCGTATACATCACATCGCAGAACAGTGAAAGCAGTGTAGCTCGTTCAGCTTTTCGCGGGTTGGTCGCGTGGAAACGTATGTACAATTTTTTGGCACGTAGAAAACCGCGTTCGTATTCTCCCATCGGGGATATTGTTCTATTAGGGTGAAACTGGCGAAGCGTTTTACGTCGGCGGGAAGATCTTCTCGAACGGGACGTGACTGAAGACGTCGTTCGACACTTTCGCGAAAACGATACCGAACGTCTCCTCGTAGGGCGACTGGAGCTCTTTGAACAGCAAGTCGGAGTTCTCGTTGATGAAACGGTTCATCTGGTCGCCTGCAACAAACAAGAAAACGTATGCAAACTCATCTCCATTCGCATTTAATCTTTTTGCTATGGAAGTCTATATGACTCCAATGGAAATTTAATATTTTCTAGCGTGAGCGGCACCTTTGTTTACGCTTGAAAAAAAAAAGAAAAATAATTAAAATTTCAAGCGAATTTTTAATACAGGTGGCGCCATCCATGGTATGGTCCCCAAGCTACCAGCCAATTGGAACCAATGTCTGTAAACTAGATGGCGCAAGCGGACAAGTCCGTGAGAACGTGAAGAAAGTTTGTGGCGCCATCGGTGGCAAGAAGCGCAAGCTATTAGCCGATTAGTAGCGCCGTCCTTCGCTGGATGGAGCCACAGTGACGTTCAGCATTATACTTCTTCGCCATCTAGCGTTTGGAAGTTGATACTACAAAATTGCGCGACGAATTAAATATTGACTCAAAATCCATCGCAATTTACATTTCATTGCATATTATCTAGCAGACTATTTACGTAGATTAGAAATTTACGTAATTAGACTGTCGCTAATGAGATAATTACATGTTTTCTGAGTGCATTCATGCATGATGCATGACCGTCAAGTGGTTTCAGTACGCAGTGAAGAGTTTGAAGGAGTTTAATATGTCTCCAGGTAGTTGAACAGTTTGGTGTGCTGAAAAGAGTGACTTAACGATCGTTCAAGTTCAAGATATTCGATGAACCTTGACCAATCGTTTACATAAATCTCGGTTGCATAAAGTCGCAACTGGAATGAGCCTTCCATATAATCTTAGACAGTATTACGGAAGCTGTTACGTACCTAGAATAGTGTCACCGTTGAAGAGATTCTCGAATCGGATAGATACATGATCAGGAGTGAATTTAACGCCGTACTTTGTTACCCTGAGGTAAGGCACGCTGTCCTTCTCGTACTTCTCGCAATGGATCTCGTTCTCCGTCTTCAGATCATCTGAAAACGTGCGAACGAAGTTAACAGCAAATGAAAGATAACAATTAATTACAATCGTAAATCTTCTCCTCAGAAATGTTAAACGACGAAGTGCAGACCGAGTAAATAACAAGGAATGTGAACCATTATCCAATCGCTATGTTAAATTTCCTGTGTATTCCAGGAAACAGGATGAACGAGAAACAAGTGCTAATCGTTGTAGATATTTTTAACCGAAAAACGTCCAGATAATTACACATGGTGATGTTCGATTTTCCTGATCCCTTCACCGGCAACAACAAGATCTTTCCGTCGAGCTTGTAATCGGCGACAAAGTCCACGCGAGGATTATACGCCTCCGACGTCAGCAGACACTTGTCCCAATCGATGCTGAAAAAATAGGACAAGTTTCAATCGAGACTTTTTACTGTTTCTACTCTTTTTATCAACTTGCATGACGTGCGTCTGACGTCTGGATGCAAATCGCTGGCGGAACAATTTATGCGAACGAGACCGATTGCACGGACGCTCAATAAACTTTCGTAAACCGCGAACGTAAACCATAAAACGATTGCGAAAACGAGCCACGGTAGTACGTCGCGTTCTGTATTCACAATTGTCCGGCGTTTTTTCATTGTACATTAATCGCTAAACTAACGTGCAAGGTAGAGAAAAACAGAGGGGACTGAACGAGTCGTAACTCAAATCATGCGGTTCGCCTTGTCTCGTTGAAAAATAGTTACGGACGGAGACAAATCGAATTCTCCTGTAGCATACTCACTGGTAATTCTTTAACACGAGACCCTTTGTGAGTCCGTGCAGCTTGATGTTTCTGTATTCCTGTCTCAGAGACACTGAGCCCTGGGACTCGCCGATTTTCACGCTGTCCACCGCCAGCGGCTCGACCGGCAGGATCTTGAAGGCCTTCAGACCTGCAGCAAATAAGGATCATCGGTAGAGTTCTAATTCGGAGCATAAAAGAATTGAACCGTCTTCTTTCTCCATGGACCTCAACGTGGTCTCCCAATTAGACCTTTCTTCAACATATCGAAGGACCAATTTTTGCTGCATAAATGTTCTCCAGGTTTAAAAGCGATGTAGAATGAATTTATCTAGGATGGATCTTAGTTGATCGAGTTACAGGGAGCTCAACCTTCCATATTTTATGGAATTGAGCCTATGAGACTCTATGGGGTCTGATGATGAAGCCAGGCCTCACTCGAAGCAGTCCTTGAAGTGGTCTCTCAAGTAGACCTTCCTTCGAATGGTCTTCAGCATCCCGAAGGATCAATTTTGCAGCACAAATGTTCTCCAGGGTTAAAAGTGATATGGACTGAATTTATCTAAGATGATTCCCAGCCGATCGGGTCGCAGGACGTTCAAGAAATGTTGGACGATCTGTCACGTGTCGAGGTACACCTCGTACGTGCCGATTTTTCCGCGCTACGGAAAGTCAAGGAGTCAAGGAGAACTTCTGTGGGAATTGCCACGAACGATTATCTCGGAGAAACCTAACTCCGAGGGAACGCATTGCTCCGGTGAAATCGATGGGAACGTACGTCGCAGTCTTCGCAAAACCCCGAAACCGAAGAAAACCGAAGACTCCCAGGAAATCGGAACCACTCGACGGACTTCCAAGGAATCGATCCTCGAGTTTCTCCGACGACCAGACGTCGATTCTCTTCCGTAGTCGAAGCGAAACCATTTCCCCGACAATTAGTCCGATTGTCCGGATGATTCGTAGAAAACCGCGACCGAGCGAAATCACCGTGGGGAGAGAAAATGGCGGAACCGCGTACCCTCTAACTACCGAAGAAGTTTCTCTTTACTTTCCCTTGGACTATCGAACTTCGGCGAGACTAATTGTAGACTAGACACGCCGGCGATCCTTGAAAGAAAATCGGATCGACTAGTGGAAAATGTTGGCGAGTCTTGCGAATACATAGCTGAAGGAACGAAAGCGACGGAAAAGCGTGACCGCCTGGCCAGCGGTGGAAGAAGAAATTCTTGTTTCTCAATGAAAAGCGTGTTGGGGAACGGAGAGGGGCGAGATCGGTCAGGTGGAATAGTTATGTAACGACTTAACGAGCCAGATAATGGCAACTATCGGCCCGGTAACTTTATAATCGCGTGATTGCGGCGACAATTCGACTGACACGGACGGCCTGTGGCGCCCCTATTGGCTCGGGCTCCAGCTACAAATTTTCCTGGTAGAAGGAGAACAACTCTTCTTTAATCAAAATTGAATCTTGTTATTTCAAACAGTGAAAATATGAAAAACATTTAAGAAACCAGTATAAAGACTTGCAATTAATTTAAACGATGTTTTATCTATGAATTCTTCCTGATAAATGCAGAGGAAAAGAAATGGTGGACATCAAAACACTTAAGAAACCGGTAAAGGGAGAAGTCAATTCCTATTTGGTCCCTACGGCTTGCAATTAATTTAAACGATGTGTGATCTATGAATTCTTCCTGATAAATGGAGAGGAAAAGGAATGGTGCACCTCAAAACACTTAAGAAACTGATATAGGGAGAAATCAATTCCTATTTGCTCCCTACGACTTGCAGTGAATTGAAACGATGTTTGATCTATAAATTGCTCCTGATAAATGGAGAGGAAAAGGAATGGTGCACCTCAAAACACTTAAGAAACCGATATAGGGAGAAATCCATTCATATTTGGTCCCTACGACTTGCAGTGAATTGAAACGATGTTTGATTTGTAAATTGATCCTGATAAATGGATAAAGAGAGAGAGAGAGGAATGGTGGATCTCACCTCCGGCCAGAGAGACGACAGCCTCCGCCGCCGACTTCTCGATGCAATGGTAGTACTCCGGGTCCGGTAGCGTCCTGTTGCACACCTTGAAGCTGCTCGCTGAAAAAGACGGAACAAGAAAACGCCGGTGAAAGAAGCCGGGAAAAAATAGGTGAAAAATGTCGCGGGTCGCGTTGTTATGTAACTCGGCTACATTGCGCGGAGATCCTATAAACTGCGGCAGCATGGCAGGCGATAGGTATACCGCGACACCGAACTGAAGCACGAGGGGGCACGTTGACTTTCTCTTTCCGTGGCCGGCGCACCACGCCGTCTAACGTTATAATTTCGTGAATCGCGACCGTCGCATTCCGCCGTGGACCACACCGATTCCCATCCCCGGGACCATTTTTCGCCATTGACATTCACCTTACTGACCGGCTCGCGAAGCGTGCTACCATGTCGGATGTAAATCGGACCCAAAAAAGGATTCGAGGGGTCGTAGCAGCGCGTGTCTGGACCAGAACCGACCGGTCGCCTTTCACGCCAGTTCTTTCATTGAACGGAGCCGAAAAGCGTGCGGATAACGATCGCTCCGAACTTTATCGCGCTCGTTTGTAGGTAACGTGCGGTCCCCAGCGGTTTCGTAACGCGCCCCTCCCCCTGGAATTTTGTTTGACAACAAACGATTACGTTCCCGCTGGAAAATTTTCCCTGGCACTCCTCGAACTGGACTCTGGCCGCTGGGCAAATTAGGTGCCGTTTTCCTAATCGTAGGGACACAGAGAGCTCGTTTGGAACTGTAGTCCTTATTTAAGGATTATCCTTATGGGACACTCGATGCCATAGACACGTAAAAATTGACAGCGCAAATGTTGTTGGATTTGAACTGTACTTCATAAAAATGAAAATTCTTTTCATAATATATAGGGTGGTCCATTATCTTGAGACTATTATTTTTCGATATAGAATAAGAATATGAACTAAAAAATACTTTTAAAAGACCCTTAAAGGGCCATTATGGAAAAATGTGCCCCGTCATACGAAGAATATTTTATATAAAACAGTTTTTCATATTCCAGCTGGTTTCCGTAATAATTGACTGTCTCGACATACCACCCTGTATACCTCTAAACCATCTTTATAAACCATCTCAATAATCGTACATTAAACATTTTAGAGCCAGACATTTTGACGAGTCCCGTAGTGTTAAACACCAGCTCGGGTAGGTACAGCTCGAAACACTTTTATCTGCCGCCATAGTCACCGTTGACTTCAATGTCGAATGTCCCAATGCTGTTGCTTCCTTTTTCCAAAAAATAATAATTTCCAATCGGGCAGATTAGACTGGAATTGCCACTTAAACTCGAACAAAGTCGCGAGGAAAAAATTCGGAGAATGAAATTCGGAATACTCACGCAATTCGAGCGCGGACACGCCGGAAATGGCGGCCGCGAGGGCCACCGCAAGAACCGCGACAGCGTTCATGTCAGGATCAACAACAGGATCGGTCCAGGGTTCACAGTGGTTCGATGAAGAAATTACTGGGGACAGCTGAATGTGAACTGGTAGAAACGGTCATTGATGCAGTCTATTTAAGCAGCACGACCGCCCCACCATTCGGCCGGATCTCGGCGAGTACACGCGCGTGTCTCTTCACGCAGTATTACGCGAAAACGATAGAAAAAAAATCCTGGGACGATATGCTAAGCGAGGGCAGAGCCTTCGGGTGATTCATTCCCGTCTCGGTTCCCCCGACGAGCTCCAGGAAAATTCTTTCTTTTCTGCTATTCACGGTCGACTCCGCGAAAAAAGTTTGGCGGTATCCCTCTCGTTTCGTTCCGTGACGGTCCTACAGGTTTTTTCCTGTCCGCCGCTTCACATTTTCGTTTATTTTCACGGTAGAACGCGGCGCAGTCCTTCCTTTATTCGCCAACTTGCCGCCTTCACTTTCAAAGTAAAAGTATTTCGCGTGCCCCTTTTCCCGCCTCCTCCGTCTCCCTCATTAGTGGAACTAATCGTTTCACCCTTCTTTCTGCTGTTTCATTATCTCCGAGACTTCGTTATGTTTGTTTTGAAAGAACGCAACGTACAGAACGGGAAAGTCAGACTCAAGGAAATTTCCAAACCCTGAGAAGGGAGATCAGTGAACCTCGGGGACCAAGGCCGGTGATCTTGATCGCGTACACTTTGAATTTACTCGTTTCACAGCGTCGCTCAAACTCTACGTAATGGTTCGCCAGCAGAAGAAATCTGATATAATGAATCGCAAGGATCGTCTGTGTGTCTTCATTACGGTTTAAAGGGTTTCCCGAAGTTCACAGATCAACGTCGCGCGAGGAACAACGGTGCAATCTGCGTACACGTGTAAACAACAATGCCGAGACATTTCCATACCGTGTTACCTGTCTTTTGATCTCGCGAAATGATGTCACGTAATTCGAGGAATTGTTCATTTACGAGCCAATTTTCAGGCGATAATAAAAAATTTTATATTCGACGTATTATTATGCAGTTTGAGCATAATTGATTATGCAAACGAAACTCCATCGAGCCGCTAACGAGATTTCTTCGAAGTCGTATATTCCAGGCGGGGACTAATGGTTGCTCTATCGAAAAGCGACATCGATTGTCAATTAAGAAGAGCCATCGGATCGCAGACGTTCGATGTAGGACATCGCTTCTTTCTGCCTCTCGGAATGTAGACACTGCGAGGAGCGAGAACGGTCACGAAAATGGTCACTGGGAAATTGGTTCGAGCGATTACGGTTTCTCTAGATCCAATTTGGATAACGACCGTCTCCATTTTCCAACATGGAGATGACGCATTATCTCCGGAGAGGATCGCGTGTGCTGTTTTAGCAAATCGAGCAAACAGTTCGCAGCCTAGCTCCGGAATGATGCATCGCTGAGACTTCTCTTAATTGTTAATAACTCTCGTCGTACATTGCAAACAGGGTTTCAGGCAAACATCGCGAACGAAAGAACCTATTCAAATGTAAAGTGCTTCCCGCGAACGTGTTGACGAGACGAGAGCAGCTGTTGGCCTCTAAGGCCAGGACTATGCGAGCGTGTCACTGCTGGAATAATCTTTCATTTTTATCGCCGTATTATGCGGATCAATTTTTCATGGTATCATGTTCATGCCGCGTGTAGCCCCGGCCTGAGATCTCATTAACGTCCAAGTAAAAGTGACAAAAATCACCGACTTGAATGTTACCGACCTCAGCCTTGGTCCTACGGTGTTCTTGGTCGGTTGCCCTCTGGGTCCCTTCACTTTACCTTTACGAACCTCTGCCGCCATCCACGACAAGATACCATAAACGATTTGTCACCTTCGTTCGAAATCCTCCACAGTCAATTCACACGTTCGAACCCGAGAAATCGATTTCAGATCTCAATCATTTCCATCGCTGCCGATTGCAATTGTGTCTTAATTGCATGCCGCGACTGGTTACAATTTTTTAAGTACGGCCGTAGGCGGTTCTCTTGAAAGAAAAATATTTAGTTGTAAAGAAAAAAAGACGATCGTGGAAGCGTGTGCATTAAGAATGAGTCACCGGGAAGTAAACACGAGCTCGCCGATTTAATTTATGCAACAATGACGCATGTTCACGGGCGTGACGTCCATTTGTTGATCCGCATAAAATTAAATCGGAAGATGAATGCTCACTGCGGTTCGAGGAATCGCGGTGGCTTTTCCTTGGGTCAAAGTGTCCTGTCACCTGATCGAATCCTAGCGCGGCAATTTCTCAATGCTGTTTCCACAGTCGCAGAAACCAGTTTTATCGACACCGCGATCGATGTGTCTTCGCCGACGAGTTCGATGATCCTCCATCGATCGCTTAATTGCTCGTTGTGCCATCGCTGGCCATTTAGAATGACCGGCGTTGCGCAAGATGCGGTCCGCGATTGACGTTTCGACAATGTTTGTTTGCATTGTTAAAACGTTTCGCGATCTACGATCCATAAAACACGAGGATGGAGAGGTTCGACGCGAAGCTTGCGTCAACCGGTGTTTGTTTCTGCCTAGCTTGCAACAACGTTTCCGGCCGCTGCGAACCCGTAAAATGGTCCACGACGCTTAATCCTATTCAAATCGCATTGTCCCGCATGCTTTATTCAACTGCGATTTGCGTAACGCGTGCTTGAACTGGTTCGAGGTCACCAGGCCACCGTGGCCACGAAAAATGAGCAGTCGGGTTCCTGCTCGTCAACGACATCGTTTAGATCAAAGAGATAGATAAATGAATCATTTTTGCCATTTCTACCAGGTACATTTGCTTTCTAACTATTCAGATAAATTACTCCTAGTTGATTCATAGAGGAACTACCGGAGGTCGTCGCAGCCATTTTGGAACCAACATGGCGACATTCCTCGGGATTCGACTCGCCCTTTTAGGGCAACTCATCTAAATGAAAACCGAAAGATTAAGCTCTCTGTCGAGAGATGTAGAATCTCTCGCAGCGAACACGACGATTTTATTACTTCCATTATGAACAAAATCGAACGCAATGTAAACTCTGTTCGCTTTATTGATCTATACATGATTTTGCTGAGTCATTGTGCGGTGAAAAAGATTCCATTATGTTCTGAAAAAGATGAAAATCTAAAAGTATTGTTTATCGAAGCGTCTCCCGTCAAGGTAGTCGCTTCTGGTATTTCAAGGCCAGACTATTCAACGGTGGCCTCGTCTTCGTAACACCGAGGTCTATGGCGTGGCCGGTCAAAGGACAAGTCTGGCAGCGCTTCTTCTTGTAATTGTTGCAGTTATTCTTGTCCTGGCGGACGATGTACCGTGGGAAATAGTGAATCCGTTTCCTTTGTAGCGTCGCGCAGGCCGGCATCGTCACGACCAGGTCCTTTTTATGAATGGTCCTCGACGGTTCAGGGAACAGCCTGTCGTTCAGCAGGTACTGTTCCAAGGAACCTGAGGATTTCGACGAACGCAACGTGTGGCTGGAGCCGTGGGTATCAAAATAGTTCTGTTCGCGGAATTTCCTCAGCTCCCTCAGCTCGTTCTCCGAGATGATCTCGTTGCTTCCAACGTGATCCAAATTGCTGACGCACACGGTGTGCTGGTAATCTTCCGAATCAACATCGTCGTCGTCCTTGACGCTCCTAACTTGCTGCGCCGTTTTACTACCATGGCAGCAGTGACACACAAGTCGTTTGCTCTTCGTTGAATCCTTTGGACTAGATTTAGTCTTGATTGAGTCAGGTACAGACTTCTTAGAAGTTAGCGTCTTTTTGGCTAGATATTTCCTCGACTGCTTCGGAGTTTTTGAACTTCGCTCTTCGTCGCTAGTCGCTAGATCAGTTGCCTGCCTGGGCAGAGATCTCGATCTCGGCCAGCTCTCATGTGCTTCCCTAGCTTGCGGCCGAGCTCTACGGCAGCAAGGAGATTTCGGACACGTTTCAGGGCAATCTCCGGACTGTAGCAGAGAGGCCTTGCTCTGCACATTGCGAAGGAACTGCGACTTAGGAGCATAGTCTATTCTTTGGACTCTCCTCAGGGTCTCGCAACTGATTGGAGGACTCGCGAGCGACTTCCCGGTATTGTCTCTAACAATTGCTGACCTGAACTCGATGTGACTTTTGCAGTACCTGCAGCCTGGGTCAGGCTTGCGCTGAGTCCTCGTGGACCTCAATTGTGCCTTCTTGACCTGACAGTTGCAGTAGCATTCTCTCACAGGCTTCCTGTGTACGGTCTTCAGCGGCTCAGAATGTTTCTTCGAGGATATCACTACTCTCCTCGCTGCTCCTAAATTAGGCATTGATGCGGATGATTGGTCTGAGCTGTCCGTACTATAGTCTAGACGTAGAGCTTCTCCCACAGCGCTTGAGTCATTTCTCAGGTGCCAAGATTTGATGTTTCCTCTGACACAGGAAGTTCTGCTGCCTATGCAATGATTATCTCTCGATGTTCTAGAAATGAAGAATAATGTACAATGCCGCAGGTACTACTTGCTTGGTACTTGTGGTACTCACAAGCTTTGCGAATATAATTTCTTATATTCTTCTTTAACCCTCTTAGAACTCTGATCTACCCGGGCCAGTAGCAGTCTGCTTCTATTACGCAATCGGTCTATGCACTCGTTAAAGCTTTGCTCCATGCGACCATTGCGCATTCACCTATCGATAAAAAGAGCTTTCAGCTTGGTATTGCCTTCTGAAGTATCTAAATACTTGCAGTGTTTACTATGAATGGATTGTGGACAGGGTTAGATTTCGGATGGGAATGGGACAGCTAAGACAACGATTAAATAAATCAATAAAATTGAATACCCTTGTTAACAATGCTCGATGTCATTCACTGACAGTTCCCCGAATATTATTAACCATTCTTTAATTAGTCCAAAACATTGAATCTTCCTCTCCTCCGAAAATGTTTATGTTTTTATCACCGTTCAAATTTCTATAGAAATGCTTCCTCTACGTTTACGCTGACATCTATCACATTTATTTCCTGCCACCGATGGCGCTGCGGTTTAATGTCTGTATATCGATACAGATATCGATAGCAATAATCAACCATCGATGTACATCGATAGCATCATCGATAGTTATTTGCTCTTGCCCGGGATTTTTCAGCCTCCACTTTTGTCAGTGTAGAACAGAACCTATCCCCACTTTCAGCATTTTGAACGTGCTAATTATCTTTGATACAAGTCACTCAGACTTGAGTTGAGAGTGATGCTGCCAGAGAAATCAGAACTGATTAGAAAATATGTTACCAAATTGAATCCCCACTCTTCGGAAAGACGTTAACCAGGCTGGCCACCGTGACGAACGATCTTCTTTCTCTACAATTTTTTCCAAATAAATCGGAAGAAAATCGGTGTTTTCTGAATTACGCGTCCACGGGAACGAACACCGTTCTGCAATGGAGGTGTAGAGGAATAGATTAAGTGAATTTCGATGGAGTTACTCACTGATAATTGGTGGAGGGTAAAGCAGCGTCGAAGATAGTACTTTATCGCGGCCATGTTGGAGTAACGGGTAGGACGCGGCGTTCGTTACGATGTTCTAACGGTGGAGAAGTGTTTTTTAATTTGATTAACACCGTCTCGTGGTTTTCGTGCCGATGCTACATCGGGCAAGCGTCTTGCTGTTTCGAACGACAAACAAAATATGAGCCTGGACACGTGATCGTGAATCGTTGGTCTGTGCCACACGGCGGCGGATTACAAGAGGTTAGAAACGCTCGCATGTTTTAATCGAGAAGACGCTGATTGTCCCGCGGCGAAATGGATTTCTCCGGGAACAACGTTCTCCAGGGAATCCTCCCTCAGTTCGCGGAGCTCACGCCCCGATCCATTCCGGATTCCGTTCCGAAATTCACCGGCGCCGAGAACATTCACGACGAGCAGATCACTGTTTACACCACTACTGCCGGCCAGGGTCCACAGAAGCAGACTTTGTTGGTGAGATTCTTTTAACACCGTTCTGTTAACGGGGTGGACTCACGTTTCCAGGATTGCAAAGACGGGGTTTTTCAGTAGTCAAAAGCGCTAGATAAAAGATCAATCTAAGTCGCAATCGCCCTCAAAAGTCCTATTTTTATGTTTACGAAGCGTAATTTGCATGTTTTGGAAGCATACAGCTGCTCATGTAGCTATTTTCATAAAGCTGCAACAGCTACATGTTACCGAACAATGCAAATTACGCCTCGTAAATGTAAAAATAGGATTTTTGAGGGTGATTGCGGCCTAGATTGATCTTTTATCTAGTGCTTTTGACTACAGAAGAACCCCATCTTTGTAGAAACGGGTCTACCCCCTTAGCACATTGAGTACAGTGCTCTAAGTTTGGCTAACCCTATCTTACTCCTTGGGATTGCAGGTGAACTCAGCAAACAAATATGCAGGACCAATAATCGCCTGGCCAGATCCGAACACTCTGATGCAGTTCTGCGAGAAGCAAGGCATCCAGACGATCAATATTCCTAACTACAATCAAAACAATTCGATCATAGGTGTCCAATCGAATAGTTTGCCTGTGAGAATAGTACCTAACTTGTACTTGCCTTCTACCTCTCAGCCAGAGAACATTAAAACAGAGCTACAGACGAGGACGGAAACCGAGGCCAAGACGTCCGTCATGGTACTATATTTTTCTGTCAGACACATACATTTGTAACTGCGCTTGGAATAAGGAATGTAACGATTTCAGCAAGAATCTCAAGTTCAGCTGCAGCAGCAGAGCACCATGGCTGAATATTTCCAGAAGTTGCAGGCCACCACACTTCCGCTCACGTTGCAACAGTTGATCAAATTGCAAACAGAACAAACGAAAAAGGAGAAACCAGAAGAGGAGAAACCAGACCACACTCAGAATAATATTTTGAACATTCCCAGCGTTCCGGTTTTCAGGAATAACCAGCTACAGAACGGTGCTGGCTTCATGAACACGGATCAGATGACATCAATCAGTCTGAACGATCTGAACGTGCACGTGGAAAGCCATCAGGAGAACGAGAACACAGTGCAGAGTATAAAAGTGGAGCAACAGGTCCAGACGGGTTCTCCTAAGACTGAGAAGAAGATGAAGTTTAGAGCTAAGACTGGGGAGATTAAAATCAGCGTCGGGCTCGACGGCTCGACGTTCTATTGTTGTCCTGAGTGCAACCTTGCGTTCCAGGACAAGACGGAAATTGAGCACCATATCCAGGCTCATATACAGGTGTGTATCACAAATGGTTAAAAATATTTTTAGCGCCCCCATGAACGTAGGGTGGGAAAATATGATATTGGTTACAGGAACGCAAGTATCAATGCAAAGAGTGCGGCGCAATGTTGAAGAGGAAAGAGCACCTCGATCAGCATATGCGTGGCCACTCGGACGAGAGGCCATTCAAGTGTCCCGTTTGCCAAAAAGCGTTCAAAAGGAACGAGCACTTGACCAGGCATTACGTGATCCACTCCGGCGATAAGAATTTCACTTGCTCGGTGTGCCAGAAGGCATTCTCGAGGAAGGACCACCTGAACAAGCATACTCAAACGCATTTAGGGATCAGGAGGAATCGAACCAAGAAGGATTCCTTCTTCGTGGAGCAGAAGGAGTCCTTCGAGAAACCGAACGATGCTGGCTTGATGCCAAAGCAAGAGGTGACCTTGGTTCTGAAGGACGGGTTCATGAAGCAGGAACCAAGCTTTCTGCAGTACATTCAGAACCTTCAGAAGGATCAGAATCTGATACACACGTTCTCCTCGTTCAAGGAACAAGCGATAAAAGAGGTGAATGGCTTGCAGCAACAGGCCGTTAACATGAACGAGATCCTGCCTCAGAACACAAGGTACTTAATGCCATCTTAGTCGTAAGTCGAACCGATATGTAAGTCCAAAGCAATAAAGGCTGTTTACGAAGTGTGTCAAGAGGTTAGCACAAATAGAAAATTTGTTAGACACATTAGGAATTGAAGAATACTCTAGGACTCGAAAGAAAAAAGATTTTCGGGACTGCAGCACCGTGTCGGGTGCAGTTGAAAGAATTTTCTCATTGACGTAGGACGACGGAAATTCGAAAGTACACGGCGACTTGGTGGCCAGCCATTTTTCCTCCCGCTGGGGAAACTGTTGCCATGATATTTTGCAATCCACTGGACAATTAGTATTCCGTGAACAGTACCTAAAAATTTGTATTCTTAGCGGATGCACGCTGAAGTAACAGCTACGAACTATGGCTAACGGGGGGACATGTTCACAACTGCATTGTTGCACAAGCCGGTTTTGTTGGAAATCATAGATGATATTATTGAAAATTCTTTCCTGAAACGTTTGTATGCTACTAAATTCTCCAAATTGATTCTACACTCTCTCTCTCTCTCTCTCTCTCTCTCTCTCTCTCTCTCTCTCTCTCTCTGGTCTCCCAGATAAATTAATAAATATTTTTATTCCCTTCGAGGACTGTTTTCCAATGTTGACAATGGCAATGTGTTACTTTGCGAGTTCCATTACTTGCATGAGATTCACACTCGACTGCTTAATACTTTATCTACTGGAAGCTACTCGATAGTCCTTAGAGGTCCAACAATCTTTTAACGAATTATTCGGTAGTCATAGAAGTTTTATTCCTAAGAAACAAATTGCCTGAAGTAGCCTAACAATTTCTCTTGAAGTAATCGTTCGAAAGTTAATGTTAATGGATTTCGGTGGTTAAAGTGTTAAGTTGCATCCGGTACTTGCGCGAAAGGGGAAGAGATCATTTTTGTATAGATGCACATCCTCCGTTCTATTTAAATTAGCGTTAAAGAAAATAGTTTCTTTGCTGATTCTAGTCTACGGTCACAACTACGATCAAATAGAGGTCCACAGGGGTATCTCAGTAGAACCTCTGTGGATCGCGTTCGCTCGAACGAAAACACTTACAGCCAATCTGCCATTAGGATAACAACTTCTCGAACCGAGTACCAATAGCAAGTAATAGCATACTGTCTATTATCGTCGTTATACAGTTTGTAGAATAATTCTGTACATAAAATAAGATACAATTTTTACCTGAAAGAGACTCGGTAGGTACGTTGTTTGAACTTGATCTCTGATTCGTCCGTGTTCATCTTTAGCAAGAGAAGCGTAGCGCGTGTTCTTCTTTTTTTTTAGGTAAGCGTTCGCGTCCTCACTCATTATGTTTTAATTTGATCTTCTACTTTTTAGCTTTTTCATGCGCGGCTTCTTCCGTATCGTTTTCAGTATTCCCGCACGTTCGTTTTTCACATCCTCGTCGCTTTCCATTCAACGCAAAAGCAATAGGAATTTTTTTCGTTGACCAAAGTGAGTCGTTCGATCATTCATTTCGTAAGCAATTCGCCACTCGTCATCTATTATTTTGTAACCAAAGTTCGAGAAACGTGCTCAAGTCACGGTCCTCGAGGTTTAACCAAAGAGTATGGTTTTGGTTAAATAATAATCGTTTTTTAATTGTATAGTTTTCGTTTTTATATATTTAGGTTTCCTCATCGAGAGTTCCCATTACTTTTGCATCCCTCTATTCTTTATCGCTCCTCCAGAATTGTGCATGAGAGAGTTAATGTTTTTCGTTGGCCTTCGCGAATCACTCCGAAACATTCAGCGAGTACATATGAATTGTAATACATGTATCTCGAACGATAAAATTGCTCAAAATTCATTCGGTAGCGAGAGCTGAATCGCGTTTTCGATAAATTAATGCTAGCTACACCGCTGACGATTGTCTTCGGCGATTTAAGGGTACGAGTGCAATGATACTGCGATATCATCGAAGTGTACTCGCATCCTAAGTCGACAGAATATCGGTAGAACGGTAGCATTTGCGTTCGAAAAACATTTCTTGACTAACCGCGTCGTCTACGATGATATGGTGGCTTCGACGTTAGTTTTAAATCTTCGGAATACACTCTAGACTATAACACATGTGATTGCGTTCGGCTCTGACAAAAAAGAAACCTTTCAAACGTCTGCTAGGTAAACTTTAGAACAAATGGCGCTAACACGAGACTCGGGAGCCACGTTTTAATAGAACCAAAGACTTTGAATGTACGAGGTATAGCAGTATTTTAACTCCTCTTCCTAAACTTCTTTCGTCCTCTCGGTTCCCTTAACCCAGGGCCACGAACAAATCTTGCAACGAATCTCGGGCGAATCTTATCTCTCTCTCTCTCTCTCTCTCTTCTTCACCTGGGTTAAGGGAACGGCGTTTACCTTCTGGATAATGTTAGTGAATTACAGTTGTAAGATTTCAATGCTCACCGCGGTGAACGTCGCGCGTAAGGCGATACAATGATAAAGTATTTTAACAAGGAACTTGCATTTACAATAAGGTGTTACTCGACGGAACAATTGTTATTGTATGATAAACAATGATTGCCAAAAAAGAAAATACGAAAAAAAGAGAGAAGAAGATTAAACAAAAGGTAACACATGTATTTTTCAGACCAAGATATTTTTGAATAAAATAAGTGTAAAGAATCTGTCATCGTGTTTATTCCGCTCAAGGATTCGCAGGCTGCAACGCTTGATCCTGGTCCTGCAGGAGGTTGGAATCTCCCGAGAAATCCTATACAAATCCTAGCAAAGAAAGGATATTCATTCTCCGAGGGGCAAATCAGGGAATTAAATCCAAGTCTGTCGTGTGAGATGTCAAGTTAAAGGAAAGATTCTACAGAAAGGTATCAATTAGAGGTGCAGGTTATCAGATCGAGTGCTGGTCGTCAAGGTAGACTGCGATATATTTCAAGTACAAAATTTCTCGTGCTCCCGCACAAGTTAATTACAATCAATTATTCGACGCCGTGGTATTAGTATAAATAGCTCTGGCGAGTTTGGAATAGACGCCATAAGTGATTCCGAGGAGCGATCCGAGCCAATCGACGAGGTGTCTGCTGATGGTAACGGGGAACTGTAGACCGGGTTTCGGGGTGATGAATTCCACCTCGGTCTTCTTGTCTCCTTCTTCATGTTCGAATTCCAGCGGGCCTAAAGGTTCCAGTTGGTCCAGGGGTTGAATATCATTCGCCCAGTCGTCGTTCATTAAACGAAAGACGTGTTCGTGTCGAGGCTTCTCGGGGACTTCGATCTTTTTCACCGAGTTCTCTTCAGGCATTCGATTCGACCAGATCGTCTTCAAGGCGTCGACGTCCGGATCCGATGCGTCCTTCAATTGAATTTTCTCTACGTTGCTTGCGTTTTCCGGTTTTCGGAAAACGAAGTCGTAGGTTGCTCGCAATTTCCCCAGGAGCCGATCCAACGGCTTCGTCTCGTTACTGGGGCGCTGAGGGTACTCCACGGGCTCCTGGACCGGAAACAGCTTTGTTATCTGCGGCTTCGATCGCGCGGTTCCCGCGAGGAGCTGCTGAAACACGCGGATTTGCGTTCGTTATTGAAATTGGCATCGTCAGGCTTCATTTCGGGACAATGGTGGAGCTGAAGGGCTCCCGCTCGTCATTCCCGCGCGAAATTGGGTCGCGTTCGACCCTTCACCTCCCGCGAATCGACTTTGATAGATTAATTATATAGTACTTCGGTGGCTGCTCACGGTTCTCGATTTTTGGGAATTTAATGGATATAAAACGTCTCCATTAATATTTCCGATTGCGTAATCGGTCCGTAAGTGATACACATTTTTACACTCGGAATTTTTAGGCAGGGAGAGAAGTGGGATCGACAAACGGCAGCACTTTGAAGGAAACGTCGTTCTTCTGTTTCCTTTGTCTGCCATCGATTTAATTACTTGAAATGCACTGCCCGGAGACCAACTTATCGTCCGACTGCTGGAATTCTCCCCGGAGAACTCACCCCCGGATAGGTGTCCCAGATATCTTCGATTAATCGTCCACTATTTGTCAGCGCGTCAATCAAGCTGCACATTAAATCTAACTAAATTAAATCGCACGCGTAATGGATGAAGTCCGACGTGCTCCGAATATTAATACTATCGACGAAGTGTTTGTACGAGAGTCTCTCCGAAGAACAACGGAGTTTATTCTATACGGAGAAAGTCGAGCATCGGTGAAGTGCTTCGACAGAAACAATTTAAAAGTCGTTTATTAAGAATTTAATATGCGTTCTCGATGTATTTTGGAATGATCGAGGCCTGAAATTAAAGGGGAAAGTTTGCACGTTAAACTAAAGAGATTCGCTGAACAATTCGCTGTGAGAGCACCTCTACAAATTGTACAAAAAATTCGGGATCAAAAACTATCTGATCGTCCGCTGAATTTCCAGACAGATTTGAATAAAGCATCGCGATCACAAAGACGAATTAATTGAGGACGATGATGGCACTTACGCAGAGAAGCCAGAGCGCCAGAAAACGCGTGCCCATGTCACCCGCTCGATTATTCCTTCCGATGGTGGCAGAAACGAACGACTGAAGGACCCATTGATTTCAAAATCCATTTATACCGGCTCGGTGTTCAGCGGCGTAATACCGCGAGGCCTTCGGTTCGACGACTCGTGCCATTCCCATTGTTTTTCGTCTACGCCTTTGCCCCCCACACGAAACCATTGACACAGAATTGCTTAACGATATATCGCTATTCGAGGCACGTAAACGGCAGCTCGGTGGCCAGTGTCCACCCATATTGTCCCAGCAATAAACAATATCGCCTGCGATCGCTCGTTGGGTCAAGGTAGATCACTGAAATTCGCGGAATTTTCGACCGAGAGCCCGACATTCGAAATCTACTCGCAATATCCATCCTGTACCACCATAATTGACACGGATAAACGATCTTCCATTGGACGTTCAAACGTTCGCGATTCGTGAGTCAACCTCGTTGTATTCGTAATCGATCCGAGTTGCGAGGATCGTCGCGGTTAAATGAAGTCTACCGGCTGATCGCATGAATCATTTTATTAGGCGCTAATTATACATGCTGTCTGACATTTCAATCCGTTGATCAATGTCTCATCCGAAATTAAAGAAAGTCGTCGATCGATGAGAACTGAGAGAGATCCCGAGCAGGATCAAGGACGCTGATCGATCAGGGCGAGTATCTTAAAGGTAACAGGGGCCTCAGATCCCTGCTGAGAAGGCTGGAAGGATCGTCCAGGTCCTTGACAGCCTGCGTGGTTCTAGTTTTCGCGTCCTCTCTCGTCAGCTCGTCCCGTTCCAAGATTTTCTCCAAGATCTTCCTCAGTTGCGGCGCGACGCCGCCCTCCGCGGACGTCTCCAGGGTGTTCAACACCTCGTCCGAGTAGCCTGTGTACTTGCCGAACCCTTGTTTCCTGGCGTCCTTGCTCAGGGAGTCGTAGAGGTTCGCCAGTTGCTGAAGAGTCGCGCTCGGCGGCACTTTCGCGCGTCTTAAGTAGCTGGTTAGGCTCGGCCTCGGCACTTGTGTCACCCTCTCACCTAGCCGCGTGAATCTACAAAGAAACATCGGATTTAAGTTGCTCTGAGACTTCATTCCAGCCTCTCCGACCGAGATATGCTATTCAATTGCGCCAGGCATTCTACACGTTCAGTGTTTCTCCTAATTACCTTGACCGACCTATCTACTCTATCTAGTGCACACTTTATATTTATTGTTTCCGAATTCTACTGACCTGTTCTCGTCCTCCTCGTCTTCCAGGGTCTCCATCTTCTCCACGGAGACGCCCATAGCGCTCTTCGACTCCGCAATAATCTCATCCGCAAGTTCCGAAGCTGTGGGCCTCACGAGCCCGTACACTTCCTGCACCACGCTGTCGATCGTCGGCTCTTTCTTCTTCTGCTCGGCCCCGATAGATCCCGAACTCGAGGAGTCATCTATCGATCCTGTGCTAGCTTCCGGAACGATCGAGGAGGAGTCGAGCTCATGATCTGCCTCGGGAAGCTCCTCGTTTGTCTCCTGCACAGAGTGCTCCAGTTCCGGCGCCTCGTAATTAGTCTCTGGCGTGGCGTAGTTTGCTTCTGGTGTTTCTTCGTTCACTTCTGATGGCTCTAAGATTGACTCCGGGGGCTCTTGGGGGCTTGAACTTGTTTCCGTAGGCTCCTGATGGCTCGAGCTGGTTTCCAACGGCTGCTCGTCGCTTAGGCTAGCTTCCGGAAGCGCCGGATGATTTAAGATGACCTCTGGGAGCCCCAGATGGCTCAGGATAACATTTGGTGGTGGCAGCTCTTGGTAGCCTGCGCTAGCTTCTGGTTTCTGATCGCTGAAGCTAGCTTCCAGTACCTTGGTTATATTTTCCACGCGATTCGTCGTTTCCTCCATAACCTCCGAGGTTTTATCTTCCTCCTTATCCTCATCAGCCTGTCCAGTCGTTGCCCCCACAGTAGTTGAAGACACCTTCTCGCTCGATTCGGGAACGCTGATCGGCGTGGTGCTGCCGATCGCTTCTCGCCTGTCGTCCGATTGGGCCTGCTTCAGTTGATCCACCGCGTGAAATATCACCTGCGTCATTAAATCGTTAATTAAAAGCATCCACCATGAACGCTCGTGTTTCTTTTTGCCATGTTATACACAGAAAAGGTTAATAGAGTTGCTCCTCGCGAGAACGATAATATAATACTCGTCGGAATTGCTCGCGCGCATGAAGCGCCATAAATCTCCGCGACCAGCCGGTCCCGGCCCGGCCGAGAGCTGGTGCGTGATTAAGGCTCATTTAATTAAGCGTGGCTTACCTGCATGGCCGCGGGCAGATAGGCATCCGAGTACACGGGCTTCGAAAAAGCTGGCGGGCTCCTGACTGCGCCGCCCATAGCCTGCGGGAACGTCGGCCATCAAAAATAGAACACAATTCACTCGAAGCTGCAATGTTAGATCGTGAACAAAATTCTACGAATTTTTCGCGTTAACCTTCCGAAAATTAGAAGTTCCTGCCAACCTGATCCGAACGCTAGCAATTTCCACTGAGAGTAGATCGTTTGCATTTATGACAAAATAAACAGTTTTATTCTAAACGAAGATCTGCAGTCGAAAATTCTCGAAGATCAATGAACACCAGGAGATTCTGCAAGGTTGGGCTCACCTGATGGGCCAGGAGGACCACGAAGAAGCCGCGAACAGCGTTCATGACGACGTCCCTCGTACTCACTAACCACCAAAAGCCTGTTGCTCTCGAGATCAACTGGACACGACTCGGTCCTTTCTCCGACTCAAAATCCGAGATGGACGGCAAATCGACGTTCGATTCGGCTAACGGACAGTCCCATCAGGGTCCGGTGTCGTTTCCGAGCTGGTTTGGTCCTCGACTCTGCGACAGGAGCGGTCGGTTCGATCTCTGATCGGCAACTGGCCAGCGGGGACCGGTCGAAAACACGCGGAACCCTCGGATTCCTCGGGTTTTCCTTGAACGTGTCTCGAATGTCTCGATCCGCGAGATCTCGGGCGAGCGTTCGCACGGGACTGGACAGAAAAGTCGGGTCGTAACGGTTCCAGACTCGTCCTCGGCGCCGCAACGCCTATATTCGATGCGGTCGCGTACGCGAACCGTGCAGGAGTGCTAATCGCAGGCCGACGAAGACGCAGCTAACCGATCCGAGCTCTCGTGACACTTAAATCAAGCCGACGATCGGTATGCCGACCGTGTCCCTGAACCCGGACGATCGTTTCCCGCTATGCAGCCAGTTTTGCGGATGTCCGACTCCGTTTATGGCGGAGCTCCTTCATCGGAACCGAACGACCGGTTCGCCGATCAAGTAACCACCTTTCGCTGATGCGTAAGACGTCTTTTATCTCTGTACAATCTACCTTCGGGTTGTTCATCTAAATATTTAGGCAAATTTTATTTCAAGGTTCCCGAGGATCCAGTCCCCGGATGATCGCGGAGGGAGATTGCTGAGGCGGAGTGGAATTGAAAAGGGAAAAATAAGATGGCGGTCCAGAGGAGGCACGCGATTGGGACTTTCGTTCTCGAAAGACCTGCGACCTTGTCCAAGGCCACCGGTAACGACTCAACGGAGAGAGGAAAAGGAAGGTGGGACTGCATCCTCAAGGCGATTCAGTTATGGAACTCGGTTGGACACAATGTAGGGAAAAAAGCGGACCGGTTCTCGGCAGAGATCGTTTCGTTCCTCTTAATACGGTTTACAGCTTTATCTCTTCCTCTCTCTCTTTCTGCCACGCTTTGAAATGAATCAAATTAACGCCTCGCCTGTTTGTTCTAGGTCCGTTCAAAGTCAACGCGTTTGTCTCGCCCGAAGAGCACTGATGACACGTTTCCCGGGCCGGAAAAACGTCCGGCTACACAGCGTCGTTTAATTATTTCGCCCGATATGAAGGATCCTTTAAATCTGCCTCGTCGAAATGAACACGTTGTTCGATGCTAACATACGTGTTCTAACATGCCCCGTGAGATTCAATTAAGCCTGGTCAATGAGAACAGGACTGCAAAATACAGACTCGTTACGGCGTTTGACCTGTCGATTCTTTTCTGCAGGTAATTAATTTAAAAATCGGGTAACATGTTTCCGCACGTTCTGACACTTCGAGTGCCAGCTCGACAGCCTCGATTAAGATAAAAGTAATTTACGTAAACAGTTAAAATGTGTCACACTGAAAGCACGCTCTGAATTGCATGTCGCAGCTCCTAATCAACTTCGCTCGACAGAATAACGCCACGATTCATTTACATATTTCGACGAATACCGTCTCCCACTTGTGGCAGACGTGGCACTCGAAATGTTAAAGCAATACTGACTACTGTTGGTCTGCCGACGCCGCTGTGCTGCATAATCATTCATATTTGAATAGTTGTCTTGAGAGTGTGCTGCAGCTAATCGAACGTGATTGCATTATGCAGAGCAGTGGAAAATTCCAGCCTCTCGAATCAGAGTCAACTATCAGACAAATGTGGCAGATCTTTCTGCAAACATTTTCATTGCGACAAACTGAAGCGAAATAGAAATTGTTTTAATGTTTTCTACTGCTCCAAATGACACCTACTCATTGTGATGGCTGAAAAGTGAAACGAAAGCGTTGCGCACACGTTTCCAAGACTCTCAGTGTTACCCAGGTGGACGATCGTTGGATTTGGTAATTCCGTCGTTATCTGCGAGACATGTGGGCACCCCCATACGATAAAGAGCACGCCAGGAAGCGGTATATATCGAGCACTGCATTCACGTGCCGCGGAAATTCCGTGGAGCTTCTGGTGACGCGTTTCCTCGAGCCAGCAACGAACAACTGTTTCCAAGAGGATCGTCGCGATGCCGTCCATGTTGATTTTCTTGCTCGTCCTGACGGTAACGTTCCGTTCAGCCTCATTGATTCTGAAAACGGTGGTGCGCAGTTCATGAATCTTTTATTCGAATTTCCAGGCTGTCGGGACATCCTCGAAACCTGTGGATCAGTCCGACGACGTAATCGACGAAGGAATCCACTCGAGCGAGGAAAATGGCGATCAGGATACTTCTGTCCTCCCTGCCATCGTCGCGACCGTCACCGAGAATGTGAGTGTTGAATTTTTATCACTAGAAATCCTTACATAGAATTCTTGCAGCATGGTTATACTTTCGAGTCGGTCTTTGATCTGCCAATGATCATTGTGGGGGCACATTGGTAGATTTAATTTGCAAGAGATAGATTTTAGAAAATGGCCCGATTATGGCCCGATTTGCAGGCCACCGTATCGAGCACATTGAAGCCGAACCTGCTCTCCTGGTTCCTGACTCCACTGTCGCAGAATTTGCAGCTTTCGCCACAGTCGTTCATTCGGGACCGTATTGTGCAGTTGAAGGAGACTCTGGGGAATCTTAGTGGGGCCCAAGGCGAACGCGGGCCTGATCGTGGCAAGCAGCTCGGGCCCGGGAACGGCTTGCTGCAGGTGTCAGGCGCGAATGATGGTGGGTTTTACACGAACCGACTGGAGCCAGCTGGGTTTTTCGGCGGAAATGGCTGGCTGGCGAACAAGGGCGGCATTTTGGGAGGTCCGGGGGCCATTTTGTCAACTGGTAGCATCCTCACGGACTATCCCTCGCCGTACAGAAGGAAGTAAAGATGGAAATCGACGAAGGGAAACGCGTTGCCGTTGAAGAAAAGCGAAATGTCGAGAGGAATTTCGTTTATCAGCAGCGAAACGGCTATGGTAGGAAGGTAAAAGGATCAGCCCGGGTGAATACGGAGCGTGTAACGTCGATATTAGATTCCCCTCCCTTTTTTCTCTCTCTCTCTCTCTCTCTCATCCGCTCTCTCGCTCCCTTCTTATTAGACCAGCAGGAAATGTCGACGGTCGCTCGAAACGCGTAAACTGCGGGCTCTATGCATTCACTGCGAGCGCGAAATTTTGGCAGCGAACAGCCCCGAGAATCCTTTGTTCCATTCGCCAGCCAATGAAACGCTTGTTCCAACGGTTCCAGCTCGGTTTAATAGAATTCTATGGTCGCGTAGGTGTCCGCGGTTTGGTTCTAGAAATTCGTGGTCGTTCTCCCATTGTTTCCCGCCGCTGTTGGATTTTTTTTTCCGGAAAAAAATGGTTTTGTTTTTTATCTGATCACTTCACGTGGTCCTTTCGAAACACACGTGGGTGGAAAAATTTTCGAGGTACCTCTCGCGAAATTATGGGAACTGTCAAGCGTTGGACGTCGATCGATAATCTTGCGCTCTTTATTGCTTCCGACGGGCCGTCTGCTTTTTCCACGATCGAAAATAGATTTGGCCGGTAATACTCTTTGAGCCCTCTGGAATCGGGGTGTGCACGAATTTTCATGATATCTTGAAAATTATGGACGTTACGACGTTTGGAAGCCGAGCGTGGGCGTCGATCAAAAATCCACGGTAAAAATTGGATTGATTTTTTGCCGAACTATTTTCTCCGAACGTTCTCGATTTGGTGTGTGCCAGACTTTTCACGATGAAATTATGGAAGCTACGACGAAGAATTTTGTAAATAGCTTGAAAATTATAATAGTTTAATATGCATTCAATCCTTCCCCTCTTCTAAATAAATTCACGTTCGATCCACATTATACATCCTGTAAGATAAGCTTTTATATTCAAATAATAGAAATAAGGCCTCCCCTGTATTAATTTTTTAATTCTTCGGAAATTAAATAATTAACCGAAGGTGTCTATCTTTTCGCGAGGTAAAAAATAGTTCAGCAGTTTGAGGAACTATTGGACCGACTTACGGCAATTTGTGCGAGAATGGCCAATTTCTGCGGCCCTGGGGAGCGATTTCGCGCGTTCCAGGGAGGAGATAGCCGCGAGCGTGACTGCGAGATCGATTTCTATTGTTTTGAATGGAATTGCGGGCGAGTTATTCGGGGACGCGTTTTGCGGAGAAAAGGGGTAATTTTTGGTGGTGAAAATTCTCGCAGCTTCCGGCTGGAATGGCGTTGTTCGCGAGGATACGCGCGTCGATATCAAAGTTTTAACGAGCTGTCCGCGGTCCTCTTGTTTCGAGCGGCGCGGCTTCGGTGCTCGGTGCTCGGTGCACCTCTCGGCTCCGGCCGCGATTTCCATAGGATACCAGGCTTTGTGGGCCGCGACGCATCACGGGAAACGCGCGCATCGCTCCCGAGGATCAATTTCGGGCAAGTTCTCATTAGCAGAAGCGGCTCTAAAGCACGTGAAATAAGTCTAACTTTGAGAATTTTCTATGGGGACGTAACGAAACAAATGAGAAATCTATTTACAGATATTTATTAAACATTTTTCCATAATATTTTTGTTATAAGAGAACAATAAAGCAAGAGCATCGAAATTAGCAGCCGGTGCATCGAATGCGGAGTGAAATTGCGGTAAATTCTCGAGTATCTTGCATTCAGCTATTTTTGAAACATTTTTACGTGTTATGAACGCGCACGGCTCCGCGGTGTAATTATCATCAACGAAATAATGGACGCGTAGGAGAAAATACGAGCTTAATGAACTCCGGGCATTTCTTCCCAGCTCTTTCATTAATACTGTATTTAATAATGTACCGTGTACGAACGATTCATTGCCTCGAGAATATAATTCTACCGGGCTCGCAACATTTTACGCGATTCCACCCACGTATATTCCCTTCCAGTTTTTAAACTCGACACGGACAGGACGGTTTTATTGGCCCTGTCTTCCGTTACCCTTTCCTGATCCGCGAGCACGCGGCTTGCGAATATTATACCGTTTTTACCGCGCGACAGTCGCGACATTCCTTTTGCGCTGCTCGATGCAGTATTAGCTACCCGAATGTAATTACAATTATTTAAATTTCGAAACGTATAAAAATGGATCGGACCTCAATTTTACGAAGGAAACATTTTAGCGAAGATATTTTTCAATGGGAAATTTTAGCTGTTTACGCTTACGTTCCAATGTTCATTTCGTTAATGAAATATAACGAGATAAAAATACAGTCGCAAAAGTTCTTTCCACACCGCACGATGCACCGGTTGAATTATACGCGATTAGAATTATTTGAATTCAGAATATAAAAATGGAACGGACTCCAATTTTATTACGGCAGAAGGAAACCGAAGATAAAATAACGAATGTGGGCAGAGATATTCGCCGGTATGAAATTTCTGTTTCCTCGCGGAAATTCATTATACTAATTCGCTCGTTCCGCAATGGCCGACGCGCGGTGATTACACGAAGTTTACCTTGCGTCGCGTGACAAACGGCGACGTCTTAATGACGTACGCATCAATCGATACCCGTGATCACGTATGTTTTCCAACGGTTCCAAGGGTTCTGACTTCATCGGAATTTCATCAGGAACGAATCCCCAGTCGCTTGTTCGCCATTCGAAATCACACAAATATTCTCTCACAATCATCGGAATTAGGACTACTCTGTTGTTATTGCAAATAGGCTTACTTAAACATTTTTCTTTTTAAATATTGCATTGTCATCCAGTTCTGAGCTATGTTTGAAATTTCAAGTCTCTAGCTCATCGGGAAGTTAGTTTAAAATAAATTGCAAAAGTACCAAACAAACAGACAGACAGACAAAGAAAGCGAGCTAATAAAAACGTGGTAAAATGGGATCAATCTTACGTTAAAGCAAACAATTTTGCATAAAGCAACCAAAGAAGAATTTGTTTCTGTCAAAAAATGTTCGCATTGATTGCAGGACACAGGTGCCGAATAAAAATTGTATTCTTCTTTTAATTATTCTATTAAACTGAAACGAATACATTGATGTTCATAAATATTTTTAACATGTCCACTGCTTTAAATCGTACGTGTCCATTTTTGTCATAAATGCATAAAGTCCGCAGTCTAGTGATGAGTGAGTTGCAAACATTTTTGCCGCGACTGCATAATATGCGAATCCTGGTGATAAATTGTTCAGAATTCTCCGGTAAGGTTGATGGTTGGTTTAAAAGGCCGGGCCCTTCAATTAGAGTGAAAACGCGGAAAAAGGAGACTCGGAGAGTGGTCTTAATACTGGGGGCAGAAGCTTGCGAATACGCTTCGGTCGTAATGGTCCCGGAAGTTCCGCCGAGTCAGGTCTGTTCCGCTACTTAGCCTCGCGAGTAGGTACGTCGACGGATTAGCCGCGTTACGTACAGAAACGAAGACGCCACCGTCTGTCATTATCGCGTGGAATTAGCGGGGAGTTAGACAGCCAGCTTGCTGCTCGCTGCCCTGGAATTTGCTTGCATCGCCTGCAGTTGCGTGTGCATCCCGCGCCGCAATACTGCGTCGCAAATTTCGCGCCCGCGACACCAGCTCTCCGCTCCCAGGATTATTCACACCCGAAGCTGTAAGCTTCATCCCCTTGCTCCATCATTTTCCATGCGTCTAGAATGATTATGGATATATGTATAACTGCAGATCATTTACCCCTTTGCTCCATGATTTTCCATTATGGATATATAAATGCAGATCGTTTAAAGATCATTTTTAACCCCTTGCTCCATGATTTTCCATCCAGAATAATTATCGATATATATCTATAAATGAGGATCAGGTGAAATCGTGCCTCTAACCCCTCGCAGTATGATTTTCTGTACATCTATAATAATTGAACCCGTATTCGATGGTTATGATTTTCTGGAGAGTTTTATTAAAAAATGTTCGTCAACATCTCATTCATGAAGAATGCAGAGCCTGTGATCTGTGCATTTGCAACTAAATCGTTCAACTGAGAATATATATATATATCTGTATCCGCACGAATTTATTTGTTGACGCGGGCTCGAGGCTCCCGGCGCCATTTTTACGGAGCCAGTTTGACACAATGGCGATTAAATTTCCCGCTTGAGCGCATTATGCAGCAATAATGTGGTGGATATATTTCGCTAAATAAATAGACCTCGCCGGGTAAAGAGTTGCGTATTCGTATTTTCGGAAGATGCAGATCGCTTCGACTTGAGATGTATTTTTGGAATGCGTTTAATACCCGCGGCGAGAACGTGGCAAGTTTACGGAAATTTTCACCTATTTTTGTCCGAGGAAAATCGACCCCTGTGTGTGGGTACATTTCTGAGGAGAAGAGCTTCCCTACTCGAGGGCTGTAAGACACCCTATCCCTTCGAGCGGGCAGTGTTGACAAATTCGGAGTGGTCGCCTTCTACAGAGTGTTCCATAACCTCCTACCCAACTCTTTCGACTCAAAACATTTTTTTTCGATTTCATATGAAACTGATCTTAGTTTTATTCGCCCATCGAAAAGTTGAATTTTCAGCGAACTATTGAATAAAAATAAAGGCAACGTAAACAGTCTGAAGGTTGATACGACAATTTTTGAAAGGTTAATTCATCAATTGAGATATTCGATTGGTCACCTGATAATTTTTGCAAGGGGCTGGTAGTTCTAGTGTGAACAATAAAATAATTGTTGATTGAAAACAGCTCGGATCAGGGGCCAGGGATGATTCGGGGTTCCCCGTGCCACGAGTTATTGAGGCTCCTGTAGATAGCAGCCCTATTTATCGCGACGGGGATGGGGGTGGGAGAGCGAGTTGGTGGGGGGTTGGAATAAAACGATTCAGCGTACGGGGAGCGGAGACTCAGTCGATCGAGCGACGCGGCCGCGGATGGTCGGTTGTTGATCTATCTTCTAGGAACACACGACGAACGTGCGTTCTCGATCGTGGTCGAACAATAAACTAGTGACGACAGCAAATTAAACAAGAAAATAAAATAGATTACCAGAGAAATGTTCGTTCTCTTTAAAAGTTCTTTTCCGGTTGCGTTCCATTTTCCGTTTGTGACTGGCTAAACTGGGTTGATCGACCGCCTCGATCCCTTTCCCTTTTGACCGCTAAAGGGTCTCGTCTCGTTTTCGCTTCAAGGAGAGTTCGAAGGATGATCGAGGCTTGGGGTTGAACCTGCGACACACACCAGCCATTTCGTCTTCCACCGGTAGGCAGAGCTCTCTGTTTGTTATTGTTTTTGCGGGCCACGTGTTCTGCCGTTCTGCACCCGTCTGATTTTATTTCGTGCAAGGCCAGACAAGGATCCTTTGTTACGGCGAACCTTCTCCACTGTTTTATTATCCCTGTCTGGGAAATATCGTTGGAAAAATTGCCAGTCGTTTTTCATTTCGGAATGAATATACTGGAAATAACAAATCGCTTCCGCTGTGTTATTACTTTTATTTTGGCAATATTACACGAAGTGAAATCGATTATGTGTTTGGTAAATATAATGTACCGGAAATACCAATTCGTTTCCACCGTTTTATTGCATTTCATTTTGGAAACGACATTTTTATGTTATATTTTTTATCATATTATATTTTTCTGTCAATAAAAATGACGTTTCCAAAATAAAATCTGTTATTTCCAGTACATTCGTTCCGTGAGAAAAACGACCGACACTTTTCCCTACGATATTTTACCCCCCGGACGGGGGGTAATAAAACAGCGGAAAAGGTTTTTCTAGCGAAAATAATGTGTGGAAAAATAAGAAATTCCTGCCGTTTTTATTTCTTTTATTTTGGAAATCTCGCTGGGAAATCATCATTTTTTTTGCGTGGAAAATACTGTGCGAGAGTTTTGTTTACACTCCTTTAACGTTTCTATTTTATCTCGCGAAATAATTTTATTTCATGCCGAACGCGAGTCTTTGATTAATCGTCTGGCACTCGAATCAATTTGTTCGAATAAAATTGATTTGAACATTTTCACCGGATAAATTGTCTGGCAAATTGAAGAGTCATTTATATCCGGAAAGCATAAGAAAATGTCATTCAATTAAATAACCAGTGATAATTCAACTATTCGGGGGGAAAGCTCTATTCTCTTCTTTGATCGAATGAAAGCACTGCCGATACTTTTAAAGCAACGTCGGTCGTCGGGCAAGATAACATTTTCTGCTGGCCTGTGCCACGTGATACTTTTGACAGAATTTTCACGCTAGGTCGGACACTCCTCGTCAAAAAGATAGCCCATTTAATTTCTCAATGGCCCATGTCAATTTTTACGTTTGTGACGTATAATATCAAAACATTATGAGCTCAGAATATGCAGTTCGTTAAAAATAATTAAAAATACTATAAGGTTTAGTGTGTAACAAAAAAATGGTTTTATTTTAAGAAAGAAATGATAGCACATGTACAATAAGAAAATAATAATGAACATAAATTTTAACTAACAATAATTACTTATCAAACATATATATTTATTTAATAATGGGTACATCCCCCTTTATTTTCTATTACTTCTATTGTACGATTTGGTATCGATTTATATAGTTTTTGGATATAATTTTGACTTAACGTAATCCATTCGCGTACAACTGCATTTTTTAATTCTTGTACGTGTTGATACCGCTTTCCATTCGCGTATACACCGCGAACAAGTTCTGCGCAGCAATTTTCAATAGTATTAAGGTCCGGGGAGCGTGCAGGCCACGGCAAAACAGATATATTATTTTCATTAAAATATGATTGGACCAATCTTGATGTGTGTACAGATGCATTATCTTGTTGAAAGATGTAATCAGGTCCAGAAATGCGCGTTCTGCATGATCAATAATTATTCACTTTGTGAACAAGTGAAAAGAAATTCGATCATCGATAACTGTTTATGAGCGATCGAAATAAATTTCTCTGATCGATAACTGCTTTGAGCAATTTTTTGGACACGAATAACTGTTATTTGTAACCAAAAAGTATAAAAATCGATATTTCCTAATCATTTTGTCCTTCGAATGTTTTTCATTATATTTTGTGTACATTATCTTAAATTTCAGTAATAATCAACTTCTTATTCATGATTTTTAACGTAGATTATAATAACTGTTTTGTTTGGTCCCTGACTGAAACATTGACATAAAGATTATCGCAGGCTTAGTACTTATTTAGCAACATTAAAGGAACACATACCGAAAGAAACTTCTGGGAGAACCTAATGGACAGCAGCAAAAAATTAATTCCTTCGTCGTTAAAGATTAAAAGCGTTGATGGGCAAATTAGAATTCCGTTGCGAAACAAATTAGAATACTACGTTGTTGCCGGACAGGTAGATTGAGCGCTGAATAAAAGATAGATCGCGGAGATATTCCGTAAAAAGAGTTGATTAATATGTAGGAGCCTGTCGTTCGTCGATAAAAGTACCGGCGCTACGAAACGCGATGCGATATTATCTTGCATCGTTGTAAACTTCTTCTACGGGACGCCGTTAATGTTTCGCGTTGTAAATTATACGCTGCATCGATACCTACGCTCCTCCGGCATCGAATCAGAGACATTTGTTGCCGGCGATGGGTTTATTGCTATGGAACTTCATCGCGAACCGTCGCGACGCGGTTGAATGGCGTCTGGGAAATGGCGCGACGTCGTAAAACGCGTCACGGGGATTATAACTTTATTTCGGAAAAGCGATCCGATCGTTTCATTCTTCCCCGTTGCAATCCAAAGCTTTGCCACCGACGCTTCGATTTTTCTTTATCGCTCGAACACAGTTTCCTCGAGTCCTTTTCGCGGATCGCCCCTTTCAAAGCTCCTCTTTCGTGCGACCGTGCTTTTCGGTACACTGTTTCCACCATCAATATTTCCATGGATGAAATAACTGAGAACTGAAATTTTAACGTCCGCGAAATCTTCTCGGCGCCCACGTTGAAAGCGGAGCTCGGATTTCTTGGCTGGCTCCACGGCTAATCCGAAACACCACTAAAAAATTACCATATTACAGTTTCGCCCTTTGCGCATGGTGACGTCTTTGTGACGGCGGCAGAATTATTTTTCTAAAATATTTCTCCTTGGCTTTACTCGTTAAAAAAATAGAATTGAAAGTCGCGAGAAAGAAATATTTTACCACGTTTTTATTAGCTCGCTTTCTTGTTTGTTTGTTTGTTCGGTGGCAAATTTTGCAATGGATTTTAAACTAACTTCCCGATGGGCTAGAGGCTTGAAATTTTAAACATAGCTCAGAACTGGATGACAATGCATTATTAAAAAAAATTTTTTTGGAAAGTCTATCCGTTTCGGAGAAATAACAATTAAATATTTTTAAATCTGAAATTGCTAAAATCCCGAGACTGTTCAGAGAATATGCTCGTTTAATTTTGGGCAGGGGTTGTATTCTTGGAGGAGATAGCGAAAATTTTTAATGAGAAAATAATCTGTGAGTTTACCGGAGCGTTATTAAAAATTGTCGTAGATATGGCGACTCTGTTAGCAATTACAAAAAAGTTCGCTGGGACGAGCGCTTCATAGCGTCGTTACGAGCGACGATAAGGCTTCTACTAAAAAAGTTTACCATTATTGCAATGCTCTCTCCGGAGAACAGCCGGGCAGCACACGCTTCCCTCCGCGTCATAAAAATTTGCAACATAATTTCCGTACGAGAGAATTCTTTCTGTAATCTTGATTCGCCGTGGAAAAATTCACGACCGAGTTTGAAAACAGTTTCAATCTACGGGAATAAATCTATGCGAGTGGTTAACGAACGTCCCACCGACGTCGAATAGTGCTGCGGGCGGTTCGAATTCGATTTTCTGTTTCGCTCGACGAAATTCAAAATTCTTTGAAGCCGCGTAAATTGAAGGAAGCTGAAAGAGCTCCGCCGGGAAGTTTAATATTGCGTTAGAACTTCCATCGAGGAACAAAGTGGAACTGCAACTCATTCGGAAACGTAATTTAGCGACAGCTCGTCCTTTTTTTTCGAAACGGAAGCAGGAATTCATCCGTCCAGCTTAAGATCGAAGTGTCCAGCTTGCAAGTAACGAACGCGCGAACTGCGCAACTTCTCCGGATTGGATTCGATAATTCCGATGTAAATGCGATTTTCGATTCCGCAAGTTTAAATTCCGACGGTGGGAATCGAATATTTAAATTTTTTACACTGTCGCGCGAGTTCGAAAATCGAGTTCCCAGCGGCCGCGCTGAAATTGCACGTGCTACAAGAATCCCGTGATTTAATTGTTACTTCAATGTTTGATTGGAGAATATAAATTTCGACGGCGGAACTCGTATATTTAAATCCTGCGCGTGCAAAGTTTAGCCAACAAATTCGAAAATTTAGATTCCAGAGGCAGAGCTCGTATTCGTTGATTTCATCGTGTTGATTTAATCATTTCTTGATTGAAAAATAAAAATAGTGGCGTTCGAACATTTAAATCTCGAACGTCAAAGTCGAACATTTGAAGCTCAAAGGCGGAGCTCGATATGAAAGCTTGAAATCGTGTCATCTAAATCCGCTCTTAATTTTCGATTGAAGAATTACAATTTTAGGGATGGGATTCGAGTGTTTGAATCTCGAACGTTGCAGTCGAATAGCGAGATTCGCCGATCTAAATGCCAACGGTGACCTTTTGATAGAATATGCGACAATTGGACTGAACTCTTCGAGCCGGTTGACAAAGCGTTTCAGAATTCCGGAATTAGCTGTTCGTTGGCGATGTTTGAGTTGAAGCTCGCGTTTCAAAGGTCGTTTTCTCGGGGGCGATTTCTTAAATCCGTTGTATAGCTCGAGTTTAACAAGTTCAACTGTGTCTTCGAGCAGGCAAATCTCTCGGGCAAACTATTCTAGAGCCGGGACGGTATGTTTGAAGGTTTCACTGTGCTAAACAGAATCTTTATACGTGCAATAGTAGAGGCGTGGGTGGGCACTCGACGCGAGGCGAGGGTATTTGCACGATCACGCGACGGTTGAATACCGTGTCGAGACTTTCGTCGATGGTTAAACAGAGTTCCATCGGGAACGAGAGACCCGTTCGTTAATTCTTCGAACAGCTTTCCAACTTTTTTTCTTTCTTTCGAACGGGTATCCGTCGACGATCTATTTTTCTCGCAGCTAATAACTCTCTTTCGAAAATATCCCGTTTCTCAATCATTCCCTCCCGCTTCCACAGTCCACAAAGCGAAAAAAGTCTCATTAACGCGGGCTAATTGCCTGCTCCTCATTCATTCTTCCACCGGCGGATGGAAAAACGTGCCAACGGTCTTTTAAAAATAGCACAGAACGCATCGCGAAAATCCGATAATAACGCGCGAGATTATTCAAAAATGCGCTGAATAAATCATCGCCGCGCTTTAACTCTGCGCGTTTGCTTTCCGGAAATCAAGATGGCGGCCGGCCCAGCAGCGCGTTCGGAAGAATTAATTTTTGAAAGGCTCCGTGTGAACGAATCACTGCTCGAAATAAACGTGAAATGTGATAATTAGTTTTGGTAACGTGGTGAAGCCGTTTTCAAGGAAATTTAACATAAACTTCTCTCTCTCTCTTTACTTTTCCACAGTTTTCTTTCTGTAAACGGCAAACCTTGGCATTCAAATCGCAGGAAGCATATTCAGAGAACTTTAATAAGCTTCCCCAGATCTGTTGCCAGAATCAATTAGCAAGAAAACTGTACAGAACATCGCGCAGTGAACACAAAGTAGTGCAAGGGTCAAGATTACGTCTAATCACGTCAGCTAGTCTCGAGTTGAACGATTGTCTGGAAGTTATCCGAGTGCGTTCGAGAGCGCGATTTGTAAAATCGGTGTTGGCGTGTTCGAAAGAATCTTTTCGCCGAGCGAACTTTTTAAGTGTGGTTTACTCGATCCGGTCACGCGAACGCCGCCGCCCAGTTAAAAATAGTGGTTGGCCGAAGGCGAATCTTAATTCACTGTAAATTGATAAAGTTAGCATTACAGAGTTATCCGGTTTCCGGCAACGACCGACGGCCGATAGCCACGCTTTTCCGAAGGCGAGCGGAAAGTATGCTTGCGGTATACATATACCTAGCCGAGATACGTTTCGAACTCACGCGCGTACCCTAATCTATCCGGTTTCCTGTGCTCGCACAAACGCAAACGATAACCTTCGTGAAACGAGGCTTTTCAGTACTGCGGTAGACACGCGAAATCTCTCCTGTGTCATCGAGCATGAAGTCATTCCCGAGGATATACAGCGAAAGTTCCATTTCGAATATTTTCCTTTCGCTACCAAATTCAATCATTTTTTCGAAGCCTCATAATCTTATTTGCGAGCTCTAGATTTTTAGTGGTCATGTATGTAGCATCGTCGGAAGCTCGACCATTTTTCCCGAGGCACTGAAGAATCGTTTGGGCGCTGTACATTTTTTTTTAGGAGTCGTTTCGAAGTCGCAGTAGCTTCGACCGATGAGATTGCCTTCGGAATTGTCGTTGGCCGGGAAGGAATGTTCTGGGATTTATGGGATTTCTTTGTTTCGGTCGTCCAATCGGAACTCCATCAGCCGTCCGGCGGCATCAGTCAGAGCCGAAGTTGTATATCATGTAAGAGCAGTCGGAAGTGAGAAGAAATGTGACTGTAACATTTGTCGAAATGGATAGGTTTCCCTCGCAGCCCGAATCATAATGAAAAACGGGACCGTCGATCTCCCACTGAAAACAGGTTGATTTATGCCGAACGATCCCGGGAAGACATAAACTGGCCACAGCGAGATCCCGCTGAATTATTCAAATTCGGGTGCGCCTGTCCGACGGCCGAATTCGAATATTCATATTTGAACTGTCACTATTATTCAGGCGCCGCGTTGGACAGATGCGAAGTTGAATTCGCGATTGTTCGATTTGATCGTCGAAATATCAAGGTTCGACATTCCTCAGAAAAAACTCCAGCGCGGATTGATTTGGAATGCAGTTCCAGCCAGAAAAAAGTTGGATACAAACAGCGGAGCTTCAACTGGTGGATTCGAGGGTTCGAATTCCGGCGGTCGTATTGGAATATTTAAAATTCGGCCCGATTTCGAAACGTTCGAAATTTCCGGCCGACGGAAGTGGCCGTTGCCAACTCGGGATCGATGGGTCAGCGTGGAGTTTGAACGTTCGGTCCGGTTGGAATACATCTAGATCGGCGTGTGTGTCGGGGGGCCATTGAGAAATCGCCTGTTCGTGACTGGGTTTTCTGGAGTCTATTCAATTATAAAAGAAGGTCCCTAAATACTTGACCTTCGGACGTGCATATCCGGTGGGCTTATCGCGTCGCGGCCGACCTTGCGCGGATGAAACTACTTGCTTGAAGGATCCTCGAGCACTCGACCCACGTTCTCTCTTTCTCTCTCTTCTTCACTCTCGCCCCTCATTTTTCTTTTCTCTATTTTTTCATTTCTTCTCTCATAGTTCTCTCGCCGAGGGACAGTCACCTTTCGATTGACGATGCTCTCTCGCGTGGCGTGCTCGATACACGCTTGCGTCACCGAGCAGGCCTCCTCCGTCTTTTGTTTTGACATTTGCCTCGGCAAATAAAGAGGCCGTACTGACGTAATTCATTGATAATTGAACGCCGTTCGATCGGCCGCCCCCCGCGGCGCGGCGCAACGAGGCAAAACGAGTCCCGAGCCCGTCACAGCACTCGCGGCGCTTCGATTGCTCCTTTCGTTTTTGTTATTTTGTTTCGCCGCATCCGCTCTCTTTGTATCGCGCGACACACGGGGCTGATAGTTGTCGATTCTATCCGCGAACAACCCAGAGCAAACGGAACCCGGCTGTTCCCCACGAAGTATTAGTTTTCCCGATCGACGGCAAACTTTCCAATTAATATCGGCCCTCCTCGAAGCCCTCTCCGTTTCACCCATCCGCTCTCTGTATCACTCTGATATAACTCTTCTTATCTTCATAACCATCTCTTCGGAACATCTGCTATAGCTCCCGGGAGCTCCGCAATCTTTTCCGGGAGAGTTGCAATTTTATTTTTAAATTTTTTCGAACTCCTTCGAAGCTCTACGATTTTTCCCGGAAGCTCCGCAATGCTTTCAGAACATCCAGATTTTTTTCATCGGTCACGCAACATGTTTCGAAGCGCTACGATTTCTGCCAGGGCCCTACAATATTTCTGAAGTCTGTACAATTTTTCTCCCGAGTTGTACACAGTTTCTAGAAGCTCTATATTTTTTTTCAGGCTCCGCAGCATCGTCGAAAGCTCCACAATTTTTCCCGAGGCCCCACAAAACTTTCCCGAAGGGGATACAATTTTTTTCACAAATCGTACTCTTTCTACAAGCACCGCGATCCTCTTCAAAGAGTCTGCTGGTGTTCCCGAGGTTGTAGAATTTTTTGTTAAAGTTTCATTTTCTTCCGGAGATCGTATAGGGTTTCCGGAAGGTGTACAATTTCTTTGCGAGCTTCAGAATGTTTCTGGTAGCTCGACAACTTTTTCGTAGCTCGTGTAGAGTGGCTGGAAGGTGTACAATTTCTTTAGAAGCATTAGAATGTTTCTGGTTGCCGGATAATTCTTTCATAGCTCGCATAGAGTCTCTGGAAGCTGTGCAATGTCTTTGAAAGCTGTACGATTTTCTCCAGATCCTTCACTTTCTCTTTCCCGCGTTCGTTTCGGTGACAAAACATTTCAATCTCGATGTATTTAATCGTCTACAATCTGTTGTAATCTAAACGAATCTGTTATTCGTCTACAATCAGTGGAATTGGCCGACCATCGTCAGACACGTCTCGCGACCATCGCGATAAGGTCCCGCGTTCTTCTGCGATCCACGGCGCGGTTGCTCGATCGTGCAGTGCGAACGTTTATTAAGGATTAACGTTAATTGAAAAAATCCAGGCGATGTCGTTGATAACCTCCTCTACATGTTAATGTAATTGAATCAGCCGCGGGGAATCCATCGCGCTTGTCTCGTTGCCGAGCGAAGAAATAGCCGCGAGGAGTTCGCAGGGATGAAGCTAACGCATAATCCGATAATGAAACCGCCTTAATTGCTAAATTAACAATGCAGTAAATTCATGGCGCTGGGATAGCCGCCGGTTACAACGTACAAGGTTCCCAAAGAGAGAGCCGGGAAATCACGTCGTTGATCTTTCGTTCGTGCGTTTTTCTTCCATTCGACGGGCGGAACGATATAAAACAGATTGGCAGCCAGCCTTCCTCGAATTGAACAATTAATTTAACTCGCAGCCGTATTTTTCTTCCGGCCAGGCTGTTGATTCTACGTCTGATCCCGGGACAGGCACGATTCTACTTCTATGAATACGAATTACCGATTCAGGCGAATTCGCTGAAAATAGAGGAAACGGAGAAAAATGGTGGGGCGCCATTTCCTCGTTTTGTCTGGCCACGAATGACCAATTCTACGTCTGTGAAGAAACATTGACGAGTTTCGACGACGATTTTTTCAACAATTCCGATCAATTGCAATTTTTGAAGATATTTCGTTTCACATCCTATACTAAACTAAGTGCTCTAGCTTCCCAAAAAAGGTTCAAACGGTATAGTACAATATTGAAAAATTTATCGTCTTTTTTAGAGCGTCCGAATATTAATTCGATTCAGACTGTTCAAAATCTGTGACGAACATTTTTCTTCATTTCTCTAGCTCTCCGAACAAATCTCGAACGACTGGTAAGATTTACGCACGCCATAACTGGCCTGGGGATTTACTATGACAAAAGAGACTGGTCAAATGCAAACCGGTGATTTAAAGACGATAAAAATACATTCGTATTATTTTCATCCCGTTAGAACTATTATCCACAGAAATAGATGTATGCAGACAGTTTGTACTTCGAATAAAAATCCGCCGTCAGTAACACGGTGGAATCGGACTGGTCGATAGAAACGGAGGTTCGCTTTTGTTTATGTAAAAGAGACGCGTCGTGTGTTGTCCGACGTAACTGCATTATCGCGGCGCGATGCGCAGCAACGAGGAAAGGTTCAAGGATATGCAGCGAAATTCCGGACCGCGTTACCAGGCGGTCTGCATGGGTTCGCAGTGGAGTCGGCCTGTTACGCGACGAGAGCCGATGCAAATCACGCAGCCAAGGTATCCTCGCGGCCAGATCCAGCTGCTGTATACCGTGTTGCGCTGTTTAACAGCGTGTCCGCGATCCGGGAGGAGACGCAGACGATAGCCTCGCTCCTTTCCTTTTGCTTTGACTGCAAGCGGAACGGGACGCTACGTTTGTAGCCGTACACGGTGACACAGATGTTCGGTTATCAACGTGGGGACATCTTGCTCTCTTCATGTTTCTTCGTTAACCTAGATATTTCTTTTTATTCCGCTTCTCTTGGATTTTTTCGCGTAGAGATAATCCTTTTGATCTACGGTTGGATTACGCGTGGTTCGCGGTCCGCTGGAAAGGGCGTGTTGTGGTCTGACGCGAGGGGAAGAAAGCCGTTGTGCAAAATTGTTATTTCCATTCGGAAAATCGCGGCTTCAGTTGTCTGATTTATCGCTGGGTTTACGGAGCATTGCAAGTGACCATTTTAAATTGTTTTACGAAAATAAGGAGAATGTGTCCATCCGACTGAAATGTCGGAAGCGATCACTTAAGGCGGTAGACTCGTTTCCAGGATTGCAAGGGTGCGGGATTCGCGTTCTCATTTCTCGATAATACAAAAATGGAGTTTTCCAGTAGTCGAAAACGGTAGTTCAAGATCGATCTAGGGCGCTATCGCCCTCAAAAGTCCTATTTTTTTCGTTTACGAGGAGTAATTTGCATTATTCGGCCGCATGTAACTATGAAAATAGCTTTTGAGGTCGATAGCGCCCTAGATACAGTAGTGGACAAAAGTTTAAGGACGCTCTAAAAAAGACGATCACTATTTTAATATTGTACTATACCGTTTGAACCTTTTTGGGAAGCTAGAGCACTTAGTTTAGTATAGGATGTGAAACGAAATATCTTCAGAAAATACAAAAAGTTGCATTTTCAATTTTTTTATGTGGGCCTGTATTGAAAATTTAGAAAATACGTTTTGTAGGTCTGTGTCAATTATATGCACTGTGAAAGTTTCGTCGAAATCGGTTGATTCGGGAAAAAACGACAGGCATTGAAAGATGTAAGAATTCTTAGATATAGGCCGAAAATCGTGGAAATCTGCAATTTTTACCATCTTTGAACATTTGCAGGTCATTGCAACGTCGACCGATTTTGACGAAATTTTCAGAATATGTTTAATTGACACAGATCTATCTACAAAACGTATTTCTTACATTTTCAATATAGGCTCCACATAGAAATGTCGAAAATGCAACTTTTAGTATTCTTTCAACAATTCCGATCAATTGGAATTTTTGAAAAAATTTCTTTTCGCATGCTGTGATAAACTAATTGCTCTAGCTTCCCAAAAAAGTTCAAATAGTACAGCATAATACTAAAAAAGTTGTCGTCTTTTTTTTTAATGTAACCATTGCGAATGTTTGTGGTTTTTCGCCAAGGTTTATGACTTCGAAAATATTTGATTTCGAGTTGAGATTGAACGAATGAAGAAGGACGCAGTGTCAGGTACCGGATCTGGTCAATCGGTTCGTTCGAATTCGTGGCAGAACTATTAACAGACAGCTTCGCCATTGAGATTATGCGTTATATACATTCTCCTCGGTTTGCACGTACCGTCGCAATTTAATAACACATTCCAGCGCAATTATGTAAAGATCGCTGGTCGCCGGCGCAGTTACTCGAATAAATCGAGGTTAGGCGACTATGAGGCACGCGAGGTGTCCACTCGGGCGCTTCCGGGTAAAAGAGTTTACACCGTTTTTAACCCTTTGCACTCGGAGCTATTTTAATTATAAGATTAAACATTTCTTCCTAGAATATTTCCATTCCCCACGATTTTTGAAATTTTATGGATATGAAATTGGTATAATACCTCATACAATACCTAAATGTTTAGTAACTGATTAGATACCGATGTATTTAATAGAGTAAACCATATTTTGAATAATGGTACAGCAATTCTTAGTGGTGCCTCAGAGGGGACAACCGAGTGCAAAGGGTTAAGTGTATAATTAATTTCTGATATTTCGAAGCCTTCTCAGAAACATCGGAGAATGGAATATTAAATTGGCAGTGTCGACCAAAGTGAATACGTCGGGTGCTAATTGGTTAATCCTTCAGCGTGCACTGGCCGCGGCGCATTTCCGCTTTGGTGATTCCTCCTCGAAAGTTCCCGAGCGCGGGGAAGAGGAGGGATCAACAAAACCAAAACTGTGTCAAGTTAGGCCCTATGTCCACGATGCGTCGCGTCGGAGACGCGTACACGTACACGCATGGCGTATGAGATGTGGATGCTTTGTTTCATTCACCAAACGTTGCGCATTCTGTAAAATGCTTGAAATTCAGCATCGTCTTCTGCTAATTCTCTTGCAGCCACAAATATTCTGCAGTTAATATTATTGCGAATGTAAGGGTGCACCCAGAATTTTCTTGTTCTTCTTCTTCTCCGTCGAATATAATTCCAAAAATATCACATTCTCCTCGTCGCTCGACATCTTTGTTCGCTTTTCGTAAATAACGTGAAGTTTGCTCTACGCTTCGTGTATAGACGATTGCGGCATCGTACGCTAATCATAATGACGACTGAATGTAGCGACGATTACGCGACGATGACGCTTCGTGGACAAACGTCAATTATTTTACATCGGTTGCAGGACTGAAACGTACAGCAATCGATATTTTGTCGCGTACACGTCTCTGACGCGACGCATCGTGGACATAGGGCCTTAGAAAGAAAGTTTCGCGCAGTTCATCCAACGAATAAGATGTCTTAAGAAAATCGATAGGCTCGCGCGGCCTGCGCTCGTCAAGGACGGCACGCGTACTTTCATCTTCCGTCCTCGTCCATCGCATCCACGACGTTTGCTTCCACTGATAACAATCTTCCCTCCGCCACAATTAATTATTCAGAATCAACCAAACATTTCAGATTCTCGCGCTCGGACCGAAACGATAACATCGAAATATTTCTCTTGGAACGATCGAACTGAAATATTCATACGGAACTGTTGAAACTGGAGTGATAACATCTATGCGTTCGGCTCGTACATGATCGAACTCAAATGCTCGAACCGAGAAGTTGGGACTCGACTGCGACGGCAGAATTAAAATGTATGGATCGGACCGTTGGAATTTAATTATACGGGCTGGAACGTTCGAATTGAAACATTTCGATCGGGACGATAGAATTTCAATGCCTTAGGGTTTAAATGTTGAAGCAGAACCATCGGGCTTTGAGCAGTCCACCTGAAACATTATAAAAGAAATTGGATGGGTCCGTTAGAATTTGAACATTTGGATCAGGTAGAATTTGAACATTTGGATCAGGTAGAATTTAAATTCTTGTACTGATCCTTAGGAAATTAAATATTGCAGCAGAATCATCACAGAATTTTGACACTCCTGAACCATTAAAAATTAAAAGGAAGGGCCCGTTAGAATTTGAACATTTGGATCAGGTAGGATTTAAATTCTTGCACTGATCCTTTTGGATTTAAATATTGAGGCAGAATCATCACAGAATTTTGACACCCCTGGAACATTAAAATTAAAATACTGGGATGGGCCCGTTAGAATTTGAACATTTGGATCAGGTAGAATTTAAATTCTTGCACTGATCCTTTCGTATTTAAATATTGAGGCAGAATCATCACAGAATTTTGACACCCCAGGAACATGAAAATTGAAATACTTGGATGGGCTGGTTCGAATTGAAATATTGAGATCGATCCCTCGGCGTTTCAGTAATTGATTTAATCGGACACTGAACACGTGAATAGTTTACAACAGCGTTGGAGAGGTCTTTTGTCGACTCGTATCGTAAAATGCTCCGTGTGCCCTGCTCCCATTTCGACGCGTCCCCAGGTCGCAGCTGGCTGCGTTCGGCCGAAAGAGAAACAAGGCGGAGGAAGAATTGTGTCTTTCGTTGCGGCAACGTGCGAGCACTGTGCCACTTGAGATTTCCATGAATTTTAATGACGCCGGATACGCAAATCGGAGCAGTTAGGGTTGCACAAATGAAATTAGATTACCGTGGCGACCGACGACAGAAGCCGGTTTTACATCGGTGTTCCTCCGGCGATGAATACCGACTGTATTCCCCGCTTTTGAAAGGACTTCTTCTGTGATGTTTCCCCGTCTCCCGACGGTACACCCCCGTGTTTTTCTTCTCCCGCGCTATTTATACGGGGCCGTGAAATTAAAATGCCGGCTTATTCGTCCTGGCGGACGACGCGACGGGATAATTAAAATGAACACAGCCCGGCGAGTCCTGACTGAAGCTCGAAATGTTGGACGATCGGCGAATAAATTGTCTTTTCTGACACTGCGCTAGGAAAATCTTCTCGAACCTCCTAAATACCAACAAACATTTCTTTATTCTTGCGTCGTGTAAAGCGCCGCAGATCCGCACTAGTCTGAGACATTCACAATTTTCAGGAGGGCCTACAATTGTTTTCGGACCTTCCGATCTTTTTCATAGACCGTACGGGAAGTTTGGATTTTCTCTAGTACTTTCTCGCAAATTATACACAGTTTTTAGAAGCTCCACAATTATTTTTGAGCCCCTAGATGTTTCTATGGATCGTGTTGTGTCCTAGAAAGCTCTCCAATTTTTCTCTGGGTCCCCGGAAAAGTTTATGGAGACCACGATTTTTTCGGGATCTCCGAAACAGTTTTGGAAACTCCAAAACTTGTTTTAAATCCGTGAAATGGTTTGCTAAAAATTTTTTGGAGCCTATACTGGGTGTATAAAAACTAATGGTCATCCGTTCTGGGGGTGAATCTACACCTCTGGATCGGTGGACATTTGTAAAAGAAACTTGCCGCAAAATTGTTTATAACTAGACTGCGGATTTTATGCATTTGTTGTTAATTACGATGTCATCGTCTCCCTGCCCATTCGGATCATATATGATTACTCTAAATTTACAAATTTGAAGTTGCAAAATATGAAAGAATACCTTATATCCATTCTTATAAGAATATTAATCCTGTATTATATGAAATTGTACCGTACCTCGCCGTTCCTTCAGCGGATTAGGCGATATACCTGTGAAGGACGTTATAGCAAGCAAAAAACGCATGCGAATCTTCAACCCCGACAGATTGGCAACACGTGCGACGTACCCATCAAATCGACGAGCGGACTACCCCTATAAATCACGCCATTGATGAGCGTAGACAATACGAAAAGGAATTTCTTTGACAGTTCCCCCACTCCTCAACCTAAAGCCCTTCCGACATACCCCCGTCCAATTGACAAATGCAACATTTCCCCACCTAAATCCACCCTTAACCATTCACAAAAAAGAACGGTGACAGCTGCAGTACTATTTTCACCGTGGTCGGAGTAACTTCTTCCCGTTGGCTGTCACGATTTTGGAAAATGTGTTGTTTTGTGCTTTTCACACTTGTTAAGACGTATTCGGGCAAATGGTGTCCTGTTGATCTGACGGAGGAATAGAAGATTCTGTAACATTTGTAAGTACCTAGACATTAGTATTTTATAACCCAGGATTAATATTCTTACGTATCAAAATGGATATAAGGTATTATTTCATATTTTGCTACTTCAAATTTCATTGGCGTATTTTCGCCGCCTGAAATTGTCCGCGCGCAATTCCCGGCGAGAAGCGATTTTTATCGATTGCGGTACACGTTCCGCGCCGGGAAAGGGAGCACCAGAGCCTGGCGCCATGATTAAACAGGCCTGTTCGTGCACGTGGACGTGCCCGCTGAAAAAGATAGCGTTCCGAGGACGTTAGCCGGTGACCTCGACCTCTTCGTTGCCATTTCTTGCGTTTGACAGTATTGTACGCAGTAAAAGATACGAGGGGATGGCAGAGCACAAACACACGTACATACGAGCACGCACATACAGAGAAATGTTCGTACACACTCGGGAGAGAGAAGGACGCGTCTAGATCCGAGTTGGTGGACGTCGGAGGATGGCGGAGGGGAGGAGTGGCTCGCATAAAAGGGGATGAAAGAGATGTTTGGAAACGGAGCATGGAGACAAAAGGCGAAGAACTCGTCGGCCATACGATAAAGGACACGGGCACAGGGAAACGCCGGGGTATAAAAAGTGTTAGAGGTGTGTGCGGGGGTGGTGTTACATCGTGGAACAGCTTTTGTTTTCCGGCCTCGCCATTGGCCTGTCGGCTCTCCGCTAGGATTTATCTTTTTTCTGTCGAAATAACTCCCTTTCATTGACAGAATAAAACCAGCCTCAGAGCCCGATCTATCGATCAAAAATTGATCGCGTTATCTACAGCGCACGAAAGTTAGCATGGTTAATAATTTCCTTCTTCTGAATTTCGTTGAACTGGTGGTAATATTATACAGGGTGACACACCAATCTCCTACACGAAGAAATAAGTCGAAAAGAAAGATCTTTTATTTTTTTTTGAGAGAGAGAAAAGAGTTCGACGGTGTCCACATCGAGAATCGGGATTTTCCGTGCGGAGGCATCCTCGGTCGAAATAGTAGTGGCGAGCGGTGCGTCGCATAATTAAATTTCGCGTGTGTGCAGCGGCCTGGAATTTAATTAATATTTTCGGCCGAGCGTTGTCGCGCCGGTGCGCCTTGAATTTGGTTTGTCAACCCAGATTCTTCCTGCGCCTGTAATCCGTGGAACATCTCTCTTTCCGATTACGCGAACGTTCACTTCGATGGAAACAGATTGACCAGTCTAGTGAACAAGCAGTCGGCTCTATTGAAATTCACAAATCGTTATTGCACTGAAAAAAATTCCATTGGACGGACGCGGATCAATTTTCCCGGACTGATTCCTCGGATCAAGGAGTGGCCGGTTCTCGAAACGTTATTAACAGAAGAGATCGTTGTTCGTGAAACCGAACCGCGTTGCTCGGGCTCGGGGGCGAGCCGGATCGAATTTCTCCGAGGGGACGAGTCTCGAGAATACTCGAACGTCCACAACGTGTCGAGTGTGCTGCGACGTTCGACCTTTACCGCAAGCATCCGCGAGCTTTTCGCGGTTTACTCAGCGAATTTGCGAGATTCCACGAAATGCGAGCATGCCCCGCGATATCTTTGCCCCGTGCGTGGCTGTCGAATCCCGCAAATCCCGCGAACACGCGGGGATGGAGTTCGATTGTCATCCAAGGGAGCTGCTTCTCGCCACCAGGTTCAAAATGGCAGGATTCTAGGAAAGATATAGATTCGCGAAACGTATTTACACGACACAACTGCGCCCGATACGTGCCTCAAGCAAAATCTCGAGAAATTCGCAAATATTTAAACTGATCTGCCAGGCCGTCAATGTTCGGACTGGATTGGTTACAATTTCCATATGTAAATTGTTGTACGTGAGTGTTAGAATTTGAATATTCGAACTGCGATATTAGAATCTACATATCTAAATAGGTCAGATATCGTTTAAATGTTCAACCTGGTTTGCTACGATTTCAATATCTACAGTAAGGAGCATGACTGATTCCACACACTTTAAATCAGAACAACCTTTATATGAATGGACCAAACGACTTCAATTTCTCTGTAAGGCTAGAAGAATTAGTTTAGTAAATGACGTCTAATAAATAAGTTGAAAAATGCATTTGGTCGGAATTGTGAAAAACAATAGTAAAAATTGATTTTTACAACTTTCTCAACTGGCCCAATAACGAAAATTTTAACAAATGTGTTTTGTCAACTGGTATAAATTATATACGCCCTGAAAATTTCATTGAAATTGGATAATTGGTTTACCAATTATAAACGATCGAAAATGGTAAAACTTTGCCACTTTTTTGCTACACTAGAAATTACCACTTTTGATCGTTTATAATTCGCAAACCAATGAAATTTTCAGAGCGTATATAATTTATACCAGTTGACCAGACACATCTTTTGAATTCTCGTTATTGGGCCAGCTGAGAAAGTTGTAAAAATCAATTTCTACTATTGTCTTTCACAATTCCGTCCAAATGCATTTTTCCAACATATTTTTTACACATCATTTACTAAACTAATTCTTCTAGCCTTACAGAGTAAATTGAAGTCGTTTGGTCCATTCATAAAAAAGTTGTTCTGATTTAAAGTGTGTGCAACCAGTTACGCTCCTGTAATACTGTAATACGGAGTCCACCCAAATTTAAATATTATATTTGAGATTTGAGATCGCGCATTTGAACTTAAATATTTGAACTGGCACATTAATAGAATTTAAATATTTGAGCTGGCCCGCCGCAGTTCGAGTACGCGAATCGCGGCCCATTCAAATTAGAATGGTTCAAAGGAGTCGAGCTTAAATATTTGAACTGTGGCATTAGAATCTAAACAATTCAACAGGTTGAATTGAAATATTCGAAGCGGTTGACGATTAATCACGTCAGAACTTAAACGTTGCTTCTTAACACAGTGCTAAGCTGCGCGAGGAAGTGAGTAAAGAAAGAAATGTCTGTTTGTATTCGTCAATATTACGTTAAACATTTACGAGAGCGAGACTAACTCGTCGCGAGCAAGTTTATTCCCTGCAGTTCGCAATCGGGTTCGCTGAATTGTCATTCGAATAGCATTTCATTGGCGTTTATCAACCTTGTTCAGCGAATATCGGGTTGTCGGACGAGCTTCGACCGCATCGCAAATGTTATTATATAAGCTTCGTTTACATCGTTGCTGGAAACCGCTACAGGCTCTCCAAAGAATCGTGGTCACGGGTATACCCTATCAAAATTTTTTCCTTTGCTTGTTAAAACATAGTTCCATGAAAGCTGATTGAAATTCAAATACTGAAAACAGGGTTATTACAAATTAAATCCTTGAACAGCTTCCTCGGCATTTGAATGTTTCATGGAATCGGAGTGCAGAAAAAGTTCCAAGCAGCGACAAAACACGAAGCTAAACAGAATCGCCCGAACTTTCTTTTCACGTTAAAATTCAATAGCCCAGTGGAACCATTGAAATTCCAGCTCCTCGGGCAGGATCATTACAGTTTAAACTCCCGAGTAGCCCAGTTGAAGTTTCACCGTTTAATTGAATCAATTGCAAGCTCAGACCGAGTTCAAGAAACTACGAAGCGGAATAGAATTCCACGAGAATTCAACGGTCTCTCAATACTCCTTTACCCGGGAAATAAGATTTTCCCGGAGGTCGTAAATTGGCTGGCAAAAACGGAAAACTGCGAAGCGAGTATATCCGACCGTCACGCCGGTCGGGTGATAGGAAAGCGTGGTTCGGGACGGATAAACGCGTCCTCGGCCCGTTACGATGGTTTTTGCCGAGGCCGCGTCACTGCTCTAGGAGCTAATCCTGACGGATATCCTTATCCCACGTAAAACGTGGCGCGCGTAGAATGGGAATGGTCGCGACGGATATGGATCGCGAGATTGCCTTCCATGGAAATCCGTTCTTTCCTTCTCGCAGTTTGCACCGGATTAAGCAATCCGGTTCGAACCGAGGGAGAAAGATTAACCACTCTGCCGCCAAACATTAAGTCCTCTTCATGCTGAACGACAGGGTGACGTATGCACCGCGACAAGTGTCTGCGACAATCGTAAATATAATAGAATCAGGAAAAATTTCCTAACCTATATAATCTCGGACTTCTCCCGGAGCGACAAGATGGCGGACACGTGAGACTAGTACCTGGAACAAATGAAATAAATTACTTAATTATAAATTAAATATATAAATGAAGAATAATAATTATAAATAAATTAAATATTTTTTAATTTGTCCCATAATAATAGTAGCAAAAGAAAATAAATATAGAACGCAACACATTTATTTTATCAAGAAACTAGATTACATTAAACAATAAACTAAAAATACTACTCCTAATTTTTATTTTAAGTGTACAAATGGTTTCTGGACTTTTCAATTATTTCGTTACTGCATTTTAAACTTGTTTCCTGCGTGAGCTTATAATTATTGGAGCCATCGTTCTTCGTTGCTTCCAGTGTAACTTGTTTTTTTTCGTCTTACTTTTACAATGTGGGTCGATATCCAATTGAAATAAAACGATTGATTTCGATCAGCGGATGAAATTAGAAAAATAGTTATAATTCGTAATAATTAGGTTAACCTAAAAATTAAAAGATGTGTCGAAACAAACGACAGATGTCATGAAACATTGATTTTGATTGAAGGCTTCGCAATTCTGCGCTTGCAGCTGCATTCCCAGATAGTTCCCGTTCAAATATTCACTTGCTACTGTTATTACGGGACGGAGGGAGTAATATATTTTTATCCAGAAAGAAAGAGGAACGTGTTCATTCACGATAAAAATGGGTACGCAGAATTTAAAGCAGTGGTCATATCGAAAAGATATAAGAACTATATTATTTTCTTATTTTCAGCATATATACTAAATGCTTACGTGACTCTTGTGTCTTGCAAACATTTTCACTTTGCATAAAGATCCGCAGTCTAGTAATTGATACTTTCCTATACGTGAGTTACTTTTAAGGCTGGTTTTACTGTTAAAATGCATGAAGACTCGTCCGCTGTTATTGTTATCGCGGCAATGCGTCGAACAGCGGAATCGTTAATTAAACGTGATACGGATGTTTAACCGGGAAGCCAAAGCTGCTCGCGTGGCCGCTCGCAGAATGTTTCCTACGAGAGCTTCCGCCCGGAATTTCAAACAACGAGAACGTATCTTCTTTGGCCGTTATACGCAGAGAGTCCTCGATGCTGCCGTGCCCGGTAATGAAACAGATATCCCGGCGTGCACCGGATTTACTTTCCTAGGTGAACCCGAAAGCTTCTTTGGTTTTACGCAGCGTAGCCCAGCAGAGTCAGCTGGAACCTAGACACACGGTGAAACGTCGCGATAAATGCCACTCCACTTTGGCGACAGATGGATTCTTTAAATATTTTTCTACCATGTTTTTCCGACGATCCGCCCACCACGCAAACTCCGGCGAAACCTGCTATTTAGTTTTCGGTCGAAAAAACCCATGTATTTTTAAGAAATTCCCTGCAACGCGCAACAGCAATTTAAACATAAAAATCTCGTTACTTGGAAATACTTGAAATGTTATTCGACGGGATATTATTTTTTGATGGAGGATCTTTAGTTTCGTATAACGAATTGGAATATTTTCTGGTCAGACTGCAGACATTTTTAGCTCGGAAATATCTGCGGGCTCTTTAAATATTTTTCTGGGTCACCTCCACTTTCTTAAAAATGGGACACTGTAATTTTGTATCCCTTTGTACGTATGTGTCCGCTTCGGATCGATACGACGTATAAGTAGACCGCGAATCTTTATGCAAAATAAAGATGTTCCATATCAATAGCTCGAGAGTTCAATAAAAGTTGATTTCATTTGAATATTTCGATAATAAATTCGCAGCCTCTAGAGACTCGATATTATATTTTGTTTATGTTGATCCCTCGGAACGCACAGAAGCGGGCAGTTCATTTATTAATAGCTGCTCAATCAGTCACACACTCGGAGACAGAAACGAACCTTTTCCTGGTCGAGTGTCTAATGACGCAAGGTAATCAGGTTCGCGTATCCCTTCGATCCGTACCTCGGGCGTACCAAATACGCGAAATTCCAAGAGCGACGGGTCGCGTTCACGATCCTCTGCTCCCTTTCCATTGAATCATGCTGTCTCCTCATCGATATTCATGATTTATTAATTCGCGTCGGATAGGACATTAATTGAAACCGGTTCGCGGTGTGCTAATCCCCGGGATCCTGTCCCGTTTGTTCGCTGGTGGAATTGGGACCTCGAAGTTTGTCTTATCTGGCTTTTGTTCTGAGCGAAGGATCTCACGGCTCGGGATCCCGTTGTTTGTTGTTCGCCGGGACTTTGCATCGTGGATCTTAGGCCTGTCGTGCTGTGGTTCGTATTGAAATTGGGGAGATCTTAGCCAGACCTGCTCTCAAATATACGACGAACACACAAAGAAGCATCCGAAGATATGAAGTCTCGTGAGCCGGGACCATAACTGTTCAAACCAGAAAGAAAACATGTCATAGAACAATATGTATTTCATCGACTAAAATCGTAGTGGTTAGAAATAAGGATTATATAAGGAGACTCTCTGCGGATTTTATGCATTTATAACAAAAACTGGTGCATAGAATTTAAAGCTGTGGACATATTTAAATAATTTGGAAACATCATCGTATTAGTTTCAGCTTAATAAGATAATTAAAAGAAGACAGATATTATTTATTTAGCTTCTGTGTCGACGCGAAATATTTTTATTTTGCATAAACATCCGCTGTCTAATTATAAGTAAACGAAAATCTTTTTTCTTGTTGGTAAATGTTATCGGTGAGAGAAGTTCATTTGGATCACTTGTAACAGTTATCGATAAGAGAAATTTATTTTGATCACTCATAACAGTTATCGATGGGAGAAGTTTATTTCGATTGCTCACAATATGTTGTTGTCGATGAGAGAAATTTATTTCGATCGTTCATCACAGTTTTCGATAAGAGAAATTTATTTAATTACTAAATTTCTCTCATCGATAAATGTTACCAGCGATAGAAACAAATTTCTCTCATTGATAACTGTTATGAGTGATCGAAAAATGAACACTTCCCTCATCGATAACTGCTCTGAGCAATCGAAACAGTTTTTCTTAATCGATAACAGTTATCGAGAAGGATCCAATTTTTTGGACACTAATAACTGTTCTTTGTAACCAAAACGTATAAAAATCGATATTTTTTAATCATTTTGTTCTTTGAATTTGTTTCTTTATATTTCGTGTACATTATCTTAAATTTCAATAATAATCGACTTTTTATTAATGATTTATTGACGAATGAGTCTTCAAATTTATAAAAAATGTGTCATCAATAAAGGCACGATACAGAAACGTAGACTCTCACGAGCTCTCCAGGCTCTAGTGATGAATTGAGATCTTAAAGGATCGTGTGAACGATAACGTTGAAATATTGTATCAGTGCCGCTCTTGTCATGTTCAAGTGTTGGGTCCAGCGTTGAACATGTAGAGAGGCACCGTGCACGAACGTAAATTCTCGCGAAGCTTCAGACCCTATGTTCTTAGATTTTAGGGTATCTTGTGAATGGTAAAGTCTCTGTGCAGCGCGACTCGAATCAGCTGTTAGAGCAACTTCGCGATCGTTAGGGCAACGTTCTAGGATGTGTTAACACTGACGCTCGACTTTTCTGTTGCAGACTCGCCGGGGCAAATCCCTCGGAGCATCTTCGTGGGGAAGAGGAGAGAATCTCGCCGGAAGAGAGAGAGAGAGAGCCAATTTCCGATAGGATGACCGCTCGGGGCTCAAAGGCGCCGCGTGCCTCGCCGATCGAGGGGAATCGTGATTTATTGGCTGCCGGCTGCTCTCGGCTGACCGTCCGATAATTCGATTCGCGGGACGACGTTAATCATGGCCTGGAGCGGACATCCGCGAGTCGCGCGTCTAACGAGCGCGATCACCGGTCGGCCGAAGCGAAAGGAGACCACGTAGATGTCGAAAAACGTGTCCCAACTGTGATCCAGTGATCCAGAGCCAACGAAGCGATCCGGCTCGAGCGATGATCGAGCCTCGATATCCTGACTGATCGAACAAAGTGCCTCCGAACGACGACAAACGCCGTGCCACGCGAGCTACTACAACGAGGGACCACCCGAAACACGTACATCGAAATGAAGCTCAGCGATAACATGACTATGGAAGGTAAGATCCATCTATCTTGTCATCTATCCCCTTCCTCCTTGATCAGCATGCCTTTCCAGGACCCAACCTGGTAGAAGTAGTCGCGTATGATCTTAATCTATCTGCTTCCACAAATCTATCCGTCTTCTGTCTCTACAATCTATCTACACCTTGTGTTTGTAAAGGGCGATGACCATGACTGTGATTCTTGGAGTTCATTCGTGGATCAGAAATCTGTATTAATCTATCAGCTCCCTGCTTCCGCAAATCTATCCGTTTTCTGTCTCTACAATCTATCTACACCTTGTGTTTATGAAGGGCGATGACCATGACCGTGATTCTTGGAGTTCATTCGTGGATCAGAAATCTGTATTAATCAATCAGCTCCCAGTAACCTGTGTTTTCAGACTCTATACAATCTGCATTTCACGTTCAAGAATACCAATCGTGTTAAAGACAATTTAGAGTTCATTCATCGACACGAATCTGTGTGAATCTATCAATCATCTACCTCTCGTTGCTCTCCGTAGAATCCGTGCTTTGTACGTGTAGCTGTTGCGGATTGATCGAATCCTTTGGACGTCATCTTTGAATTCGCAAATTGAATTTAATCTATGCCAATCTGGCGGATGTTGAGTCTTCATGTGGAGACCACTTCTGTATGGATCTATCTTCTTGAAGTTGTAGGATGCATGTCGGTAGATCGAGCTCGCTCGCAATCTATCAATACATTGATAGATTGAGCTCACTTACATTTAATTTATTCCTTTTTGGCGATTCAACTGAATCATCCGTCAATCCATCTCTTCCGAAATCCCCATTGCAAATCAGAAATTGGAAAGCGGTTTCGCACGATCGATGTGTCCACACACGAACCTCTATCTCCCCGCCGAAGTCAATCTACCTCTCCGCAAACACGCCGGGCGTTCGTTAATCGCTTCTACCTTGAAGCCATCCATCCCGCTGCGAAGTTAATGCGTCTTCCGTCGTCTACAGTTCTATTAATATTAATCGGTAGTCGATACTGCGCCGAACAGTTTCGGGCTTATGAATCTATCCTTCCGCGAGGTTAATCCATCCGTCGAGGACGACGAACGGTAACGTCGACGGAGAAGAAAAGAAAACAGGAAAGCACGTTGACGAATTGTTATCGCGCGCAACACAAGCGGGTTCTAACTAGTCGCAGCCAGTATTAATTGCACGTACGTGCATCGTTGTCCCTCATCGCGCGACGTTAACAATTCGATGCCTCGCTCCGCGGTAGCATAATCTTTCATTCGACGTTGAACGGCTCCGTTAATCCGGTGTCTGCTCCGAACAAGATATTCGAGCAGCGTGGCTCGAGTGGTACGAACGTAATCAGACGTACGGTTTATTCTAAACTCGCGTAATCAACTCTGAACTCGGAGCACGCCACGTTCTATACAGCCGACGTAATTATATCGCGTTCGTAAACAGAAACAGGGATGCGTTAGGTGTGTAAACTAATTCGGCTGACAGCGACGACGAACTTACGGCAATTTAGTAAACTCGATGACTTTTCCGTTTCGCAGCAATTTTCCGGGACTCGATCGAATTCTAGATCGGAGGACAGCAAAAGTAATGGCGTCGAAGACTCCCTAGGGTCTTTCTGCAGTGTCTCGGGTTCCGAACTTGGCCGCGCTGCTTTTTCACCGGAAAATCCGTTGCCTCGTCTCAAAGGAGCTTTGATCTCGCGTCTTGCGCGCGGAACAAACTTGCTCTCGCAGTGTTCTTTCCCGAAACGATCCTCGGAGACTAGAGTGCAAAGGGGACCCGTAGCCGCCCGATCGAATCAGAAGAGTTGCGTCGATGCAACATCGCGTAATCATCGAGTTCGAGCCTGTGACTGCTCCTCGACATGATCGCGCGGCGAAATTATCGCAAGATAATCGACTGCGACCGGACTCTTCGACGGTGCACGCCGTCGGATTAACAAGCGTGCATCCGTGCACACCGATGCGTAATGCCACGACTGATTATATTATCGGCAATCCAATCGGACAAGCGCATCGCTCGCCGGACGATCGATACGCTGATGTTAATTAATTCCGTAGCCTCTCAGACTTTCTCGAAACGTGTAAGCGTTTCCATCCACTTCTCGCGTCCATCCCCGACAACTTCCGGTACGACATCGTTTAATTGCCACGTTTCATAACTGCGTTAAACTCTCGTTTGGTAAAGCGATCACGAAAAATCGCAGATCAACTTTCGAGGGGTCGTTGCGAAGGTCAGACATCTCTCCGTCTGAAAGGTCACATTGAAATGAACGTGGAAAAATATAATCGTTTTCACTCTGTAGTCTTTGAAACTTGCAGAAAGCAACACTTCAACCTTTCTGATCATTTTAACATTTTCATGGACGAAGTTATGAGAGTTCAGAGGTGAGCAATTTTTTTTTAAATAAAAATTGTCTACTCGAATTGCAGCGAACTCGAGTGGAATAGAATTTGTTCTTCCCGAATGAAATTAGTTGTATTAGATAACGATTTATCGGCCAAGGGTAGTTTTTCGCGGATCCCGCGTTCCCTCGGCGAAGGATGTCCTCGACGTTCAAACAACGTCGGGGGACAATCGAGAATCCCGGATTGGTTCGAGCTTTTACGGTCAACGGAAGTAAATAGATTTTCCCCGGGCGCGCGCTGAAAAATTTTCCATTATCAGATCAAACAGCGTCGGTTCGCAAACAATGGCGGCCGCTTGCTTGCTGGTCGGAGAGAGAGGGCTTCCGGTTTGTAGCGCACGGCCCGTGTAGAACCGCGTCGAAACACGCGACATTTCCGATTCCGATCCCGATCCTATCCACGATCCTATCCCTGATCCTCGAGGTCTCGTAAACACCGGCTTCATCAGCGGGTATTTGGACACCGTCGAGGACCACCGATTCCTCTGTTTGCGGAACGTCACAGGCCCGGATATTTTCCGGAAATCGATATGGCCCGCGATTACGGCCGGCTGATGAACAGGACAATTATTTCTGCTCCGTTTGCCCCTCTCTGCACATTCGTTTTTCTTCGACGCGTCTCCGAGATTTTCCTTCAGTCAATCCTTTACTCGGTTAATTAACACTAAACCTCTACCACTGCCGGTCAAATAACCGGTGTGTCTTAGATTGTTAATTTCATAATTATTATTGTTAGTATACTATATAAGGACCGAGGTCCTTTTATACAAGCGTTTACAGTTGTTTACAGTAGAACTGATAAAACCAAAAAGAAACAACAACAAAAAAAGTCTTAACCTAAAATTTAGACTTTGTTAATAATTATCAATAATTTTAGTAACATCGGAGTGACACGTTGACATTCTCAGATTCCATTTATCTTCATCCTTTCTTCAACATCTACTGTACGGTTCGTTAATTTCGTTAAAAGCTGGTTAAACATACTTAATACAGCCCCTATAAAAGGTCTTGACGTCACACACGTGCAACCGGAAGTCGATTCGGGATGAAAGTGAAAGTGGAAGGGATCGGTTTAGGGGTTAATTGGTTGTGTTGATGGAGTTGTTACGAAGATGCAGAGAAAGAGAGAGAGAGAGTGTTCTATAGTGGATACGAAAGGCATTTCGCCAGGATGGTTTTCAAGGCACATGGATATGGAGAAACCCATTAGCGAGACTGTAGCCGACTCGGCGGGCTACGACGACATCGAGTCGGCCGCAATTACTCTGCAGACGACGTTCTAGGCGCACAAGTCAATTGTTAAATCGCCAAGGGACCACGAATCGTTTCAGAGCCGGCCGGACCCGTGTCCGCATTATCTCGGTCATATCCTCTTTTCAGTCTACACCCGGTGCTGGCTAACTTCACTGCTGCTCCACTCTCTCCTCTTCTCTTCTTTTCTCTTCTGTTCTGCTCCACTGTCGCAAACGATATCGATCCCGATGTCGAGACCTATGATGGTTAAATAAATCGTTGGGGACACCGATCGCTCCACTTAACTCTCGACAGTCCGATTCATCCTTTCAATTCGATCCTCGTAACTCTTTACGCGATGCTTTGCCTCGTAAACAACGCCGTTTCGACTTCATTGGATTTTCTGAACCGTAGAAAATTGTGTCGCACGATTTTTCTTTGTTCACATGTTGATTTTTACTTCTTCTTTAACTTTTATACCACTGAGCTTTGTAATCCACGATGTCCAGTTAGAAAATGAGAGACAGGCAGGAAGGGATCGAAAATTCGCTTCTCTATCCATTGGATACGACGTTCGCCTGCAGTTCGTTAGGAAATACGGACAACTCCGACGACCATCGATCCTGTCCGGGATTAATTATCGTTTAATTACCGTCGGTCGGTTGCGTCGACGCGCTAACGAAATTTCGAGGACGATGCGACGGGCTCTCCGCAACAGGTTCACTTCCGGGTGACGCGTTCCAACATTTTTAACGCGATTAGTCAACGAGTTCGACCGAGGGAAGAATGGAACTTGAGAATTCAATCAGCGGAGGATCGTTCGAGATTGCCCGCGTACTGATCGTCGAATTCTTTCGTTATTTGCTCTCTCCCCGGGAAAAGCGCAACCCATTGATCGCGTTGCGAAATGCAGCGCCAATTTAAGCGGAAGTCTGAACATAACCATCGTAAGAGAAATCGGCGAAACTTTTTCTTATCAGGCGGAAGATCTCTATCCGAATTCCTGGCTGTTCCGAGGCGTTTCATGGAACGTGGAATCGGTAAACAATTCTTTCGCCTGTGAGATTTCTTTAGCTCAAAATTAAATTGAAATGCTGTTCTCAGGTATTTCACAAACCTGCGTGTATCGTAAACGGTGTTGTGTGATGCAATTGAAAGGCATTGCAGTGTAATTATGATTCCCGGGGGAATTAAATCGTAACATTCGTGCAGAAGAACGATTGTCTACTTGAATCCTGAGACTCGGGAGCTAATGAACATTGTCATGCTTTTTTAATTACTCCAGCAAAATGGGAATGATATTCTATCATACGGATCCTTCAGTCGATCGATGAACCTTGCTCGACGTGTGTCAAACATTCTGAAGTGGTTACAGCGCTGGCTCGCTAGCTCGTGTATTTATTTTTGCAAGTACTACACAAACACGCGCGACAAATTCCGTAACAATTGAACACGGTGTGTTTTGCTGCGGCTGTCAGCGTTTTGGAAATGTATCACGGCGAGGGCGTCAAACAAGAACATTTGGTCCGCTGTCGGCGAGCTGTGTCGTCGGAAACAATTAAACCGTTCCAGTGAAAGTGTGTCAACGAAAGCTCGGCGCGGATCGATCGCTCGCAATTAGGAATTACGAGGCTGGTATGTAGAAGCTTCTGTCGTTGCGCTTTTAATTAATTGCCGCGAAACGCATCACGCGCGTGCAACTCCGAGCGCCGATGTCGTAGAAATATTTCTCCGAAAAGCGTTCTCTCGCTTTTCCACGAACCGGAATACTATAGGTCGACTTCCCCTTTCTATCTCCCGGTTCGGATGAAACGGAGTTTCCTCGAGGAATTTCCTTGTGCTGGCCTCGCCCTGCAATTATTTCGGTTCATTTGGTAAAAATACGTTCCCGTCATGCGAGATGTTTTAATTGCGAGAGGGAACGTTGTTCACCGTCGAACGGGTCCGGGATATCTCCGATTGAAAGCCGCTCCTCTCTAATTAACAGTTTTCATCTGAGGATCGCAGTTTTCCACCGGAACACCGGGGGATTCGCGGAAAATACGCCGCGCTTGGAAATTGTTTTTTAACCGGAACTTTGTTTCGCCGACGGCAAGTTTTCGAGGTCGGCTCCCGCAACCCAACTTTTATCTACCTCGTTTCCACTGTACGATAAACTTCGTTCTCAACCGCGGTCGTCAATCCAGAGCCTCGCTGCGAAATCCGGATTTTTGTCGTCGTGTCCTGTCCCTGCAATTGGCAGTGCGTCAAAACGTTTGAAGCAACAAATCATTTCTACGATTTAGATAAAATATTAAGAAGACGTTAGAATGATTCGAGGATAATATTAAAGAATACACTTGGAAAATCTTTATTTTCCTTAAAAATCCACAGTCTAATGAATGACCTGCAAATGTACATTGATTGAAAAGAAGCCATTCGCAATCTACCGCGTATTCATAAATAAAAAGAACGATTATTCCTGCTGCAATCTAATACAATTTTCCTGCAAACTGGATTTTCAACGTAACGAGTCGAATTCCGCAATTTCGCAGATCGTGCAGCGAATTATCTTGCCAGCTCGTTAGCAATGTCGATCGGCAACGATGCATCGGTCTCCACTCTCCAAATCGGCATAATCGATCCGTCGGCATCGTCGATTGAAAGGGAAAGTCGAGGCTCGATTCTAGAGAAGCTGGTTCACTGACTCTCGGCTGCTTTCGCCGTCCCTTTTTAATCGCGGGGCTGATCTCATTGATGATTTAATTACTTCCAATCAACTGGCGCGTCGCGACTCCGACGCTGCCGTCGTCGAAGGAACTCTTGACCTTTCCCCGTCGATCCAGCAATTATCTACCTCCCGATCGATCGATGCACGTTCAATCTTTCTCTAATCTTTTCCCGAGACCACAATGTTAAATGGAATGTTCGATTTGACGGTTCAATCTTTGATTTTTCGATCTGACTCCGTCCGGAGTAATAACAATTATTATTAATGCTCGGATGGGTCTCTGAAGCTTGTCATTTTATCACTTATTTCTCCGAATAATTACTGTCACTAATAACTAGGGATGGGATCAAGTTCAATATGTGCTCACGAAGCCCAGTCAATTTCAATAACCAAGTTTCTTTTCGTGGATTTCGATTATTACTTGAAAGCAATAAAAGTTTCAATGATTATACTTGAAAAGTATTCATTGTATACAAGTAGTTATCGAACCTCGGAATGAGTACTTACAAGTTTCGAAAAGATACTTATAAGTACTTCGATGTTGAAAGGAATCGAATCTTTCACAAGTAGTACTCGAATCTTGGAAATCGGAACTGCATAGTAGGTTTTAAGCACTTTCTTCATTAAATTTGTAACTATTTCAATTACATACATACAAATGTATATAATATTTTGTTGTAATCGTTACTCGTTGATAGATCATGAAATACTGAGCAATTTCTAAACATATTAACAGAGTGCGCTATCATTTCGACCTGAGATGGAACAGTTTTCCTTTGTTGTATACAAACATGTTCGATATTGTGACTTGTTTTCAGCAAGCCGCATATTCTGAGCTCATAAGGTTTTGATATTATACGTTAAAGACGAAAAATTTTACATGGGTCATTGATAAATTAAAGATAGCACACCTGGACTATCTTTTTCACGAGGAGTGTAATAGACCCTTGAACCTAGAATTTTTCTAAAATTTTTCTCTCAAGAGTTTCTTTGTTCTACGACGGAGGGCTGACTCCAAAAGTACAATAAAAATTGATAGGGACAAAGAAGTTCTCGAACGCGGCACATCCAGAGAGAAATGCTTTCCACCGTTTCCGTGAACAGTGTTCCGAGCAAATATTGTTCTCCGAGGTTTCATTTGCAAACAACTAGATACCGATCCGATGATAAAGACCCTGCTGGCCGGAACATTTGGTTTAATTGCGGCTCATTGTTGCCACGCTGTGATCCCTTTGCCACGTTGCACTTCGCTACACCGTGCCACGCCACGCCGACAACTGGCCCATGGTGCATCTTTCATTCATGCATCGATCGCGCGGCTTCACAGGCATTTACTAATTATAAAGTTCACCCTTTGAACGGTTCCGGTGTATATACGAGTGCTCTCGGCCACTTAGACTCCGGTTGAATCGAGTTTGCCAGTTCTGCTCCCTGGTGCGTTAGTACTGCTTCAAGAAACTCGAGGATCCCCTATACCCGATGTCGCAGGTTTCTTGCGACGATTTAATAAATTATAATTTATACCGTTCCAGCTGTGCTGCATTTTTATACTCGCTACTTTTATTCACATTTATATTATAATTCAGGTGTAATTATTTTTAATCAGTACTTGTATCTGTATAATGCTGAGGAGGTCCGTTGGGAACCCTCCAGGAAATATTTTATTGCGAAAAGCACAGGTATTATAAATTCGAAATAGATTTTTCACTGAAAAGAATCTTGTAAGCTTGACAGTTTCCTCGAGTTTCATGTTATTAGGTGTGCCTATAAGTTGTTTTCCCTATTTTTCCAAATTTAAGATTGTATTATATAAGTACAGTACAAGATTACGCCTCAAATTAATCACCCTCACTCCCTATAACCTTTTCTCACCTGGTGGGTAAATTATAAATTCCATCCTTGACGAATGACAGCAGCTTGCTGGTTTTCAAGTCATCAATACATTTTCGGATATCTTCTTCTCGGCTAAAGTGCTCTTTTAAAGCTAAACGAACGCTCTTTCTGATGGCGCCACAATCGGGAAGTAACTCGAATTCGGTCAGAAGTTATGATCGTAGAAAAAGAAGGATTATTAACATTCATTTGAAACTCTTTGATAAATGACTGAAGGCACGGGAACGCTGGTGAATTCGAAACAGGCGCAGCATTGGAAATGGCAGTGTGGATTAGGTGCTGGCTGATTCGATGATTGTTTGGAAGCGTGGGGTGGGATGCAGCAATCATCGAGACAGCCAGTTCATGTGTAACGATCTAATAATCGTATCGTTGCTCCTTCCGTATCCGCCAAAGACTGGGGAGCCCCTATTATTGCGTTATCGCCCACGCTAAGAGATAATTGATTAAAAGGTCCGATGGTGGAAGTACCGCGTTTCCTAATCCTATTACAACTGTTACGTACGATGAAAGTAATCGGGTAGGAACACCGGCGACGAAACGTTCATTTCCTGCGCGAACGTCTCGGCTGAGGTCCCCAGACGATCGCCGCCATTTGCAATTCTTTCGAGAGACAAACTTTCGAAGAGCGACGGTAGTACTATGTGTTAGACGCGTGCAACGAAGATCAATGGGAAAACTACCGAATTGATTTTATTTTTCATTATTTTTCAGCGTACAACATATGGGGAGACGTTCCTCCGCGAAAATGTCGGCCACCGAAGATCGGCGATATACCAAAGTGAGTACGCCATATTTCTTTAGCACTCTGTGTCGGAAGCTTAACAATCTTCCGTTCTGAACAAAATTATGTGAATGTTTTATTTAACATTTTATTTAAGGCAGAAACATTCAAGGAAATCTTGCTTCTCCGCTAGAGATCCCGATAAAAATAAGTGGATTTAATTACGATTACTCCTGATAAACGTGATCCAATATTCGCGCGCACTGTTTTTCGCGAATTCAATTTCCCAAATTTCATGTTTCGACGAATTTTTCGTATTAAGGCGAAATTACAAAATTTAAAGCGAAACCAATTATTCTAAGAACTCAGCTAGACTGCGGATGTTTACGCAATTTCCGATCTTTTTAGGCAAATTTTATGAAGGTGGAACCATGTAAAATTTCATTTTCAGTGGTAGTAGCATTTGCAGTTCTGAAATGAATAGAAATTGTACTAAATTCTGTGGTATTTTATATTCTAGCATTATTTGAACATTTTCTGACATATAATGTCCCAGATGGTTTCGAGACGGATTAACACTAGAACTACCGAGGTTAAGACGAAGCTGGTTCCACCAAAACCAGTAACAATGACTGGTCTTTAAAAAATATGTAACGATAGAATATTTTTATATTTATTGATTTATTAATATCTTACAAGAGGAACATGGGGCCGAATATGTCTTTGAAAATATGATGTAGTGGTAATCTTTCAGCTCTAGACCCTCCTTTTTATTTTTCCCAACTGGAACTTTCATTTTCGTCATCAGAACTTGAAGGCACGCAAACACGTCTTCTTTTACGTAAATTCAAAATATCATTTAATTCACTTTCCGTGGACTCTGAACACTTTCTTTTCTTCCAAAAAAATATTTGATTATTTTCCAAAAATGAATCTCTATTTTCTTACGCAACTTTTGCATTGAACGGTTGTGCATTGTTGAACGTACGTTTACGCGCACTTGTCGCGCTTCCGTAAAAGCGCGCGGATCTTTTTAGGAGCTCGTCGAGAGTGAAACGAAGGGGTTGCGCGGGGGTGGATCGGCTAAAGGCTCGCGCCGCGTCGTCGCCCGTAAATCTCGCTTCAATTAACCCCGACCTTCGAGTGTACCATCGTCGATTCCATCGTCGACGCGAGAAAAAAAGGGGTTGCGCGGGGATAGGGCAGGGGCGAAGAGGGGAAGGGTAGGTCTGACGGGCGGAGGCAAGAACCACACGACCTAATCTGCCATAATGCAGCCCGACATGCAAATAGATATTTTTAACCTTGTCTCGAAGGCGATCGATAGCCGCGAAGGCGGCACGGAGCTCGTCTAAATAATTGCTCCTCTTCTGCACCCCTTTACCGCCCCCGACGTCAGACACAGAGACCGGTCTCCTCGTGTTCTTTCGCGCTTGCATCAGAAGGGATTGCAATGTTTTTTTCCGTCGTCGTACCGCTTACAACCCCCTCTCACCCCTCGCAGACCTCACCACCCCCCCACCCCGGCGATCTGTTATCCATCGAGCGTATTGGGGACGATGGTTTTTACCTCTTCGCGGTTGCGTGTTCCATTTTTCCCCTTTTAATTCTCCTCTCTTAGCGATTCCGAGGGAAATGACACGGCCGACTGTGCTTGGAGGGGTGGAGACATTTCTTGGGGGTGGGTAATCGGCGCTGTAATCATCCGCGATGACTTCATAATGCTAGTCGATGATCAATCGGCCGTGAACAGGCGGAAGACAGCAAGTCGAATTATAATTAAATTCCAATCGAGAACGTGTAGATCCTTTGACGGTGTTCGAAGTTGCGAACATCTTAATTATTTAAACTAACTAATGATTAATCATAACTAATAAGTAGACTGCGGATCTTTATGCAAGATAAAATATGTTTGCATTGATTGTAAGACACAGGAGCCAAATAAAAATTTCACTCTTCTTTTAATCATCTTATTCAGGTGAAACTGATGCACTGGCGACCTTAAATCTTTTTAATACCTCCACCGTTTTAAATTGTATGTACCCATTTTTGTCATAAATGCATAAAATCCGCAGTCTACTAATAAGCAATAACTAACGATTACTTAGAGCTGTGACTAAACTAGTGCCATGTAGTTTATGACTAACTAATCAAAAAGTTTTAGCTAACTTTTTTCAAGTTTTGACTAACAATCGATCAGGCTATTAGTCACATTTTTAACTGTTAGTTGATTTTTGCCCACCTCTGGCCGGGGATCGCTTCGGATAATCCGTGACCAATAATTACGCGAGCGGTGCAGGAACACCGCGGGACACACGGGAATCATTCATGGAGTCGTACGTATCGGATCGGGACGTGAAGCAACGCGGGGGTGGTCGGGAAAGCTGCTCGAATCGTTTATAAATGCGGAGCCGACGGATACTCGGTCCTCGACGGAATGGCGAGGGGATGCGACAGCCATTTTGTCAGGTCGCGTGAATTATTACGACCGGACGACTGTTGTCTCGCGAAGCTGTAAAATGCGTTCGGAGTTTGGTCTCTCGCGGACCACTGGACCGGCGAATGTTGGCCGGTCGCCAACAGGACTCTCGAAACCGTCGCTTTCGGGCTATTAGAACTCGGCTTCCACCGGATAACACGGTCCGGCAGTCTTTCGGATTTATTGTATGTCTCGGCGTATCTGGGATGCTGCGATAGCGGGTGAAGGCTGCTGGCGTCGTTAAGCACCCTCAAATGGTCCCCAAAATTGAATTCTACGAGCGCAACAATTTGCTCGACCTAGTTCGCGGCGACTTTTATCGATGTGCTAGAAAGATCATGGTCCGATCACGGATTAAGGGCTGCTAGATTCACGAGAAAGAAGCCCACAATTGGAAACGATTTATTGTTTAAATTGTTTGATGTTTCCTACAAGTTCTTGGATTGTTTTCGGGTAAACTCTTTTTCTTTTTATTCGAGTACATCCGGGAGCGCAATCCCCTTTCGGGGACGCTAAACCTTATCCTGCACGCTACACGACCACCAACTACGAAGACCGACGCTGCAACCGGAGAAAATTTCATTTCCAGAATGCGTGGGAACCCTATTTCATGAAACCAGCAGGACACTCGACCGCGTCCCCTGCCCGGTAGACTCAATTTTAAGCTATCAGTCACGAAGTCCTATGATATCATGAAAGAAAATTGGTTCTGGTGGGAGGCGCGACGTATCTGGAACACGAATCAGCCGCTTAAAATGCAAGGCGACCCTATTTTATGGAACCGAGAGACCTCTCTAAACAACCCCCTTTTATCATAGACTCGATTCCAGGCTGTCGGCCACGAAGTCCTAGGGTATATCGAGGGAGAATTCGGTTTTGCAGAAGGATTGGCTGGTTGGAATTCAAATGGGCACTTGGGAAGTAAAGCAATCCTGTTTTATAGACCAGGGAGAACTCTGGGCCGTCAGGTTAAGAACCCCAAAACACTCCTAAGACGATTTCAAGTTGTGGAGATAAGCCCTAACGACTGGATCTTTATCGTTTCGCAGCATATTTCAATCTGATTCCAAATGTAAATTTCAAACGAACGTCGGTCGTTAATAACAAATCGATCGTCGGCTTTAATCATAATCGGCATCAACACCAACGTATCTAACATCTAATTCCTATTCCTATAGGGGAGAGTCGTGCAGTACCGACCGCTCGAAGTTTTCTTGTTATTTCACTATTTCCATGAAATTTGAAGTTACACCAGCTAAAGAAGTTAATGAAAAATTATCGTTAATATTTAAAGTGAGCGGTGATGATGGTTTTCTCTGCTTTGGAATTTCGGGCATTTTTCTATTCATTTGTTTTCTTAAAGGAAGTGTAGCCATTTGACCTGGAAAGTCATAAACTAATTTGGTCGGTATCGTACGCCTGTCAGTACTGCACGACTCTCCCCTATATTCCTACAAAATCGAGTCTGCGATTAGTGGACACAATCAGAGAAACAATTGATAGAATTCTGAGCTCCTCTTCCAGCAGACCCGAAGTTCTGGTAGCAACCAGAGGTGTTGCAACTTGCGGTGCCATAATTGGGCAGCCCGAGCCATCTAGATACAACCGACCACTATCGAAATAGTATTCTACGAGCGGTGTTCCGTCCCGACAACCTCAGGACCGAAAGTCACTCAACCGTGGAACAAGAAGTAAGAGGACCAGGGTGCCGGGTGTGTGGCGGAGGGTGTGGGTCGATGAAAAGCTCGGTTTAATGCGGTCCATCGAGCTAGAAGCTCCGCGGGCCACTGCAAGCTCAGCGAACCAGAGACCAGCGCAGCATGCACGCGGTTAACCTCGATGCATTTCGTCCTTTTTTCTATTTGCCCACCTCGGCACACCTAGTGCCGCCGGCTCGTGATTAAAACCCGTCGAACCCGTAGTCCGTCAACTGTGCGCCAGGTGTCCAGCGCTCGGAACACCTTCACGGACGATTATGGTCGTCCGGAGATAAACTGGATCGGGCTCGATTCACCCTGAAGGATTTTACGCGATCCGAACTGTTAATCTATTTATTACACGCTGTAGAGCAACGGTGTCGAACAGCTCCACTTAAGTCCACTGTTGTGAAATTATGTGGAAGTCGGGAAATTGATTGTTAGCAATGGTAAACTAAACTGTCCTGAAGTTTGTAGAAATAATTGTGAACACAAGTGTCACCCCTCATTTTTTTGACAAGTATCAAGATTGCTCGAAGAACCACCCCCAACGAATTCGTTTTTCTCCCCCAAGTGACTTGCTTAAAATTCCGAAGAAATTAATGAAATTAATCCTGAAGTTTGTAGAAATAATTGTGAACAAGTGTCACCCCTCATTTTTCTGACAATTACCAAGAACCACCCCTAACAAACAGCTCGCTTTTCTCCCCCAAGTGTCTGGCTTGAAATTTTGAAAAAATTAATGAAATTAATCCTGAAGTTTGTAGAAATAATTGTGAGAGTATCTGACAAGTATCAAAATGGTTCAGAGAACCACCCCTTACAAACAGATCGCTTTTCTCCCCCAAAAGACCGACTAAAAATTCCGGAAAAATTCCTGAAGGTAGAGTCGACTTCCAGCTATAATTTGCTTTCGGTTTCGTCCAGGTGTCCCACGTTCAGAAAATTCTGTAGGAGTGGCTTCCGAGAACGTCTCTGTGAGCAAAAGTGCTAAAACCGGCGCTGCTTCTCGAAAACGCGGTTCATATCTGGAAAGTCCTCGCTTCGAACACAGAGCACGCCACTCAATTTGCTTAATGCAAAGAGCTTCGGGTAATCTAGAATCCGCGGCTCGCGAGACGGTAATTTACGTTTCGCAATTTGCCAGTGTTTCATCAAAACCGAGGCGGCTCTCTTGAAGGAACAACGATCGCGTTGTCGAAAGAGGTACGAGATGGCAGTGTGTGTGCAGGATAAAGTCGACGTATGGGTCCGGCTGAGAGCGGATTCTGAAAGCTGTGGGTCTGTGTAACCAAGCGATTTATAAAGGTAAAGTTGTCTCGCGGAGCTCCTTCGATTATTCAAACACGTCTCTCGCCTCTCGAGCTACGACTGCTCCAGATTCCCATCGATTCGGCTTTTCCTCACTATTTTCGAGACACTAGGAGAGGTAACAACTCCCTACACCTTATTCTGCAATTTTCGAAAAATTCTCTCGGCCGTTTCAAGCTTATTTTCTCCCTCAGCATTCAATCTGTGTGATTTTGAATTTTCAAGTGGATCTTCCGACGTATACGTTTATTAATGAAGTGTGAACGATGTAGATTGTAGATAATCTCAACGCTTCTTTACGAGCCTGTTCTGAAGAACATGTTAGCCCTGCTGTGTCCGGGATCAAAAGTTAAGTTCTGTCTTTCAGATAACTAATTAATAGACTGCGGATTTTATCTTTATTTATATTTATTTTAAAGCAGCGGACGAATTACGAAAATTTAAGGACAGCAGTGTATTACTTTCAGCTTAATAAGACAATTAAAAGAAAAAAGAATTTTCTATTTGGTTCCTGTGTCTTGCAATGAATGCAAACATTTTTGATTTTGCACAAAGATCCGCAGTCTGCTAATTAACATTACAATTACCGGACAGGTCAAAGCGACATGATGACAATTGAAACATTTGATTGAACGTTTGAACGTTTTTATAAAGGGTTCGTGCAACTTCGGATCAGATTGATCGAAACGTCTGAAATATTGCGAACGAGATTCGTTCGCTAGAGAAAGAGTCGAATCCGTGAATTACGGGTTTGGTTCGGGAAGCCAAGAATTAAGAGCAGCTGTAGCTGTTTTCTCGAGAGCAGCTGTTAGGGAAGAATGATCGTACAATAAATTTCCATAGCGTTCGCGCTCGAAACGACCGATGCAAATGATCCTTCGTAATTCATGAAAATTTACGAGCCGTCCGTCGCGCGATTCGCGTTAGATCGCGGCACGCCTGAATTTCGCGAATATACATCTTGCGTGACACCTTCGCGAATTTCCCTCGCGACACTCTCTCCATTTTTTCCCGGCCGGGGAACATGGTGTTCCCGAATGTTTGCTCTTGGGGTTTTTCGCGTTTGATCTGCGCGGCCCCGTTATAAACGATCGTTTCGCTGGCGGTTTTTAATTAAGAGCAACACGGCTCGCGTGATCCATTCGGATAAAGCACGGTGCTCGCGAGATCGAATTAATTTCGGATTGCGATCGAGATCGTGATCGTGCGCGGCTCATAATCGACGCGAGAATGACGCCTGACGATCACGCACCAGGACGGACATAGTAATAAGAAACCTGATCGAATCATGCTGTTCACTCCAATGTCCTAAAATAATGACATGAACGAATTCCAAATTTCCTCGCTTATTTCGATTCATATTCAATTTATATTTATCATTATTCTCTCTCTCAATTATTATTTACATTTATACTCGATTAATATTTGTTAGCATTCATGTTTTCTTATATTATAATATTTAAATAAAAAGAAATGTTTAATGTACCACGTTTTTCAGACGGACTAGAAAGTATAAAATAATTTTTCCTAGCCCCGTACAGATTCCTAACCCCATTCAGATAGTCCTGAAAATTTGCGATTGTGAATTTTGAATAGCTATGAAGATACTTGTGAGATTTAAAACGAAAAACGTGGGGCGCATGCAATAGATATTTGACGCATGTTCACCTAAGTCACTAACAATTTTATTGCACTGCAAATTATAGGAACTGCTGTGCGAGATTTCTCAACGGCAGTTACTCTCTACAATTCTTACTATTATCTTGCGTCCCACGTTTTTCGTTTGAAATCTTACAAGTATTTTCATAGCTATTCAAAATTCACAATCACATTTTTCAGGACTATCTGTATGGGGCTAGGAATTTGTATGTGGGACAAGAAAAAATTATTTTATACTTTCTAGTCCGTCTTATATTAGAATATATCTTATATTAGAATGCGCTCCATAAAATGGAGCGCAAGATATAGTAATACTGGTAAATTTTTTTTCTCCTGAACGCACAGTTTTTTGTTAAAATTTGTTTTTTAATATTGCATTGTCATCCAGTTCTGTGCTATGTTTATAGTTCCAAGTCTCTAGCTCATCGGGAAGTGGTTTAGAATTCGATTACAAGATTTGACGTATACAACAACAACAACAACGACAACTCGGCAAGCTAATATAAGCGTTGTAATAAAATACTAGTTGTTCAAGCTGTGGATGGAATTATCATATTATATTACGATATAATATTATATTACGATCAATTATATTACGATCGATGTTCAATTAACGACTGACAAATTTTCCAAACAAAACGCTTCCTCGTGTACACACATTCATTTCATTATTCATGCACACTCAGTTTCTCTCTCATTCTCTGCATAAATTCACTTCATACATTTTGCTTTTCCCTCATTATGTTTCTCATTCTCAGCCCACACATGTTCATACATTCACCTCCCTTGTTTTCATTGAAAATACTTACTTTCATACATTACACGCACACACACTAGTCGAAACATCACCACTAAAATGTATTCTGCCAACAATTTACGTATTGTCGAAAATTCACAAAATTGCTATTGCGCACACCGCCTGAACTTTTCGGTAAATGTCTTCGGTAAGCCGGTCCGACCTTTTCACATTGAAATATTAATCGCCGAACGGTATTCGGCAGTGGAAATACTGATAGAAATATTTCGATAGGGACAGGCAACGCCGCGTAATTAAAGTAAGTGATTGTTTCGACTGACAGGGGATTCAGTGGACCACAAAGCGGACGCCGATCCCTCATCGCCTATTATTATAATTAGCTCGTCGATACTTTCGTCGACGAGAATGGAAACAGAATTCTATACTGGTCCGTCGGTCGGGGGGAATCAGTTTTGCGGCCAGGAACGAAAGGTATTAATTTGAATAACGACCGGCCGATAATTAGTTCCATCCACGTATCCGCCCACGGTGGGTGTCACTGTGTTTATCTTCATCCCCCAACTGTCCCTTCTCTTCACAATCTTCCGTGACATTTTCTGTATTATTTTTCTATGGAATTGGTCATCGAAATCGATCATGCATTTCGGTTTTGAAATACAAAACACTTCAATCTTTTATCTTCGTCGTTCGTGACATTTTCTTTGCCGAGTTTGTCGATTAAAATTCTGCCCGAAGATTAGATCGCAAAGGCAGTATTAACATTTAATATAGTCATTGCTGACAATTTTCATGGACGTTTAAAATACCAAAGTGAAGAGTCGGCAACATTTGAAAATAACGTTGCGGTATTATCAAAGTGATAAAGTTATTCAGAGTAGATACCGTTGTGCGTACTTAACTCTCGTATATCTCGTAAATAAATGTACAAAATTATTATCTTGCATAAAAAGGCGAAGACCGTTTTCCTCGAAAAACGTTATAGAAGGTCAGTTCCTTTGAGCGTGGCGCAACGCGATTGGACACAATCGTGAACTACAATAACTTGAAATAACGAACGATTTTCACAACCAGTTTCGCCGCTAGCTTCGATACATTATTGTGCCGGACGATGAATGCAGCCGCTCGTGGAGGGATCGTTTCGAACGCAATTAAAACTGAACGAACGGGGAAACGAGGGCAATCTCTTTCGGAGCGTTCTCCTCGAATATCGCCGTTGTCTCGCGGACCGCAGATTCGAGGCGCATTTCCCGGCGAACATGGCCAGTCGTTCCGCGACACGTGTGTCCATTTATTAGAGGCGATCGTCGCAGACAGATGCCCGGTCCTGCGAGACAAAGCGTCGTCGTATTTCATTTCTCGGATGATTGATCGCCGAACGTGGAAAACAATGCAGAATAGAATCAGGATAAAAGGTGGAGTGTAGCCACGGCCCAGAAGGTTTTCCCGGGGCTTTCTTCCCTCGCCGAAAAGCCAATGGCGCCCGGCCAAACGGGTCAGAGTTGTAAATTGCTTCGTTTTCTTTTTGTAACGCGATCTCCCCACCCTCTCTTTACTCTTTACCGATGTAGTTAATTTCCAGGGGCGCGCGACTCCCCCGTAAATCTTCGCTCGATCCAACGCGACGCAATTACACGAAAAAAAAGAGCACAGGTCGCCGGGCTGAAAGCCTCGGGACATTTACGAGCTTTATTAATTTACTATAGTGCCACGTCGATCGGCCAATTAAGACAATGGGTAAAATAAACGGGTTACGGTGTGCCTTAACTCGGAAACCAGGATCGACGTTCTTCTCGAAGTGACTCGAGTTTAAAGTCAGTCTTGACGACGCTCCTGCGAGAGCTAATAGCCCGACGATTCTTTTACACCCACTGGACCTCGTATCTTCCGCCGGGTTTTTATTAACCCCCTGATGCGACCACCTCGCGAGCTACCTCTCTGGCTTTCTTCGGCTACGCAAGTCCGCAAGGGACCTGCACTTTCTGCGAGCCGGCGACGCTTTGTTCGAGTTTCTGCTGAAAGAAGCACAAGGAGGTAAGGAGATAATGAAATAGGAAACTTTCAGAGGATTTAGCCAATGGAAGGCATTGAGCAATTCTATCGAAATATTGCTGGTTCAAGTTGCTTTAGAAATCTCGATTCTGCATGGAGATTTTCAAAGAATACTCTGTTAATACTCTATTGTATGATAATTATTGTGCGATTTTGTAAGTGCAGATGAGTCCACTGAACAATATTTACATTGCTTACAATATATCTTGTCTTTTACATCTTGTTTTTTTCATAGCTCAGAGCTAGATGATAATGCAATATTTTTAAAAAATTCTTAAAAAGCGCATGCGTTTAGGAGATATAAACTATTAAATTTAACCGTTACACCTCCCCGCGCGAAGCTCGGTAGTACTTACGTGTCGCGTTCAAAGATCCCCACTCCGCGTGACAGCGCTCCCTACTCCACTACGCATTCCTACTCTGACTCATCCCCACTCCACTGACTCGCTTCGCACCGAAGGAGCTCAGAGTGCGTTCGAGCTCCGTGCGGTGTTTACAAAATTACTAGGTACGTATTATTATACTATAATGTTTGTTTACCAAGCGAAAGAACTGTTGCACCGAGATTCTCCGTCGAACCTTTTTATCTTTGACATTTTACTACAGCGTTTGTTTTTGATATGACGCGTCGCAATACCGTCCGAAATTTACTACATGTCTCTGTTATACTCTCATCAAAATGTTGAAAAAACATTTCACACATACAAGACTAAACAGCAGAAAATAATTATTTAAATAAAAATAAATATTTAAAAAATACCACGTTTTTAAAACGGACTACAAAAGTATAAAACAAATTTTTAGAAAACACCACGTTTAAAAAACGTAAAACAATTTTTTCTAGCCCCATACAGATTCCTAACCCCGTATAGATAGTCCTGAAAATTTGAAAGCGAGGTAGAAATTGATTTTCTTCGTGAATAAATTTAATAGGTTGAAAATAATATGACAGCATTTTAAAACTCGTCTAATGTTTCCACTGTTTTAAATTGCATCTTGTCATTCTTGTCATAAATGCATACAATCCGCTATCTAATTATTAAATATCCTAGTATTTAATAAATTACCTCCCTGATCTTCCCTTTCAACGATATATTAAAAAGTAGCAGTGACGACGTATTCGTGCTACACAGAAGAAACTTCAACCCCAACTTCGAGGGCTGTTCCCGCAGCTCTAACGCGAACGATGCCCATCTAAGAAAAGCTACGCGTTCTCTAAGACTGCTGTCTGCCATAAGGATTTCGTCAAAATGGTCTTGTGTAACGGAGCATATGTTCCCTAGTGAGTGTCGCGTCTACCTCGGAGAAAGAGAGTTGTTTCCTTCGGCCGGTTACGCAACAAGCGGCCCGGTCAGAGGCTAGGTTAGGCTGTAGCCAGCGATTCACAACAGCCTGCGATGATCGAGAGCGACTCGATGTTGGTCGTGGTGGGAAAATAGGACTTCGTGGCAGAGACAACACGACTCATCGCGACAACGAAGCCCACGAGTCTGCCTGTGGTGCGGCTGCTGGCCGGAAGCGGCGGTCAGAGGATCCGGTGTCGAAACAACCAAACGGATCTATACTCGACGGGATCGTTCGTGTTTCGATCAGTTGATGATGATCCACCGCGGACGCCGAACCGCCGCGTGATCCCCTCTCACGATCGAATCGCGTTCCTCCGATCGAATCGCGTCCCAACGATCCGCAACAGATCTACTCGTGTCGGTGGACGTTGAACTTCGGCCACGTGTCCTTCGGCTCTGATCTTCGGATGATTGTCTCTCCGCCCGGATGGGACTTTCACTCGATCAGTTTTAGTGGTTTGACAGAGACGTCAGCGGCGACGCGGCTGCTAAATATAAGTGAATTAACGCTGAGTTTACGAGGTCCCGTTTCAAAGGAGTTGGTAATAAGGAGTAGTGTCCGTGCAAGTCAGGGGTGAGCTGCCAGTGGGGTGAGTCGCAGTGCATTTTTTAAATGGGTGCTCCACCTGAAAATTTATTTGGATAATTATTTGACCCGTTTATTTTGAAAGTGGCCCAAGTACGTTTTCGAAAAACATCAAGCTAGCAATTTTGATATTTACATTTCTACGTTGTCTTTTCATTCTGAAGCAAATTGGAACTGATGTATTTCAAATCACTACGATTTTGTAAAACTTTCCATTGAAACTCAAACTCTTAAATACCTGAATTTAAACTTAAATCGACTTAGGCCACCTTCAACATAAACGGCTCATTTGTGTGATCTGTATAGAGATTCTCTTAGAATAGCAGACATAATGAATCGCAGTGGATTTTTTAAATAATACGGTACCCCACCTGAAAATTTATTAGACTTTCAGTGCGTTGGTGTTTTAGATTTAAACGATATATTAACTGGGAATTAAAGGACTTGTGTGGGCTCTCGAGTTTCTCCGAGAGCAGGCATAATGTATCGCAGTGGATTAAAACAAAAAATGGGTTCCTCGTTGGAGTCCTCGTTTTAATGGAAATGTTAATAAGGAATTAGAGTGTGTATAATGACTAGAGTGGGTTGCAAAAGGTTTTATAAATGATACAGCCTCCCACGCGACTATTTGATGAACTTCTCGTGCTTTCTGCTTGAAAAGATCTATTAATAATAAATCAGAATGTTCACGCAGTGAATTTCCTGCCGTGGGTGAAATTTTGCAGAAAACATCCGCAGGAATTTTGTGTTGCGTTCCCGTTTTTTCAGGAATCATTAATAAGGAGTGGCCGGTCTTCTTTTTTAAATATCCGTATACCCGGAAATTGTCGGATCGGGATTTTCCGTTTTAAAGGAATCGTTAACGAGGAATTGCAGCGACTGGATTAAAAGATAGAAAGCAGGGTGGGTATTGCGCGCCAGGTAATTTTTGCAGCGGAGGATTTATACGGTTTTTGTTGGTCTCTCCGGCTACGTTATCCCCCGAATGTCAAGGTGGAAAATATAAAATACATTTTCATATAATCTTCTTGCTGAATATTTCGAGCGCTTCTTGTTTTTGCTTCGGAACCGCTCGTCCGGTAATGTAAACAGACGATATTTACACTGAATCCGTTTGCACACACGGGTTTCACAAATCCTGATGGTTTACAAATTATTTTTCGAGATCTTTCGCCCTTCTCTCGTTTTTGTCCCGTGCCAGTAAAATCCGCACGAATGTTCCCGGGACACGGAAACAACGAGGGAGGGAGAGAGAGAGAGAGGAAATCGCAAATATATCGAGTTCTCGTGAAAATAGTAAACATCGACTAGCTAGCAGGATAAACATACGAGGAAATCTTGCTTCTCCGCTAGAGATTACGATAAAAATAACTGGATTTAATGACGATTACTCCTGATAAACGAGATCCAATATTTGCAGTCGCCTGCGGCGCAAATTCCGCGGTGCCGGATTACGCGGGCTCGATCCGCGCGCAATGTTTTTCGTGAATTCAATTTCCCAAATTTCATGTTTCGACGAATTTTTCGTACTAAATTAGAAAATTTAAAGTGAAACCAATTCGCCGCCTGAATGTAAGAACTAGGTAACTTGCAAAAAGGTAAATTGAACAAAAATAAAATTCATTATATTGCTCCTTTAGTTATCGCTGTAAAAGTAATTACATCATTGCGGGAGAAAAATGTAACATGAAGTGGGAATTTCAAAAAGAAATTGTAAAACCAGTCGTTCTGACTGGTCTGGCACTTCTAGTGTTAAAAATACGACAAAATAATTTTGGCCTCGAGAAAACGGGTTTCCTGACGACCGCGCGGCGTTGCAGTAGCGAATCGAAAAATTCTTCGTAATCAACGTCTCGCGGAACCTTTAACACCGCGGTCCCGCAATTAAGAAACCCACCGAGTGATAATTTTCCTCGATCAAATACGGGCAGCGTCGCTGGATCGATATCGCGGTGTTAACAGTTTGTTTAGCCTCCGCAGCTGTGTTGGAACGTGTCACGTGGCCGCTGGCACACGTGTTGCGGATATTTAACGAGCGCCGATGCAAATTCGTGGTCTCGAAACTCGGCAAGTGCTGTCGCACGTCGAACCTTTCCTCGAACGACTAGAGACAGAGGAAGACGTCGATTCCCTCGCAAACTAATTAGCGGAGACCCAGCGAGCGATATCGATAACTTCGCTTCACCGGTAGAAAAATGGTTGGCGTGTTTTCTCTGACGGCTCGGCTTTTTACGGGAAATTCGACCGTCGCCATTAAAGCGCCATATTTTCTGCATCGGCGGAAAGTGGCATCAATAATTGGATTTGATCGTGCTTCGTAACCTGGGGTCTCGGTCCAGCATTCATTTTGCCTTGACAGAGTATAATAATAATAATAATTTTATTTAAAGATATGGCCCTTTGACGCGCAAGAAAAATTATTAACGAAGCTCCGATGACAATTACTAAACATTTAAATATTCTATGAGGTATTATATCCATTTCATATCTATAAAAGTATATAAAAAAAGTTTTTTAAAAACCACGCTTTTATATTAAAATACACTAAAAAGGAGGAAATAATTTTTTTCCTGCTTTTTCATAAAATACCGAATCCAGTTAAATGATTAATAGTATTTTTCCTCAAAATTTTAAGCAATTAGTCCAAAATTTCTTCTGTCATAAAATTGGTGTCGGAATAGATAGAAAAATTTAAATAAATAAATAATAAATAGATCAAAAATTTAAATAAATATTTAAATAAAAATAACTCGTGACATTAGTGACTATAAAAATAAAAGCGTGGAGCGCTAAACTATATTGACGTAATCTTCTTGCGCGCTTCGCGCTTTTATTTATAGTCACTAATGTGATGTGAATGTAACATGGTTTCTCTTTTACATATTTATTTTCAATTTTTCTATCTATTCCGACACTAATCTTTTAACAGCAGAAATTTTGAACTGATTAATCATTTAACTGGATTCGGTATTTTATGGAGAACCAGGAAAAAAATTATTTTCTCCTCTTTAGTGCATTTTAATGTAAGCGTGGTTTTTAAAAAGTTATTTTTTATTTTCTAGTTTTATTGTCATCGGAAGCAAGTGTGTATACAAAATTGTATACATAGTATTACAAGATTTGACGCATACAACAATAACACGGCAAGTTAATATAAGCTTGGAAAAACGAAAGAAATCATATAGAATTATTCTGGATCGGAAGAAATGTTTAATTTTGGAGTTAAAATACCTCCGACTGCAAATAAATAATCGCCATTCAGCGCCTGGTGGCGATTTTTACGAAAGTTGTGCAATTCGATGCAATAAAGGGATCAATGGTTCCAGATAAAATATTTTAAAAATTTATAAATAAATGTTCTAAAAGCTGGATCTCGGTGCAGTTAGATCGGCAAGTCGAATTGGCGTATGACAAACAAGACTGTCAGGAGAGCGGAAAGATTCCGTTACATTCTGGAGGCGACCTTTCGCACCGAGATACGGTCTTATTGCAAGCGAGATGGCAGCGGCTCCAAGAGGCCGGACGAAAATACGAGGCCGGTGAATTATTTCTCGGAGATATTCATTATCTCGTGATTACAGTCGCGCGGCGCCGCCGTTAATTAAAGTTCAGAACGCGGTCGCCGATTACCCACCCGCGCTCGCCTAAATAGGCGAATATAAGTATGTACACGGGCGATCTACAGGGTATCCCAAAATTCCTTCAACAGCCGGAAATGGGAGGTTCCTGAGATTATTTGAAGCAACATTTTCCTTTGCAAAAATGTTATCCGCGGCTTTGTGTAGGAGTTATTAACGAAAAATACGGACCAATCAGAGCGCGACCTAGACGCGAGTTGGTATAGTCGGCCCGGCGCGCTAACTGTCGATTGGTCCCTGTTTTTCGTTAATAACTCCTAAACAAAGCCGCGGATAACATTTTTGCAAAGGAAAATATCGCTTGAAATGGTCCCAGGAAACTCCCATTTCCGGGAAGGTCAGGAATTTTGGGACACCCTGTATATGCTAAAGAGTAACTTTGACATTCTTTGACAGTGACACGCCTGTCTGCTTGTCAGGCGCAGAGTTTTCGCGAAGGCAGACTGAGAACCGCTCTTTCGTCGAGCACTCCTTTGTGAGGGCTCGCGACACGATCAAAATTCCGCGAGGTGATTCATCACGGCGGTAAACGACCGCAGAGTATCGATATCAATTTAATCGCTGCACCGACAGAACGTTATTAAATCTGTCAAGGGTCGGGAACGATGCCACCGGGAAAGACAAACGGCCCCGTGCGCAATTGATGTGAAACGTGTCGTTTCCGTCGCGTCGCACAGTGGGCGAGAAACCGATCTTTTTGGACAAAAACGTGGTAAAAATCTGCCGACAACTCAGTTTTTCATCGATTCAATTGGAATTCCTTTAAAAATGTTCGTGAAGGACTATACTTTGATGACGTGCTGCGCGAAAATCGTTCACTGTTACAAGAAATCAAGAATCCTTATCTCCGATACTTCATCCGCCCATACCACAAATTTGAGTTGGCAGATTTTTCATTTTCAGATTTTCACTGTGTCGGTGCAAGACGCCTAATCCGGACTACTGAGTGTCTCAACCATGATCAAAAGTTTGTTTCTCCTTTATGGAAGGAATACTCCTAAATCAATTCTGACCGCCTTATCTAGGAATGAAAATTGTCAACGTTACCTTAAATTCCGTATCAGTAGAAACGGTGAGCATTGACCAGACATAGTTCTATCGTCGCGTCGGTTCTTTGTTGGTGCCAACAATTCTGTGCCACTTCGTACGTTATAGGACTCGTACGTCGAAACGCTCGACGAATGACCAAAATCGATCGATTTGCAGTCGAATGAATCGCTTGGGGATACCATTGGAATTCAATCTAGATCGAACGAGCACCTCTAAAACACCTCTTGAACGTTTCTGGACTGGAATTCGGTCGGTCTCCGGCATGGAAATCAATATTTATGTTTGTCAGAGATGTTTGATGGGATCGGGAGTAATTGGTTCTCACTCTCTTCCCCTTACTTCCCCCAGAATTCTAAATTCGCGGAGCTGAGAACTCCTAAGTTCCCAAATTCCTAGGTTTGCGAATCCCTAGAGTCTGGAATTTCTAGGGTTGCAGATTCGTAGTTCACAGAGTTCCTAGAGTACCAGAGTTCTTAGAGTACCAGAGTTCTTAGAGTACCAGAGAGAGTTCTTAGAGTATCAGAGAGAGTTCTTAGAGTACCAGAGAGAGTTCTTAGAGTACCAGAGAGAGTTCTTAGAGTACCAGAGAGAGTTCTTAGAGTCCCAGAGAGAGTTCTTAGAGTCCTAGAGTGGCTTGAATCCTAGAGTGACTTGAGTTCCAGAGTGCGTACGGTGCCCAGAATCTTGAGATCCCACAGTCCTTAACGCAAAGGACCAAATTCCTGAATTCCCGTTCCAAGTCGCGAGCGATTCCCGGGTCAACAAGAACCCGATTAATTACCGAATCCAATTAACACCGGATCGATATGTCACAAGCAAGGCTCGCAACGAAAGAGCAAACGCGACACCGTGCCGCTCCGCTTTTCATCCATGATATTTTCACCTTCGGTTATCACGCGACCGGATCAATTAACGAAGCTAATTAACGTCTCCGCTCGCGCGCTCGTTTCGATCATCGACTGGTCCGCTGCGGAAGGCGGACAGAGATTGATGTGTTCCCGTTGACTTTCCGTTTCCGAGGGAGCCGCACGTCGCGCCGAGGCGAGGGGCGATCTGAATCAATTTCCGATAAAATTCATGAAACATAGAAAAACATTTCGTGCTCGACCCCTCGGGTACTAAATCTTTGTATCTCGATACGGACGGCGATTTCTCCAGTGCTTTGAAAAACTCGATGCAGCCGACTACGACGTCGTATCGCTAAGAGAGATAAATCGCCGAAACTTTGAAAAGCATTTCGATGTGGAGAACGTAGTCTCGCGTGGCCGTGTCGGCGTAGCCATAAATCTCCGCGAATGTTGCGTGAAGAAATTCAATTACAAACCTCTCTCCGGTCGTGCGGTCGCGAGAGCTAGAATTTAAATTCGTAGCTAATTAGGCGAATATTGTGCACGAACAGGCTATGTGTGCCGGGGAACGCTTCGGGTGTTAGTTTCCATCTGCAAACTTGTTGAATGCGGCTCACCTTGGTGTCGAACGGTTTCGAAGACGTTACTGTTGGTCTCTTCTGCATTTTTCTTGTTTGGTTTCGAACGAAGAGAATTCTTATTCTTCGTCGAGGAAAGTTTTCGCTGCTTATTTTCGGCCGAATGCACTGTATCTACTCCGAACGGATGTGGCTTTCAAGTGGCAGCCACACGGCCCGCCAGTAAATCTCAGACAAGAGTTGAGGGAACGATAAGCGTATTCCGAATCCGACTTAATCCGTCCGCGGTTACTCTCGCCCGCCGCAGCATGGATCAGCGACCGCGAAAACGAAAGCTTGGGAATCAGGTCGACCGAATCGGGGATACGGGACGGAATACATGCTTCGCTCTGTCGTCATCGACTACTCCGTGGATCACCGCTTTGCATCCGCGGAGTCATTGTTAGCGGAGCCACTTGTATTACTAATTGGGGCCTGGAAGCAGCAATTAGAATCCATGAGGTCTTAAAATACCGGGCTTACGTCTGCTATCGCCAAGACATCACCGTGAAACCTCTAATTAGGGGTTGCAGGGTCTAATTAGGACCTAGACGACCTTTAACACGTTGATCGCCACGTCACCCATATCTGGGTGACGGGTATGCTTCCGTGGAGGCCCCGTCACCCAAATATGGCTGACGCTCTTCTTGTTCGAGTTAATTAAAAATAGGATATTATATATAGGATATACAACATGAATTCCCGCTTTTCGCTCTGTTTTCGTTGTGTGTACCGACGCTCGGATTTAGGCCCCGCGGGAAACTTAGCCGAATTACGCTGGGCAATCAACGTGTTAATTCTGAATATTTTGCCGATCTTGTACTTCAAAAACTGTTTCAAGAGTCCTTAGGGTCTCTGAATCTTTAAGCCCCTAAGCCCCTGAGTTCCTAAGCTTCCAGTATCCCTAGGCTCCCCAAATTCTAAACTCTCGAGTTCTAGGCCCCCAAGAGCTAGGCCCCCTAATTCTAAACCCCCAAGATTTAGCCTCCATGCTTTAGTTCCCCCGAGTTCTAAGCCCCCAAGTTCTAGGTTCCCCTAGTTCTAGTCCCCAAAATTCTAAGCCACCGAGTTCTAGACCCCCAAATTCTATGTCCTCGAGTTCTATGCCCCCAAATTCTAAGACCCCGAGTTCTATGCCCCCAAATTCTAAGCCCCCGAGTTCTAGACCCCAAATTCTAAACCCCCGAGTTCTAGACCCCCAAATTCTATGTCCTCGAGTTCTATGCCCCCAAATTCTAAGACCCCGAGTTCTATGCCCCCAAATTCTAAACCCCCGAGTTCTATACCCCCAAATTCTATGTCTTCGAGTTCTATGCCCTCAAATTCTAAGCCCCCGAGTTCTAGACCCCCAAATTCTATGTCCTCGAGTTCTATGCCCCCAAATTCTAAGCCCCCGAGTTCTCTACCTCCAACTTCTTGGCCCCCAAATTCTAAGCCCCGAGTTCTAGACCCCCAAATTCTATGCTCTCGAGTTCTATGGCCCCAAATTCTAAGCCCCCGAGTTCTAAGCTCCCGAGTTCTACGCCCCCAAGTTCTATGCCCCCAAATGCTATAACTCCAACTTTTAATTCCCGCGAGTTCTCCAAGCACGCACGGTCCCGGAGTCCCCGACATCTGTGGAGTTCTCCCAGAGTCCTTTACTTCTCATTCATCTCGGTAACCTCAATTAGCAACGCAAATTTCTAATTAGATAGACATCCCGGCCAACAAGCTCTCATTTCGAATGGAAAGGTGCACGCAGAACCCTGCCTGGTACCTGACAGGAGTACCCATTAGCCAAAGACAATGTTTCCGAATGACCGAGGTTCATCAAAGTTCCAAGACCAGTTACCTAAATAGTTGTAACGCCGCGGTGACCTTAATCGTGCCGCGGGTTCGACGATGCGGAGGATCGAAGGAACTCCCTGAGTGGCCGTGCATCAAGTTCGCCTAACAATGGCTGAAAGCGGAAGTTGTAGGATAACGGGCCGGCGAGCCGCGAACTTTCACGTACGCCCTTTTCCCAGACTGTCCGAAAGTTTGCGGCGCAGCAACGTGATGCGCGCGTTAGACGAATTCTCCTAATGGCGGCCGACGCGAGCCACGATCGCAGGGACCACGACATAAATTCTTCGGTACCCAAAGTGCCTCGTGAATTAGAAACCGGCAAGTTTGCCAGAGCGAGAACTCGGTAGACGTTTACGCTATCCTGGCCCCCCAGAGACGCAACTTGCGATGGTAAAGTGATAACGAATCTGGGACACTCCTGGTACAGTTCATGTGCTGGAGTTCTGGAAGTATTTTTTGATAGATGGAGGGGGAATTCGTTCCTTAACTGGTTTAAGACCTTTTGTAGTTGATGGATGCAACTGGACCTGGTTCGTGGAAGTGTCAGCTTGGTTTGGATCTCAAGAGTGTCGCGTGAAATCGTACAAATTTATGTGACCGTCATGCAACGTCGCATAACGATGGGTCCCATGGGGCATTGGTTGCGTCAGTGCTCGTTGCGATCTGGAAACCTGACTCCGACAGGCTTCTTGAAAATTTATGGCAACAACAAGATCCCACTGCCATTTCAGGGGAGTCCCACTAGGCACTCTGGCAATCTTGTAGAGAGATGGCGGAGGGGTCCGGGATCTTGGATTTGGTGGTTCGAACATCTTGGTGTCTAGAATTATAGAGAAAATTCTAATTCTCTAGTCGGAAATTATAGAAACTTAGAAGTCTCCGATGCCTAAATTCTAGAGTTATGCGGAATTCCAGCTTTGTAAAATTGCAGAAATTTAGAAGTCTCGAGTGCCTAAATTCTAGAGTTATGGGGAATTGTAGCTTCGTAGAATTGCTGAAATTTAGAAGAATTTAGAAGAATTTAGCCTTGAGTGCCTAAATTCTGGAGTTATGGGGAATTCAAGCTTACAATTTGTAAAATTGCGGAAACTTAGAAGTCTTGAGTGTCTAAAAATTCCAGAGTTATAGGGAATTCTAGCTTACAATTAGGAAAATTGCAGAAACTTAAAAGTTTTGAGTGCCTAAATTCTAAAATTATGGGGAATTCAGACTTGGTAGAATTGTAGAAATTTAGAAGTGGTGACTGCTTAGATTCTCGAAATTGCAGATCAGCCGTTTCATGACTTTTGGTGGCTAGATTCCGCGTGGTGGATATAGGGACGCAGAGACTTCTACTTTTAGGAGGGCTTGGTCACGCTACCGGCGTGTAAACGATGACGGCACACGGTCTGCCGAGTCAGTCCATTAAACGTCGATATTGAATACATAAATATTTCTTCATATCGCCGGTGCTAATGAAAGCGTCGCTCGCTGACGTCGGATCCAGCCGCGTTTCGACTATTACCTGTCCTCGTTCGAACGCTTTTTGGACGGTATTACGTCATAGACGACCTTCATGCGACGTGGACGGATTAATATCTACGCCATTAGTCGAAATAATGAGAGCGATAACGACCACGTTAAAACGTAAGCGAACCATAATGCTTGGGACGAGCACGAAAATAGGTGGCTGCTCGGACAAAGATGTTGCAGACGTTATGGCTGACCAAAGATTTACGATGTGAACATCTTCAGTAAAATTTATTATCATTCGGTAAAATTTTAAACACTCGCAGAATAGTATTCAGGTTTTAATAGATCGAGAAATTTCGAGGAAATCGCTGCCTCGGTAAATTCGCACAGGAGTCCGTTTCAGAAGTCGGAACGATTGTTCTGTCTCCAGAACAATTGCGTCTTTATTTCCCCGAGTATCGGAGTCAGCAAATTTCCCTCAGCAGGGAATCGCTGTATCACGTTCCGCAGTTTCACCTAGTAATGCAGTTCTTACATCGTGCGAACCAGCCAACCCCTAAAACGTTGCACAATTGCCGAATCCCTCTGTGGTCGCGTTAACCCGTAACTGAACATTCGCTTCGTAACCGATTCAGCGCACGTCGAAAGGAAATTGCGTTCGATGGGGAATAGCGTGAAAGCGGTTTCAAGTGGAAAGAACCAGAGAGAAGCGGCGCGGGAGGAGCATCGGGAGGAGATCCGGATCGAGCAAATACTTTCCGACGTTACATTTCGCGGAATGAACAAATATCGACCATGACTACGCTCACGGACGACGTAATTTACATACGTTGCTGGTCTGCGCGCACGTATGTTATCACGGATGAGCAGGGAAAATATCCTCCCGGCGCCGAACTTCCTAAAACAATTGTTCCTTTAGTCGGAAAGCCCGACCGAGCACGTCAACCGAAATTGCAATTCCCCAAATTTACCCGCATTTGGTTCCTCTGTGCTTCGTAGTTCCAGTATAATACGAAAACAGAGCCCGGCGGGTCCAAAGTTGTACATTTCTACGGACCTGTGGTCCTGGATGTTCAAATTGTTAAAATTTCGTGAGAATAGAAAATCCGAATGGATCCCCTGAATTCTTATCGATCTTTGTTTTTTCTTTTTTGTGATGGACCGCCCCTCTAGTAAGCAGTTGATGCCCGAATTTATGAAAAAGGGCCTCTACTTTTCGTATTGCTCCTTAGTTCCTCGTCCCTCGAGGCCCACTACCGCACCTGTTTTTGTCTTTCATATCCTCAGGCCCTGAACCGCACCTGTTCTTGACAATTCAGAATTCTTGTGGATCTAGCAATGTGCCCCACAGTTCTGTGCTACCGCAGTCCCTAGGGTCACACAATTCTACTCGCCTAATGCCTACGCGTCCATTGTGGTTACAGTCCCAGAGTGCCTAGGGTCCCAGAGTGCCTAGGATCCAAGAGTTCCCAGAGTCCTCAGAAGTTCAGCGTCCGGAATCTATAGTCCCATAAATCTAAGGACTTGGGAATCCAGATTTTCATAGATCCGGAATCGTCTGAATCTCGATTGATCTCGAGCTTCGTGAACAGTTGACTGCAGTGCGACCCACTCACGCCCACTCGCGCTAATTGAACGGCGACTCTCACAGACGGCGGGTAGACGAGGCCAAGAAAATATTCGTTTCCCAGCCGGTGTCGGTTGCGAGGCGTGTTCCACACGCAATATATGTATATCTCACGCGCCGTGTGATGTCACCGCGCGCGCGATGCCTTGTTTTTCTCGGCTATCTGACTCGCACGCGTCAAGTCCCGAGGTCGAGCCCCGGCGTATGCAAAAACATCACCGTTAACGTGAACGCGAATTATCGTTCATTACGGCAGAGACACGAAACCTCGAGAAGGTCAAAGATAGGCGATTCCTCGTTCTCCTCGAGGACGTTTCCCCTTTTGTTTCCTGGCCGGAGACCAGCATCGGATCGATGGAGGAAGCTAGATCCTCTATCCTAGGCTGGAACGTGACCAGACTTCCCCCCCTCTCTCTCTCTCTCTCTCTCTCTCCCTCTCTCGCTGTGTATGTGTGTATCCGATTGTTCTAACAGACTTCATTAGGCCGATGACGTGATCGGAACGAGGCTGATCGGTTTTCTGCGTTAGCAGATCTGCTCCGCAACTGACAACGTGCACACGCGCCAATCAAACAGGTGCTGATCAAGGGGAACGCGAGACGCATTCCTCTCAGTTACGTGCTCGTCATACCTAAACGCGACAGTCACGATGAACCGACGGTTTTCCGACGCGCTTTCGTTCCGCGATCCTCCGGCTACTTTTTTCCGACGTCGCGACCACACTCCGAGAAGAATCTACCACGATCCTAGCTGCAGATATCTAGCTACATACCGTGTAATGCGCTTAGGCGTTCCTCGAACGCTAGGATCCCCCCCCCACCTCTCTCTCTCTCTCTCTCTCTCTCTCTCTCTCCCTCTCTATCTGTTTTTGATCTGTTCGTCCCGTATCGGCGAATTTAATCGGATCCAGCAGCGGCGTACCTCCCGTTCTTTAGTGAATTCATTGCCCATCCCATCGCGCAGTGGGCTGGATCGAGAAATTTAGTGACATTTTGTTATAACTCGTGAACCATAAGAGATATCGGGATGAAATTTGCACTAAAATTCATTTGAAAAATAGTCAATTTTAACTGTAGACAAATACAATTTTTTTATTTTGTTAATACGTTCGCTGCCAACAACGAGTTATCTCGTAGGTCGAAGTTTGTGTTTAGACGCCAGCTACGAATATACTCGTAGCTGACGCTGTCATAAAACGTTTTGTCGCAAAATCCGACTACGATATAACTCATATTATTAATAAGCAATTAAAAATTATTTAAATTCAATATCTTTCCCATAAATACATGTTGTGTATTTTTATTTTACAATTAGTTAACTAAAATTTGATGGCGTGGTGGAACCGTTTTTGAAAATGTCGCTCGACAGCGAACGTGTTAAACAATAATTTTTAATTAAGTTTCATTGATATTTTTTATTAAAATAAAATTGTTTAAGTATAATCTTTTCCAAACTATTTTTTACTTGCTAAATATGTATTTTATATTTACATTTCATACATGCAATGTTTTATGGAATATGTAAAATATAAATCTCTAATCGCGAGCTCGCGCGCGAGAATGAGAAATACGAGGAACGCCGGGAAACGCGTTGGCCGCCGAGTCGCCGGAATTCTGGCTAAAAATTATTCAAGCAATTTGTCGCCGAGTAACTACTTTTTGCGGGCTGTCGCGTAACAGCCATTTTCCGTTTACGCTTTTCGTTCGAACGCGCCGTACTGGTTCTGCGAACGTGCCGGCGCAAAAACCGTGGAACGATGCGCGGCTGTGGCAACGCACGTTTCGCCGAGGTATGCCGGCGACGATGCGAAACGAATTAGCTTGTCAAGGTCACTAGCGAAACTCCCTTTACGCCGAGCATTTCGAACCGAATTTGACAAGTTGCTTCAGAATTGTTAAGCATCGATTGAAATATGTGAACGGTTCATTTCCCAGCGGGAAGGCTGGTCTATTCAATTTACTAGCCCTCCCCCTCGAAAGTCCAGTGAAGGGGCGTGGCCCCGTAGCTCCGCCCCTCCACTGAGTTTCGCCGAGGTATGCCGGCGACGATGCGAACCGAATTGGCTTCTCAAGGTCGCTAGGGAAACTCCGTTTACGCCGAGCGTTTCGTGCCGAATTTGACTAGTTGCTTCAAAAATATTAAGCATCGATTGAAATATGTAAACGGTTCATTTCTGGATCAATTATGAATAATAAGCGCCCTCTGCCTTTAACAAGGAAGCGGGAAGGCTGGTCTATCCAATTTACTAGCCCTCCCCTCTAAAGTCCAGTGAAGGGGCGTGGTCTCGTTGCTCCGCCCGTCCGCTGAGGGGCGTGATTCATGGAGCAAATTGCGCTCTCAGTTACTTCAGCGATTAAACAATCGTGTCATATCGTATCATAACAAACAATTTAATTTTTCTTGTAGAAGATCATTAGTGATATTAATTATGGGCGTTCAACTAAAAAATATTCGAGATAGCTCGAAAGATGGGGAAACAGCGAACGATTCGGTTCGCATTTAGGATGCAGCTGGCTGTCAGGTCTCGGACGAGTTTCGCAAGCGATCCGAACGGAAGTTTCAGCCTCCGGGGAGCCGGAGCTCATTAAATCCTCGACGAAGCGGGGCAGGAAGGGGCGGCGAGAGGGCGAGCGTATGCCTCCTGGAGGAGAACGGTGATTTGCAATTGAGATCGCGCGCCGGTTAGAATGACGAAAATATGAAATTTAAATGACGTTCACCGCCGAAGCCTGCGAAGACACGAGGCCACGGCGGCGTACAAGCGCGAATAATATTTCCCTCTTCAGAGGAATCACCCTGCTCATTGGTTGACGCTTCCGGCGGCTTTGACGAACACGTTCCTTCAAGGGAGATCAATTTGCCGCGCGTCATCTCGACTCTAAATTCCTCGTAACTTGAAAAGGGTTATCATGAATTGGGAAGCGTTTAGAGCTCAAATCAGTAATTCGGTCGTTCCCTCCGTAACGTCGCGGTCCTACCCAATCGGAAACCAGTAGGGCGTTTCCAACGACTCGCGGCCCCTCCCACTCGCGCGACGCTCCAGAGGAATCGTGTATTTCCATCAGAAAACTGCTGGAACGACATGAGCGTTTAGACACAAGCTTTTATAGCCAACCTCGACCTTTACGCGTCCTTATGTCATCACGAATTACGTTGTATCTTCGGTCCCCGAAGAATCATAACAACAATTATGGCTGGTGTACGGGACCGAGTGACAATGCTGATGTCACGGTAATCTCCTGTTGTAAGCTCGGTCGTCTGACGGAAACACGGCCGCCGACGGGAACTGTCTTACGCCACATTAACGCGACCGCACGAATGAGTTAACAACAGCAATTTATCGCCTGCCACCCCGAGACCATTGTTCCACGCTGCTGCTCCCGGCTGTTCCCGGATCGCGAACAATTCCTATCGAATTATCAATAACCGATCCAATCTTGTTTGCTCGAAAACTCGACGCGGTCTGCCGCTTTATGTACCGGAATTCTGCGCGCGGCTGCGTACCGGGTGTCTTGGAATAACAAACGCGATCCGGAAATGTTTCGTCGTGAAATCGGTCTGCTTCATTCGTCTGACTATCGTTTGCCTTGTCTACTCGTTCAATTAGTACCCTGTTAGCGCAATAATGATCATCGAGGTTGTGAAGACTGGGTTAGGTCTCATGCCCTTGAGTCTTTACCCACCATTGTATTCTAATCCGCTGTGTCATTCAGGTTACCTCTGGAATTGTTTCATAAAATGTGCAAGCAGTGACTCCTCAAAGACACTCCCAATGTATTATTAATTAATTTATATTTATATTTATTATTAATATACAATTAAAATGTGTAATTAACTAGAGGGGAGTTGTAGCTCGCTCGCTTTGCGAGCTCGCGAGAGAGTTAGTGGTACACATTTTATTTTTATAATATCGATAATGCAAACAAACGTCGATAATGTAAATTTCTATTGAAATATTGATTAAAAGCTGCGACGTTCTATTGAAATATTGATTAAAAGCTGCGACGTTCTATTGAAATATTGATTAAAAGCTACGACGTTCGTTTTTTTTGTTGTATTGAAATATGATTCTAAAAGCACTTATAGTTTTTCCCGAATTTTCCATTTTTCCGTGATACTTTTTCAATTTTTCTTATCCTATAACCTAGTTCGGACTAATACGAACATTTTAAAAAAAGAATTAGCCAAATCGGTCCAGCCGTTCTCAAGTGATGCGCTTACCAACGAACAGCATTTGATTTTTATTTATATAGATTAATAATAATAAATATAACAAAAAAAAATTTAGCTCAATCGGACAAACCGTTCTTGAGGTAAAAATTCGTAAGTGAGGCCCGTTTTCGCCGAAATGGGCAAAAATTTAAAACTTTGAAGGGCTGCCATTTCTAAAAAAAATTCGAAACCGGCAAAATTATGACTTAACCCCCCCCCCTAATTTTGCATGGACTACAACATATTTCAGTTAGAAATGTTAGTTAGAGCTATGATAAATAACTTTTCCAATTTAGTGAAAGTTATTGAAAATACTTCTCGCTGCAGAATCGTTTCGAACGAATCGCCGAGGGAGCCCGCGACACCGCGTACGAAACAAAACCTGGACGACACCGATTACGGGTTCATTTGCAATTTAATTGCAACATCACTTTCCGATTGATTCTCCGGCCGGACGCGGACGTGTTTGCAAACACATTTTCATCGATTGGGGCGGCGCGGCGCAACGCGGCGTGTTTCGTCGGGGAGGAAAAGCGGCGGACGGGTTTCAAGGACGATTTCGGCGGCTCGACGCAGATCGCTCGCGTTAAATATCCCGTTTAAAACGGGAGGCTAATCAATCAGCGACCGCTGGCCGGGAACGGGGCGAGATCTCGAAACAATACAATCGAATCGACGACGCGGGGTATGATTCCCCGTGACGCAGGAACGCGTCGAGGTCGTGCACGAGAAGCATCGTTCAAACGTTCGGCGCAGATTGCGTCGTCATTCCTGTTCCTTTGTCAAGGATTCCGCGTTCAACCGACAACAACCTGTTTTTCCTTTTCACCGGAATTCAATTCCTCGCACCGTTCGAAACCGATCTCGAAATTAAAGGAGTCGCAGCGTGGAATCGGGAAGCGACAAGATGGCGGCGGTGGCCCCTTTCTCAATGGATTTTCCTAGCGGACAAGTATTTGAGTTTACATCAAAGAAAATGGAACTCGCGAATACGTTTCTGCAACAAACATTCTCTACTTTCCGAGACGCTCGTTCCACCTTAGAGGTACTAAGTGCCGTCTCCATTGAAGTTGAACATAGCTTCTTGATGCCAATCTGAAGAATACGAATGCCTTTATTTGGAGAATATCGTGCAAGTTGTTTCTCGGGAAACAGAGCCGACGAATAAACTGTGAGGATCGTCGTCTGCATTCTCGAGATTGGCATCACGGATTCGTTTCATCTTCAACAGACGCCACTCAGTTTTTCCAAAGCGCAATGAGCGTCGTCGGAACACAGCTGATATGTTGAAACCGACGCTAATGCGGCATCCGACACAAAACACCGAAGATTCAACTCGAGATACGTACAAGCCCATGAATTATTCATCCCGCATCCTTTCCGCTCTACATACCCCGAGAGCATCGTAAACACTCGGATCAAGTTTTCATAAGCTGAAAAAATAACTCTTAGCAAACTACCGGAGGCAACGAACCGCGATCGAGATCGCTCAATCAAAGCATTTAAACAGTTTACAAATATTAAGTAATTTCTCTCACGGGTTCGATCAGTTCGATGTTGCTCCTCGCTGAAAACACACTTGAGGAGAATCAAATAAATTGATTTTTCCGATTGAAGTCTGCTCGACGCACACTGGTCCACGCATTCGGTCTAGCTGTTCATTTGGTTAAAAAGCAACTTGCTCAAATCGATGTTTATTGAATGTATATTGCTTCCTAAATGTCCATGACATTCGAAAACGATGAAATTAATGAGATTTATTAAAAATCGTCATTAGAACAAGCATTTAAAAATCAAAATTTTATGAATCCCATTTGCCACCGAAAAAATTACCTCTTTTCTTATCGATACCCTCGAGAATCTATTTAATATTATGTGTCCATTTTGGTTCCAAATGAATAGTATTTGTCTATATATAGAGTATATCTTTTGTACTAAGATTTAATATTTATAATTTTATCGAGATAACAATGCTGAATAAACTAAAGAGAATCTTCAAAGTTTTCAATCTTTGGTAAAGGATATCTCTTTCGTCCCTCATTGTATCAAAGTGTATTATTATCAGCGTTCTTTTCTAAATCATGTAAGAATCACATCCCATTCGGTACACAAGTTATTATTGTTTAAAGAGTACGTGTCGCCTGAATCGCGGCCGAACCTCTGGCATTTTGATGATGTAGTCAAATAATTAATATTGAAAGATGTTGATGAAGAAAGTGATGACCATAACGATTTGTCAATATAACATAACATAATGACAATTGTTATTGTGTTCTTTATACAATAAAAATTAGATTTTTGTTTTTTATAATTAATATTATGTTTTTCGCACAGTCTTAAATAAAATATTTTTGATTATGTTTATAAAATCCATTACTTAAAAAATGATTGATTATTGTGTTTATTTAAAACCTGAACCTGATTTATCAGACACTTCCGATAATCCGAGAAAAAAATGTTTTAAACAAAGCTTAATCAACATTCAGCAGTCTACAAATTGCTATCCAAAAAATTGAAAAAAAAATTTTCAATGCATAAATAATTAAAGTCACCTCGAATTTTTACTCCGTAATATTGTAGCTGATATCAAAACGAATCCAACGACCTAAATTACTATACCTTTAAACTTTCAAATAGTGCTAAAATATTAATGAACAGCTAGATCTGATAAGCTGCCTAGACGACACCTGATATTCCTAGGTCTCTTAGAGTGTGGTTGATTGCCTGCGTCACTCGTTGAGCGGGAGAACAATACTTCGACATTGAATTTTACGGAGTTATGCCAAAAATCAACTGGTGAAAAATACACAGGATTTAACAAAGGGAACTCTCTGGTTTCAGGCACACAGCGGTGGACGAGGGCTCGCCAGGTTCAGTCTCGCGGTCTCTGCCGGTTGCTCAGGACTCTCTGGACTCCTTGGACGTGTCCCTGGACGCCTCGAGGAACATCGTTTTTCCATTAGACTCCAGCTCCGGCGAGCACTTCTCCTCCATCCGCAGGTTTGACCTGCGAAAACCGGACTTCCAATATCCCGAGAAAACTGCGGGATCGCCTCTTCCGCGAGAGTCTGCGACCTCCAAACCGTTTGCCCGGAGATCGCCGAGTAGATTGAAGTCGAAGGATCAATCCTGCGACTCGGAGAGCAAGGTGACGATCAGGCTATCTCGCGAGGGATCCAAGGCGAAGACCACGAACCAGGAGGACTCTTCCAGGTCTTCGTCGAGCCCCGAAGATGATAACGATCGTGAAATCGTCGAGGTTCGCAAGGACAGCGCGCTGTTCTTAGAGGAGACCGAAGGACTGCCTACTCTCCGCGAAATCCTCAAGTCCAGGGCACCCAAGGTCATCAGACCTAGAAGAGAGAGCAGCGGGTACGCGAGCAACCTGGGTACCTTCGACGAGGACAGACGGAGTTCGACGGCGGATGCTCTGCAGGACCTGTCCTTGTTCCTGAAGGAAAGACGCAGGTCCTCGACGGGACCCAAACGACCCAACTCGAAGGTGATCGTCGGGAGAACGGAGGTCAGCCTCGCCGAGGAAGCCGACACTGTGCTGGACAGAATGCCGACCACGGAGCTGCACCGGAAGCTATCCAGCTCGGGACTTGACATGCCTAACATCGAGGAAGCGAAGGAGGCCCTAGGCAGCCTCTGCAGTCTCGTCGAACGCGTCAGCGTCGGTGAGCAAAGATATTCAAACCGTGCGTTCCCTGTTTGCGAAAGTTCTCCTATAACATCTCGAGATGCTGCTCCAGACCCTTCATCATTGCTACCGCAGGTTACAAGGCATCTCGCCTATTATTAGTTTCCAAGATAGTTCACAAAATATGAGAGGAATTTTTATCGATCTTAATTTTTTGTTAGAAACAAACTAGTAATATTTTTCGGCGCTACGGTTCGGTGTCTAGGACGAAACGCACCACCTCCAATAGAATAGCGCTTGGCATTTAACTGATTCAAATCCGAATCGAAAACGTTTTATGCCCTACAGCATAGCTATATTTAGTGTTTTTTTGATCGAACCGTAGCGCCGAAAAATATTACTAGTTTGTTCACAAAATATGTTAGCTACCCAGCTTGGAGGTGTCTTCTTCCAGCAATATCGGACTCTAGGGCATTCCAATTGAACACAGAAGTCATTTGCGATGTAGGTTTATTGTTAAAGGACGTTTCTGTCCACAGAGGATGCTCCTTCAGACCACCGCGTGCCACCGAAATCGGACGCCGAGACCCTCGAGGCGTTAAAGGATTGCGCCACTCCTGAACGAAACCGAGATCCATCGGTGGGCGTCACGGTCGGATCGATCGATCGCGGCTCGACGTGCCTGACGTCCGCGAGTACTCCAAACCCGATTGTCTGTCTGCAAATTCCATCGTGCGATCGGAACATGGGAGCGGAGGCTGGTCAGGCGAGGGATCGATCGAGGCTGAGCATCAACGTCGAGCAGGTTAGGCCCTCGGCCGAAGGCATCATGATCGAGGAGGAGCCGATCGATAGGGTGTCCCCGTTGTCCGTCAAGGACGAGGAATCCCAGTACGAGCATTCCAAGGTTCTCCCTCGGACGGTGAAGGTGTACCAGCTGCTGTCCACCCAGTCGGAGGACAGAACCGACAGAGAAATGTACTTAGCGGACAGGAGGATATCCCTGCAGATATCCAAGCACGATGATCCCCAAAACATGATGACCGCCGAGTCGAAAGATGACGTGTCCTCGCCTCCAGGTAGCACCATGACTCTCAGCGCCAGTGTTTCCAGTGATATGAACACTCGCCTCTTCGCTGAGATCACCGATGACACGGTGGTGAAGAAAGGCTCCTCGCCAGGAGACCCAGTGTCTGGACAGAAATTCCTCGGGGACTCTTCCGGCATGACAGTCAGGCCTATCTATCCTTATTGTCCTTATTCTCCGTATGGCAGTCCTCAAGGATCACCCAGGAACAGGAGGAGGCCACTCAGGGAGAGCAGGAGGGTGTCCATCGACAACAGGCAGGGGGCTTTGCAGCTGAACCAGTACAAGCTGCTGGACAACATTGGACAGGTGCTTGGATTGTTTTGCATACCTATTAGGAGAATTGTTCAATATACACGGTGGGGCAATAACTATTAGCACCTCAGAAATGTCCAGCTGCATCGATTGATGTATTAAAAAATATCTCGTTCCATTTTAAAAAATGAAGGTGACCTTCAAATGTCCGAAGTACCTCCACCTGCAAGAAAACTATTATCGCCATCGGATGGCCCCGCTCGTACTGTGCAATTTTATTTCAGCAAATATTTCTGTGAAACTTGTAGTTTCGAAAATATCTGAATTCTCCTAATAATTATTGCCCCACCCTGTATACTGGCAATGTCAGTTGACAAGTGGAGTCACTGATGGGGCAGGCAGAGTCAAATTCGTTTTCACTGAATCTCCACGACTGCAAAACATTCAGAATCTGGGAGAAGCTTAGGGAAAATAGGAACGCACCTGAGAGGCCGAAGGGAAAATGCAAAGAGAGCGTAGGGAGAAAATATGGGGGGGGGGGGGGAGAAAAAAAGGGGGCTTCTTCTCTAGGGCAAGAAGGGCAGTGTTTGGATAGAAGAGAACAATCTAGAAAATCGTAGTGTCAATGCCTACGACGCCAGCATGCGATTGTATAAACGCCTGAAGGTTCACTAGAAAAATGGTAACGCTTCCAGCGAGCAGGATCTCATGAAATTGAATCATTCGAAAATTCGTTAATGCCAACAGGGTTCATACGGCATCGTGAAATTAGCTTACAACGAGGAGGACGAGACCCACTACGCGATGAAGATCCTCAGCAAGAGGAAGCTGATGAAGAAGGCGGGGATCTTCGGTAGAATGGCGCCGGGCAGAAAGGGTGCCGCGGATCCTCTTGCGAAAGTCTACAGGGAGATCGCGTTACTGAAAAAATTGGATCACCCTAATGTCGTCAAGCTAGTCGAGGTGCTCGACGATCCGGACGAGGACAATCTGTATCTTGTTTTCGAGCTTGTCCAGAGGGGCGAGATTCTTCAGATTCCCGCGGACAAGCCTCTGGACGAGGAAACCGCCAGGAAGAACTTCCGGGACGTCGTGATGGGCGTTGAATATCGTGAGTGACTCCATGAAATCCTCGACCCAACTACAGCTAATATTTTTCAAGTGAAACTTCTTTGCTGAGGGGGCTATGATTTCCTAGCGTTACGGAAGTGACGAAATTTCGCGAATAACCTCGAATAGTTTGACAAGTAACATTTTCAGAATTAATTTACTAACTTTAAAAACTTCATCGGTGAACTTTTAAGATTGTAAAATGTAAAATGAAGAATAATTATATCATATATTATATATATTATTATAATATTTATATCATATTTTAGCTATCACAAGCCAATCGTTTCAATTATAGAATCATAGAAAATCATAGAAAAAATAATGAACGATCAAAATTTGCGACGCAAAGAAGGAGAGCGTATGGGAAATGCTACGAACTATGTCTCTTTCTCTCCCATACTCTCTCCTTCTTTTTTTCTATGATTTTCTATGATTCTATCATTGAAAGATGTGGCTTGTGATAGCTAAAATATGATATAAATCTATTCTTGATCCAATTTTGTATAAATATCTTGCATATACTGCATCGAGAGTTGTTCCTGATGATTTTGTCGCTTCATTAGGATTATTTACCATTTCCAATCTCAATTTACTTCTAAACATTACTAGACCGCAAGAAGTTTCACTTCCGCCGCGCGTGGTTTTCCACGCGTATGTTTTTTTATGCTTATATTGCGAGTGAAGCTTTGGACCGATGCAATTTCCAAAATATTCGAAAAAGGGACTCGTGATTCGATCTCGTATCCACGTACCCGTCTCTGTCACCTGTTCCTCTCTCGCTTTCTGCGCAAACTGCGATTCACGTTCCGGCATCGACCGTAAATCATTCGTACCGCGTGTTAATTAACTTTCCCGACCGTGTGCTCGCTGTTCCAGTGCACTACCAGCGGATAGTGCATCGCGACATAAAACCGAGCAACCTGCTGGTGGACAGCGACGGCCGGATCAAGATCGCTGATCTGGGAGTCAGCGCGGAATTGAGGGCGTCCGGAGAATTATTATCTGGACCAGCCGGCACGCCGGCATTCGCGGCTCCCGAAACAACAACACCTGGCGCCCATTATTCCGGAACCGTGAGTACCGTTCGCCATATTAAAACAGTCGTTCGATCGATTCCCCATTACTTGCCGCTGTGCGCATTCGATTACGAAGAAGCAATACCGCTCGGATACATCGGTTTCCCTTTCGACGATTTACGATCGCTGATCCATTATACTCCGCTGGCGGCCATGGAGCACCAGTAACACCGAGAGTTACGATTACCCTGCGAATTTACGCGGTTCGTAGTAAATCCGACAATTCGGGACATGTAACGCAACTGTCTCCCTCGAATAGACGGCATATTAATAAATTGCTTGACAAATCTCCGCTATTTTCACGAGGGTTTGGGATACAATAAAATTGATATTGGCGACCGGGGGAAGTGATTGGTTCTCGTCACCCACGCAACGCAAATTCATTTCATCCGTCTGCGTACACGTCGCGCTTCGAATACTCGCTTTTACAATAAATAACTCTCCAATTTACATGAATCCAGACCGACCTAAAAACGATCCCGCGGGGGAACCGGTTAATGTAGCGACGAGCTACGAATCGAAATTAATGATTTATTAGCAAATTAACTTCCCGTTAGAACATTCATTATCGATGATTAATCGGAGAGCCCGGACTGGTCTCGTAATTATGTGCGGCTTACGGTTCAGCTGGATTATCAAACCGTCGACGGACATATTCATTACGCCAGCCGATATGCGCGTCGGCCGAGATCGTTCCTCCGATATTTTTCGAGAATTTCGAGAGAACAACAAGGAGCATGCATTAGTATGCAAATCGAAAATGCATCGTATTCGTTTGCCACGATCGGGATGGCCGGTTATTAATGGATTCTCGATCCAGCGAAGGAGATCGCCGCGATGGCGCCGCCGTTATGCGGAGCAGTGAATTCCCGGTTGTAACAAATTTTAATTAGAGACGAATGACGACACCGACCCTAACGGCGAACGATTATGGGGGCGAACTTATCGCACGGTTAACTCCAATTACGCGGACGGTTTATCGATTTTCACTTTCGTAGCGAGCGGTTTACCTCTGTCGGATTATTACGTCCGCCGTCGGTGATCCGCTCTCTGCCCTTGGACGATCGTTCCGCGGTATCGATTCGTGCCGGCCCGCGTAGCCTCGCGAACGAATCAACAGGAATTTCTTCGGGGGATGTTCCCAGAGCTACGGGGATTTATTTTTTTTTCAATTTTCCAATCGTCCAACTTCGTTGCAGACGCTAGCGTTTTCTGAGAATCGCCTGGAAATCGGCTGTTAGATAAAAAGTAGGTTGCGTAAAATAGTTCGGAACGGCAATTACACATGCACCAACCTAATAATCGCGGCGGAGAAGTTCCAAGGCGACACGCATACCCGCTCATTCACATAATCGCCGCAATTCCGTCGAGACTGGCGTCGACTACGCTGCGTTTCTTCGGCATTTTCTCAGTTTTACTCGATTCTTCTACGTTACTGGATAAATGATCCTGATCAGAGAAATCGTTATCGAGGAGCCTGGATAGTTCGAGAGTTTACGACTTCGATGGACGAACTCTACGTCGTAAAGTTTTCGGGCACGTACACGCGAACGGCAACGGGAAAACTTGTGGAACGAGTCGCACACCTCGGGAACATCGATTTCTTCGCGATATTGTAAAATATGCAGGCGAACTTGGAGTACGGAAAGTTGCCACTCAAGAAATTAGGTTGCCGCGCGCGCGGTCGCTCTTCCCCCTCGTTACAATGTAGTGGCCGCGACGGAAGTTTATCTCCGTGGCGCATAGCTCGTCGATTTTCTACGGCGAGCCAGCAGGAAAAGGTCGATCACTATTCAAATATTTTCTTATCCGCGGAATCCTGAACAACTCGAGATTAATCCAAAAATTCTGATTCACGTTAGAAGTCCGGAATTACTGAATGTTTGTCTTCAACGTGCCGGCGATTATTCCTTAATTTTTGGACGTTAATTGGAATTGGCCACTCGCTAACGTGTTCTAATAATTTTCTTTGGGTATTATTATGTGAAAGATAATTTTTCAACACTACACTGCCCGAAATTACCGTTAAGCCACCTGATTTTATGGCGAAATCTTATAATTATGTCATAGCAATGAGAAGTTGATCCACGATAGCGTCTTAGGATTAATAAAAGAAATCATTTAGATGATTACATTCACAGATGTATTAATTATTAACAGAAAACGTAGAGTTATATAGTCTAACTGCGAATTTTCCATAAAGAATAAAGTACGAAGAGTTTCTGCTTCGATGGATGTCCACGCTTCGTTCACCGCGATCCGTAACTCAGAAACAGCGCTGTACTGTTTACTTTTCTTGCAAGTATTCCCCAAAGATTCTCGATTGGGTTTGAATCTGGCGAACAAGCTGGCCATGTCAAAATCCTCATATCTTTGTTGTCCAACCACTCCTTTGTTTGTCTTGATGCACGAATTGAGGCGGCGTTATCATGCTGAAAAAATAAAACTGTCCGTCTCAGTTTCTTCTGTAAATTCAACAACAAGGCGTGTGCAGCGAATTTAAAAAAGTTCATGGCGATTTAAATGGACAAAAATGCTGCGGAAGAAGCTGTGCTTCTACTAGAAATAATTATACGTATTTTATAATAAAATCGCATGGAATCGAAACAAATAGAGAAGTAAATAGACAAATTGAAATAAAACGCTTTTTAACGCCAGTAGAGATCCGTTCAGAAGCAATCGTATGCAAAGAATCGACGTTTCATATATTTTAGCGTCGTCAATGAGATCGGCTGAGACAAACGGTAATTGCCCACAATGGATCTTACTGGGAATTGACCAGGCGTGCTCCGAATATGGCAATCTGAGCGCGCAATCGGAAGAGCGAGGAGAGCGACGGGTATCTATCCTCTGGACGAGATCGTACAACGGAATTAACACTGGTAGCGCGTTATTACACCCCCGCCGGATTGGGAAGCGTGTAATTTGCTGTAGTCTCGGTCGCGACGTGTATATCTCGCAGATTATAGTCTAGACTTTAGACTTATCGTGTGACCTTATCGACTGCGCCGCTGCACTGGCTCGCCCAGTTTAGCCTGTCTATGGCAAGAACGATCGGCCAGTGAACGTGAACATGCCAAACGTGGGAATCGAGTCAGCCGAGACTTTCCTTTCGTTTTCCATGAAGTCGTTCATAAATTAAACTAGCCATCTTTCTGTCGTCATTGATCGGTGCGGCAATTTGATCAGAAAGAAATCAAATTCTTCACATGTAGAATGTTCTTGGGACGACTGGAACAGTAATGAGTAGACTGCGGATCTTTATGCATTTATAGGAAAATTGTGCAGACGAAATTCAAAATTGTTGGAAAATTAAAAAAATTGAAGATGTCAATATGTTTTCTCCTCTATTAAAATCATTCAGGCAAGAAACAGCATTCAATTTAGTTTCTATTTCCTGCAATCGATGCAGACAATTTTTATTTTGCATAAAGATCCGCAGTCTAGTAATGAGCGTAATGCGGATAAAGCAGTCGTCAGGGGAGACATGTTTAATTTTCGACTTATAAAATAGCTCCGACTGCAAAGGGTTAAAATAGTGGAGACATGAAATGAATTTAAGATATTTAATATTACAACCTATTACGATTATTAAAATACAGAAGAAGGGTCCGCAATCCTTATTTTCCATAATATTCCTGACGTAGAACCGTTTTGGACGTTTCAGTTGTGCGACGTGTGGTCGATGGGGGTGACCCTGTACTCGCTGGTGACGGGCCGACTGCCTTGGTACGGGTCCGGTAGCATAATCGGGGTGCAATCGGCGGTCCGTACCGAGGCCTTAAGGTTCCCCGAGGAGCCACTCCTGCGGGACGAGCTGCGGGACCTGATCTCGCGAATGCTAGAGAAGAGCCCCGCCGAGAGGATCTTGTTATCCGAGATAAAGGAGCATCCGTGGGTGACCAGTCGCGGTGCCGAACCACTGCCAAGTGAGGTCGAGAACTGCCGGCTACCGGTGACCGTCACGGAGGAGGAGGTGCGTGAGGAGAGCGTAGTCACCAGGATACCGAAGCTGGACACTCTGATCCTCATTAAGACGATGCTGAAGCAGCACAGTTTCCAAGTAAGTAACTTGATCTTTGTATTACGACAACGACGAGTCTAATTGGGCTGGGCCAACAATGCAGACTGCGCGCCTGACAGACGTTCTCACGACTTTGGCTTTCGCCTCTCTCTCTCTCTCTCTCTCTCTCTCTCTCTCTCTCTCTCTCTCTCTCGATGACGAGGAGGAAGTTCGCGCACAGCACACAACAATTATCGGAATTCGATGATTAGTTCCTGTCCCTCGCAAAATTCCAGAACCTCTACGAACCTTGTCGCTGCTGTGGCGAACGGATCCTCCGAGAGATCGCCTTTCTTCTGCTTCTTCCAGATTCAGCTAAAGTGAAACTACTGAATGTGCGATCCATTTTTGGCTCTCAGGTCTTCAGGATAATAATTTCATATGGAACAGCCCGACTGCTAATCGTTCCTCCGAGAGATCGCTTCTCTTCTTCGTCTTCTAGATTCAGCTAAAGTGAAACTACTGAATGTGCGATCATATTTTTCGGCTCCGAGATCTTCAGGATGAATTTCCTATGAAGCAGCCCGACAGCTGATAGATCCTCCGAGAGATCGCCTCTCTTCTTCGCGTTCTAGCTTCAGCTGAAGTGAAACTACTGAATGTTAGATCGCATTTTTCGGCTCCGAGGTCTCCAGGACAAATTTCGAATGAAACAGCAGCCCGGCAGCTAATTTCGAAAGCTTCCAAACACTCGGCCAGGTCTCTTAATTGCCCATTGTCGGATCGCCGACCGTTGCGTCCCAGTTTACAGAATTCCGGCCTCTTCGAAAGGCGTCTAAGGAACTAATTTCGGAGGCAGCGGGCTCCATTCAAGCCTCGCGTCAAATAACGTCGCTCGATCTCGTCGCGGCGACAGTGTCAACTGCTGAATTTCAATTAGCACCGACAGTTGATCCTCCAGCGGGAGGTCAGGCCTCCTCGCAGACTATAATACTCGTCGCAATCCAATGTTCTGTTCCTCGAGTTTTTGACTCGTCTTGTTTCATTTCATACCGATGACGCCACAGATTTCGAGGATGATATCAAAGTATACGATGTCAGGCGCCCACGGCTTCTAGCTTCTTATTTGATGCGTGGGCAATCGATAACGCTCGAGTTCGAGGGGGTTTCACGGGTCCATGATCGCTGCATCTGTGTCTCCAGGCTTTGAACGTTTTCTTCGACGCTTTCAGAACCCGTTCCTGCCGAGGAAGAGCAGCAAGGCGGCCAGCTCGGACATTGCAACCGACAGCCTGGAGCTGCCGTCGTCCCCCAGGACCGAGGAGGCTCTGGTGTCCAGGAAATCCGCTAGAAACGCCAAGTCCGAACGGTTCCAGCGGACCGGAAGAAGCCACTCTGCTCCGGACTCCTACGACTGGCAAGCTAACGGCAGGTTGGTAACTATAATAGAATGAGGGACTCGATTCGTTGAATCTTTCAGGCTCTGATATTCGCGATCATTTGTATCGTCGTCGCGTTGACCTTGGAACTCGTCGCGTTTTCAGACAAATGTCCATCGACCTACCGCCGGTCACAGAAGCGTCCAGTCAGGAGTCTGAGAGTGAACGACGGTGATGTCACTGATAACTTCGGGACGCAGTCGGAAGCACTTGCCGTCGGCCTGTCCGTTGGCGAACAGGGTACGAGAAGCGACGATTCGCGGTTTCATTTGTCGAACTTTTCTGAGGATCGCGTTCTCTTTCAGACCTGCGAGAAATAATCAAATATTTAGCGACTCCACGCTGCAGAACTCGCCTTACAGCACTCCGAGAACGTACTTACCCGACTCCTGAGACCGAAGCTGCGTCGGGAAGGGAACAATCTTTGTCTTGAGCAACCCCCTTCTGCAATGCCCGAGGAAGAGCGCAGGGAACGTCGAGCCGTCGCTCGAAAGTCGAAGGAAAGTTGGAGAGGGAGGAAGTATATAGTGTAAGTCCTAGGAAAGATATTTCCGAATCGATTCTGCCAGGTGTTCGGGATTAGATCGACCGTGATCACGTTCGAATAGAAGACTGGAGAACGAAGAATGGCTGGGGGGAACAAGAATGAAAGTCACTTGGAAGAATCGATCGGGAGTCGCGAGGCATTCCGGCGTTTTACTTACTAAAGTTAGCTAGGCGATACCCCAACTAGCTGGACTAACTTAGCCGTATTTTGTATGCACGTTTAGCTGTATTTTGTAAGAGGCTCGACCGAGCAGCCACACGAGACAACGACATCGTTTATAATTGTAGACGACCCGTGTTTTTAGCACGCCGCGCAGGAACGAGAACGATTTCGATACTTTGCTGGCACGTTCTGTGATGCGATATCGAGCACCTTCCCCGTACCTTTACATTCGGCGAGAATCGTTTTATACGTTCGATTCACTGTTCAGGCTTCTTTCCACCGAATAGTTTCACTTTTCGTCCGCGCTCGGTCCAACACGACGGCTAACGTCTCTGAATGGGAAATATTGAAGGGCTGAAAAGATATTCCTAGGATACAGAATACGCCGAAAAATGTTCTGAATTCATATCATGTAGGAAGCGTTTATTTTTCGTTGAGTAAATAGTAAAAATTGAATATTTAGTACAAGTTGAAATGATTCTTGCCGCGTATCTCCATAAGCAACCATGTAAGAAACGGCACGAATCATCTGCTCCCGAAAATGTAAAAATAGCGCCATTACCCGTAGCAGCAAAACGCTCAACTTTTAGCCGATTTTTAGCTCCACTCTCTCAGCCAGGTGGCGCCGCATGCCAATTGCCATAAAATTTGGAAATAGCGCAATCCTAAGGTAGGTAAGGTAGAAATCCTTTACCGCCGTAGTAGTTGGCAAGTCGGTGGTAGATGGCGCTACGCATTAGCCTGCTGTCGATAACATTTGGCGCTATTTTTAAATTTTCGGGAGCAGATGATTCTTGCCGTTTCTTACATGGCGTCTTATGGGAAACTCGGCACGAATCATCCGCGCGTTGTTAATTTATTAGGTATTTAATTATTGCGCGATTTTCGCCGAAGTCATTCGCACTGCGCAGGTGCAGAGAGGTCTACTTAACAATTTACGGGGCCAACAATATCTTTTTGTTGCGTATCAAGGAAGTTATCTCAGAAGAATTAGACTTGTCAGACTCACCACTAAAAATTGCTTTACCGTTATTCAAACTATTGTTTGCATTATTATTAGACTGCGGATCTTTATGCTAAATAAAAATGTTCTGCATTGATTGCGGGAAGCAGGAGAGAAATAAAAATTGATTTCATCCCTTAATGACTTTGTTACATTAAAAACATTGCGATATTCTTAAATTTTTATATTCCTTCCAACCAATTTCTTCACAAACGCATAAAGATCCGCTGTCTAATTATTATATATGTTGGTATCTAATTAACTACTAAACATTTAACTATTGTGTGTGGTATTGTATCAATTTCGGAAGAAATGTTTAATTCTCAAGTTAAAACAGCTCCGAGTGCGAAGGGTGAAATATAATGCGACACGCGTCAGCTCGGAATGAACGATCTCAAGACATCCAGCGGACAGAGGATCGAGATCGATCCGCTCGTCGTGTTCTGGGCCTGGTGCAACGAAGCCACGCGACGTCCGGTGATCGCCGCGGCGATTGTAAATAATTAACTTCTATTTTATAGCGCGATTTATAGCCGTAAGTCCTATTCGGTAAGCACGCGACCAAGCAACAGCAACTACAGTCAGATTCGTGATCTCGTTGGACCTTACAGAGATTCCGGGGGACCATAAGAAACGTATATAAATAGGATCGGTAGCTTTTCAAGTTTACTACCGGATGCTAATCGATGATCATATCTCGTCCCGGCCTCACGAACTCTGGCCCAAGGACTCCCCGCGAGAATAATCTAGAGAGGCTCGTTCGAACCTTGACGCGGGCCAACTGATTCCCCATTTGCGTCACTACTGGTTCATTATAGCCGTGTGTGAATACTCTTTCGAGACGCACGACCCGCAGGAACACGATGGTAAAATCGATGTCTATCGTAAATGGATTCACGATCCGGAACAATCTCTTTCATAGGTAAACGATCTCGTGCGGCAACCACAAAGGCGTCAACTTATTACGGGTACATGTGTCGCTCTCTTCGGAAAAACTAGAATCTTACATTCGAGGCGTTTCTGACGGTATGCATGCACTGCGATTCAGTGGCGCACCCAGGATTTAATCTGGGGGGGGGCGAGTTGAACCCAGCCCTAGGTTTCGCGTGATGACTTTTTTTTAGCCAAAATGTAACTAAACACTAACTAAACACTTTTATCTTGGGGGTGGGGGACTTGGCCCCCTGGGTGCGCCACTGCTGCAATTCGAGCTCGTTGAGAGCGATTTAAAATGTTTCGCGTGAGCAAATTAAGATTCAGGAAGAATCGAATAGCGTTTTATTTTGTTCTGAATTCGTCGAGACGTCTCGCGATTGAAAGTAGCAGTGTAGATATTTCATTAGAGATAGCGAAGACGACGGAGGACAGAGAGTTCCAACTTTTGTTCCCCTCTGAGAACCGCAAGGTCCCCCCTCTTCCACTACGTACAGCCGTAGAGGTAATGGCAGGAATGGGCACGGTAGGGGCCCTTCAAACTCCTTCTTCCCCCACCAACCTCCGCTTGCGACTGACGAAGCGCGTCCTTCCTCCATGGCAGAGTTTTCCAAAGTGTGCTCCGCGAAAAATATGAATAACAACGCTTTTTTTTACGTTTTGACTATAATAATTTCGCGTATGAATGTTTCTAAGCTTTATTGATTGCGCAAGGTTCTACGTCATAATTTTGAGATCCTTAAAGTGCTCCAGCAGAGAAAGAAGTTTGGGAAACCCTGCTCCATGGTAACGACGGATGCTGGTGGGGGACACTGGACGCTATGGTGGGGACTATGATGAAGTCTAAGAGTGGGGGAAGAACCTAAGCGGGGAAGTTGCCGCGTCCGACTCGCGAGCTACAAGTTGGAACTCCCTGACGGAGGAAACAATCGATGCACCAAAGTGGAGAAGGACTATATCGCTGATCGCAACCACGGAGATAGTTGTTGCGTGCCACCAGACGTCCTTCCTGCACATCGCCGTGGATAGACTGGCGGCGGCTATCAACATGTTAGACACGCGACAGTTCTATCCACGATCGTCTACCCTGTTCTCTTAAAATAATAGGTGTCACTCACACGTTATATTCTTACAAACTGCACAAGATATTTTGTACCTTATATATTACCTTCTAGTACCTTATATTATACTAGATACGCGCACTATGTTCCTTAATCTACTCTAACAGTAATAACAATGTAAAGTGTCCGTTGTAATTAACGTTGGCCCTCGATTGACAGCCGGACCGAAAGTAATCGAAAATTTGCAAATTTCTAAAGTTTGGCCCTGTGAATCCGGTGCCAGGATTTTTGTTTCAACGGAGATCGACCATTATAATTTCCGAAAGCAATAAAACGATTCGAGTAGAGCGCGCGCTAACTGAACCGAGCTAATCGAGGGTCTAACTCGTGAAGAAGATCGTCAGTATACATATAGAAGTCGTGCGAGAGAACGTTGACTGTATTAGCGACCAAAGGCGATAGATCTCTCGGGCCGAACGAACGTTGATTTCCCTCGACAATCAGTCACACCGATGATTTCGCGTTTCTCGCATCACACAAACGATCAAGGCGGTCGGTTAGTCGAAGACGGTTCCGTTGATCATCTACTGCCACGTCGCCATTTAAACCAGCGATAAAAAAAAGAAAAAGAACAACAAACGATGTCAGCGACTTTGCGGAAATACTTCTAGCGACTCTCTTGCGTCTAGATACTTTAACTGTACCCGATGTACCTGTATCTGGTTAGACACACTCGATCGTTAACGATAATTCCTTTTTGCCGTCTCTCTTTAGATCTACGATTACCATTTCTCCCCTCGAATTTATCTTTCGCCGTTTCAATCTGTAATTCTATCCGACGGTAGAATGCTCTTTTATCAATATTAACGATCTTTACAAAGTTTGAACGTCTCCCGCCTAATTCGACGACCCTTCTTCCTCTGTGTCCCGTACCGGTACCCGTCCACTTCGAGAACACTCTCACCGCCGCCTCGATAGGATCACCTGCAACAATGAAATTATTTGGCAAAATAAATATTTCAGATACTATTAATAGTGACTGAATCGGTAAAACAGTGACTGAATATTGAGAAACAGACATTAGCGCTCCTAGCTGAAAATGCCATGGAACTGATACTTGTGCCAAAACCCTCCGTTTAGGGGTATATTTCGTACTTTTCAAACTGTGTGTTTAAACACGTATAATTTATATATATTATGTTTAACATAATAAAGGTTGCATCCCATCTGGGCACACTGCTGCAATATCAGAATCATTACGAATCTCGACGTACCTAGCGGTTCCGTCGGATAAATCTTCCTCGAGAAGGTAAAAGGCTTCTCCACCTCGTTGAACATCCTCTCGTTGATCCTGGTGATGTTAAGCACCTCACCCTTGGTCAGGGCAGCGTCCAACGACTCCAGGAAAATGGCCCACCGTGGCTTGTAATAGTCCGCAAACATTCCGGACCATTGTTTGTTCGCGTAGTCCCTGATCTCGCCCCGGGGACCCCACAAAGTGATCTGATTCCTAGCGTTGTATTCGTACAATTCCTCCTCTATCGCGTCGATCCCGTGACTCTTGGCATCTCGCAGCCACGTGCCGAGTAGAAAATTCCTGCTGTGAGCCAGGAGATGCTCCAGGTCATCCAAAATGGTCAACATCGATTTCGCAGAGTCTCTGAAATAGACCGGACAGAGGATTTAGCTGATTCGGTAGCTAACTAATATTAGATTGATAACTATATTCGCGACGTTCACGTTCAGCGATTCCCACTCCGCGCGACAGCGCTCCCTACTCCACTACGCGTTCCCACTCCGACTCATCCCCTCTCCACTGACCCGCTTTGCACCGAAGGAGCTCAGTGTGCGTTCGAGGTCCGTGCGGTGTTCACAAAGTTGCTACGGTATTATTAAGATAAGTGAAACAGAATCTCACTTGAAGCCATCGACGGTTTCCGGATGGTAGAACGTTGTCAGGTTTACATAAACTTGATCAGCCGCCAGCTGGAGATATTGCCTGCACAAGTCCACAAAGTCGTGCGCATAAAGAGTGCTGTTCTTCAAGTCGTGTCTCGCTTCCATGAAGGTCGAAAGCGCTCTGAATACCGTATCGGGGTTGTACCAGGTCTAGAACATACAGAATCCAAGCTATAACAGCGCTCGGGATCGGTTCGAACCGGACGTACCCAAGGCGTGAGCTTTAAGCTCGGTCGACGCGTGATCACGTATCGTCCTCTCATTTTTCTATTGCCAGTGAAGCTGTACACCGTTCTGCCTAAAAGCTGCCAGGTGAGAGCCGTCCATTCGTTTTCCACGCCGTATCTGCGAGTCGCGTAGTTCGCGAACCTGAAATAACAGCGTCAGACAGTCTCACAGAGAGTCTCGGCGTCAACCTTTACCATTTATCGAGATCAACTGGCTCGCGACGATACGCCATCTCGTTCATCAGTTCGTAGATCACGTAGTTCTGGTTGATCCCTTCCGGTGTCAGGCCGGTACCGATCATCGTGCTGTTCGCCATCTTTCTCGCCTCGAAAACGCGCTGGAAATAGAGACGACCGGATCGAACGCTTTCGAGAGATCTCCGGCTCCACCGAGGGCAACTGGGCGGGGCGGAGGGCAACTGGGCGGGCGGAGGGCGTTCCTGGCTCCGCCCATAATACCTCTAGAAGCTGTGTTGTAATATTTCTCTGTGATTTACTCACGCGATTGATGATTCCCGCGGATCCAAACATACCCAGTGTCCCGCCAAAATTGTGCAGCATGCACCAAATGTAAGGTTGACCGTAATACGACTCGAATCTGTTATACTGTGGAAATTGTTCGGACTGCAGATCCAGTATGATCATTCTGCCCTGGAAAGGAAGAATTCCGACTGAGCTGAGAACCGAGAGAAAGGTTTCTTCGTGATATTGTTGTTTACAATTGGCACCGATGTCACGAACGATTTGACCTTGGGCGTGGTCCAGAAAGGGCGGTCGTGGACGAACAGCCAGCCTTGCATCAGCCTTGAACAACGATCATGTCTCTCATGTCGGTCGTTGGAGTGGACATTGAACTCGGATCGTCTCTCCGTTCAGTCGAGACGGTAATTGAAAGATTACAAACGTTCGTACCATATTGCTTTCGGGTCGACCTGCACCATAGCGTCGAAGACGGAGCGGCCGATGTCTCTCAGGTACCTCAACTCGCCTGTTTCCGGCTCGTTCTCGTTGAATGTGTCGCAATTGTACACGTGGTCTGTCCCAAATGCGGCGATGTACTACCAGGCAAACGTAAAGTTGTTTAAGCGAAGTTTCCGTTTACGTCCGTGCTCAGAATTGGATGAAATCTGGGGAACAGGTTCTATTTCGACTAAACTAATGATTGTCAGAAGGATTTTTGGCGACTCGACAACAAATTTTTTACCATTTCAATGTCACTCCCTACCTTACCGATACCACTCCTGTATTTTCGTATGTCTCTCCGTCCCCCTACCACCCAATCCTAATTAATTCTGATCGCATAATCTTCCCATTGTAGATATTCGATTAATTGGTTTAACAATTGGAATTTTGAGAGCATTTCATATTAATATCCAGAATATACATATTTAATATCTTTAATTAATTGCAAGAATGGATCATCACCAGCTTTGTTGACCTCATAGCGCCATAAAAATTCACACATGTGATCTATAATTGAATCATTTTTAATGTCACCCCTACTTGGACTCTAGAGTGACATTAAATAGTAAAAAAAATTTGTCGGTGAAGTAGGGAATGATAAAAAATGTTTTTCGAGTCGCCAGAAATCTTTCTGACAACCATCATTTCAGTCAAAAAAGAGCCTGTTCCTAAAATTTCATCGAATTCTGAGCACGGACGTGAACGGAAACACAGCCGCTGTTTACATCAGGAACTTGCAGCTTGTTGAGTAACAGAAATCTCTATTACCGTTTCCAAGAACAATTTGCCGACTTTCTGGAACAGTGGATCCGTGGGTGCCAGGAGATAAGGGCTGTAGTGATAATAAATTTGTCAATAGCATGATGAAAGTTACGGGATCGCGTTGCTCACCAACAGTATTTATCCCCGAAATGATTCCAGACGCTAGATTTGGTCATGTTCGCCTCAGGGAACAGTCTCTTGAAGGCTCTAGGGACGTGACCCGAGAAGGCTGGGAGCACAGGAATTATTCCTAGACTTCTCATCCTCTCGAGAATGCGCTGCTGCAGATTCATCGACGAGTCCATCCATATGAGGGGCAAACCTCCACCGAAACCTCGCATATTTCCCATTCTAGCCCTAGGTAGACATTAAAACGAGGCTCAAGCTTGCGCAAGTCTACTCTACGTTCTGAGTGGGCGTGGCTTCGTTGCTCTTATTGCTCCACGGGGCAATCTGCGCACACGCCTGCCTGCTCGGTGTGCCCAGCGAAAACGGAGGGACAATTGCAGAGATTTGTGGAGACAAAAAGCCTTCGATGTCAGCGAAATAGAAAAGTACTTCAAGGCTACTGAAAGCGTGAAGGTTCTATTACCAAGGGAGGAAAGCTGGTCCCGCGAAGTGTTCGTCGATCTCGGTTTTGGTTAAATTCAGCCCGGTGTACACGCTATACCAGATAGCTTCTTGTCCATTGAAAGCGAGCGCTAAATTGATCCCATTAAGCGCCATCCAGTCGATGTGTCTTTCCCACTGCTCCCACGTCCACCAGACGGAGCTGTAGCCGAAGCTGCACACGTTCTGGTAGTACCTAAACCTGTTCAACAATTTCAATCTTGATTACACGCGAAGCAACGATTGCCAACGAAGATTATCGAAGAATTACCCACCTGTCGTTCGATGTAAGTCTCATGTGAACGTCTGGCAAAGGGTCGGGCAGCTCCAGCTGAGACCCCTCCCACGATACGTGGGCGTGGCAAAAGTGCTTCAGGTAGTAGTGCAGCCCCCAAGTTGCAGCCACGCCAGACGCGCCCGTAATTTCGATTATGTTGTAGACAGGATTCTTATCAATCTGACCGAGACAAAGCCATTTTAATACTGTCATGCGAATATTTAATCGTTCGCTCTCGAAGCTATTTCAACATTACCACGAACATATCTTTTCCCATTGTTTTAAGTGACGGGTTCACATCCAGTGAAAATAATTTAGCTCGATCCGCGCCCAACAGTCTCTCGGCAACTCCTCTGGCTGCCTCCGCCTGCTCTCCCGGTGTGGACCGAGGTCGCAAGTGACCCAGAGTACGTTCAAAGACTAAAACGTTTGCTTATGTATTATCTGTGGATTGTATTTCATTTCGCCGAGGATGGAATTCATGAAATTTCAATGTATATACGTTAATTTCGAGCAGGATTATTTTTATAGGTTAGCAATCGTTTATGACGTAGTTTGTTTTAAACTCCATTTTACCTGCGATAGAATTTATTGAATTGAAATGTTTATACGCCAGTCTCGACGAAAATGATTATTTTTACAGGATTGCAATCGTTCTACTTACAGTCTGCCTTCTCATTTTGTTCAGTGAACACCGCCAGCAGTCCGAGAATCAGAAGCGACAGCTGACACGTCGACATTCTAGCAACAATCGTAACTGACACCGCATAGGTCTGCAGAGATATGCTCATTCACTCTTCCCCCTCTATCTTCCCTTTATCATGCGCAGCTTCCGGTCTCCGCCTCTCTGTTTCGGCAACTGTCTCTCGGGCAATTGTGACGTTCAACAACTGCTGATAAATATTCTACGAGTGGACTTGGCAAAATAGAAAGATGATCACTATGAAAATTGAACAGGTGCAAATTTATTTCACGAAGTAATTTTACAGGATTTCATTGTCTTCTCGGAAGCGCTACAATCTAATCAGCTGTACATAATATCTTGCTCGTAACACGGGTTTTTCCTTGTCTTCTGATGGAATAAATTTCCACTGATTTCCACTGTATAAAAAATGCTAAAAGTTGAATTTTCAACTTTTTTATGTGGGCCTATATCGAAAATTGAAGAAGTACATTTTGTAGATCTGTGTCAATGGTATGCACTGTGAAAGTTTCATCGAAATCGGTTGGTACGGTAGAAAACAACAGGCATTGAAAGACGTAAGAATCCTTATTAGGTTTATTAAAATTTGCAATTTTCACCATCTTTAAACGTTTGTATCTAAATGCAACGTCGACCGACATCGACGACATTTTCAGAATATGTTTAATTCGCACAGATCTACATAACGTATTTCATAAATTTTCAATGTAGGCCCACATAAAAAAGTAGTGAAATGCAACTTTTAGTATTCTTTCTACAATTCTTGTGACTGACCGTAGAAAGTTTTCACTTTGCATAAAGATCCGCAGTCTATTATTAATAATCTATACATTCTGGTTGGCTACATAGAGATTAAACAATGGCGGTCTAATTGTTACAGGAAGGCTTCACAGAAATCTTTCCGTGAGAGAGATCATCGTAGAACGTCTTTAAAGATCCGGCATTTTCCAAAACGTTCCGATTTCAGAACGAACAAGGGACCCGTACGAGCAACCATGTTTGATCCGATCGTCATTAAATATTCTTGCCGTATAGCTGATCGATACTGTTCAATAGCGCTCCTAGACTCGAAAGATAGTAATCTGGCCGTGTCTGTGGGTTCTTCATGGCGTCGCCGATTTTATCAAGACCCGACTCCACGAAGAGCTTCTGGAATCCGCATTCCGTTGCGAAGGGCATGTCCGTGGACGTCCTGGAATCACGAAAGAACGCGTCACACACTGGAGCAAGGATGATTCAGAAGTATTTACTCACGAGTCCCCGATAAATAGGCATCGTTTAGGGTCTTTTATCTGGCACAGTTCTCGCACGCAGTCTTTTAGTACGCTGCTCGGCTTCGCGCATTCAATCGGCGTTCTTCCGCTTTGTCTGGACATCATTGCAATAATTGGCCCAGATCCTGAGAACCACCAGAACACGATTTCAGAAAAGGACTGTGGATCTTTGTGCAAAATTAAAATTGCCTTTCTTCCCCTCATCGCTAAATCAACCAAAGATTTTCAACTTTTCTGAATGTATGATATTATTAGACTGCGGATTTTATGCATTTATAACAAAAATTGTTACGTACAATTTAAAGCAGTGGACATATTTAAAAAATTTAAGAATATCAACGTCTTAGTTTCAGTTCAATAAAATAATTAAAACAAGAAAGTAATTTTTATGTGTAACCTCTGTGTCTTGGAATCGACGTAGACATTTTTTATTTTGCATAAAGATCCGCAGTCTGGATATTACACAATTCGACGAAAAAAATGATAAAAATTTAAGGAGTTTAATAGTGTCGATATATATATAGTCGTTTGGAAAGTCATTTCGTTTTCTCAAGGGAAAATGAATGCCAATTCTTTACCATTTCCAATAAGTTTCACGACATTTTGTTCTATGGCCTCTTGCGATTTCTCGGGCAAGGTAAAGACCCCGTGCTCAGAAAATTTCTGTTTCTCGTTAGCAAGAAATTGAGTTATATGACTTTTTACGACTTTATTTAAATTTACACCGCGAAAGAAGCGATAGAAAATGGTAATCCGATGGTGCATCATTCCCCTCAATTAATATTAAATTCTGCTAATTAATTTTCATAATGATTTAATGTTATTCTTAAATAATAAAATGGTAATCCGATGGTACATCATTCCCCTCGATGATCCCTTACAGAATTTAATATTATTTCCATTTTCTGTAATGTTCTGTAAATTATAATTTTCATAATAATTTAATAATACTATTGATAATATAATAATATTATTATTAATTTTATATATATATATAATTTATTAATAATATTATTAAATATAATAATGTTATAATATTAAATTAAGAATGACATTAAGTTATTATGAAAATTAATTTATACAGAATTTGACATTATTGAGGGGAATAGCTCTCCTTAGACAGCACACAGCTTTTTCTTTCGCGCACCGCATTTTTACCCGTGCCGCGACAAAAAAGCAAAAGGTGATGGGAACGCGTACTTTGATTTTGCATATTTAATGCGATAACAAAAAGACTTGAATGCTTAGAAAGCACTGCAAGGCAGGAAATTACGTCCGGAATGTCAGCTGTTGTCAAGATATACTAGGAGATTCTGCCATTTGAAGTGAGAAGAAATGGAATAAGAAATGGAAGCATGTGATGCTTGATCGACAACCTATGACTCTCTTGTCCTGTCCGCAGATGAGCCACTCGTCCATCGTGCCGGTCAGATACAGAACGTCCTTGTTACCCAGACAGGTAACCGCGTAGGCGAATTTCGCCCAACCAGCGTTCAACGAAAAATCGGCGACGACTGCTTTCGTCGATTCGATGTCGAACACAGCCTCCACCGTTTCCTGTACATCATCTTCGTTTGGTACAGGACGCTAGAAACACATTGATTGATCCTTTATTAAATCCGCAGACTGGCCAGGAGCAGTGCTTTGATTGTGCCCAACATTTTTCGTACGATGGATGGCCGCTAGAGGCGTTGCGCGGAAAAACAGTTATATTGGCGGGAATGTATCAAAATAATCTTACCGGACAAAAAGACTCCAGGACGTGTCCTACGAGTTACAAAATATACACAAATATACTTGTTATACATTCATTTTTCCGAATCAAATCATATAAATTTTTTTAAATTCTGCGGGGTGCTCAAGGAACCCCATTTCATCTACCCAATAGTAGATACGTTACTGTTTTTCCGCGCAGCGCCTCTAGCGGCTATCGTACGAAACATGTTGGGCACAGTCGAAGCATTGGCCAGGAGGCGTAAATGCAACGATAAGAAGGAAAGCTCACGGATTCCGGCGTCATTTTGATCCCATGATCAGCTAACACCTGGCGGAACGCTTTGCTGCCGATCACGAATACTTCGTCACGGAAATCGATCTTGTTCAGGTACCAGGCGATCACTTTCGACGTGATTATCAGTTGCTCCTGCGACCACAATCGATTTCCATCGTGCGAGAGAAGTTAATAATAATTTCGTTATCCTAAATTAATGTTTAATAAATAGACTGCGGAACTTTATGCAAAATAAAAATTGTCTGCATCGATTGCAAGAAATAATATTTAAATTGAATGTTATTCAGAGGCGCAATCACATGTGTGATGATATCGGCGCACAGGTTCGATCAATGATATACTACAAGCAATTTTGCAAATAATTAAACACTCAACGTTTCGATCCTGATATGGACCTTTTTCAAGAGTAGAGTTTTTCCAACAATGTTTTATTTTCATCGAGATCCGCAATCTATTAAGTAATAATCCTGATCGACACGTACTTTCGGCAAATTAACCTTTATATTGCCGGCGTGTTGCTATATGGAGTCGCTTATTTAAAAAAATTAATTCCGTGCTGTATAATAAGCCGAGTTATGTACAAATATTCCGGAAACAGTCCGGCAGTTTTAAGGTATAGCGTTTTCCGTTTGCGCCACTAATATATGCAACATATTACGATATCAGTTTCAAGCGTAAAGTCTGCATAAATATCAGGTGATGTAAAACGCTCAGAACTTTTTACTTCACCTAATATTAACTTCGCGAGGACGATAACGTTTCGAGACCTGCGTGACGCTTACCGCATAATTTTTGTGCGTGGCTTATCTCTCGCTCTATTTAATAAAATAAGTTTATCATAATCGGTACATCGATCCGTGATCGAAAAAATATCCACCTGTTTCAATTCCAGACCGCCGGGACGAACTTTCTGCTTGTACCGATCGAAGGACAGCAGGCTGTTGTTGGACACCAGGAAGACCCTTTTCCCAAGGTCCTGCAGCCTCTTCAGCGTCTCCACGGCTCCGGGGATCGGTTCGTCGATGATCCACAAGACACCTGCTCGAACAACGAACCACCTTCTCAGTCCTCTGAATGGAATCCGATTAACCGAAATACACGCGATCGTTCCACCGATGCCGACCGATCGGGATAGATCTTTTTAGTCGGAGAAATGAAATTGTTATAACACCCCGTGCAAGCAATTTCTAGTGGTGACTCCGAGAATCATCCCTCGGCTGCCAAGGGTGATAACAGTATTGACTTTCCGCTATTAAATTGTTTTATTAATGATTCGCAGAGGCGCGCTACGTTTGATCAAACATCGTTGCACTCGAGGAATTTTCTGTTTCGGCATCGGAACCGTGAAACGGGCGCACAGTGGGCAATTTGGACGAAACCCGCTTCAAAATCAAAGAACTTTCGATAGAAATAGGGTAGAGCGATGAAACTTTTTAAAAATTAAAGCTGAAACTTTGCAGAATATGGGAAAAATAGGGAGACTATTGGACGAACGTTTCTTAATCTTGAGAAAATTCGTTAAACTTGCACAGTTTTAAGAAAATTGTGGTTCTTCCAATACCACGCGCGGAAGAAATTTTTTTTTTACGTGCTGTACATCATTTCCCGTAGATTGTTTCACGCTGATTTCAAATCTGGTCACAAAATTTGTCTACGACCTCAGGATTCTGCAGGAAATCGATTTTTGTGAACACAACTTATGAGATAATTTTTTCGTTGAAATGGTACAATTTTCTCGAGTTTGTGCAAGTTTAACGAATTTTCTCAAGATTAAAAAACGTTCATACCATAATCTCCCTATTTTTCCCATATTTTGCGAAGTTTCAGCTTCAATTAAGAAAGAAATGTCATCGCTGTACCTTATTTCTATCGAAAGTCCTTTGATTTTGAGGCGGGTTTCGTCCAAATTGCCTACTCCGCGGCGCACAAAGTATGTGCCTCGAAATGTTGGCCAAAATACAATTTTTCAAATGTCGTATAAATTGAAACACTTTGGTTGTCGGAGCTATTGGAATATAAGAACGGTGTACCAGTTTTCTCTTTAATTTTTGTACTCGTGTCAACTTAATTTTTCCATCTGGTTTATTACAGATTGTGGTAGCTGACGTCAGACGAATCCAATGACTCACTACACTATGCATGCAAGTGTTAAAATGATGTTAAGAAATTTGGCCAACTTTTCGGGAGAAATCCTCCGCTGTGCGACGCGGCGGTGGAAAACCGTTCAACTCGCCATCGCAGTCGGACAGGACGACATCGAACGAGTTCAGGAAGGTTCGTAGCTGGTCCGAGGTCATCTCCGACAGGTTCTTCGGCCTGGTAATCTCATGGTTGTCCATCGATGGCGCCGTCATTCGCGCGTGCACAGCTCGGACCTGCTCGAACGACGCGGTTCGACTGGCACGACCCGCGACAGCGTTGTCACTGACGACAACCCCACGAGGCCCTGTTAGATAACACCTACTGATAAACCGTGACACCTCTGTTTGTCGTAACTGGATCTGTGGTGTCGTGCCGGTGGACGTCATCCGATGGAACGAGAGCAGCACCCTTGGTCGACGAATGATCGATGAAATCATCATTGAACAGGATCCTCTTTCGTCCGGTTCGACAGTAAGCTGAACACGCCGATTCTATTGTGAACATCGGCCGTATTGAATGGAAGCTTTTTTAACAGGTCCATGCGATCATGTAACTATGTAAATCGGCAGCAATTGCCTTACTATTGTCGAGAGCTGACAAGAAGGTCCGTGGCAGGAATGCGGTAACGTAGGCAAGAATGTGTCCCAAAATTCCTTCAACAGCCGGGAATGGGACGTTCCTGAGATCATTTGTAGCAACATTTTCCTTTGCAGAAATGTTATCTGTGGCTTTGTTTAGGAGTTATTAACGAAAAACACGGAGCAATCAGTGCGCGACCTAGACGCCAGTTAGCACAGTCGGCCAATAGACAATTGGCGGGCCGGGCCGACTGTGCCAACCATGGACCTACAGGACTGAGCATAAGGTAGCGTTTTAGGCGAGAGGGGGCTCCAAACGGCGGGGAGGGATGGTCAACTGCGGCCATCTTGAGTGGGACCACATTGTGGTGCGCTCTATAGGCGACTTTAAATACTAGTGTAGCGTCTGTACTACATTTTTATGTGCTCGCCACCACGGAATTGTGTCGCGTTATCGGCAAAAACGTGGCCTTGTATCTGCTGCATTTTCTCAAGGGTAAAAAAGATGCATTTGCATGTTGAATATTGCGATGATCAACAACGAATGACCTAACCGACTTGGCTACGATTCTATGCGGTCGTGATGTAGGATTTCGAAGAATATTCTGGCTGTTTGAATGAGAAGAAACGATCGTCGCAGCTTGTACAAAATCGCACTTCGATTATCATAGCCATAGAACCTCTGTTCATTCGTATTCAAAAATAACAACGACCACGATTCATTATCGAATAGAGTATATCGTATTGTCAACGAGGGTTAGGCCATTCCCATTGTCACGGAAATGTAAACAGTTCAACGATCAATGAGATAGTGTGGGATCCTTAGATCGCGCCGTACGCTCTAGACCAGTGCTTCCCAAACCGTGCGCCGCGCAGTGTTGGGCACAAATGTTATTTTAAATAATAAATTATTAAATAATAAATAAACGTGTGATTTTAATTGCAAATAATTACTAAACTTTTTATTTAAATAAAAATTATTCAAATAATTCCAAAAACGATGTATTTATTATTTCTTATTTGCAAATAAAAGATTATTTATTATTTGGACCGAGGTGAAAATGGAAATGGAATGGTAATGGAAATCAATTAAATAGGTTTGGTCTTCTATTATTTCTTGTATTTTGTATATGTATACAATGAACACGTGGCGAAATGAATATCGTGATTACCCGTATGTATAATATTTACGTAAATACAACTATTTTTTGTACCAATTTGCTTGGGTCTGTTGCACGTGTTCGGAGACCGATTCGGAGCTGATCCGTGCGCGTTTTTTTTCTGCTATAGCAACCTTTTCAGGTATACCGCCAGTGATCGGGCTCGTCCGGAGGATGGATTAATGCATGAAAATACAATTTAATTTATGATTTGCTAATACAAATAATAATTGCAAATTCTATTTGTAAATAACAGTTAACTCAAATAATAGATAATTATTTTTGCGTTTTATTTGAATATCCAAAAAAGCGAGCTAATAAAAGCGTGGTAAATAACAAATAACTTGTTCAAATCAAATCAGTTTAATTACCAGGCCAGAATTATCCGGTTTTCTGTAAAGTCCTTGGTTCGTAACGGGTACGGCTATGAAAGGTATACATACATACCTGGTAGTCGTCCCCGCACGAACAAGGGATTTCTCGCGGAATGTGTCCGCATCTGGAAGAGCGTCCGCGGCCGAGCTTTCGTCCCCCTTCCTCGGGTCACGCTGTCATTTGTCGAGGACTAAATAAATAGCCCTCCGAAAGCGTCGGAGGGTTTCTGCTGACTTTGTGATTGCTTGCTGTCATCTTCGTTGAACTCCGCTCCGCGTTCTTTTGCATTCGTTTTACCGAACCACGTGGTACGTTCTCTCGTGCGTTTTTTGTGTATTGTGCGTATTGTGCAAGTGTAAAAGTTTATTAATAAACGAAGTGGATAAAGATTATACGTGACCTACAGACTCGTTCCGCGAGAAAACCCTTGTTCGTGTGTGGGCGACTACCAGGTATGTACGTATACCTCTCTTCGCCGTACCCGTTACGAACCAAGGACTTTACAAAAAACCGGGTAATTCCGGCCTGTGCGAATCTGTTTGCCAGATGTATCGCAGGCCTATCCTCGGCCGGCCCGTTTCGGGTCTAGGTAGAAATTACCGTAATTCTCAGTAATTTGCAGTGCTCTTTTTTTTAAATTATTTATTTAGTGTCGCATCAACATCTAGGTCATTAGCGACCACAAGAATTATGACATGTGAAATACAAATTTAGATTCTTAAACTTAGAATTAATTACAAGTACATTGTGGAAAAATCAGTATAGTAGCAATTATACATATATAATGATTACATAGTGTGGCACAAATTGATGGATTTTAGAAATGTTATGACATGGTTGATATTGTTATAAACATTAAGGCATTCACTTAAATTGTTAGGTATAGCAAAGTGACACGTCAATTTGCAGTGCTTTGACGCCTGACTTTTTCTGTGCTTTTGATTTTTTCAGAAACGATAGTTCAGAAACCAAGTCACCGACGAGATACATACTATTACAGACTGCCAGAAACATGACCAAAGGAACCACAGACTTCTTGGACCACATATGTATATCAGGCATGGGAATTAACTACTCGATGTGAGGCATTTTCGAAGGCTACACCCCCTCGACCCGACTGCACATCTACCTCTCCGTGACGTTCCTGGTTTTCGAGCCACCTCAAGCCTACGCATTCGTACCTAATTCATCGTATTCATGCCAAGAATCTTCTTCTCTTCTCACCACGATAATACCACCTTTAATATTGTATTCTATTGTATATTGTAATGTTATGTTTAGTGAGAAATAAAGAACGCCAGTAACAACAATTAATGTGTTCTCTTATCTTAACACTGCACACGAATATTCAATAATAGAATTAGATTAACATCTTCGACAATTTTTGATGCACAAAACACGATTCGATTTTCGGCCGCCTTGTTGTTGAGTCGTACTACTGAATTTCGTGCTACCTCCTGCGATATCGTATTCTCCTAATACAAAACTCAATTTTCGAGATTTTCGCCAATTTTCGCCCGTCTGACTTGTCGTCGAGTTGTACTACTGAATTTTCGAAAATTTTCGTGCGTCTGACTTATCGCTGACTTGCACTACTTTACCAATTCCCAAAATTTTCGCCAATTTTCGCCCGTCTGACTTGTCGTCGAGTTGTACTACTGAATTTTCGAAAATTTTCGGCCGTCTGACTTGTCGTCGAGTCGTACTACTGAATTTTAAAAATTTTTTCCTGGTCTGACTTATCGTTGACTTGTACTACTTTCTCGATTTTCGAAATAGAAAATTGAGAAAGTAGTACAAGTCAACCATAAGTCAGACGTCGAAAAATTTTCGAAAATTCAGTAGTACGACTCAACGACAAGTCAGACGACCGAAAATTCTTTCCTGGTCTGACTTATCGTTGACTTGTACTACTTTCTCGATTTTCGTAATAGAAAATTGAGAAAGTAGTACAAGTCAACCATAAGTCAGACCCCGAAAAATTTTCGACCGTCTGACTTGTCGTTGAGTTATACTACTGAATTTCCGAAAATTAAGTAGTGCAACTCAACGACAAGTCAGACGGTCGAAAATTGGCGAAAATTTTCAAAAAATTGGTGAAGTAGTACAAGTCAGCGATTAGTCAGACCACGAAAAATTTTCGAAAATTCAGTAGTACGACTCGACGTTAAGTCAGACGGCCGAAAATTGGCGAATATTTTCGAAAATCTCGAAATTGGAGAAAGTATTAGGGAGAGCATGATATCCAAAGAGTTCAAACCAATGCAGTAACTCAATGACAAGTACATTTTTGCGGATATCAGTGGTAAAACCCTGCAACGAGTGGGACGTTCGGGAAAAATTGGCGTTCATTAAATATAATACGCAGATATTCTTTTTAATCCATATAGTCTTTATTTATTCATTGTAAATTCATACATAAAGTGTTTGTATATTGTATATACATGTAAATAACTTAGGAAGGTTCATTTGATAGAGGAAGAACCTTCGCAGCCCGCTGTGCCCCATCATATCAGTCAAAAAAGTCTTTTAGAGAGTTATCTCGACGATGCTAAAGATGATGTAGGATCTTATCCAGGCTAAGCACTAGAGTAAGGGGGCAGCACTGTAATGGGCACAGTCAAAACCCGGGTGTGAGCACTCTCATTTCCTCTCTGGTTTGATATTATTTCAATCGGAAAAATGCCACAAATATATTGGTGAAAGTTTCACAAAAATATATGTAATAATAAAAAAATGTTTGTACTGGTATTACATTGTGGGGACGCACGGGCCTTTAAAATGATCTAAAATCATAATATTTAGAACGCAAAGAAGACCCGTTATTATTTTGGCGTGAAAATTCAATCGAGTACCCCATTGTATATATCAAGAATTGCACATGACTATTTGTACCTTCAGAAAGAGTTTTTTAAAAAGCAGGAAACATCATGGATAAAAAAAGAAATAGGATAAAACTAAGTATTGTAAATGAGATATTATTCTTAAATAGTTACGAATTTAATCAAGAAAGTGCTTAAAACCTACTATGCAGTTCTGATATCCAAGATTCGAGACCTATTTGTGAAAGATTCGAGAACTACTTGTGAAAGATTCGAGAACTACTTGTGAAAGATTCGAGAACTACTTGTGAAAGATTCGATTCCTTTCAACATCGAAGTACTTATAAGTATCTTTTCGAAACTTGTAAGTACTCATTCCGAGTACTTACAAGTATAATCATTGAAACTTCTATTGCTTTTAAGTAGTAATCGAAACCCATGAATGAAATAAAACTTGGATATTGAACTTGACTCGAATTCGTGAGTACATATGGAACTTGATCCCATCCCTAGGCCTCTTCGATCCCCCCCCCTCCCCCGCGCGTCTCTTTTACGCGCGGTGTTCAATCACATACTACTTACAATTAGTGAAACCTCGAATTTTCGCCAACGCCGTTCGCGTGCGTCGCAGGACGCGTCTCCAGCGTCATGTTGTAAACATACATACATACATACGCGCGTACATACATTCATACACGCAAATACATACATACATACCGCTCAGAAGTATGTGGACACTTATCGTTGAAATTTGTGTACTATTTGATTGTTATTAGGCGATATTTATTTTGTTCATAGAGCTGGATAAAATAGAATTTGTGGAATTTCATTGCAATAGTGATTTTTTAGAACTTTTTTTAGAACAACTACAATTGATTATATGAAACTAGGCCTTTTCTAGATGTAAACAGATCGTCTTGAAGTACAAGTGTCCTTGTTTTAGTGCTCAAAAATATTTATATTGTTCAGAAAAATATAAATAAAAATTTAAATACATATTTTAGGTCCAATCCCTTGATAAACATGTAATTATGCAGTAAATAATAATTTTTGTTATAAATGCATAGAGTATTTACGGTCTACTAATAAATTATTGCTCAGATAAATTCTCCAATACTGTATGAAACAGAGATCGCATGAAATTTGATTAAATCCCTTGAAGATTCTTTTTCTTCCAGGTTGAGAATTGAACAAGTGTCCACATACTTTTGAGCGGTAGTGTACATTCATTTATACATGCTACAATAGGTTGTCTATTGTCGGGAGCGAGGGCAGAGGATGAAAAGAGTGTTCTTCGTTTAGATCTGTACACTCTAGCTCGACGCTTCTCGGTGATTCGACTCGCCCGAGTCCTCGGCAACGTGGACGTACACGTCGTCGCCCGTTTTCACTTTTCCGGTGATGTAGGCGCCGCATAGTATTCCCATAAGCGGCGTTTGACCTTCGAGCGCCAGTCGATCGGGATCCGCGTGAAGTCGGAAACTAGACAAGCAAAACGATCAGACAAATTTCGCGGCAGCAACGGCGACGACGAAAACGAGCAAATCTATTTAATGCGTACCTCTTCAGGGTTTTGAGCGGCTCCTCCGTCTCCGGATTTCCGGTTTCCGGATTCACTAGAATGAACTTGCACCTGCAACAATTGGAGACGTTTCTCAGATTCTCTCCGAGCTGGCAATTTTATCAATCATTTAGTTTCGCGGTGTGAATACCTCGTGCAGGGTTTCACGTTCCTAATGACGACCTTCTCGCCGATTTTCACCCATTCCCATTTGTCCTCCACGAACGCCTCCGGCGCAGAGACCACGATATTTGGACGGAACTGTAGCGCGGGCACAGGTCGCTCTAGCTTCTCGTTCAACGCATCCACGGACTTTGTGTTCATCAGCATGTAGCTTGCCAGGTCGCTGAACAAACCCTGGAAACAAATATTCTTGTTACAAGAGGCGTGGATGTCGAAGATGTTCTTCTGGAGATAGAGCTTTTTCTCATCGTTACAGTGTCTTCGGTCTCAAGAGTGCTGTAAACTTTGGTGAATTTGGTCCAGACGCTCAAATCTCTTCTGTTCAACATGGAGTAGCCCAGTCGCAGCCCAGAGCTCGTTCCGGTTAAAAATCTGAAACATTTTGGGCCGTTTAATGCCTCCAAGAGCTTTCTGGGGCCAGTGGGCGGAGTAAACCTGCAGGAGAGAGACGGTAGGTGGATCGTAGAGGCTGGAGAGGGGAGGTGGGCGTGGCAGGAGGAGGTCGAACCAGCAGGGTGGGCGTGGCTACGATCTTGAGAAGGGAAAAATATTCATGATCGTGCTTGCACGAAGTTGCCAGTCAACTTCAGCGTACCTTGAGAGCCATTCGGCTGGCTCCGGTCCACAATCGATACATTTCACTGGTTCTCCCCACCACATGGTGCATTGCACGGCTTCGACGTTCTCCTCGATGGATTTCGGCACGCTGAAGACCACGCTCGGCATCCCCACGGCTTCCAGCTTCACCTTGTCCTCATCCACCGCGGACAGGGTCACCAGGATCAACGTCGGGTAGTTTCTGCCGGTCTGGAAGCGACCGGACTCCTCGTTGTACACTAGAAACATTCTGGTGAACGGTGAACGTTCATCAATTCCGTCGGGAACGGATTCTACGGGATTTGCACGCAGTAGCGGGAGATTCGATCAGCAGTAGGCGTTCGAACATCTCGGATCTTCCTACTAACGAGCGCTAACAAGCGTTAATCAATGATTAGACTTCGAAACGGGGCGCACAGCGTAGCCAGGTGTGAACTGCCTTCTAATGCATTTATAGTGGAGCTGCGAGCATCGATGATAGAGGCGCGGCGCGGTGAAAAGAAACCAACACTCGTGACAACATTTCGACACATACTAATGAAAAAGTACATATCTGTTTTTATTTTCTTTTTTCACCGCACAGCTCACCTCGCTGCTCCACTATAAATCCATACTAAGAAAAATGTGACGTCTTACCGATCGCGCAGAGTGAATTTCCCTTCGCTCTCGATGCAGATGCCGAGCTCGGTGAACTCGCATTCGGCGACGTTCCTTCCGCGTCCAGATTTCATCGGATAGACGTACAGCTCTTGGACTTGACCCACTTTCACCCAGTTTGGGCCCGGTAATTCGGGGATCTCGTCGCTGCGTCGACGCGCCGTGTCGACGTTCTTATTTACGACGCTGTTCTCAACATTCTCGTCGCCCGTCTTCAGCTTCTCGCAGCTCTCGCTCGAGTTCTTCCTCTTCAGCGAGCTGCGCCGTCGCATGTTCCACGCTACCACTGCCACGATCGCTGCCAGCGAGCATGTTATCGCCACCGAGGACCTCCAATTCTGCGAACGAACAATTTTCAGAATGATTTCTCAGAGAAATTACGGACTCCTGTTATCAAAAATTATTTATTACGTTCGTTAACGATAACCTGAGCTACGGCATGTTTCGCTGATTCAATGAAGTAACTTTGTGCTCCCGATACGTCGAAAACTTGGAGTAGCGAATCGTGAATACGTTTGAATATGTTTGATATGTGAAAGTTGAAATACGCCGATCCTCACTATAACCATCTATTTCACCCTAACGCTCGCGTCGATACTAATATCGCCGTCCGCGATAGTTAGCGTGACGTTTTGTTTATCCTCCATACACTTGAACGAATGGCAAGAGTGTTCGTACATTGAACGCAAGACCGCGCGTACACCATTCCTAGCCTCTCTAACGTAAACAACAGCGAACAATAAACATTCCGTTGCGCAATCGTCTTCGCGAGAACGTGGTCCCGGCACGTCACGTGCGTCGCACGTGACGCTCGCTCCCATAATCGAATTCCGCGTTTAAACAGGCTTAACACGGCTAATTTGCTTCGCTGCTCTTCCGAAGCTTGGAAAACTGTAAGAAGTGTGTTCGCTTCGGAGAACACTTTCGAATTGTGACGCTGTGTTTGTTAAATGAATTTGAACGCGTGTCTTCGTCGGTCAGGTTTATTATCAAAGAACTATTACCGCCTTCGGTATTCAAATCAATTGAAATTTATTCGTGGGTAAAATCGCTCGGAATTTCAAAGCGCGAAACATACCGGGTGTCCCTGCATGGTCCTGTGGTCGCCGGTGTGTCCTCACAATGATGGATCCTCCTCTCCGCACGCTCACCGGTTCTCCTCGATCATGCCCGAGTAGAAACCACGAGTATTATGCAATGCTATTTGCCACCGCCACGCGTCGATTCGTCTGCAGATCCGCGCAGGTTTACTTAGTGGTCGATCTTGCGCTCTGTTCACCAATGTTCGCTGTCTCGGAGCTGACTGAACGGCGCCAAATAGTCGGCCGCGTCTTCCCCATTATCTCATCCTCTCCTAACCCATTTTTAAACCGGTCGACAGCTTTTTATCTGGGCGGTGTAACCGTACAGCTCAGATTCGAGCACAAATTCTTCTTACCCTCTCGCTCGCCATAAACCGACACGCGCCATTTCCCGTAGACCCTAATCGCTTTCGTTTACGCTTTACCTACAGGCAGTGTTGGGCAATAAATAAATTTATTTAGATAAATCATTATTTATAATAATTAATAATTAATAATGATTTAAATATAACAAGTTATTTGTTATTTGGATATTCAAATAAAACGCAAAAATAATACAGATAATTGTTGTTTACAAATACAATTTGCAATTATTATTTGTATTAGCAAATCATAAATTAAATTGTATTTTCATTCATTGGTCCGCCCTCCGGACGAGCCCGACCACTGGCCGTATACCTGGAAAGGTTGCTGTAGCAAAAAAGAAACGCGCACGGATCAGCTCCGAATCGGCTGATTATTTACAAACACCGCGCTCCGACAATTTCAACTCCGACAGATGGACAACACGTCCAACAGAGCCAAGCAAATTGGTACAAAAACTAGTTGTATTTACGTAAATATTATACATACGGGTAATCACGATATTCATTTCGCCACGTGTTCATTGTATACGTATACAAAATACAAGAAATAAGGGTAGACCAAAAAGTATTTAATTGATTTCCACCTCTCAGTCCAAATAATAAATTATCTTTTATTTACAAATAAGAAATAATAAATACGTCATTTTCGGAATTATTTAAATAATTCTTATTTAAATAAAAAGTTTAGTTATTATTTGCAATTAAAATCACACGTTTATTTATTATTTAAAATAACATTTGCCCAACACTGCCTACAGGAAACTAGGTTTTCAATAATTGTGCTGTACCAAACGAAAGCATACAAATTTTGTTTTACATTGCGATCTTAAATGTAACTATTCGATGAAATTCACAATGAAAATTGCCGTTGCTATTGGAGGTTCCATTAAAAAGCGTTTAGTAAGTTGGAGTGGGGTAAGTGCGCAAACGGGGCAAGTGCATTAACTTTTTATTATAATATGAGTTATATGAGTTATTTTTATTATAATATGAGCGAAATTTGTTTAGCTTGTATATATCAATGTACTGTAAGTTAGTATGAACTATTCGACATAGATGTCGCCCAAGAATAAAGGTGTTTTACGCCCGTGCAAGAGTGCGGTGGCACACGCACACATCGCTAGATCCGCATATACCTATATGAAATTACACGGTTTACAAGAATACAAAATGACGCTTCAAAACTGCATTATCTCAGCCGTATTCTATTATAACATTTGTAACGGTGCAGTTTAGGAAAGAGGCAGTGGTGCTACTAGTGCACAATTTCGAAACCTCGAGGTGCTGTATTTTTTTCCAACCCATTTTTCGTATTTAAATAATTAATTAATCAACTAAAAATATAGACCACCGCCTCTGTGCATGTTCTGGCTTGTCGATGCAGAGCGATTTTTTCGATTCGAACGATAAATCACTCAATATTTACGAAAATCTGTCAGTGGCGGCCATCTTGTGATATCATGCTTGCTTCGAATGCGTCGTGACAGGCGGTATCTGCTGAATATTACGAATTGTTCCTCGATAACGTGAAAATATGCATTTTGGGCACTGGGCAGACATAGATTTGACTCTTAGGCATTACAATTGACCGCTTCTGAACTCGTCATTGCAATGTTGAAGCGTCATTTTGTATTCTTGTAAACTTTGTAATTTCAGATACGTATATGCGTGTGCCACCACACTTTTGCACGGCCGCGATAGGCAGCGCAAACGAACTAAAAGATAATTTCAAACCGGCACTATCCTTATCTCGGCTGTTCCGTAACCGATTCGAACACGTTGAAACAACACGCGTCTTCAGATAAGATTGTAAATCGACAATGACATTGCAAACAGTGTATTCGTCATGTTCGATTCCTCGCAGATTGGAAATCGAGTGACCATGAATAAGGCAGACGCTTTGAACACCTGATCGGACCTCATACATTTTTTGAGCAAAATGAAGGGAATAATTTTGAGAAATTTCATTGATTTCTAAAAGTTACGTATACGATACTTGAAAAAAAAATTTGGAATTTTCCATTCGTCAACTTTTTATCTCCGTTTTTATCAGGCTCGAGTACAGTTGAAGTTTCACAGAGAGAAGGTTAATGGCGAAACTAATCGCATGCAAATTTATTTCCGGAAACAGACGCGCAACATTTTATTGGCCAGTCAGAGCCGCTGCAATTTGAATACGACTGAAGGACGCGTGTGTCGGATCGAATAGAGAAAAATAATTGCTACAAATGTGTTGCGAACCTGCATCGCTAATTATGGAACAGTTTCTCCTGTAGATTGGTTTCGGAAAAAGAAGATAAAATGTACTGCTGTGAATTTTTCTCTGTACATTACACCTCATTTCATTTCTACGTTGATGATTACACCAGAATTCATAGAAAAATAGTCTAGAAGCTATGAAATCGCGGTGAAGTATACATCGAAATTACTGTACCTTTATACAAAATACAAACATGTTTACATTGCTACGCTGATGTCTTTTTAAATCTTTTTAATATATCCACCAAAAATGATTCGGAGACACGGAAGCGAGATAAAAAATTTGTTCTTTTAATTATCCGATTAAGCTGAAACCAATAGACTGATGTCTTTAAATCTTTTTAATCTGTCCACCAAAAATGTTCGCATCGATTGCAAAACACAGAAGCGAAATAAAAAAATGTGTTCTTCGTTTAATTATTCAGTTAAGCTGAAACAATTACGCTGATGTCTTTAAGTCATGCTAATCTGTCCACTGCTTTAAATAGTGCTTACTCATTTTTGCGATAAGTGCATCAAAGCCGCAGTCTAATAATAAATAATTAATGATACAGAGAATCAATGTTCATCGATCGTCAGAGGTTCGTCGAGCTCCCTTACCGCGAGTCCATGATTTTCGACAGCAGTCCAAGATTCGAGATATAATAATCCGGTTGGGTCTGACAGTCGTGCGACGCTGTCTCTATATTATCGAGGCCAGTTTCGACGAAAAGCTTCTGGAACCCGCAATTGCTCGCGAACATCATGTCCGTCTTGATTCTAGAACGAAAGAACGATTCTCACTGAAATGAATACGTTGAATCGCCTAACAGGATTTACTCACGAGTCTCCGATGAATAGACACCGTTTAGGATCGACCTGGCACACTTCAAGGAGATAATCCTTCAGATTGTCGCTGGGTTTGCTGCACCCGATCGGTGTCCTTCCGCTGTAGTGAGTGATCAGTTTGGTCAAGGCTCCGGTACCTGAAAATCGCCGGAAATTAATCAATGATGGATCATTACATCGATCTGATCGATTACCTAGGGCTTTCTTCTCGTGATTCACCATGATCCATTCGCTATTGGACCCGGTCAAGAACAATACGTCTTTGTTCTTGAGGCACTGGACCACGTAGGTTAGCGTCGACAGGCTGCACCTCATGTCGAAGTCGAAGATCACTGCATTAATGGCGTCTATGCTCGTCGCGGAGTACAGGGACCTGTTTACGTCGTCGTCGAATATCGGTGGCCACTGGAATGGATCATTTATCAATTAAGAGTTCCGTCGCTGAAATTGATTGTAATGAGATTGCGCATGCTTATGCAATTGTTCTATCCTTGTAGACAAGTTTTCAGGAAGTGGCACGAAATGAAATTCTACTTTCATTGGCGTTTGTAGATCCAGAATGAATAAAAATCGTACGAAATTCTGCTGAATTCAACACTAAACGAACCACGACCGGCGAACTGACCGGTTCCGGACTTTTTTATTTCACAATTAATGAAATTGCAAACATGCTTTCATAAGAAATGATTTAATAAATATCTTTATTATACATATACAATATATATATATATATATATATATATATATATATATATATATATATATACAGGGTGACCCACGTAACACTTTTCACGATTTTTCAATCAAGTGCTTGCGATAACCTGACAAAAAATTATTTCCAACAAAAGTCGATCAGTTTTCGATTGGCTGTATTTCCACCTTCATTTTTTAAAATGGTATTTCAAGGTGATCCGAAGGTCATGGTATACTAGGTCGTCGAATTCGTCTTGACACGGGCTATGATACTGTTAAGTCAAAAATACCAAGCGCCATTCTAAAAACAATGAAGGTGGCCTTGGCAATACTAAAAAAAGAAAGAAAATTTCGAACTTTTTTTATTGCAGTGTATAGCCAATCGAAAACTGATCGAATTTTGTTTAAAATGTTTTTTTGTCAGATTACCGCAAGCACTTAATCGAAAAATCGTGAAAACTGTTACATGGGACACCCTGCATATATTGCTATGTATAAATAAATGAATTCTCGTCATTTTTATAAGGCAACCACGTGCTTATTGAATTTACAGCTCGGCACGTTCGGCGTTAATACTCCCGCATTTTGTATAAACCATAAATGCATAAAGGTCAGCAGTCTGATTATAAGTAATTGTTAATCTTGAAAGTTCCATCGCTGAAGGAGCACGACTCACGTCTTCGGATGACATCTTGATGCCCCAGTCCGCCAGGACCTTCCGGAACGGCTTGCTGGCGACCACGAATGCTTCCCCGGAGAAATTGATCTTGTTCAGGTACCAGCCCACCACTGCCGATGGCAACACCACTTGCTCCTGCGGAATAATCACACGATACCAATCACGACGGAAAAATTCCATTCCACATACTACTAATTCACTCGTGTCTGAAAGGACGCTTCGAGCTAATTAATCATCAACAAAAATAATATTCACCGGTTTCAAATCCAGGCGAGCGGCTCGCACATTCCGCTTGCACAGATCGAAATACATCGTGCTGTTGTTCGACACTAGGTAGATCCTCTTCCCGAGGTCTTGAAGTCGCTTCAGGCTCTCCACGGCTCCGGGGATCGGCTTGTCCAAGATCCACAGGACACCTGCTCTGAAAATGGAAACACTCAATTTTTCGTTCGAACTCAGCGTCCAGTGTGCACGATCGTTCCGTCCCTGAGATCTACATCTTCGAATCGCAAAGTGAGGGCTCATCGGCAGGTGTTGCAAACGCTATGCGAACATCCAATCGATCATTTCACCGTTGCAATTCGTTCTTCAGCGTCGACGGAACCATCGTGACCACTTGACCCAGCGAAAACAGCATTCGCGGAGACACTCGCCATCGCAGTCTGACAGTACAACGTCGAACGAGTTCAAGAAGTTCCGCAACTGGTCCGCGGTCATGTCCGACAGGTTCTTAGGACCGGTGACCCCATTGTTGATCGATGGCGTCGTCATTACTGTCTATTGATCACGATCTTCGCTGCACCGCTCAGTCTTCACGTCCTTCCGGCTGATAAATACTGAAACCGGTACCTATATAGTTCCAGCGATTTAAAATATGCAGCAGGTGGCTTATCTTACCAGAGCTATAAAGTTCGCTGAACTTTGGACAACATTGTAAAAATGGAAATGCTGTATCATTGCGAGCATTCCGATCGATAGCTCGTGAAGGCTAAGATCTACCTTGCGGGATCGTTTGCAACGACAGTGAAACGGTAGTTCGTTTTCGCATTGCACTCTTATCTCCTTGGAATTTTGTATGGAAATTATCTTGGTCCACTTGGTGGTCTCTGCAGGTGGAAGAATTAGGAGAATAGGAGAGAATAACGATGTAACTCATTTGCATTAATAGAATTTTAATTGATTAACTTTTTTTTCTAGCCGTCAGTGTCTTGTTTGTCATTTACAAAGGTATTACAAGACTCTGGTAATAGTTAACTAATAATCGACGATGGTGGTAATCAATAATAACCATAATCATAATCGTAATGGCTCGCCGTAATCATAGTAATCATAAGTAGAAGAAGAATTAATTGGTAATTTATCGTACCTCGTCGTCCCTGTCATCGACTATCGACAGTGTGAATGACTGCATCGATCTCCGACGATCTCCGATCAATTAGTAAACTAATTGCTCTAGCTTCCCGAAAAAGTTCAAATCGTATAGTGCAATATTAAAAAAGTTATCGTCTTCTTTAGAGCGGTCTTAAACTTTTGTCCGCTACTGTATATTCCTATTGATTCATTTAATGATAAACCTATATCGTAATATTTGCTTGATCACTATTTTCTCTGTGCATGGAAGTATTAATATGTTGAGTTAATTGCGATTTTCTAACGCACTTTACACTTTTATTGCACATTTCACAGTAAATACTACTTTCATTATTTTCGTCAATAATGAAATTGGGATCGTCCTCGATCCAGCTTTTCATCAGTGAAACCCTACTTTTCCGAACATTCGGCATTTTAATAGTGATCGCACGCACTCTCGCAAAATTCGCCTTACCACTTCGAGTATTAAACTGAACTGTTCGAATTCTAAATACCAACAGCTGCACGTGTTCTTACAGCTGATTCAGCAAGCAATATAAGGTCGTATCATCATAACTTGTTGAGGCTTGTTCAGTATTGCGGGTATACGAGTGCTTATTAATAGATTAAATAAATTTAACAAGATAAATGATTCATATGAGCATGAGATATGCATATACACAGCAAATAATATGTTTTGCATATTTTTCTTTGAAAAACATATCCATTATGCAAAAAGTGCAAAATAAAAAACATATTTTTGGAATCCTCTAATCGCAAAACATATTTCTGTTCAAGTCCCATCGCTTTATCAGATTTCTATATAAATATGCATTTCCATAAACATCCGCAGTCTAGTAATCGTTAATCGCAATTGACGACTAAAGTAGAAATTTAATCGTTAACCGCAATTAACGATTAATAAGTAGGTATTTAATGAATGAGGAAGAATGAGGAGAATCGGACAGAATAACGATGTAACGCATTTGGGTTAATAGAATTTCAATTTATTAAGTTTTTTCCCTAGCCGTCAGTGTCTTGATTCTCATTTATAAAGGTATTATATGACTCTAGTGATAGTTAACTAATAATCGACGATGGTAGTAATCAATAATAACCATAATCATAATCGTAATGGCTCGCCGTAATCATAGTAATCATAAGAAGAAGAAGAAGAAGAAGAATTAATTGGTAATTAATCATATCGATCGAAATCGTACCTCGTCGTCCCTGTCGTCGACTATCGACAGTATGAATGACAGCGTCGATCTCCGACGCACGCGTACCCGCTTGTACACATCCGTGTGTATGTATGTATATATATATGAGCGTGAGAACGTGTACGCGTCGTCGCATGTGGGTTTCTATGATTCGCGCTTGTCCGACTCGACGCGACAAAAATCGTGACCGAACGTGGAAACGATAATCGGAACGGAAACGGGGAAAGGGAACGAAAAATCATCTTACATATTCACAGCGATGTAAAAACTACTGACTGCCCGAAACGCAAAAGTTAGACCTCGTAACTTGTACCTGACTAGAAAATCAACTCCCTTACACTCTTAGACCACGGCGTTACCGTACAATAATTCGTAGGCGAAGGGCGGGTCCAGCAGGTGCGCCGGGTGGGGAGAAGGCGGGGACTCGGCATCGTGGACCAATCGTTGGACACGAGAAATCGGCGAACACAGAATTCAATTGGAAAAGAAAAGTCTCGTCTAATTCGTCGATCGGGGAACCCGTCTCTAGCACTCAATCCTCGAGCAAATTCCCAAATTGAAAATCTTCGACGATTGACTTCTTCGTTTATCTTCCACGTCTTCCCTCCGCTATCCTGCTCGATTATGGGAGTCGAACCCTTGGGTCACGTGGCCGCCGATCCTTCCCCCACCTCTCAGTGTTCAGAACCTGGATCCGTCCCCGTAGGCTATCAAGTTATACACGTTGTACACGTACATAGAAACATTCGTCGCACAACAAGCATGGAAACGCGATGGACGTCGCCGTGGAATCCCCTCGGATCAATTGTTAATTAGCTGTCCGGCAACGATGCTCGCGATCTGGACCGCGACCGTTCGACAAAATAGGAGCACCGAGTCTCGACGACCTGTTCATCGTATAAACCTGTCAACCTTCTATTCATTTCCCGATAAATTTTTAATCGAACAGCGCGTCGACAGGTTCATCGCGAAACCATTGTCGTCCTCGGCAGCTCCCGCGCAAAATGTAGGCGCCTTCACCGCACAGCGCCCCGGGAACCATAAGTTCGACGAGCCTCTACGGTCATCCGACGCGCTTTGGACAACCGCTCGAGAACTATTCCCTACGTTCGGAGTCATTGAAAATCATTTGTTCAACGACGCGGGGGCAAAGTACGCCGGCCGGCAAACGGAAGCCTGGGGCAGAGTGTGTATCGGTGGTTAACAATTGCGAGCACGAACGTCCACGACCGTCCGCCGCCTGTACCCTGATCGGATGACCGAATGAACAAAGATGACGATGATAGTCCCGGCAGTGACGATAGCGCCAGCCACTAGCGAGTCTATTCGACGATCAACACTAGCAGCGCCTCTCGCTTGATTCATCTTGTTTTGGTGTCGTGGGCGTGCACACGACGCTCGATTGGCCGGGGCGACCCGCCGGTTCCTCCTCGCGACAACCCTCTTCCGCGGAACACCTCTTTCGAACGGGTGTTTCGTTCAATGTCCGCGATCGCGAAGTCAAAAGTGACCCATCGGGTGGGGCGGCGACCGCCTAGAGAGAGAGATCCGCCTGATCGAGCAAGTCCCCAGGGACCAGGGATTCTTACAGCTTGATCTTGGTGTCTCGACGAGGACGGGAGATCACGGGAGCGAGCCGGGGACACACCGGCGATCACGCGTAAATCGCAATCGAACGGAACAGTGACGATGATAGTAACATTAGTGCCGGTAGATAGTAACGGTAGTAACGTCTACGGTTTAGCAGAGATTAAACTGGGACTAGGCTGGCTTTAGTAGACCTCTTTCACATCTCTCTCTCTCTCTCTCTCTCTCTCTCATTTTTTTCCAATTTTTCTTTTCCTCTTTAATTAAGCGCTTACTAGTAGTCGTTGTAGTAGTTACTTCGGTACAGTAATTAGGCGTACTAATAGTAGTAGTAATAGTAGTAGTAGTTATAGTAGTAGTAGTAGTAATACTAGTAGTAGTTGTAGTAGTAGTAGTAGTAGTCAGGAGTAACGGTAAACTGTTGTTAATATTAGGTAACACTATAAAAGAAGTCCTCAGGCTGTGGTGTTCCTTAACTACTGCTTAACAGTCCGTTTAGAGTTCACTTTTGTTCACCGACGTTACCGATGCCTCGCTGTCGTCCAACTGGGTCCAGCTGCCACAGTTCATCCACGGTTTGGTTAGTTTTCGCTTTTTGATCCGCGATTCGTCTAGTGTCCTGCCTTCGGGTACGTCTACGTCTGTCCCGTAACGAGTTGAGCGAAACGGAGCTCGGTGGGCGTGGCCGCGAGGTACTAGGCGCCGCCTCGTTGCTCCCACCTCCTGCCCCGAGCGGCAGGACGGGGCAGAGGCTCTCGCGATTGGCTCTAGATCAGTTAGGCCCGCCCTCCTTCGACCAGTTCATCCCAGGAGACCTACGCCTACCTACAGACCTACCTAGCCTACCTACCTGAATCACGGGAACTGTTCGCCTAGCTTGTTAACGGGACAGAGGGCGCAGGGAATGGCTCGTTGCCCGGCGACTACTATACCGAAGAATTCGTGACGACGATGATGTGCTCCCCGGCACGCGGGGAGCGTTCTCGATGAGGTCTAGACGATGCTTCTAAAAAAAAGAGAATCTCCGACGGAAATCCTGAGGAAACTTTCTCGTTTCGTTGCAAAGGTTGAACGCTTCCCTAAAACAGTCTTATTAATCTACATTCGTATCAAAGTGCGAAACGGCTCGCGAGTCATTCCGTTCGCCTTCTGCCCCTGGATTACGTTCGCTCTCGTTCTTTTCTCCCCGTGGTTTCGGATCCCGCTCGAACTCGAAGAGGTTCCCGAACGACTGCCCCCGTGGATGTTGTGGCTCCATCTGGTCTCCCTCCCCTCCTCCACCCCCCAATCCTCGAGATTAGTTCGTCGTAAATGCTTAACACGATTATCGATAATACAATAATTAATACGATCTATTATTCGTAGTTTAATTGTATACTAGTTTTTTACGGGCACGATGCGCCGACCTCTCCGCGACGTTCTCAGGATACGGGGAGCGCCGCGAAGAGAACGGAAGAGAGGAAGAGTGATCATCGTAGAGAGAGAGATAGAAAGAAAAAGAGAGAGAAGAGACGATTGACTATATTTTTGTTCAGACTAAGACCCGTCGCGACTAGGTTCGAAAAACTCTTGATCCTCTTCCGTCTCTCTCTCCCTCTCTCTCTTCTTGGCTCTCTCTCTCTCTCTCTCTCTCGCTCCCCGGTGTTCGTCGTCATCCGCGTCAGCAGCATCATCCATCCGTTCGTCAGTAAATTCGTGTTACACGTTGCTGTTTACGTTTATTCGTTCGTTTATGCAGTCAATATTCGCACGGCGAGATAGCCTCGGTCGCGTGGATTTTCTTTTATAATATGTTCTATGTTATGTATAATATGTATAATCGTACGCCCCGCTAATGGCTGTTACTAGAACATTACACGTCTATATACAGTTTACCAGGAGCAACACAGCGTTATTAGTCGTTATTAAGATTAATTATAATGATTTATTCAGGCTGTCACACGGCTCCGGTCGGTGTCGCCACCGTTTCAATTACGCTCGTGGTCGTATGGCCGCGTACACGAAGAAGGGCTCGCAAGTCTCTGCAGCTACTCGTTGATTCGCTGATCGTTCCCGATTCATCATCCACCGAGTCACCGTGCTTTAATCGCAGCAATTCGATACCCAAGAAATAAAGTTGATGGAACTTTAAAGCTCCGTGGAAATGAAAAGAAAGACCAATTTCCTCGTGAACGACAGATCAGGAACGACAACGACGAACACCGCCGCTTCGTGCTCGATCGGGGCACTGGTCGCGTGACTGTTCGCTGACTGATCTCGTTGATTTCCCAGCCACCGCCCCTTCGAACCATCCTTCGACCCCGGGAGTCGAGAAACTCCACGGAAAATGCTCAAAGAATAACTTGAATCGTTGAGTACGAGGTAAATAGGTCGTACAATTTGTTCGCTTTAGGCCTGACCTGGAGGACAGTTCGATCGGTAACGTTCGATCTCGGAAAACTGATGGAAAGTGTACACCCCGCATGGGCGGCGGGCTCTCACCCTCGGTGGGCGTGGCTTCTCGGATATTACGAGCGTTTCATTGACTCTAAAATGCACTATGCCGAACTCCCACTGGGCGGAGCATCTCGAGTGGGCGTGGCATTTTTGCTCTCGGCCTTGACGCAGCTACGACACTGCCCTGCGAAGTATTCTATGAACATTCCCGGTCTAGATCATTCAAATTTACGTTCATCTGGCTCTACAGTAAAGACGCCTTGCGCTTTGGTAGCTACAATTCACTATACCCGACTCACACTGGGCGGAGCAACTCGAGTGGGCGTGGAATTTTTGCTCTCGGCCTTGACGCAGCTACGACACTGCCCTGCGAAGTATTCTATGAACATTCCTGGTCTAGATCATTCAAATCTACGTTCCTCTGGCTCTACAGTAAAGACACCTCGCGCTTTGGTAGCTACAATTCACTATGCCCGACTCCCACTGGGCGGAGCAACTCGGGTGTGGGCGTGGCAACTTTGTTCCCGACCTCGACAGAGTCAGTCCAAGCTCACGCAAGATGTACACTGTTCTTTTTATTCGTTGGTTACAGCCGGACTGCGAACGCGTTCGTGCAAATTTTGATCACAAATTGTTGGACAGAATGAGTGAACGAAGATTTAAAAAATTTGATTCTACTGTTTACCGAGTTTTCGTGTTCGTTGTAAACGCACGAAGAGCCACGGTCCGGCGGCAACGAATGTGCAAACTATGGCGAACGACAGCCACGCGATCCAAGCGAGATGTACCGTGTAGCCTGAACGGAATCCATCTTGAACGTCGATCCGATATTAAGTTATTGCACATTGAACAAACGATTACCGATGAACCCTCGGGTGCATGTTACACACAATGTCCTCTACATACCTCGTTTCGATTCCGGTCAGCAGGTCGATTATTATAAGATCTATATTCACTCGAGTACATCACCGTTCCTTCTCTTTCTTTCCAATATGCATACATACACGCATATACATATATATACTTATATACTCGAGCTCTCTTTCTCTTCGAATATATATATATATATATATATATATATATACATATATATACATATATATACATACATATATATATACATATATATACATATATATATACATACATATATATATATAATATAATATATATATATATATATATATATATATATATAGATTTATACATTTTTTTAGTCGTCCATTTATTTAATTATTTATTAATTTAATTTCATTCTCGCCTCCCTCCCTTCGTTATTCTTTTATATATATATATATTTATATGTTTCTCTCATTAGTGCCTACTTATTGTTAATCAAGGAGGAATGTAGTCATAGTGGTCGCGTTTGGTTGAGCGAGATAAAGAATCGTTCGAGCGAGCCGGCACGTTCATCGTCCGGTGTACAACTAATAATTGAACAGGAGACCTAATCGGCATGGCGGATACTCGGACGTGTCTGCGATCTGAACACGTCGTTCACATCCAGTCTCGGTTCAGCTGGATCATACTGCATTCTTCGATTCGATCTACAAAATGAGTCGTCGTTGTATCGTTCGTTTAGAATCGACTTCGTCCTCCTCCACTTCCGGTACCAAGCCAATTGCTATCGTTTCTGTCTCCACACTAATCTGCTGTCACACAATTATACTAAAATTTACGTTACACGACAACTGAGATTAAATTGCACGTCTGGATATTGAACCATTGGTGAAAGCATCGTTCTCAACTCAATTCTAAGTTCTAATCTTTGCTTTCTCGAAGATGAAGAAGTTCTGATCGTTGAAGAAGTTGAAATGATCAAGCCATTAAAAGCATAGTGATTCGGTACATGAAAGTCGCCTGTGTGAACTCCGGAGGAACCAAGATGGCGCAGGTGGAGCCTACTTTACCGACCGAGAAGCGTGAAACTGGGAGGACCAAAACAGCGACCGAGATTCGCGAGAAAATCGATGTAGAAGGTGGACGATGATCGGTCGGACACGTCCGATGCCCGTCATGCGGAGTCGTTCAAGGCCTCGTAAACCGCGGAGGCACAGGTTGCGCGTTCGATGATTATTCGACACCTGGATCAGGCATAAACCAGGCGAGCGTCCGGAACCAGAGAAACTGAACCAGTATGGCCGCCTGTGCTTCGTGATTATTCGACGTAATCCGATCAGTACCCTAATGATCCTTAAGTTTACTTCCAAGCGTAGACTATATTTCGCCGGAGAAAAAACACGAGAGCTATAATTGATTGTGTATAGCATTCTCCTTTCTTCCGACAAGGTTACCGCGCGAGTCATCTATATTGTCACGAGATATGATCATCCATAATTACAATAATAATTTTATCTTTATAGTCGTTAGTCGCCGCGCCGATTCACATACTCAACATCGATAGGGGTTCATCTTTTTTTCTTTTGTCGGTTTAGCTTTACCCATGGTACTCGTCGAATATACATTATGTATATATAATATATTTTTTTTCTTATTTCGTTCACACATATACATATATATATAATATATATATATCACATATATATTATATACATATATATTCGTATATATTATAGTATATATATATATTTATATATTACGGAACTCTCCTATGTTTAAATAACTTTGTCCTTCTCGTCGGGATATTCAATTCCTTACGAATAATTATACACCGCTGTATTTCTTCTGTTATTTTTTTTTTTTACATATTCGCAGCCTCGGAACCGCGCAATCGTACTGCGCGATCGAGTCGAGGTTCGCCGCGGAGCGGAACATCGAACAATTTATATACTTTATAAGGCCCAAATATTGTGCGCTACCTGTTCAATGAAACACGCCAAGAAGGAATTGCGGAAAGCATGTCGAGCGACACGAGCGCAGAGGGGCACTCTCTCTTTCTCGGACGCTTCTGTTCTTTCTCTCTCTCGAGGCTCAGTTTCTCGATTCTACTGCCTGTGCTATTTGCTGCGACTAACTTTATGCTTGACCCATCGAAGAAAGGGCTCGACGATCGGCGTCAACAACGGCGCGTCACGGCTCTCGTCTCCCGGTCCCATTCGATCGTACCGGAAAAAACTAAACAATAAAACAAACAAACACAAAGTCCGCTTCGCTATCTTTTTCCGAAGAACATATTTCTTCCGTCATCATGGTGTTCGGCTTGGCAGGCTCGCGTTTGGCACCTGATTCGGACGAGCATGAGTGCCAGCCTGCCTTGCCGATCGACGGGATCGATCGCTTACAGAGCATGCTTCAGGAGACACGGTCCCTCGTAAAGCCATTCTCGCGACGCGACTCTAAAACGGACTAGAAGTTGGGGCCCGACTCGTACCGATCGTCCTCCGCGAACCGATATCACCGATATCCTGTCGGCTCGCACCGTCGACGATGGACCCCGTGGTAAAACAGTTTCTCTCCTGCGACGAATGGCGATGAACCATGGAAGCTGGAGCATCGAGAAGATCGAGCATTCAAGGACGAGCCAGCGACGAGGATGGTCCTCTTCTCCGAACGGCTAATGTCCTGTTGAACTCAACGAGCTCTCTTGTCCCTCGTCCTCTTAATTCTTTTTTCCTTCCCTCGGCGACGTACCCGTCGGATAACCAAGGCGACCATAGAGAACGCTTCTCTGCTCGCTCCTAACGTGTCCGGCTACCCCCGTGTAGCTTCTACACCCCCTGGAATGCCTTGCCAATGCTGAGTTCTGTCTGTTCTAGCTGTCGACAGCGTCGCCTGGCTCAAGTAGCGCTGTCTCGCACCACGGACTCGTCAGCGGTGTCGTCGCTCCGTCGATGACGACCGGTTGACGAGGAGGTTTGACGATTGCGAGCGAAGCTAGGACCGTCGCTGGCCGTGCTGCTGGTAGACCCGGTGTCCTCCGAGTCCAGCCGAGTCCCGGAGAGCACCGGCATCGAGAAGGGCGGCGAGGAGGACGGGGACGAAGACGAGGACGAGGACACGTTGGTTCGATGACTGGAGAGGTTGCCGTTCCCAGCGGTTGTTTTGCCACGTTGGCGACGCGACGATGCTTCTGGCTTGGAGTCCTTGACAGGAGCCTTGGTCGTCGCCGTCGTCGACGACGCCGACGTCGCTGACGGCCGTTGTATCGTCGACGACGTTGTCGCCCCTCCGGCTGCCACTTGGTACCTCGCTGTGGACCCGAGCTGTTGCTGTGCTCGCACACGTCTGTCGTCTTTCGGCTGCGGCTGCGATTGTTGCTGCTGCTGCTGATGCTGCTGGGACTTCGGCTGCAACGTGTTCTGCAGACTCCAATGCTGCGACTTTCGGGGTTGGTTCGAACCGCTGAAGATGGACGAGGAAGAAGACGAGGGCGACAGAAGGTAGCTGCCGCCGCCGCCGCCGCTGGTGGAGATTGTCGCGCCACCGGTAGAAGCGGTAACCGCTGGTACAGCTGCTTCCGGTGCACTGTCTGCCATCGGTGACCCCGCAGGGCCCGGTACACCGCGTACGACAGGCTCAGGAACAACGACTGGAGGACGTTGCTGCTCGTTGTCGCCCAGATCGCCAGCGCAGCCGTAATCGTAGCTGCAGCATAGCTGCCCGTCCTACGGAGAGGTTCGTTCGACACTGCGTTAGCCACCGGCGGATAGAACGCGACCCGCTTTCGTCTTTCGCGTTCGTCCCTTCACGGTCGGTACCCTCTTTGACGGCACACCGCGAAAAGTCTTGGCCCCGCGAGCCTCACATCGGCCCCTTCATACCGCGATTTCGCTCTCCAGTGGACCCAGGTATACAGGGTGGTCCATATACAGTAAGGAGCGTAACACTTTAAATCAGAATAACTTAGAACTCTTATATGAATGGACCAAACGACTTCGACTTCTCTTTAAGGCTGGTAGAATTAGTTTAGTAAATGACGTCTAATAAATAAGTTGAAAGAATTGCGAAAAAAATAGTAAAAATTGATTGACTTCTAAAATTGAAATTAGACGTGACTAGACAGCGAATGTTTATGCAATTTTCAATTTTGGTAGATGAATTTTAAGAAAGTGGAATAAAATAGAATCTCATTTTCCGTGGCAGTAGCCTTTTCAGATGTGTAATAAATTAAATATCGTGCTAACTTCTGTCATATTTTATATCCTAGCAATTTTTGAAAATTTTAAAAATCCATAATTGCATAAAGTTCCGCGGTGTAGATATGACACTCATTTCCATCGATATCACTAGACAGCGGATCTCTATGCAAAATAAAATTTTCCACTCGAATTGCAACGAACTGGAGTGAAATAGAAATCCATTCTCTCTCTTAATATGTTTAATAGGTTGCGAACAATGTAAATAACCAACTCGAGAAAGAAATCAAGTGCTTCGCAAATTGCATTAAAAACAGTTTGTTATGTCATCACGAATAAAGGAGATATGTAGGTGGCTACATTTAGGCGGACCACCCTGTATATATGCATTAATTTTACCATAAAGAATCGTATAAACCTTCAAGAATTTCAGGATACCATGCCGAGGCCACTTAAGGACGAAAACGCGAAGAATTCAGGATGTAGACCAGGCATGTCTCAGCAGCACAAGCTTACACTACTGGGGCTCTTTCGAGCAACGCCCCTCCTAAAAGAGCCAAAGCGATGGAAGGGTGGGGACAGCGGACTCGCGTCATTCGCTGTCCCCACCCGTCGCTCACCCCCACCACGAGACTCTGGCTCTTGGGAGGCGTGGTTTTGCTTAGCGCGTCGCTCTTAGCGTCCTACTGTGCAGAAATGAATTGTTGTTCAACTTCACGTCATATTTGCATAGTATTCGCCGTTACCGACGCTCGTCGTCCGCTAAAGCAAAGTAGACTGTTTCGTGGTAGGAAAGAGGAAGAGAAAGGTCGACTTTGCTCGATCGGATCGTACGAGCGCATCAATTGGACATGCCTGAGCTAGCATATTCGAGTGGAGCGTTGAAAGAACTACGTCGTGTACACCCCTGGCGAAATGTATTCGATCAAATGAAACAGACCTCTGTCATTATAAATAGCAGATTGGTATAAAACAAACAGTGACTTGAGGAGGTGATTTTAGGACCCAACTCAGACCGTTAGCTCTTTCGACCTATTTATCTAATACGATCAGAGTGGCAGTGGCGCACCCAGGATGCAATCTTAGGGGGGGCCGAGTTGAAACCAGCCCTAGGCTTTGCGTGATGACCTTTTGTTTTTAGCCAATATATCTGTCAAGGGCTATTCCGCGATTTTAATTTCGGAAGGTAAACATTTTTTCGGGGGGGGGGGGGGGGGGACTTGGCCCCCTGGATGCGCCACTGGATCAGAGCAGACCGCGGGGATCTTTATGCAAAATAAAAATATTCTGCATAGAATTGTGGGAAGCAGGAAGAAACTGAAAATTGATTTCATCCCTTGATGCCATTGTTACATAAAAAACAACGTTCCGATGTTCTTAAATTTGTCTAATCTATTACTGTTTCATATTTCAGCCAATCAAAATGTCTTCGTAAATACATGAAGATCTAATGATCGAATACTTTTCGACCGGGATGGAATGTCGTGGCACGGAGTCCTCGGGATCGTTTTGCGGAAGCGTCTACTCGAATTTGGAAAAGATCCGGTCGTCGTTCTGCTGGGGTGAGATTGTGGCATTGATTTGCGGGACCATAAGCTGTTGGTGCCATTCAACGTATCTTGCGTTTTCCGGCTTGTTCGACCGAGCCGCTAGCCCAAGACTTTTCGCATCGCGGAAGGGAGACTAGGTAATCCTCCACATAGTATGCAATTCATTGTTTCGTTCGGCGGCTGAGGGGATCCCGTTGCGGAGAAGATCGACGTGAGACGTGATCCAGATCTCGACGTCGCGTGTGCGTATGTATATTCATCCTCCCGTGATCGATGACCCTTGCGGTCCGGTCCCGACGGCGCGCGGCGTTCTCCATCGGGCAATTGATAGCTTCACGGATTCACAGTTACAAGAATTCTTAACGACAATCATGCTGACAGTTGGGGGACAAAACAATGAATTTCCATAGTATGTATCTGACACCCGACGACAACGTGTCTAGGCTTTCACTACGTTCGCGGCGATTCTGGCGAACGCGAAGCACGAGCGATCATGTCCGACGTCCCACGAGGCCAGACATACTAAATCCTCCACCCCTCGACACCATAAATCCTGCCCGCGAAAGTTTTTCCACCGAGTCCCGACACACCGTCTTGGCCTCGTAGATCGCGCGGCACCGCTGCTCCGTACTTTTCTCTGGTCTGCAAAGATCACATGTTCTATCCCTGATCAAGATCGAAATATTTTGATAAACTCTAGGATCGTTTATGGTCGGTGTTCTGCGCCAGAATCGTCGCTGGACAACACTCGATAGAGAGAGACAGAGAAAGAGACTCTTGGTGCTTCTATCGAATCTCGAATGCAGATCAGAGGAGGGTGCAAAAGAGGCTCAAGTGTAACCAAAAAAAAAACATAATCAACAAAATCAACAAAGAAACGAATCAAAATGCAGTCTGTGTGTTCCTTCTTTCTCTCCTTTGTGTGTGTCTGTCACCACGTGCGCCGTGCGCCCCTCCCAAGTGAACCGATATAATATACCAAAGAAAAGAACCGGCCAGCAGTGAGAGAGATCTAATATAGTTTGCGATCTAGCGGCGGACGACTTTGCGTCTCGAGAGGTGTATGTGCCTGTGTGCGTGTGTGCGTGTGTACGTGTGCGCGGATAGTGTTCTCCATTAGTTTTGTTCATTTCAGTGAAAGAGAATCGAGTCGGGTGAGTCGGTTTTAGTCGTGAGAGTGTGGGTGAGTCGGCGCATGCGAGATCTTATAAACGTGCACGCAGCCATTACCAGACTATGGGGACCCATACGCTTCTCCCGATCGATCGATCGACAAGGACATACAGTATCGGTCCTTCGAAATTGATACGGAATATTCGAGCCAAACGAATTGTTATTAGACTGCTGATATATGTACGCGGAAATTTCATACTTATGCAAAAAAATTACTTATTTCAATGTTTCTGCTGTTCCGAATAGCAGCTACTCATTTTCAGGCATGTAATCCGCAGTCTAATTAGGATCCAATATCCTCAGATTTTTTACTCTTTATGTTAAACGATTTTTCATTACGTATTCAGATAAAGGCTCGTCGATCTGTCGATCGAGATCGCCTCTGACAAGGAGTCAACGTATGAAGCATGCGACGTGCTCGCGATTCGCTCTTAACAGGTCCTTGACACCACATCAAGCTCCATCTATGTCACGTGTTTCCTCCATAAAACCCCTAGCTTCCCTGATAATCTACACTTTTGTTAGATCACTTGTCAGGAAAACAGTTTTCGATTTAACAACAGTTTTACCCCTCGCGCAAAACCCTCTAGACACGTGGAAACAAATAAACAGTTTACGGCAAGAAAGACTGTCACGTGACATAGACGATCGAAGAGCCAATCAGGGCGCAAGAAATCGTCAAGAGGAAGCGTGGTGACCAGCGTGCGGCGATCATACGATCGGTTAGACCTCTAAAAAGGGAGACTTGAATTTCTATTCGGCAACTGGCTAGCGCCTGTCCCAAGTTATCCCCACTATGGGATCACTCCACGGGGCCCGATAGACACGCCTATGTTTTTCCCCATGATGGGGGTAACTCGAAGAAGAAGCGCGAGCTGCTCGTGAGTAGACTGCGACTTTTGAATGGAAAATGAAAATTGTCTGCTACAGGAGTTACCTTTTCGAATAATTAAATTCTTTCGATGTTTCCCTTCTTCTGGATTTGATTTATGAATTTTGATCACAATCGCACGTCTGCAGTGCACTGCGAATTTTAAATGGAAATTGAAAATTGTCCTGCTGCAGGAGCTGCCTTTCTGAATAATTAAATTCTTTCGATGTTTCTCTTCTTCTGGATTTGATCTATTAATTTCTTTTAATGTTCTTTTTCTTCTGGATTTGATCTATGAATTTTGATCATAAACGCACATCTGCAGTGCACTGCGAATTTTAAATGGAAAATGAAAATTGTCTCTTACAGGAACTACCTTTCTGAATAATTAAATTCTTTCAATGTTCTTCTTCTGGATTTGGTCGATTAATTTTTATCACAAACGCACGTCTGCAGTCTACTGAAAATTTTAAATGGAAATTGAAAATTGTCTCCTGCAGGAGCTACCTTTCTGAATAATTAAATTCTTTCGATGTTTTTCTTCTTCTGGATTTGATCTATTAATTTCTTTCAATGTTCTTTTTGTTCTGGATTTGGTCTATTAATTTTTATCACAAACGCACGTCTGCAATCTACTGAAAATTTTAAATGGAATTTGAAAATTGTCTCCTGCAGGAGCTACCTTCCTGAATAATTAAATTCTTTCGGTGTTTCTCTTCTTCTGGATTTGATCTATTAATTTCGATTAATGTTCTTTTTCTTCTGGATTTGGTCTATTAATTTTTATCACAAACGCACGTCTGCAATCTACTGAAAATTTTAAATGGAAAATGAAAATTGTCTCCTGCAGGAGCTACCTTTCTGAATAATTAAATTCTTTCAATGTTCTTCTCCTTCTGGATTTGATCTATGAATTTTGATCACAAACGCAAGTCTGCAGTCTACTCGAGGCTGTTCAGCTCCGGATCGAAATCAAATGAAAAGAATATAAAGCTAGTGCTACCTAAGCAGGCGGGGAATAGAAACGGAAGCACTCGAGAGCTTGATACTAGTCGTGGGCTAAAGTAAACGATAATTCTAGACAGTATCAGAAAGACATTTAATCGAAACGAAACAGAGAAGAAAGACTAATAAAAAAGAAAGTAAACGAAGAAAGTAAGTAAAAAGTAGAAGAGGCGGGTAGAGATTATAGGTGAGGTAGAAGTGACGTGATTACCGATGCACACAACACGCGCTATTGCTCACCAATTGGGCGCAGTACGGCACCTGCAAGGATACCCATCGTTAGGCTATCAGGTTAGTCGTCTCACGGGCAATGTGGTGGGGTTAAAATTTCACAAGAAATGGTTACGATTATTTGGCATTCGGACACGCTATGCTGTGTTACTCAGCGTTGCTCAGCACATCAGCCAACCCCTTACACGTCCATCCGTTCACGAGAACCCGAACGATTATCAATTCAGACACCCTCTATATACTGATGGCCCCCTTGGATTTCGGAGAACTGTTCATCCCGATCGCGAAAGTGAACGGATCGACGGGATCGAGGCATTGTTAGACGATCATTCGCTACGAGGTCGGGTCCGCTATGTACTGAACACGATCCATGCAGGGCCGACCCGAAGCAATGAGACTTTGCCACTCGAAATCTGATCGAGAACGAGATCTATAGTTCGGAATTTCGACTGTTCTCTAATCGCGGCAGTGTTCGATCTTCTTTCACACAATTGAACCGATCCGGGACCTTCGTTCTACCGAATCGGTTCGGTTCAGAGACCGGGATATGGAACGCGCTACGAGTGATTCTTTCAGCACCTGGTCACGCATAGGATCAAAGTAACAAAAATTGTATTACGTTCGACAGAAACCAATTCTCACTACAAACATAATCATAAAGATGTTACTCTCGTTTATGCTACTTGTTAGAATATAATGGTGTTACAATATATACTTCGATCACTGGTTAGACATGCAGTTTTAAATGTCGACTCGGTCTACCTTTCGTCTTTCCACGGCGGAAGACTACGAGAGTAAATGAACACTGCCGCGTGCAAGGCAGCCAACCAAAAATAGTACACATATCTAACTGAAGGCTAGCTTGGGGACGCCCCTGAACGTGTCTCGGACGCTGGTGTCGCGCGATTCAGATCTTGGAGTAATTTACAAGTGGTGAATACAGCTTAAGGTCGCATAATGACAAGACTAGCACGACGCAACGGTAGCCGACGCCGAGAGAACCTGGCCCTGAGCAATCAGAGCCTTCTGCGAAACGCGATCTACTTCTTCATGAGGGTCTGACTATCGTGATTCTATACTTTGGAAAATTTACTGCTCCGCTACGTTTCTCTAGGCGGGAACGAGTCTGAGTCGATACTAATTAGCAGACTGCGGATTTTCTTGGAAATGAACATTTGTTCTACAGATCCATAGTTCAACCCTTCGCACTCGAAGCTGGCTCAACTTCGAAACCAAGACGTTTCTTGACCTAGAATATCATGTATAGAGTCGCCGTTCGAGTGTAAAGGGTAGATGATAAGTGAATGCGCAGTCCACCAAGATCTAGGTAGATCGAAATCGGATCTGGCCGAAAGCGAAGCTACGACGGATCGAACGATTCAACGGGATTTCTCTCGGCGCGTCATACAGATCAAGATTGCAGCGCATAGCTTTGCACAGTTGACTCGAGTTGTACACACCGCAGAAATGAATGGCATACTAGAAACAAAGTACAATCAGTATATAGGTACCTTGTGTTATACGAGGGTTGCCTACTGACACGGCAAATTAAACAAGAGCGACAAAAATGGATAGACAGAACGAGAAGAGAAACGAAAATGTATATATGCTAGTGTGTGTGACTTTTATACACGTGGCAGACCAAAATGAAACCGAGTCTCTTCTTCGGAGATCGTTCGAGAAATTGTAAAAAGCTGAACCGTGACTCTCGAATTTCTTTCAAGTAAATGTAAAATAGCGGCGAGGCATGCTTGCATATTTTTTACAAGCGTTGTCCGTTAGAATTAGTCCGCACAAACGTTTACTGTACAACGTGGAAGCGTAGAACATCGGCTCGAGTACTTTATCATGATAGTTATCGTCGATTGAGCTTTGTCAGGTATGTAAACACCAAGTTATTTACACAGACAACTGTTCATGCAGAAGAAGCGATATTTAAAACTGAGCGCTCGTATATTAATCGTAAGAGAAGCATGTAGTAACGATAGAGAAAAGGAAAAGGCAAAGAGAGTAAGAGAACGTTAACACGCAAGGTTAATCTGCCACGTGTGTAGTGTATATCAAAATGTATTCTGAATGGAGGCCTGCCGCACAGCAACTGGTCGTGTCTCGACAGAATTAATAATGAACGTAACTGATTAGACACATGACAGATCCACGTCTAACTTATGGCGACATTTACGTTTCATTTACTGACCTTGAGCTCTTGATTTCGCGCGAAAAGAGGGCGGGATCGAGGAAAATCCTGGCCGAGACGTTCTCTATGGAATCGTCGCGTTTTACGATCCATACTCCATTTTTCTGAATCATAGTTTCCCAACTTGGACATTAAATACGCTTGAGGGTGGCGCAGAAGAAAAGGACACTATGTTCTAAAAGGATTAAAGGACCTCGGAGCAGAACTGACATAAGAAGCCGCTATAGACAGCAAGCGACACCTAGTAGAAGCGTCATGGAAGCCTGCAATTGATACTGGGACGGCTAGATGGCGCGCGCAAACTGTCATGGCGGCGCCCATAGCGGACCCTCGAGCCCTGTGCGCTCCTTAGCCACGGCTCATTTCCGAGCAAACAATCTACTTGGCAGTTCGGATCGTGGGCGTACTCTACGCCATCCGGACCATCGATTTTCCTCGATTGCTCGCCCCTCTTCTCCCACGAACCCCCCTATCCTATCCTGCGGGCCTTGTACGGTTAAAGGACCGACGATTTCTTCGGTCCTTCGTTGTGTTCGTGGCCGGACATCTTCCTTACCTTGCACTCGCACGTGGTGCATTTGTCATGGGGATCCTGCCAGGAGCTGCCGCTGTCGTGGATGATCCCGGAGTAGCTGCAGGGCCTGGGTCGTGTCAGGATCGAGAGGGTGGTGCCGTTTCCTGGTAGTTCCCTCGCGCAAGGATCATCCTCGCAACGCGGACAACAGTCACCGTCTTCGGTGACCGGGTTCGAACAGGTCACTGGTGGACATTCCATTTGCCAACAGTCTATTTCGCCGTACTGTGAACAATCGACCGATTATCTCCCTTCCAGCTCGGGAAGAACGAGTCTTCTTGTACTCTACGTGGATGCAGCTACTCATCGTGTTCTCTACAACGTATAGAACGGGTAATCGGCAACTACGCCGCTCTTAGTTGTCGTCATTACCAGGCATTCGCAGGTCTGGCATTGGTATATCCATCGTTCGCCGCTCCTGAACACCAGATGATGAAGTTCCTGGTGCCTACACGAGGCTGCAGGGTCGCACTGGGGACAGCACTTGTCCCGACGACTTCCCGGAGCACTGCAGTCGCAGATAGGATCCCTGCAGGTGATCACACCGTCTTTACACGTGCACCTTCTGCAGGGGTTGCCAGCTGGCGCTAGAGTCTCGCCGTTCTCCACTTCTCTGTCCTCGAACCAACAACCTGGACGGATCGATGAGAGCGAGTTTAGAGAGGTTGAATTGTAAATTTCTTTTGTAAGTTATCGTTGAACACGTACTGAGACTACATTCCTCCGCGGTGTGGTTGTCCTCCTGCGGCGGGCAGATACACTCGTATCCTCCCTCGGTGTTCATACACTTGGCGCTCGGGTGGCACGTGTGCCTCCTCTCGATCGTTTGATCGTTGCACTCGTCAATGTCCAGGCATTGCGTGCCCTGGGTGCTGTCGTGGAGAGCGCTTCTGTAGCCGGGTTTGCAGCGACAGTAATACCAGCCGGGCATGTTGAAGCACGTCGACGATTGGTGGCATCGGTGAAGGTCGCTGGCGCACTCGTCCAAGTCGAGCTCGCAGCTGTTGCCGATGTAACCGCGCCGACAGGAACACCTGCCCGGCGCCACGCATTCGCCGCCGTTCTGACAGGTCTGATTACAGACAGCTAAACCGCGAGAGAGAAGAAATTTCCGATCAGTACCGAGCCGAGGACCATGAACTCGACGATTGTTCGAGGGTTTGAAAATCGAATACTGTACGTTTGCAGGTGTATCCGTCGCCGGTGTAGCCCTCCTTGCAGACGCAGTAGTAGCTGCCAGCGGTGTTGACGCACGTTGCGTGCTCGTCGCACGCGTGATGCCCAGTCGCGCACTCGTCGAGCTCGGCGCAGTTGAACTTGTCGACTCTGTGGTAACCCGGAAGACACTCGCACGTGTAGGAGCCGATCACGTTCACGCACTTCGTGTTCGCGTTGCAGTGGTGACCCTCGGAGCCTCCTTGCTGTGCGCACTCGTCCACATCTGCGTTGGAAACGTACAGACATTCGGTGAGATCGATCTCGCGAGCCGATCGGCTGACGATCGTACAGCTACGGATGGTACTAGGAACGGCGTCAAAAGTCGTTAAACAGTCAAAAAGACTGTTGAAAACGGTATAGAACCACGATGTTCGTGTCGCTCGATAACTACAATCATCCCCAAGCGGAGTTGACAGAGTACGATTCTTGAATCGCGGACATCGTGGAACGGTACCCCAGCCGTGTACAGTCACGTTCTCCACGTGTTAACACATCGTCCTTTAAATATTTCACGCGGTCGGATCGATCGGAAATTGCACGTGTCCGAGCAGGAATTTCCCATCGACCCGACGAAGCTCGCGCTTCCAGCAGGACAACGAGTAGAAGGTTATGATACATTGAGAATAAGTTAGGAAAGCATTAGATACCGTGACAGTTATGACCATCCCCCTGGAAACCGATATCGCAGTGGCAGGCGTAGGTGGTCTGGAGATTCAGGCAGGACGCGTTAGCATGACACTTGTGGCCCTTCGCACAGTAGTCCACCCCTGGTTAAATTTGGTTAGCCAGGCAGATGAAGAGACGGTTAGAACATTCGATTAGCGTACTCGGTTCGAGTCGGGCTGGCGTGACGCGCCGGTCGGGGAATTGGATCGTTCGCGGTTGGTTTCACGTTAATCTAACATGCTAATGTTTATCAATCGCTTCGGCGAGTCGCGAGAAGAGCAGTTAGAACGCAACCCTTAGCAACAGGTTTTTGCAGGGACCGTTGCCGAGGGTTGCACGCCGGGTGTTAATCACAATTTTTATTACATGGTTCATGCGAGTTAAGATGAGCTATAGCAAAAGCGCCGCGAATGATATGAGTCTTCGCAGTCAGCGATCGGAAGATATCCGGGGACCCGTCCTGCAATTCGAACAACGTACCTGGACAGAATTTGCAACACTCCTCGGCCACGCTTATCTGTTCGCTAGGCGGACAAGGCAGTGGTGGACACCTGGTCTCCGTGTCGAACCTCTGACAGGTGAAACTGCCGTCGAAACAGTCGCACTCGACGCACTGTTTCGGTGAGACTTTTTCACCGTGGTCATAGATCACACCGCGCAAGTAACATTGCTCTGCGGAGAAACGCGTTAGGATGGTGATCTAATGAATGGAGGCTACCGTTAAGTGTCGAACGTGTATGGAGGTATGGTCTTACTCAAACAGATGGGACAGCATTGTCCCGGAGGAAGGACGGGATGCTTGCAAGTGACGGGGGCGCAGGGTGTCGGCCTGCACTCGATTTCACCGTGGACGCAAGAACACTGCTGGCAGCCCTTCTCCCACGTCGCGCCGTCTTCATGGACGGTGCCGTTGGCCCTGCACGACTTTTGGCACTCGCACTCCTCCACTTTGCTTATCCTGCCCTCTGCGGCGGCTAGCTAAAAGGAAGGATGTCAATGAGCCCCGTGACCCATGGCCGAAAATCAAGTACACACGCGTGATCACTGTTCTCACGTATCCGCTACTCACCCTACGCGTCAGCTCGTTCAGATTATGCATCAGCTGTTCCACCGTGTTTTGTAATATAGAAAATTGACCGCATGTGGGACAGGACGAGTCGAGCTGAGGACACTGCGAGAGATAGCCATGGGGGCCCGGGATCAGCTTCACATCCTGCAAAGCACCCTGCGCCGCGGAAAACCATAATAAACCCCAGAAGCTTTTCGCGATTACCGGTGTTAAAGACAGATCAATCGATACGTACCTTGAAGAGAAAGTGCCTGGCGTTTCTTTGCCCCACCCAGAGCTGAAGCTGCGGCAGGGTGAAATTGGTGTCGGGTGGTCCAGGCCTGAGCAGCCGCCTGTACAACGGATGACAGTCGACCAGCAGCTCGACCTGCGAGCCGCTTACGCTCAGGGCGACCCTGTGCCAGGCCCCGTCCGCCAAACGGAAAGGAAACGCCTCCACGTGGACTGTACCGTCTCGGCGTGATACGTAGTGAAGTCGAAGCTCGTCTTTACGACCGCTGCTCTGCAGCTCCAAATATCTGGCAACCACGAACAAACGCAATTCAGTCGGAAGCTTACATTATTACGCCCGGTCGACAGTCTCGGGGCAGTGAAAGGGTACAGTAGAACACTCTAGAGCGTTAACCTTGAAGTATCACCGTCCAAGGTCGCAGCTCCCACCGTGGACGCGACACGCCCAACGCTCCGCCTCCCAGTACACAGTAGATGCGAGAGGGGGGAAGCAGGCGTGGCGTCCGACGCGACAGCCCAATGGGACCGCGGTGGGCGTGATACTCTCGACAATCGTTCGGTAAACGCGTAAATTCCTTCGAATCGTTTAATCGACCGGTCAAACCGCGAACAAACGTCCGAAGATCGATGAAAATCGGTGCTAATTGAAACACGCGAGGGCAATAAATAGATGACACGATTGAATCAAGAAGGGGGCAGTGGGCGGTTGCGTGTGTGCCTAACGATTTTCGTTTCCTCGTTGGCCATCGATCGCGAGACGGAGTCGCTCGGCCGCTCTCAATCGGCGACATTGAGGCATCGTTCTGGAATTTGTTTAGCCGAGACGCGCGGAAAGGTCGCGATCGATCTGTCCGCGGAACTCCAGGGGATTTCGGGGGGAGGGGACGTATATCCGTTCGGATCCCTCCAACTTCAAGTCCCGGCGCGCTGAATCGACGCTAAATTCCGGTTGATCCGGCCGCGATTTCCGCTCGACGGAGCGTGTTAATTACCGTCTAATGCCGCGGACACGTAGGTGCCGCGCATCCAATTTGTGTCAGCCGGGTCAAAACGACTAGACTGAGCGCCCGACGTGCCAACAGAGGCTGCGACTACTTTCAGGTTAAGTGCTCTACACCGGTCCCGGCTCAACAATTGACACAGTAACTTCCTTAAGACTGGCTTTTCTACCATTTTCAGCTCGCTGCCGGTGTCGTTCGCAACAGCCTCTTTCTCTCACTCTCCTCGCGCGAAGAACAGGAATCTGATCGAGAACTTACTGTAGCCACGGTTGGCATTGACCCGAGCTCCCCCCTCGACCCTCGATTCTCTCGACCCCCCTCGGGAGACGTAAATCCCGCGGAAACTATGCCCATCCGTGCGACGTTCCGCGAACAAACACACTATATTCCGGAGAATCCAGTGTGATAAATGGAGCCATGGTAGCGCGACACGGGAACGCTATTTCGCGTTGTTCGTCGCGATAGAGCTTTGAATTCCAGTGGTTCGGGGAACGAAGGGAGCCACACGGGTCGCAGAATTATATTACGCGTCCTACCTATTGTTCCCATGTGAAAAGGCGACGATCGTCCCGGAATTGGCCTCCTCCTGTCGCAGAGCGGCGGCTATAGTGAATTCCGGAACCCGCCGGAGTAGTGTGGCCGCTCGTTCGAAGCTCGCCTCGTTCAGTCGAAGCTCCCTCTCCTCGCCTGCACAGTAGTAAAACTCGATCATTTCTGCGTTCCGCTCGATCCTGGCGCGCTAATAATCATATTACGCCGGAACGCCGGCTGCCGCGGATAGTTCTCCCGTGTTCCGATTGTTCCGTTAGCATCGATTGTTCGACGCCAGCATAGCCCGACCGAGTCTCTCGATACGGAAAATCAACGACGATACTACCGCACTGGCTGGTAACCTGTGTGTTTCCTTCTCTGGCCGACATTATTTTACACAAAAATTATTATAGACACGTGGACACGAAGCAGAAACGTGGGAGAGCACGTGTTGGAAAGATGCAGGGGAAGTTGAAAAAGATATTAGCCGAAGACGGAGAGGAGGAGGGGTGGAAGGCGAAGTTAGATAGAGAATGGAAAAGCAGGAAGGAATAAGAGAGACGACACACAGTGGGCTGGATCGAGAAATTTAGTGAAATTTCACGAAAATATCGATTTCTAATAAATTTGTATTGCATCCTAAATGTCCATCAACATCGAAGCTGAGGAATGTAAAATGTTTGTTCAGAAAAACTGTAGTTAATATAAATTCACAAAGATAGACATTTGGGATGCAGTATTTTTCAGCCAAAAATTGCTTCTTTTCATCGAGGTGTCCTGATTACGCTATTTAATATTTCTTCTGCCTTTTTTGTGTAAATGAAAAACAGTCCTATGCAAACCCCACTTTACCACTTACGATACATTTTCCCACCTTACCAACGCCGGGTTAAGAGTTATAACAAAAAGTCACTAAATTTCTCGATCCAGCCCCCACTGTGCGACAGGGTGAAAATCAAGAAAAGAATTTTATAGGGAACGGGATCTCTTTATATCCCGCAAGAGAGCAAATAACAATGATTAGATCGCACATTTACAGAATGAAATTGGCTCGCCTGTTATTTAAAGGTGGTTGACCTCTTGCACTGCGATTTTGACGAGATTCTACGAGACAGAACAAGATACAAACTTGTCTTGCTTTCCGGAAGTTCTGACAGCAAAGAGTAAGATTTCCGCGAGTTCGGGAACGGTCGCTAGAGAAAGAGCTGGGCGATCTGGGTCAGCCGAAATTTTTCTCGGCTCACATCGATCTCTAGGATTCACGGTGCCCCGCTCCCGGTTACGCAATCACGTTGACATGGAAATTCGATTGGCTGTGGTTGCTGACTCGTTCGCTCGAATTCGATCCAACGAACCGAGCCCTTTCTGATCCGAAGCCTTCACAGGCCTGGACTGTCGAATCAGGGTTGTATGTATGCGTCACGAAATGCCTGTTTTTTTCAGTAAAAATTGTGCGCTACTGGATAGCGATATTTCGAGGTGAATAAATATGAAATTTATTCAGGAGGGAGAGGAGCTTTTCGGGGTGAATTTTTAAGCCGTTGTATATCATGCTGTCTGAAGATCCGCCCCCCCCCCCCGAAGATTCAATTTTTCAGAGATGCAGAATGATGATGAAACATGAAACAGGATTAGCTAAATTGGCTCCTAAATTGTCCGGAGGGGCAGGGACATTTTTTATCGAGTCGGCCGAGAAGTTTTCTCGTTTTCTTGCAGATGCGGAGCTGCGCAAGAAATTGGGAACTCTTCCAAGAGAGGGATAACGAGGCGCTCCAAAAATATGGCCGAAGGGCCAACGTAATGAGCAATAGAGTTTTATGTCTCGACAAAATTATTTCTTCGGGGAAGTGTGCTATAAATGTACCAAGAAATTAAATTCTGTCTCTGATCCGAGCTGCCCCAGTATAAAAATACTAGATGTCCTAAGGAATGTCTACAATTCCGTTAATGCCATCTTTGCATGTAAACACACAGAAATTCGAGCTGGTCCACACCCTGTGAGAGGCCGCGGTAAAGGGCGCCCTTGTCGGTCCCACCCTATTCGCACTCGACAAATTGCGACAAACCATCGTCGCCTCGATATTTGCTCTCGGTTTCGATTCGGCCGCGTAATATCGCGTGTCCAATTACTCGTGTAGCTGCGTAAACGGCTGCAGCCACTTGAGTGTGCGCTTGCGTTCGTCCCCCATGCTTCCATACACGGGGTGTCTCGGAAGAACGAGCACGAGGTGATTCTATTTTCTCTAAAATTCCGACTGATTGCAATTCTGAAAACAACAGTTGTTTTCGATAACGTAAAAATATGCATTTTTGGGCACCGGACAGACATAGATTTAACTTTTAGGAATCACAATTGACCGCTACTGAACTCCTCATTGCAATGTCGAAGCGTCATTTTGTATTCTTGTAAACCTTGTAATTTCGTATACGTATATGCGGATCTAGCGATGTGTGCGTGTGCCACCACACACTCTTGCACGGGTGCGCCGGCACCCTTAAAAGTTGCAAAATGAAGGGACTCGGGAGGGGTGGAATTTTTGGGTGATTCCTCTGCGTCTTCTCGTAGACGAAGAACAGAAAATCATGATTGCAGTACTCGTCCTGGGACACCCTGTAGAGTTGATCGGTGTTAGAGAAACGCGCGGAGGCCGGGGCTGAAAGCGTGGGCGACGAGGACGACGGTGCAACGTCCGCGAAAAGCGAGCGCAGACCGCCTTGACGGGGGTTGCTCGGGCCAAGGGTGGCTTTCCCCGAAAGAAATTTCAATTACCGGAGCCACCCTCGCCTCTCTCGCGCTGCACCCTCTCGCAACCGCCACGGTTTCGCGGAAGCGACCGAACCTCCTCTGCGGTTTCCAACCTCGGCCCGAAGGGAACTTTTTCTACCCCCTTTTACTCTCCCCCCCTCTCTCTCTCTCTCTCTCTCTCTCTCTCTCTCTCTGGCCATGTAGCTCTCTTCGGTTCCAGTCTCGAATCGTTTTTGGTATTGTTCCAGCGAACTGTTACGCCGGTTTCCTGGCAAACTGCGGTGGCTTCGTTTCAAGACCGAATTCAGGCCCCGTTTTACTGTTCCACTGTTTTACTGCTTCCGGCGGACCGATGGCGACTCGTTGTCGACCAAAGTTCACAGGTAACGTTCTACTTTGCTCAACGATGGTTATCCAACCTTTTATGTACAAAGTAATTGTTCGCCGACTGACTTCGCCGTGGCAATAAGAAATCTAGACTACACCGAAAATCTACTTTACTCTATGTCGACTTTTCGGACCATTCTCTTCATTCTCACGATCGCTCTTAAGGGGTAAAAAGTTTGTGTATCTGTATTAATATTAAACATTTCTTCCGAACTTAGAATAACTTCATTCTACATGATTTTTTTTTCATTTTGTGGATATGAAATTGATATAGTACCTCTTACAATACTTAAATGTTTAGTAATTGGTTAGGTACCAACAGATTTAATGGTACAGAAATTTTTAGTGGTGTCATTTAATTTTTTCAATTGGGAGACACCTCACCAAAAAATCTGAGGAAATTTAAAACCAGCAGCCATGCCAACAGGTCGCCATCATAAAAATCGAAACAGTGACGCTCTTAGACTTCCTTATAAAATGATTTTGTAATGATTAACTGGATTGATTGATCGAAGAGGTTCGTCACCGTTGTTTTCGTAGCAGCGACACTGTTATTCCTCTGTCCGAGCAGCGATACTGTTATTTTTCTTTCGGAATATTTCGGTGATCGAGCAAAGGCCCCCCGAAGAATTGGGAGAAGAGCCCAGGCAAGGGAGCCCATTGTAATCTGCGAACAAAGGCGGCGAACGATAGAGAGACCCCGGACACGTGTCCAAGTTTTCTCTGGAACATGGAAAACAAGATTTCGCGATCCCCCTTTTGTTGGCCAGCGGGGAACGCTGGAAAGGCGTGTGGTTCTGGAATTGGGTGACCCCTTATAGGATGATTCTCTTTCTCTCCGTCTGTCCCCTTCCCTCAGGGGGTTCAGCTGATTTAATCTCCGGCGAACGGCGTTATTTATTTCTGAAACGAAGCAACTTTCGCTTTGACCGTCTTCCCGGATGCTAAATTAATGCCCCGGAGGGTGGCTGATGGAACTTTCCTCCACCGCACCCGGCTCGAAACTTCGAACTCTCCCCCATTGATCTTCCACTGGCCAACTTTCACTTCGTACTTTACTAACCCCTGAATTATAGATCGCGCGTATACACGGTGAATGGGGTCTTCGCGGACCTGTTCGAAGACACCGATTCTTCGAACACTGTATCGTTCGTTTATGCATACTTCAGACCTCGGAGTAACCACCCTAAGAGTTCCCTTTTCATTATTCATGCTTAAAGTGACTAGGCTACTCCCAAATGTATTTTCTTGTTAATATTCTAGAAAATTGTTGTACAACCTGCTTCCATCAGTAGGACACTGTCTACTAATAGTACGGAGAAAAAAATCACCCCCTGGGAACGATGATAAGGAGAAACTAGATATTTATCATTCCTGACATACATCATTTATCTTCGATCTGGAACCTTTTTTATCGAGTATTCACCTCGTTCAGTTAATAAATGAAGAGCAGCGATAATAATAATTGATTATGTGCTCTATCCTGTCTGAGACGAAGTCACCTCTTTTAATAATTCTTCGTGAATTCGTAGATAAATTTCTGCATTTTCTAACGGTGCTATTCTTGAACTAGTGCAAAGACAAGACCGAAGTACGTGTACATGAAGAAGAAGGTGAAGAAGTTCGTCGAAGACAAGATGCAATGACAAGATCGAAGTACATATAGAAGAAGTACCTGAACATGTTAGTTTCAGAAGAATGCATAAATATATTTCTGCTGCATTCATCCTCTAAAGGCTGTCATTATTGAACTAGCTGTTGCAAAGACAAGATCGAGGTTCCTCTAGAATGTAGAAGAAGTACCTGACGAGATTCGTCGAGGAAGGATGCATAAATAAACTAGATGTTGCAAAGATAAGATCGAAGTTCCTCCAGAATGTAGAACAAGTGCCTGACGAGATTCGTCGAGGAAGGATGCATAAATGAACTAGATGTTGCAGAGACAAGATCGAAGTACATCTGGAAGAAGTACCTGAACAAATTAGTCGAGGAAGAATGCATGAATGAACTAGCTGTTGTAGAGATAAGATTGAAGTACCTCCAGAAGAAGTACCTGTAGAAATTGATTAACGCAGAATGCATAAATGAACTAGATGTTGCAAAGACAAAATCTCAGTACATCTGGAAGAAGTGCCTGAAGAAATTCGTCGAGGAAGAATGCATAAATCATCTAGCTATTGCAAAGACAAGATCGAAGTACATCTGGGAGAAGTACCCGAAAAAGTTCGTCGAGGAAGAATGCATAAATCAACTAGCTGTTGCAAAGATAAGATCGAAGTTCCTCCAGAATGTAGAACAAGTGCCTGACGAGATTCGTCGAGGAAGGATGCATAAATGAACTAGATGTTGCAGAGACAAGATCGAAGTACATCTGGAAGAAGTACCTGAACAAATTAGTCGAGGAAGAATGCATGAATGAACTAGCTGTTGTAGAGATAAGATTGAAGTACCTCCAGAAGAAGTACCTGTAGAAATTGATTAACGCAGAATGCATAAATGAACTAGATGTTGCAAAGACAAAATCTCAGTACATCTGGAAGAAGTGCCTGAAGAAATTCGTCGAGGAAGAATGCATAAATCAACTAGCTGTTGCAAAGACAAGATCGAAGTACATCTGGAAGAAGTACCTGAAGGTAAGGCAAGGCACTTGAAGAGGAACATTTCGCAAGGTCTGCAGGGTTCCATTAGCTTTAACCGACTGTGAACCCCGGCCGATTGATCGGCCTCGGTTCCAGCGGGTGCTCGTTTATTGCTCGCCCGAGCACAGGTGTCCAGTTACTTTATTAAGCCCGTGGCGCGTCTGAAACTGAAACTCGAGGGGAGCCGGGTGGAGGTTGGCGCGCGCGAAGCCAACCAATCGAGCAGCATACAGCTTGCACTACGAATGCAGCAGCAGCGTGTGCACCGGTGCGCTTTAGCTGCGCAGACGGTGCGGTGGCGGCGGCGGCGTGTTCGACGACGATCGTTCGCACGGGAACGGATCATACGGCTCGCTGGACGATCGACAAGTCGTCGACCAAACTGAAAAATTCATTTCCCTTCAGGGGACGAAAGCGGCCGGCTAATTAAACAACAAATGACGACGGGGGTGGAGCACGGGCCCCGATCATCGCACCACGAAACTCTATCGGCCGTGCTCGAACGCTAATCGAGCATGTTTCCACCGATATACAGGGTGTCGCGTTACGAACCGTGCGCGACTCACCGCTCCACAGGTGATCCGGGCTAATTATTACAGTACGGATCTTCGTGCAAAAATTATTCGTCTCCTTTCTTTGATCGCTCGAATACATTGATATCAATTGGAAAATAAAAATTGTTTCCTACGAATATTCTTGAATGACTCACGACTTCACCGTTTCCTTCTTTAATCGTTCGAATAAGTTCATGATAATTGCAAAATAAAAATTGTCCGCTCTGAATACTCTGGAATGACTCGGAACTTTTCATAACAACGTGCATAAAACGCAACGGATTTGCATGGACTATCTCCATGCAAAGTATGAGATTATCTGTCGTTATTGTTGGAATATCTCTGCAATATTTGATTAAAACGCTCGAAGGCCGTATGCAAATATCGAATACTACTATAGTAATAATACCAGTGAGGTTCATTATAAAAGATTCGATCTACGACGATTAATACGGGAGCTCGAAGACCTTCTCAAGGGTTGAAATGAGCGAGTTAAAGCAGGGTTAAAAATAGGAAATTTCGAGACGTGAACAAGGGAGTATCGGCGGAAAGGGTACCGCCAGAATTATTGAGGAAAAAGGGCAGCCGAGACGTTCACAGTCACGGGAATTCCCTACGGAGACCCACGGATGAAGAAACGTCGACGGGCTCTGAAACTGACCTTTCGCAATATCGATTAATCGCTCGTTACGTAACCATCGGACACCAACTGATACGCGCCTATTGTTTTTCCAGTTTATCGCTCCTATTCGTTCGTTTTGCGGCCAGGACTGATAACCGTTATCAAGATCGCGGTCAATGGTTCAATTCTGCTGCACTCGCGAGGTCAGACAACGCTCCCGAAAAATTAATCGTTGCGTTATCTGTCGCTCGGAAACCAAAATAATCCCTCGGAAAAACTCAATATTTTTGGCTCGGTATTCCCTGCTCCAATTCTTCCCAAAAAGCCAGCGTTCCATTTACCGAACTAGGAAATGTTCCACCCATAATTATTCGAAATTAAGTTCATATATTAAACTAAATTTTCTACCCACATAACTATTCTAAATTTAATTCATGTGTTAAACTAATTATTCTACATTTAATTTATATATTAAACTAAGTTTTGTACCCACAAAATTATTCTAAATTAAATTCATATGTTAAACTGATTATTCTACATTTAATTTATATATTAAACTGAATTTTCTACCCACAAAATTATTCTAAATTAAATTCATATGTTAAACTGATTATTCTAAATTTAATTTATATATTGAACTGAATTTTCCATCCAATAATTCTATTTCTGCATCCGTTGCGAGAAATAGAAACAGCTTAAAAATTTCTTCGAAAGCCAAATGCTCGTCAATTCTTTTAGTCTTTCAATTGTTTCGCACACACATAATGTCTTCAATTTACAATATGAAATTCTAATTTCTCAAAGCTGCGTTACGAAATCGCGAGAGTTGAGAAATATTTATGGACAGTTTAATGAGCAATATTGTAAATGACGATAGTAACGGCCACTTAAAAATTGAAGAAGCAGTCGAGGATATTTACAACCGCGAATAAATCTTTCTCCAGGGACAGGGAAACTTCTCAAGGATCTTTCCCATCGGCACTCTAATTTCCAGCGAGAAGGGACAGGAAGCGTGGTGTGATTTACGAAAAGCAATAATCGACTTTACTGTTGGCAATGATTGCCGGAGAGAGGGAGAATGCTTCGCCGCGCTAGAAAACGACCCTCCGATATGCAAATCAGCCAGTATTCGGGTTAAGAGAAGCCAGGCCCCCGAAGTGGTTTCGATTCTACTCGGCTGCTCGTCCGTAGATTTACTGCATCGCGTACAGGCAAGCACGCAACCGGTACGCGGGGGCGTACACTCGCGTGATGATTTATTATTCACGTCGCCGAATTTTATTATGGGGGACCATGTGCGCGCAGATTCTCCCGTGGAAAATATGCCTCCGATATGCCACGGGAAATCGAACATATTTCGACTACCATTTAAAATATTGAAAGATAAAACGTTCTTATTTTTATTTCAAGATATAAAACTGTAGGATGTAAACGCACCCTTATTTCAAGGGCGCGTGAGACAGTTCCGTCTTACCATTAATGATATTGGATGGTAAAAACGTCCGGATAAAATGGTACGACAAACAGGATATTTTCATTTCAGAAAATAAAATTGTAGGATGTAAATTCACCCCTATTTTAAGGGTGCCAAAATATTTTGTTGAAATGAGATGGGACAAATTTACTTTACTTGTTTGGAAGGGGATGTCCGTTTCTCTTGAACAAAATATTGCCACGGTTGTCGGTTCGATCGAAAGCGACGCAGACTATTTACTATTTACTATTCGGAACAGTATTTCCGCCATCGCTGAGCAAGGCTTATAAATCGGGCTATAGCTCCATGCGCCCTGTTATACCCTTGTTACATGTGTACGGTGCTGAATAAAAGATAAGATGGTCCTCGCGGATTCTCACGTGCGTGTCACGTGCGAGTCATGTGACTCTTTTACCATTGTTGCGTCTTCGAATGGAAAGTTGTTCCCCGAACGTCCCCGGGAAAAGTGAAATAAAAATTCAACGCATGGATTTTGCCGTATAAAAATTAATCCTGAACATTCCAAATTCTTTGAATGTCTTGACAGTTTTGTATTTGACCATTGATTTGCAAAAAAAAAAAACAGAGGGACAGTTGAACAACGAAATATTTAGAGTCTCCTGGAGCACTGACCCGCGAACCAAAATTTTCTTTTTTCCGGCTGGGAGAACTGTTTTCGCGTGGGGTGTGCAACGCACCGTCTAAGGGTTCATCAATGTGGTGGAATAATAAACGCGGATCGTTTCTGCCTCGGTTAGTATTACGCGGAGATTACGTCTCTGTCGTAAACGCGAGACTCGGCGTTCCCGTTCGGTGTGTACGTGTAAACCATGACTCACCCTGAAGATAATAAGCCGGCTTTAACCTAACCAGCCCCGGCACCTGTGTAACACCCTGCCGCGTCGTGTTGTGCAGCTGTAAAGCTGCCAAGAGGTCTATACCGCCGCCAGGATCGCTGCCCGTCCTCGATCTCGTCGACAGGACACCGGTGGTCTCTTCCGTGACGTCGGCTGCGGCCACCGCCGTCTCTTCCTCTTTCTTATTTGCCGTGCCGGACACTACGAAAACCAAAGAGAACGCTTGTTAAGTCGATGCCAGCTGCCAAACAACAATTACAACACTGTACTAGATCCTGTAGGCTCGGACGCTCGCTGGCAAACGTCCGGCTTGTTTCACTCCGGACGTCAAAACGTCTCGGCGAAGACCCCCCTCGACACGAATGTCTAAAATCTTACATTGCTGCCAGTATTTTGAAATACTGGAGCATCGAATGATGCGATCATTGCTTGCAGAACTATCCCTTCTCCAATCTTATAATTAGGCTGATTCCTTGTCTTCTTCATTGATTCATTGCAATGTTTAACAATTTAACCCCTTGCCATATTTTAACGAATCGCGACGAAGATTTTAAGAAAGTCTAACAAATACGACTGTTATATGCTTTTCTCTTTAGATGAAAATAGACTAAAAATAGTTAAACCAATTTTATACACTTTGTTATCTAATAATTATAATTAGACTGCGGATTTTATGCATTTATGATAAAAATGGGTACGCACAATTTAAACCAGTGGACATGCAAAAAATATGTAAGTACATCAATGCGTTCGTCTCAGCTTAATGGAATAATTAAAACAAGAATACAATTTTTATTTGGCTCCTGTGTCCTGCAATCAATGCAAACATTTTTTATTATTTTGCATAAAGATCATTCTCCTGCAAAATTTTTTCAGTATCTCCTGAAAAGGATTGCATTTAACCCTTTGCACTCGATTGTCCCCTCTGAAGCACCGCTAAAAATTGCTGTATTATTATTCAAAGGGTTGGTTACATTATTAAATACATCGGTATCTAATCAATTACTAAACATTTAGGTATTGTACAAGGTATTATACCAATTTCAAAAAATTTCAAAAATCCTAGAGAATTAAAATATTCTAGATCGGAAGAAATGTTTAATTTTCTAGAAAGAGAGAGAGAGAGAAATAGCTCCGAGTGCGAAGGGTTAACAGTTTCATAAGGAGCGAACAAAGTCCTTTATAAAATCGTACCTCTCCTTCGGAGAAAAGATTTGCCGCGCTAATTTAACTTTACGTGTTCGACGGTTCGTGGAACTACCCCCTCCTCTCGCTTCCTGTTCGCAAATCGCGCGAACAAATTGACTACCCCGGGCGATTAGCATCTCATCGAGGTTTCCAGACGGAACATTAGCATCGTCGGCCCCCGACGCTCCCCACCCGAAACTAGTCGGTTCCGCGAGTAAGAGCGGCTACTCGAACAGCAATAAAGTTCAATGGCGGTATTTCCACTCTCTCCAACGGTGGAAAAAAAATGCCAAGAGCAGTTCAAGGAGCATCCATCATCGACGCGTCCATCGAGTGAATAGCAAGACGGTGTCGAGGGGGTGGGTGGTACGAAGGGAAACACCGAGGGGGCTTAAAGGGTGAGGGGTGCGGAAGAAGCGATAAGGAAAAGAAGGGACAAGGTAGTCCTCTCGAAACGGTGGTGGTATCGATCGACTCTTCACAGTCGACGGTCGTTATCGGCCTTTCCGCGCTTTTCCTCGTTTCCGTGAAGCCTTCAACCCCTTCCTCGACTAGCTACAACCCCGCAACCCCCGGATCCCTTCTAGCAAGGCTCGCCGCACACCCCCGTAAACACCGCTCCGGGTTTATCGGATCGGTCTCTCTCTCCCTCTCTCTCTCTCTCTCTCTCTCTCTCTCTCTCTCTCTCTCTCTCTCTCTCTCCCTCTCTCTCTCTCTCTCTCTCTCTCTCTCTCTCTCTCTCTCTCTCTCTCTCTCTCTGGGTATATGAAAAATCCATTTCACCTCTGTCGCGTCGCGTCGGGATCACGTAACGATGATTGAACCCACCCCCGCCTCGCCAGCCTTTTGTCGCGCGGAAAAAGGCTTTTCTTTTCCATCCCTCATCAACCGACGCCACCCGCGTCCAACCTACTGCCAATATCCTTCTGTCCGATCGCCGCCAATGGGCTATCGCGAGCCGACAGCAGTTGACCGAGCTAATAAAAATGTTTGATGCTCCAACCTCTTCCCTCCCTATCTCTCGCACTCCTTTTTAGATAACTTTATCCCGCGCGCTGCAATGAAAACCGCGGAAACGAGAAAAATATCGAGGATCCGTCGTTTCGGCACTGGGATCAATCGTCCCGCGGGTGCGTTCCACCCGTTTCACAGAGACACAATTTATTCCGCCACTCGACGCAGGGTTGACGAACCCTGAACACGATGAGCATTTTGTAAAATGATTCGAACACACCCCATACCTCCACGCGAACCTCCAGGTAATCGGTGGCCCGTGGAACTACCTGTTTCCATGCTTCATGCTCGCTTCTCCGCATTTTTTCATTGACTTATTCTGAAATTTAAGGGTTGAATTGGACAACCTAATGAGTTAATTTCTTCATTTTCGTCGGTATAGTTTAACGATGTTCTGGAGGTACAATGGGAGACAAAAGTACGAGAAATTCGAAATCCATCAATATATTAGCAATGAAAGTCATTCTCACGAGTATATTTTTGCTTTCGAGTGTATTTTTTTTTTGAAGTTTCTAGTTGCGTTTTTTCGAGGTTTAAATAGGATTTGAAGTGGAATTTTATGAATTCTCCATTAGAAGAAGTGTTAAAATGTTCAAACTTGAAGTTGCTATAATTCTTAAACGGTGCGGTGAATCGAACCCAAACTTTGGTAATTGCACTAATTTAGTAAAAATTATATCTTGTCAAATTTTCAACAATTTTGTCGCGTTTTTATACACCTCCAGAACATCCTTAAAACAATCGCCTAGTTTTAACAGAGTCCTGGCGAGGTTCAATGGCCTAACTACCCCTGTTCTACTTCCACGCTAAAATTTGTTTCACAGTCTTTCTTCATTCATTCACTATTGGGTTGGCGAGACAGTAATTTCGATATTTTAAGGTGAAATAGAGCTCAATTTTTTTTATTATAGCAATGAACTTCAATGAATAAGATATTTTTCCTGTTGTTCGACGATCTTTTGCCAAAAAGAATAAACAAGAAAAGAGTTAGATTAATGGAACATATAAAATAGGCTGCTTGAGAACACTTACGCACTGAAAAAATAAGCCTAACGAGATCCTATGAAAATGAATGTTCGCTTGAGCCCCTCATTACGGAGACAGTTATTGCAAGAGAGAATCGGATCAACGGTGAGCACTCATTAATTTGAGCCCCCTTTCCCAATCGCATTAATCAAGAGGAATCTCGCCGATTCGAATCCGGGGGGATCAGCGTGGCCATTAAATTTGAGCAGTCCTAATCTAATAATCCCGCACCCATGGACGATCTTAATTGTCAATTAACGGCGACATCCAGACGCTCGTTATTTAACCGTCTCCGGGAGCCAGACTGATATCACCGCGGTGAAACGGACCGCGAATGGCGTTCTCTTCTTCCCCTGCGCGCAAAGGGAAAGCCGGAAAAGGGAAACTGTGGAAAGTCGATTGCTCGCGGTGAAACGATCCTCTGAGTCTCGTGTGTATGCGTGTGCGAGTGTATGCCGGAGCTTTGCAAGCATTAATCGAGCCAAATCGTCCGGTAAATTAATGGCGTTGCGCGGTAGCATTCACCGCTAAAAGCGGTCCGTTGTGCCAAACGCATACCTGCTGCACCTTTGATCCATTGGCGTAGGGTTCATTGAAACGGTCCACCGATGTTTACTCGCTCGAATACTCAATCGGCTCTGATGACGAATCGTGCAAACAAAAGGTAACTACGGCTATTAAATATTATTGCAGGGTCGCACTTCGGGGGATCAGCGAATTACACACATTGAAAATAGTCAGGATTTCTTGTTTGCACAACAGTTCACTGATCAATGAACATTCACGATCGAACGTCCAAGAAAATGGAAAAAGATGATGATAAATCTCCGACGAACTGTGGATCTCCATGTAAAATGAGAAGATTTCGAAGGATCCGTAAGAAAACTCGAAGAAAATCGTGAGACCAATGGTGTGCACAATTTGTTTAAATCGTTGGTTCGATGAAAATGTCCAAGAAAAAAGGAAAGGATAATGACACTGTCCAACGATAATGTTTTCAATATTGATTGAACATTAAAATTTGTCACCGACTAAACTGTTGATCTTCATGTAAAATGGGAAGATTTCGAATGATCCGTAAGAAATTCGAAGAAAATAGTCAGATCAATGGTGTGCTCAATTTATATACAATATACATCCTTGACTCCGATGAAAATCACCAAGAAAACAGAAAAATGTATGATACTATCCAACGATAATGCTTTCAATATTAATTAAATATTAAAATTTGTCACCAATTAAACTGTGGATCTCCAAGAATGAATGATCCGTAAGAATACTCGAAGAACATCGAGACCAATGGTGTGCACGATTTGTTCAAACCCTTTGCTCGATGAAAATGTCCAAGAATAATGATACTGTCCAACGATAATGTTTTCAGTATCGATTGAATATTCAACCAAGATGCAAATGAAATGCATATCTCACCATTACTCACTAATCAAAACTTATAATGACTAGTAAGAAAAATTCGAAGAATATGGTCGGGACAATGGCGTAGAAACTTGCTTGGCGAGGGGCAGATCGAGAAACAATGGCGTGCAGACATAAAAATAGTGTATCCACCCCCGCGATTATGCGACTGCGGAGTGGTTTGGTCGTTCCCTGTCGTCGTCGTCGGAAAAGTGGCACACGCCTGATCGATTCGGCGTTGTCGGGTTAACGAACCGTCGGAAATTTGGAAAAGGCGCCGCCTATGGCCCGTCTTAGGAGCACACAGGCTGCCGCGGCGCTCGGAGATGCTATATACCATGCTCTATACTATAGTACAGTGCGATAGAGAGAGCACGGCCCGAAAACAGTCGGAACGGGACGGAATGGAACGGTGGCAGACTGCCGGGCGTCGCGACGCCCGCTATCGAACCGTACGTGGCATTATCGTTTAGTTCGAGAGACCCGCCAAGAGAGAGGGAACGAGAGAGAGAGAGAGACGCGACCAGAGAAAGGGTGGCGACGCAGGGATGGGCGAGCCCGCGAGAGGAATAACTCGCAAACAACGAGGAACAACTCAGGACGTCCAAGTAGGACAGAGCTAATTTATCGGTAACGCCGACGGGAAAATTACAAAAGTCCGTGCTCCTATTTCGTCTACTCTTGCAAAAAATTCCGAGTTATTCTTCCTGCCCAGCTTTCCGCGAAGCTTTCCTTCGTACTATCTTGATTGCTGTTGGATTTTAAAGCCGCGTTTAATGCAATCAGCGCGCTGAAATATTTCTGCGAAAGAAAAATCGTCTGCTCGGATCGCAAGAAACGGGAGTTCGGGAGAAATTTATCTTGCGAGACGTACTTCTTTCCTCAGGTTCAAAAGCATTAGATGCGAAAAATAGAAATGATAAAGTGTCCAATTAAATAGAAATGTAAAAAGATGTTGCTGTTTTACCACGCTTATATTAGCTTGCCGAGTTGTCGTTGTATGGGTGAAATATTGTAGTCGAATTTTGAATCACTGCCCGATGAACTAGAGACTTGAAACTTTAAACATAGCTCAGAACTGGATGACAATGCAATATTAAAAAACAAATTGCAACTAATTTGATCAGTTGAGTCAGCTAAAGTTTCGCGACTTTTTAAGATCGTGGTTTCACCGTGTTGCCGTGTCTGACCGTGGCTGGGGCATACTACTTTTCCGCAGGAAGTTGTAGAACGCGGTTCTCGTTCGGCAATGCAGAATTTCCAGTGAACGAGTTTACCAAAGCGCTAAAGCAAGCGAAACACGAATTCTAATTAAACTTGAACAACTGATCTACAATGTGTACCCGCAACTGTTGCAAATCCGATAACGTTAAATGACTGTAACAGCCGCGGATAATATTCCGCGGGCGCATTATGAATGATAAATGCCTGGTTCACGCGCGAGAATGCGAGAGGTCATCATCCTCGCGTGTAGAATGTGTTCATTAAAGAGCGACGCCGTGTTACAATGAATGAATCCAACGATCCTGGGTTCATCAATTCTCCGGACTATCGTTGAAACATTGACGGTTCGTTCCTATCACCTGCATCAATTATACAGTTCCGAAAGTGCAGTATAGCTTCCTGCTCCGACACACTCATCAATCAGTTCTAACTAATAGTTAGATTTCTGTGGAATGGGGAATGCATGAATGGAATAAACGATTTTCAATCATTCGACAAATTTATAAAGTGTCATTCCAACTGTTTGGAAATTGTTTCATCAGCTGCAAGATATATTTTGGTTATAATAGTAAAAGATACACTTCTGAAATTCCAAGAGATAATTAATGGAAACAGCGGTGTTAATTATCGGAGCAAACGTTTCCAATAGATTGTACGCCGCGAGTCAGCGTCTCGGCGATCGATCGGCCGGTTCACGAAAATCCAATCACCGGCTGCTAATGAAGATAATTAGCGTGGTGTGTCGCGTGATGCACGACGGGACACGGGAGTCGCGGGCCGGCCGGTCTGTTTCTAGGAAACCAACGAAACCGTCGATCGAAAAATGCCTCTGTTAACACTAACAATTCAAATTCTACCAAACATTGCCCGGCGTTAATTAGGTGGGGACTTACAGACCCCAGAGATTTTAGATTGATTGTAACATTGTAAAGATGTTTCATTAGTTAAGTATTTTTGAATAATAAAAATTTAATCTCGTGGATCTGCGTTTTCACTCTGATAAATTGCAAACCTCCAAAAAAGATATTTATTTCTATAATACAATATATTATTTCGGGGGGTCTGTGAGGCCCCGCTTACGATACATTTTCCCACCTTACCAACGCCGGGTTAAAGTCACATTCCAAATACATCAGCGAGACTTCTCAGGGTAAAACATCTATTACAATATTGTACCTCATTGCATTGTGTACACCTTTACTTCCCGCGAAATTGTTGAAAGGCGCCACACGTCGCAAACAAATAGTTGTCGAGATATAAGCTGTTAAAGTATTTGGAAAACTTGATTGTGTAGAATTGTACGAATAGACAAAAGCCTACTACTACAAGTCCACACGACCATGTCGATGAAACAGAACATGATCGTGTGCGGGCCTCAAGCGAAACGAAAAAGGGACATTCGTCGCTAGGCCAGTACCAAGCCCACCGTCTCCCCGCCCATAAAGTAGCAAAATATGAAAGAATACCTTGTATCCATTTTTGTACATAAGAATATTCATCCTGGGCTATAAAATATTAATGTCAAGTATAGGTACTTACAAATTTTTCAGAATCCTCTGTTCCTCCGTCGGATCAACACGACACTACCGTTTGCGCGAATACTTTTCTAAAATCGTGACAACGAACGGGAAAAACTTCCTCCGACCACGGTCAAAATAGTACTGCGGTTGCCACCTCGGTTTTCCGTGAATTGTTAAGGGTGGATTTAGGTGGGGAAATGTTGCGTCTGTTAATTGGACAGGGGAGGGGGGTGTCGGAAGGACTTTAGGTTGAGAATTTGGGAAACTGTCAAAGAAATGCCTTTTGGCATTGTTTACGGTCATCAATGACGTGATTTATAAGGGTAGCCCGCTCGTCGTACGCATGCGTTTTTTGCTTGCCCTTTACAGGTATATCGCCTAATCCGCTGGAGGAACAGTGAGGTACGGTAACATGTTATAATACAGAATTATTATTCTTATGTATAAAAAATGCATTGAAATGGAGAAAATCATTTTTTTCTAGTTCTTCATGACATACCGAAACCAGTTAAATGATTAATCATATTTTTCCCCAAAACTTTAAGCAATTAGTTCACAATTTTTCTTCCGTTATAAAATTAGTGTCGGAATACATAGAAAAATTTCATATAAATTTAAATGAAAAATCATGACATTAGCAAGTATAAATAAGGGTAGGGCGCTCCACGCTTTTATTTTGAATTGATTGCTTAAAATTTTGGGGAAAAATATTATTAATCATTTAACTGGGTTCGGTATTTTATGGAGAACCAGGAAAAAAGTTATTTTCTCCTTTTTTGGTGCATTATAATATGAACGTGGTTTTTAAGAAGTTTCTTTTACATATTTTATTTTCTACTTTTATCGTCATCGGAAATTCGATTACAAGATTTGACGCATACAACAACGCGGCAAGTTAATATAAGCGTGGTAAAAAAAAACAACTTCACCAACAATTCCCTTTGTTGTGAACAATTTTGCGGCAAGTTTCTTTTACAAATGTCCACCGATCCAGAGGTGTAGATTCACCCCTAGAACGGATGACCATTACTTTTTATACACCCTGTACGTTTATAAAAATATTCCAAGAATTAAAAAATATTATTGCGTTATTTCAACCTCTCTGAAGTAATTAGGAAACGAAATAAATATATATTGGACCGTCTCCTGTGTCTCGCAATGAATAAAGACATTTGTTATTTCGGTGATGGATAATGTAGAATTCGGGCGGGCACGAATTTTGTCAGTGTTTTCGCGATACCGGGCCGGTACGTGCGTATCAGACGAAATTCATAGGGGTGTTCCGGGGTCTGCGACCCCCATAGACGGCAGACACGAATAGCCGGTGGACTCATGGACTCGTTGGACTCGTGGAACGTGTCTCGGCATCGATCCACGAGGAGTCGTGCACCACGAGGACGGCTGTCCTAGGCGGACACACAAACGCCTGACCGTCGTGTCGCCGCGTGCTATCGATTCGAGCAGTCCCTGGCATTCGTCGAAAGCGGATTTTCTTTCGTTTCGAGCGGTGAATGAAAAACGCCGACCCTCGCGTGTCCGATTTACAACGCTCCCCTTTCGCCCCGGCGCTCTGCTTCGCGGTGTCTTCGCCTCGTAACGAATATTACCTCGCTAATTCGGCCTCTGCGAATATTACTACTATTATTTCCCGCTGCGGAACTCGGAATTTTTCCCGTGGAATTTCTACTGTTCTAACACACTATCTAGATCAACGCTGATCCTACCCCGGCATTAAAAGCCTCGGAAAAATAGCAACACTGAATTTATTGAAACTGAATTTTCAACTTAAATTTATTCCATTGCGAAATTCTTCTGTTGCTTGGGAACAGTAATTATCTCCTTACAGAATTATCTTTAGAGAACGTAGTTTTCTACGGAAGCAGGCTTTGTTTGAAGGATTATCGAAGCCGAGAATTAAGCCCCGAGCGAATAATGATTATTATACATTGCAAATGTGTTTCCTAGTCACAGCAGGGTTCTACGAACTCGGTCGTGCTTCTAAGAAACCCAAGATTCTTTTTAATATCTATATTTCCACGAGGTTGGGAATAATTGAGGGTACAGTTCTGCATTATTTGGAAGTTGCCCGACCGGACACGTCACTTCCCGGAACAGCCGGTCAATCGTAACTAGTATCATCGTGTCCAGATATTGATTCGTTCGTTGGGCACGCAATTCTGCTAACTGTCCGCTTTGTCAGCCCCGATAATTAGGTGACAACCCACGGGAATGAATCACTCCTTACCCAAACCGATTTTTTCGGACAATTAATTAATCCATTTCGTCGAGTCACACGCACTGGCGGGAGAGAATAAAATAACTGATCGTTAACGACCACTGCGACCCTTCCGCTAATTGGCTCACGACCTGATTGGCGAACTACCGACTCTGATGATTGCGAGGGAGAGACCACTCTTGTATATTGCTAAATCAATGTAGCAGATGATTTTGAATTTTTTGGGAACATTCCATTTTCATACGAGATCAATACTCACGAAAAAAGTTATTCTGCAACGTTTATACTAAATTTTGGCAGATTTGGATCGCAAGATCGGTACTCACGAGAAGAATGATTCTGCAACATCTGTACTAAATTTTGCCGCGTTTGGAGAACAAAATCGGTACTCGCGAAAGAGTGATTCTACAACGATTCTGCCAAATTTCGACAGATTTGAATCACAAGATCGGTACTCGCGAGAAGAATGATTCTGCAACGTTTCTACTAAATTTTGCCAATTCTTTAGCACAAGATCGGTATTTACAAAAAAATGGTTCTGCATCGTTTGTACTAAATTGACAGATTTGGATCAGAAGATCGGTACTCGCGAGAAGAATGATTCTGCAACATCTGTACTAAATTTTGCCGCATTTGGAGCACAAAATCGGTACTCGCGAGAAGTGATTCTACAACGATTCTGCTAAATTTCGACAGATTTGGATCACAAGGTCGGTACCCGCGAAAAGGATGATTCCGCAAGGTTCGCGGTAGATTTCATGAGATTCGGAGCACAAGATCGGTACTCACGGTTGCCAGGCTTGCTCCGCAAACGATCCTGGACCCCATGCGTGACCGGCGTCACCATCAGCCAGCAGAATGCGACGCCAACCACCGCCATGAACAGGACCGACATAACCGGAAACTGGGAGAAATTGCGAGGCACCGGGCAGAAACGCGACCACTATCGACAACGCCACTCCCAGATCAACTGAGACAAGAGAGGCCCGTGTGTGTCCCGATTCGCGCGCCGAAACCACTCACGATCGGATTTCCACGAGGCGAGACGGGGCACAGGACACGGGTGACGGTTACCGAGCGTGTGGCGTGAGCGATCGCGTGGCGCCAAATTTCGCGCGATCATTGAAATTTGCCCAGTCCGAGGAGGACACGTGAGACACCGCGGAGAGCTCGCCGTGTCGCCACCGGATATCAATCGCACACCAGCGAATGAATACCCTGCCCTCGCAGAAATTCCGCCGTGCCGACAAAAAACAGACTCCTCGTGCGAGGCCGTGAGGTTCGATCATCGGTTACCGAAGGGTCAAGGTCGCCATAGTTACGGCCTATCGAGCGTTACCTTCCGACACGCGGACCACGGGATTCCCAGGCCATTTTAGGATCTCCGGGCATTTTTTTCGGGAGAAATATCGAACCTTTCGCAACGGGAATTCGCATAAATATTTACTAGCATTTTAAGCAGGTGTGTGTAATTTTTTTGAAGGAGAAATACAGTGTTCCCGCTATTTCACGCTATTCGACAACGATTTTGACCGACAACGAATTCGATCCACAACAACTTAAGACGACCACAGTATGCATTATCATACGGTATTATCATATGTATTATCATACAATATTATCATACTGTGTTTCAAGTCGTTGTGTGTAAGTCTTGAAAAACATGGGACTTCCGCAGCTCTGTCATTTCGTAACAAAATTGAAAATAATGACCTGTAAATAGACCTGTGACCTGTAAATTTCTTCCATTATACTCTCGAAACTCGGAACACATTCGGACGAAAAACACGGCCCCGTAATTCGAGTAGCTTCTCCGGGAGAAGTCTCCAAGCCGGAGGAGTCGAAATAAATTAAGCTTTGGCTCGACTCGAAGTTTGAAAAAGCGTGGGAGTGTTTGCACATAGTTTTTATTCTACGAAGCCCGGGTGCGCGTAAAAGGTAGACGGTTTCATTCTATTTCGACTGGTTCCAAGAAAGGTGGAGGTGTCGTGCGGAGCGGCATCGATCGAGTAGGCCGCGTGAAAATCGCGTTTTCGAGGATCGATCGGGGCCGCGCCGGCACAAAAGGCGTCGTGATTGAGGAAGGGATTACCCTGAAGGCGGCTCCGTGCGGCTTTTTCTGGCTGCAAAGGCGATTAAGACGGGGCTGGGGTTCGGCTTGGACGCGACCTTGGGGGCCGCAACCTAACCACCGTACCAATCCGCGAGAGACAAGTTCTCTTCGGAGGTGGACTTTTCCCATGGAAGAAAAGGGGGACAGGAAGCGGCCGCCGTCATCAGCGTTGTTCGAGTCAGCTGATAAGCGAAACCCGTGCCCGTGAACGATAAGGATCTTGATCAAAGATCACGAACGATGGACGGGCCCACGAGATAAGAACACGAGGAATGCACCAATGTAACCAAGCCCCTTCTTTTCGCGGCTCTCTCGGAACGACCGCGCTAACCTGACTGGTCAATATTTGGCCGAAAGCCGGGATTGTACACACGACCGACCAGAGATTAGGCTATTTTACCCCGGCACACGTTCGCGGCAGGTGCCGCGCGAGCGGCGATAGCCCCCACGGATATTTCAATCCACCTTGGGCTATTCTTGATGGACGTGTTGCTCGATCGGTCACTCATGCTTCTTCGGCAATGAGTCCCATCGCATCTTCAGACATTTAGAATCGTGCTACTCGGGTTGCTAAACGCGTAATTCATATCTCAGAGTTGAACCTTCTAAACTTGTTCCACTTGTGAGACGACTGCGGATCTTCGTGCAAACTAAGAATTGTTTGTAACAGCAGTAAAAATGGGGGATCGGTAAAGGAATCGTGCGAGACAGCCGGAAAAGAGATCGTATTGGTCGTCGAGGGCAGGGTCGTGTATCGGTCGAATATTTTTTTTCTCGTACAATCCACTCGGGCGTCGCGTGCCGCGATTACGATACGGCCGGGCATAAAAACCGTTCGTGAAAAATTTATGGTGTCCCGTGCGCGGTGTGTATTTTTACTTGTGTGATCGATTCGGTGGCCGTTCGCAGCAGAGACACCGGCGGCAGGGGAGAATTCGCTCGCGAGAGACATGTCCGCGAATCAAAAATCGCACCGAGTACAAGAGCAACCCTAATCGAGGGTCCGGTTTTAGCACAGCCGAAAAAAACGTCCACCGCGGAGAGCACGGTTCCACGAACAATGGCTCGCGGTCATTGTGTCGTTCGACGATCTTCCAGGAGAATATAGATCAAAGGTTGCGGAGGGATTACAAACTGCCTTATTGTGCCATTAATAGGACAGAACGGAACCTAGAAGGGGCGGCGTTTTCTCAGCCGGAACGCGCGGGAACCTTCATTTTGGGAGAAAGAGCGTCGCGTCGTCGTGACGCGTCTCGTAAAACGGGGCGTCGCGTCGTTCGAGTGAACTGTCTCTCTCTCTCTCTCTCTCTCTCTCTCTCTCTCTCTCTCTCTCTCGCGAGAGAGAACGCCTCAAAAATAGTCGCCGGCTCGTAAAGTCTTTTGTTGCCCGTGAAACGCATTCTCACCGTGTCGTCTCCCGACGTCGAGTCGTTTCTTTTCTGTCTGTCGCCGTACACCAGCGTTCAGTCGTTGTCGCTCGCATTGGCGCCTCCCGGCAACGCAATCGACTTTGACCTTTCGCCTGCCGACCAGAAAATCCCACTCGCTACCATCCACGTTTCCCCGAACCGAAAACATCGTCATTCGCAACCTCCTAAAACGATAACGCCTTTCAAATTTCACGCGAGATTTAGTCCGACACCCAGCGTTCATGGGTAATGTGCGCAGAGCTAGTGCGCAGCGAGGTGGAGGATCCTTCTGCTACTGAAAAGAACCAATGAAAATGTCTCTTCTCGGAAGAATAACGGGAAAACTACTCGACTATTTCATTTGTTGCGTAGCTAAAAGTATAATTCGATGCTACAGACTTGCAATAAAGCTGCCCGTTAGCATCCCCCGTCGAGGTAAAGTTTCTTTGTAATAGTCTCGACGAAACCCCGGCGTTGCCAGATCTCCTGCTAACGGGCGTCGGCTAGGGGAAAATTGGAGTGTGCTCGAGTCCGTGGATGATAGAAGAGGCGATAGGATTCGAATCGTTCGCAAAGCGTCCCGGCGCCGCGGCGCCGAGCGCAATCGCGGCCGAACCTCTCCATTGTGCATAAACCGCCGAGGAAACGCGGTGACACTGTGTCGGAGGAGCTCGTAACTTCGAGCAAACACCGACGACCCTCCGTGCAAAATTACAACAACGATTTCTCACGCGAACAACCGTGAATACTTTCTTGCGAGGAATAATCGCGTTGACGGTCGTAAAAATGCAACGATTCTCGTTCTACCCCGTTTTCGAGCGCATGCACGCGGGGGGAGGATAAAGTGCTGGGTGTTTCGGCTGAAATAGAGCAGGCCTCTAGCGAGCCCAAAAATATTTGGTGGCCGATCGATCAGTCTATTTTAACGTTTCCGGATCGCCGTGTTTTCGCGTTCGAGCCTTAATCTCCGTAACGGGCTATTAATAAATGGAATATAACCTTTGTTATTGGAGACCCACGAATCCGCCTATGACCTCGATACACATTTCATTCGCCGTGTGGGACGAGCATTATATCGGCCACGCTCTCGCGCGCGACGATTATTAAATTTCCCTAGGCGTTCGATCCCGGCCGACATTTCATTTCGCGTTTTATGTACCGGCCGGCAAACAGAACGCGTTCCGAACGGTTTTCTTCGATAGCACCGAGGGTCACATACATATACACGACCACCGCGATCTTATCAAGCACTCTCGTCGCGTGTCCTATCAAATATTCACGCGGAGGTCGAACGGAACCGAACGACCGGTGCTACGAGCCTCCAATAAATTTTAGCACCGCCAAATAATCGCCGTCCGGCCTCTCGTAAATCCGCGACTATCGTAAAGCGAACGGCACGACGCGGAACCACGAACGAGAATTTCGAAGAATCTAGCAGGGAACAATTCCAGCGGACTCCATCGATCGACTTCTTCCGGAAAGAAGGAAGAACCGGAACGGCGGCGTCCCTTCGCGAGAAAAAAAGTCGCAAGATGGCGGAAATGAGCGTGGAACGGCTCGCGAATACAAAACGAAACGGTGGCTCGTTGCCGGTGACACGCTCGAATTTACGATATCGCTTTGCTCGTGACAGAGCAACGGGCTCCGCAACCGGAGCGAGCCAATTACAACGGCGCGTGCACCTGACGCGAATTATAGATCACCGGCGCACGGATCGTTGGGATCCGTCTGATCCTGACGGACCGCAACGCGCGATACAATGACTCAATCGTTTACCCGACCTCGGCGAACTCTGGAGGCATCTCGATCCATACACTCGGTGTCCCCGAACGAAACGCGGAAAACCAACACCGTGAAACGGTCGTCCAATAAAAATCCTCCGCGTCATTGATTTTAAAGCGGGAGCCTGCTTGGTCGTTGCAGAAAATAGTTTCTTAGACATCATGGATATATTTCTAGACTACGGGGTGTCCCAGAATCAAATAGAAAGTATTAAATCACCCCCTACATATAATTATTTAGTGAACGTCGTCTACATCGTCGTTTTTTAAGAAGAGGTCCGTTTCCACAGTCGTGGATATAGAAAACATATTCTAGACACCATGAAGATATTTTATCTAGCCTTCAGGGTGTCCTAGATTTAAATAGAAAAGTATTAAATCACTCCCTACATATAATTTATTTAATTTATGTCATCTACATGGTTGTTTTTTATTAAAAGGTCTGTTTCCACAGTCGTGGTTGCAGAAAATACACTAGATACAAGTTCAGTCTATAGAGTGATCTAAAATAAACTACGTCAACTTCTGTGTTAATAATTAATTTCAAAGTGCTGGTTATATAAAATACGTTTCGGTCGTATCTGTGGGTGTCCCAGAGAGAAGGAACGTTTTGATTTCGATGAGGTAAACAAAGGTTTAATTTTCTTTCTCGGACGAAGACGGCTGGGGAAACGAGACGCTGAAGAACACCTCAGAAACAAGAGGACAAACAGGGACTGGGATGAAATTACCCGGCGACGACGACGACGACGTACGCGTCGCGAGAAAACTGGGGAATTACGGTTGAAAAGAAGAAAGGGAAATAAAACGGAAGGGCGTCGGTGGTGAAACGGCTCGGATAAACGGGGAAAATCTCGCGGCCTGGCGAAATGAAAGAGAAACCTCGGCCTGCGCGGTGAACCCCCGATCTCCTGACGCTCGAACTTTCGTTTGAACGTGACTCAAGGTAATCGTCGGGCCTCCCGTGATCGATTCAGAATTTCCTCGAGAAGCCGTGGTGCACGTTTGCCGGAGCGTCGGTGGAACACGTCGAGGATATTATCGAGGGAGCGGCAATATTTGAATTTTAATGGAAGACTTTGAAGGATGTTTTTCAGGTAAATAAATTCGAGAATATTATCGGACGGATTTCGCGGAGCAAACGATAACGAGATTCCCGGGTAAATAGATCGATTTTTCGTGGTTGAAGACGGGAGAAGCGAATAATAGGTGGCTAGAATGATAGTTAGCGCGTACAATTCGAGGGGAAACGATCTCAAACGCGAAACGTAATCCCGAGGAGATTTTAAAAGAATTCCACGCTTCAATTTCCAAGCAGGCTTTTAGCTCACTTCCGGATTGACTCCTTCCCCGGAAGTGCTTTCCTTTTACGTACGAACGAGCTCCAAATGGCCGTACTCGAGCGAACCGCTTTAGAGCACACGGGGGCTTTTGATATCCAAGTACACTCCCGGCAAAGTATCGCAATAGTGTACTCACTCGCGGAAAAGTAATTCGTCATTGTCCGACGTGTCGTGCGCGCACCGAAATACCGATCGACGTTTGATAACCGAACTCAATTGTCTCGTTTCACGTTCAACGAACGTTATCAATTTGTTTTACAATGTCAACAATCGCTAAATATTCATGGTACAATTACAGTAGCACACCTCGGTTTGGTTTCTTTCAGAAAAATCGATTTCGTTGTTGTAAATCGGGGAGGAAAAATAGGCGTCTCGCGAGAAGGAAGGGGAACAAAGGGAAGAAAAATGGCGGCTAACAAGGAAGCAGCCGGGAGGAGTCATTTACCGACCGTTGTTTCGTGTGAACTATCCAGGCTATTTTTAGGCCGGCCCATAAATCAGGCCGCTCCTCGCCGACCACCGGCAGAATTTTATCTAAAAGTGTGGCATTCACATGAGAATGCCACCCGCGCTACGTTTCGTGCAAGGCCGGTGGATAAAATCGACGCAACTGTCGGATTTACGTTGTGCCCGTCGATACACGACCGTGCAGGCCGTTAATATTCAAGATGCGCTTCAAACATTAACTGACCATCGATCCGACATCGTGTATCCGTCTAGGAGTGTATCGTCAAACGACGCACGTTTCTCGTTCTTACTGAATAACTTTGCTGAGAATTATCATTGTAGGACTCTTTCATCGATTTTCAAGCTATTTTGTTGTTTTTGAAAATCATTGTTAATCACCTGTAGACCTTGGTGGTACTATTAGGTACAGATTAACACCCTAGTTCGACTTTTTTATATGTAAACATTGGATTTCGCTTTAGGGGAATGGCTGCCGCTCCACCTCGCTGCGCAGTTGCACTGCGCAACTCACCCGGCGTGCACGCTATACTCAACTCAGTGTGTACTTCGGAAAGTACTACTGAAGAGCTGTACAAAAGCTCCAAGAAGATTACTTTAAGAAAAGGAAAGATAAAAGTCGGTAAGTGCACGGTCTCGAAGATGGCCAGACCGAAGTAAATGTTTCCAAAGTAAACGAAACAGTGCTCGCCCGGCAATTTCTCTCCGATTCATCGACAAAGGAGGATGAAACGAAAGTTTAGCCAAGAGTGACGGGCTAGGGGAGGCTGTGCACTTTCGTGAAATCGTACGAATCACTTCCGTTGTTCGCTCGCCACCCTCCTTCGTATTTACCATGGACAGGGGTGGGGCCCCGAGGTTCGATTGATCCTCCCCGACGAACAAAGACACAGGAGTCTGTCGTAAACGACCGTTCAGGTTCCACGCGAGACGCGAAACTCCCTAGGGAGGATTCGAGAGAGAGCCCCCCCGCCCCCAGAGGGGGAAGAGACAATTTTCACGCGATTCATTCGTGCTGGCGTCGAATCCAGGATTCCCGGATCCGATGCTCCTTCATCCAGACCCGTCCAGCCTCCCTCCTTCGGTTAGCCGAGTCTTTTTATCCCTAAGAGCGACCGTGAAATCCCGAGCGGCCCCTCGGCAAGTCCTGACCACTCGATAATGAGCAATTCGCTCTCCATTTCCCAGCCTTTTGTGCGTCCCTTTGTTGACGCGTGCCAGTCCCCCATACGCCCCCGCATACACCGAGGGACTCCTACGGGACACCGTATGTTCGTTAGGTGGGCTTTTCGTCGAGGGAGGTGAATTTCGGATTACAGTCCTGGGACCCCAGAATTCGAGACTTTTCCCCGATTGCTAATGGCCAACGGCGCTCCGGCTAGATCCGATCGAGATTGCCCGGGTGACCGCGATAGTTCGTACTGCAAGCTGGAAATGCTTTTCAGCCCGCTGTATTAACACTAAACCTACCACAGTCAAATGACCGGTTTTATATTTTCCAATTATCGAAATTATAAAAATCCATTTATGGAAAATATGGGGATAAATTTGCTTGTCCAAGCATCTATTATATCGCAAAATTACAAACGATCTCAATAAAGTACCCTCGCCATTTTTATAAGGCAATATTTACCAGATACTTTTAATGCTTGGTAGGTTTACATTAAATGTCGTTCCGACCAACAAAAACATCCTGAAAACAAGAGCCAAGCTCCTGTGGCCGTAAAAAGTTGTGAGAACAAACAAAATACGGCCAAGTTCGTTAGCTTGGAAATACCTCTTGCAATACTGAAAAAAGCGTTTGTAAAAATTAGTTTAAGAGAACGCTATTTAATTTTTAAAGAGTTGTGGAGGGCTAAACTATTCAAACTTGGCCGCTACCTAACACCTTTTATGGGCATTGGTTTAAAAATTGGGCACTATTTCACCTTAAAATACCGAAATTACCGTCTCGCCAACCCAATAGTAAATGAATGAAGAGAGACTGTGAAACTTTTAGCCTGGAAGTAGAACAGGCGTAGCTAGGCCATCGAACCTCGCCAGGACTCTGTTAAAAGTAGGCGATTGTTTTAAACTATACCGACGACATTAAAAATGAAGAAATTATCTCGTTAGGTCCACTTCAACCCTTAAATTTCAGAATAAATCAATGAGAAAACGCGGAGAAGCGAGCGTAAAGCGTGGAAGCAGGTAGTTCCACGAGCCACGAATTACTTGAAGGTTCGCGTGGAGGTATGGGCGTGTACCAATCATTTTACAAAATGCTCATCGTTTCATGTAAACGGAGGTAGAGCGAGAACTTGGCTGGTGCACTACCGTGCACGTAGATACGAAACCTATAAATATTTTTCCGATCTTTTGAAAACAGTAGAAAAATTAAATTAAATTGGAATGCACGTGTAGTCTGGATGCTTGTCTCATGTAGAATTTACAACAGTGATGTGCATCGCTGCAACGAGAAGGTCTACAGCCTATCAATTCTTATTTTCGGTGGTTCTCCACTTGTTTTAGAAACATCGTATGGACTCCTGTCCGACCGAGCAGTTTAATTATTGAAGCCACCGAGTGGTCGATTATTTAAAGGGCGAATCGGGATGGCGACGTCCTCGAAACGGTCGTCCACCGTCCTCGATCAACTCCATATCGTGGAACACTGACAATGATTGACAGTTAATCGGACGAACGTCGATAAACTCGTATCGAGGACTCCCGTGCCCGTTGTTCCCGCCGAGTTTTCTCATCCAGAATTCTCGCGGATTCTCTCCCCGCGACGGAAAGCCCGAGGAATCAAAAATTCCAGACGACCACTTTACACTGAATAATCGCTGCACACCGGTGACCTCGGGTCAAGGCCGAAGCAATTGGCTAAAACGGCGGTTCGTGCTTCGAGAAGAATGCAAACTGTTCCCGGTAATTGGACGCGGACTTTTCGAACATCAAATTTTCTCGTTGGCACAGAACGGTTTCGCAATATTCGAAAGACCGTCGCGCTCGCGAGCTCGAGTTTAAAAGGCAATCCGAGCAGCGACGAATGGGTTTCGAGTAAAAGCTAACTGTAACTGAAATCGTTTCTGTTAACTTCAACGGCGGAACACACGCGAGAAATAGTTTTCACGGCAGATGGGATATGGACATTGTTAGTGCTGATGTAAAATGGCTGATGAAAACAGAAAATTTAGTTAATTTTTGTAAGTCATTGCAGGGTTTACACGTTCGCTGCCGGCGTTCATTCCGCCGCTGTGTATCTTGCAGATAAACTATACTAGAATACTTTTCATTGTTAAAATGTAGTATTAAATGCAACGTATCTGCTTCATGAAACATTAAAAAAATTTAGAAAGACTATTGGCAACAGAAAATTTGGTCAATTTTTGAAATTCATTGCAGGATTTACATAGTAGAATGCTCTTCGCTGTTAAAAGGTGGTAATAAATGCAACATATCTCCTTTATAAAATATTCAAAAAATTTAGGAAGACTATTGGCAACACAAAATTTAGTCAAGTCTTTTAATTTATTGCAGGATTAACATTCTAGAATACTCTTCATTGGTAAAACGTGGTATTAAATGCAACGCACCTCCTCTACGCCATATTCAAAGACCTCGTGGATCCTCGGAGTATTTTGCTGTTCAATGACTCTAAACAACGAAGCGATTAGAATTAATCTAACCAGCTTCAAGTAAACAACGAGATTGTAGACGTCACATATCTGTGACGATGGTGTATGCAGCTAAGATAGGACTTCTTTCCATGGGCGCGGAGGAATCAACGGCCAAGCCCCCCACAAACGCGCGCGAACGGCCCGTGGTGCAGTCACACCTGTTCCGAATTATTTCACGGCATCACGATGAAAGAGGACTCGTGAGGGGAAGAGGCCCGCACCAGCCACGTGCCAAGAAAAAAAAAGGTACTTTAAAGGTAGCCGTGCGTGAACCTCGATCCCCCATGTGCCTGGCAGTCGTGCGCCGACCTAAACGATCGTGAAATATTTCCACAGTAAACCAACCATTATCCCATTACCATTGCCTCCAGATAACATTATTAAAGCAGACATTAAAAACCCAAAGTACACTATAATCGGTGTGTGTGTGTTATTCCAACTGTATCTTTAAAATCCCACGAATGTTCGACTTGTTTCCAAACCGGAAACGCCGAACGAAGTGTGCAACGGCCGGCGAACAAATTCGGCCGTTTCGCGACCAATTTTCCGTCGATCGGAAAGAGCGTACCGTGCGAAAGACAGTACCTGTGTGCGTGCGAATCAACGTGTAGGGGAAGAGTGCGCCATGTTGTCTGGTCGCCCCGCATTGCGCCAGTGAACTCGGCGAAATCCCGGACGCAACCCGGCCGCCCGCATCTTCCGCCGTTTGTTCTCGAGAGAACGTTCCTTCTTGCCTCTTTTCTTCGGCCCGTTTTCTCTGATTTTGTTATGAGGCGAATATATCCCCCTTTCTCCGGCCCTGTTTCGGTCCTGACCGCCCCCAGGCCTACATCCAATAACGGTGTTTCGCGTGGCCGATCGTTATCGGATTTCAGGCCGGCCTCGCGCGACCAATTCGCGAGCAAATTACGCGGAAAACGCGGCCCGAAATCAATCCCCAAACGGGCAACTCGGCCACGATTGCGCGGCGCCGGCGATGCGGAGAGACTGAGTCGAATTTTCGGCTGCACTGGTCACGGCTACGCCAATGGAGCCTGGATTGCCGTCCCGGTGTCGTTGACGCTGATGCTCGACAACGAGGATAATTGGCCCGAGCCGATCTCCCGCGATTTTGCGAAACTGGAGCCTTTGCGTTGATAACGCACCGTTGTGCCCTCTACTAATTGGTAACTTCTATCAGTTCAGAAGCATCCAGCCGCTGTGGGCCAGAGATCGTGGTTGCGTATGATATAGTGCATGTTCTCTTTACTGTAGACAATAATTTTTATGAGTTGAAAAACGTCCAGATTTCTTGCCACTATGGGATAGAAATCGTGGTTGAGTTTGATAATGCATGTGCCCCTTATTATACAATAATTTTTATGAGTTGAGAAACATCCAGATGTCTTGCCTCTGTGGGCTGGAGATCGTGGTTGAGTAGAGTGAACACTAAACTGCGGATGTTTACGCAATCTTTAATTTTCGTAGACAAAATTTTAAAAAAGTGGAATAAAATAGAATCTTATTTTCGGTGATAGTAGCATTTACAGATCTGAAATAAATTAAAATCGTTCTAAATTCTGTCATATTTTATATCCTAGCATTTTTTTTTAATTTTCAAAAGTCATAATTGCATAAAGATCCGCAATCTAGTGATAACGCATGTGCCCCTCACTATTCAATCATTTTTACCAGTTGAGGAACGTCCAGATTTGTTGCCTCTGTGGGCTAGAGATCGTGGTTGAGTCTGGTTATGCATTATGCAAGTGCCCCTCACTATACAATAATTTTTATGAGTTAAGAAACATGCAGATTTCTCGCCTCTGTGGGCTAGAGATTGTGGTTGAGTCTGATAACGTATGTGCCCCTCGCTATTCAATAATTTTTACCAGTTGAGAAACATCCAGATTCCTTGCCTCTGTGAGCGGTTTAGTTTGAAACCGAAAATAATTTTTCGTTCTTGCGCGAAGAGTGGTAGGAATTAGTGGTAGAAGATAATGTCCTAACGAGGTAGAAATTGCAGTTCCTGTTGTATCTGGAAGGGAACCGATGTCATATGGGGACTGTGCGGGGCACCAGGTGTGCCTGCGCAATCTACTCGTACAGCACCTGCCTCGCGGGAGGTGGCACTCGAGGAATTCACATAAATTAGACGCCGGTTCCTCGAACTAATAAACAATTTTACTCCCTTGATCGTTCTCGATTGGATAATCGAATAACGGGCGATGAAACGGTTCGAATTGACTGGGACGATTAATCGACGATCGAATCGCCGACCGATTTGCACAGCCCACGCCGCTCGGCGCGACAATGCCGAAAGAAATGATGTCCCCTCGAATTTATTATTCGACGGCAGTCGCTCGGACGAGTGCCGGTGAAAAGGGGAGAAAGGGGACGTCGAAGCGAGCAACAAGGCAAACGTCGGCCACCGGAGACGACAGAGGCGAGGAACGTGGAGAGCCTACGAATGTGGAAGAGCAAATCGAAGTAGGTCATAGCTGCCAGATTCTCTTTACTTCGCGGGCCGGAATAATCTCGCCGTTCACCCACCGCCGGCCCGGCCCGGCCCCCCGATCGCAACCCTGTGTCTGTAATCCCTCGGGAGCACGAGAGAAACGGGGCTTGAATTCATTATTTCCCGTTTCCACGACCCCCGTAATTGCGCTCGCTTTCGTTCGACCGTAATTTCGCCGCGGCCATCTTTCTTTCACACCGGTGCGCTCAACTGCCGACTTCTCCTCCGAAAAGTACAACGCCGAGGCAAGTTCACGTTGGAATTCAAGTTGAATTCGTCGCTCCTAAACGGAACTTTCATCCTCTGATCACTGAAAACCGAGATACAGTCGATTATTCACTAGACGGGGTTCGGATTTTCGAGGGTGCATCTTTGTTCCGTATCGTCGCGCCCACCTGCGGACTTCTCTATTAAAAATGACAACAGTCGTACAACTTTTAGTTGAAATTGAAGTGAAATTAGTATCCTCGAAAGGGAACTATTGCAGTCTGGTCGGCAGCAACGCAATCGATAATTCGCTGTAATGATGTTTCCCAGCGGTAATCTTTGTTTTCGCGATTTGTTGTGCTCACCTGCGGACTTCAGATCCAGAGTACGCGATAATAAAGCAATTCCGCAGCGAAATGAAAGCACAGTCGATCAAAACAAAACGGAGAGATTGCGTTCGAACGCGAACCTATTAAAGATTGAGCGTAATTGACTGTTTGCCTCGCTTTTGCAGGATCGTCGGACAAAATTGGCCAGTTCCCTCGTTATCAGGCTGAATCACCGCGATCGCCGCCAGAACAGTAGGATCGTTTTTTCCAATCTGCTGTGTCCCTTCGGAGAAATTGTACTCCGGGCGGTCAGGAGATCCCGACCATAATGCTCGGCAATCACAACATCTGACAATCTCCGCAACCTTGACAGTAAGAAAGACGGGGTGAACACGGAGAATCACCGTTGACGAGGTTTATCTTATTTGCCAGGGAGAGAGGAGCAGGGGGAGGACGCGCTTCGTCGTGTTTTTGCGCGGGTATTTTCACGAAAATCCTTCGCGGCCATTATCGCGATAGGGATCGTCCTTGACGAGACGCCGCGAGGTCGTCCTTGCCTTTTTGAAACGAGATCGTCGGACCCCCAGGGCGCTGACTGTTGGCATCAATCATAGCCACTTCACAGAAAGGATTCGTGAGTGTCGAAGGAGCCGGAATGAGTTCCCACGGATCGTTCTGCAATGACGGGGATAAACAGGACGAATGTCAAGGCTGGTATATTGCTATTGACATTTCCACCCTCCGCCGAGCTAATCCCCGGAGGATCTCTCTCGGTCACCGTTATGCTTTATATTATACATACATCGAATTTTCTTCGTTCCGACCCCCGACTATTTTCTACTTCGAGCTACCCCTACCCTCTGATTTCGATCATTTTCATCCAACTACTTTCTCCTCTGCAGTGCCCCTGAATTTTTACTTCACCTAGTGGCAGCACACAAGTCGCTATTCTTCAACCTGTTCCGATCAACCCAACGGATCGACCCCAACTATTTTCTACTTCGAGCTACCCACCCTCCGATTTCGATGACTTCCGTCGAACTACTTTTTCCTCTGCGGTGCCCCTGAATTTTTTCTAGTGGCAAGTCGCGTGTTGTTCAAGATATCGATTTCCAGAACATATTCAAAATACTTCAAAATTGGAAGGTGCGCTATTCTTCAACCTGCATCGATCAATCCAACGGATCGACCCCGACTATTTTCTACTTCAAGCTACCCACCCTCCGATTTCGATGACTTCCGTCGAACTACTTTTTCCTCTCCGGTGACCCTGAATTTTTTCTACTAGCAACTCGCACGTTGTTCGAGATATCGATTTCCAGAACATATTCAAAATTCTTCGAAATTGGAAGGTGCGTTATTCTTCAACTTGTGCCGTTCGATCCCCACGGATTCGTCTCTCGCGGTTCGGCCAAACGGCCCGTCCTTGATGCGTCGCGACGGACGCGTTCGCACGTTCGAAGGCAAGAGAAAAACGGCACCTGCCATCGATCGTCATGCGTTCGGCCGACGCGAGACGGCGGAGAGATGTGTCTTCTCATCGGGCGTAGCCGGGAAAACAAAACCGCAAACGCGATCCGGTAACCTCGACGGAAATAACAATCCGAAGAGCGTGTCCCGGTGTCGAAGTGTCTATTTAGAAGAGGAGACACGCCTGGCCTGGCCCGTACTTAGCATCGGAGTGAATGAACGTCTCTCGCTCGTACCTCTCTGATAAACCGCTTCGACGATCCGGCAAACTTCCACGCAACTTTTACCTCTCGCGCTGTGCAGTAGCTTCTGCACATTTTACCCGATTTCATTTCATTTCACCGTGGATCTTAGAAAAACCTGCACGAGTCAAAAATGCACGAGAAGAAAAAACTAATGGAATAAATTGACTCGCTTTATATTGAAGAAAATATAATATCGGAGAAGAGAGATCAAAGGCCACACGCGAGAGATGCAAAAATGAATTTTAGAGGAACTCGAGAAAGCGGCAGGTTTAAAAGGTAGCTAGAAGTTTGGAAACGTGCCTCGCACGCCTAATAATTTGCCAGCGCGACGACAGGAGAGCCGGTTGTCGCGGGAGGGCCGTAAAAAGCGGAGAGAAGAGTAGAAGCTTGGTGCGATGGATCTGTTTATTGCCAGCCAGAATAAAAATCGCGAGGCGGTTCCGCGCGCGGAGAGGAGCGCAACGTAGTAATGTCAACGGCACTCGTACCGGCCCGAGTGGCTCTCGTCCTCATCCACTGTCTTCTTCCTTTCAGCCTCCTCTTCAAGGTTCTCCTCTCCACTCACGGAACACGCAATCAATTACGACGACTTTACAGTTCCCTTCTTATTCGCGGTCTGTGTCTCTCTTCCTCTCTTCTCGCGGCTCTCTCCCTTCGGTATCGACCTGCAGTTTCTTTCCCCGCGTGCTTGCGAGACGAGCACCGTCTGGCGATTCAAATTTGGCGCGCGATCGCCCGTCGCCATTCAACTCGTTCGAGTAATTAATCAACGCGATATGAATTCAACCGTTTTTGATCGACGGCGCGTTACTCGGATGACATTCATTGTTCGATGTACAGTGATTAATGAAATTGATCAATGAAATTGTTCGTCGGTATGGAAAAGTATTAGAAACTATCGGTGAAAAATGTTTCTGGTCCAACGAAATCGAAACGCCTCGTGGTCTGGAGACTGCCGTCTCGGCTTATTTCGGTGGACTTTGAAATTTATTCGATCCAGTACCTTAAGGTCGAGACCAATTTTTCACTCGAAGAGAAACAACGTCGCCGGCAGCGCGCGGAATAAGTTCGAGGAGGTGTGTCTGCGCGATTTTCGAGGCTAATAAACAATTGTCGCGATACGTTTATATTTCTCGTCGAAAATAAATATAGAACCGTGGAATCGAGTGGCTCACGGTGCACATAAATCCCTCGCTGGAAGCAGTAAACCCGGTCACAGTGTACAAGAACCATAATTAGAAGGTTAATGTTGTAGAATTACACGTGCTCGTGCTCCGTGGATGTGTAGCGCCGGGTGGTCCGACCGGCGGGCTTTCGAAAGCTCGGATCGTCGTATTTTTAAATAAAAACGGCTAGAGAGAGAGAGAGAGAAAGAGTGAGAGAGGGGGTCTAGTAGCAGCAAATCATTTCGCGCCTGTTCTACGAGAAGCGGCGCCGAGCGTTTCAACGAGCGTAGGCGAGCTAGATTTATATCCCCGTTGAACCACTCGCGTCTGGTCGGCGTCTGGAGCCGCGTCCCGCTCGTAAAATCACCGGGAAATAATCAACCCGCTCACCCCGGCCGTCATCCGATCATCGCTCGGAACGATTACGCTCGTTCTTACGATGACGAACAGCTCTCTCTCTCTCTCTCTCTCTCTCTCTCTCTCTCTCTCTGTCTCGTGGCTCTGCTTCCTTTTCAGAAGCTTCTTCACGCCTGAACGTGACACCGAACGCACGTTCATCCCTGACAATGTTCCCCCGACGATCGATAAACTCCGTTTTCCATCGTCGCGCCTGACTAATCGCGCGCGTCGCGAAACGCTGCGCGATTTTTCATCTACACATCAAACACCATCCCCCGTATCGTCCCCCTAAAAACTTTCAAGCATCTACTTATCCCTTCGCTATCTATCTATTCCCCCGACGCACAGCCATCTGCAGGCTTTCGCTTCAAATATTATTTTAGTAAAGCACATTCTAGTCGGAATAATGAAAGTGAAATTAGACTGTGTATAGCGTGGTGCTGACAAATATTAATCAAAAGCGTCCAATAAGGGCGCCGTAATTGCCACGCGGCCATCTTTTCTTCGGATGCGCTCGCTTCGATATTTCTCGCTCGTATAAATATGAACCCAAACGTGTTACACATGTATAAAATGTATTATTTAGTGGACAACCAGTGAGGATGCCTGTTATAAATGTTCCAAAAAGGTACAGGAACGCCGTAAAACGAAACAAGAGGCACGCTGCAAATCCAAGATGGCGCCGGACAACCGTCCCATTCAGTTCCGCGTTGCAGTCGAAAAACGACGAAAGTGATAAGATCCAGACAAGACGAGAAAAGCGTTCGCGGGAGGTTGAATTACGCGGGACTATGCAGATAAAATGTATTCTGGGATCCGTGTAACCGTGGTGTCGAGCAGAGACCGTTTCTCCGAGGCCCAGTTCGGTATTCCACTCGTCGATCGCCTTCGTCATAAAGAAACGTTCGACTCGAACGGAGAGATTGTCATTCCGTCGGCTGCCGACCTTTTTACGATGGACATCCAGCCGACCGAAGCGATGCTGGGCCTCGGCCTGTTAGAAGAAGACATCGACGCCTCGATGGGACGAGGTCTCGGCTAGGTGTGTGCGTGGCGTGTAACGTAGTGGTCTATCAATTTCGCGGACCTGGACGTTTACGAGGACATCGTAAAGGCGACGTAATAGGCGCACACGTAGGTGAACCGCGCCGCCGGGTGGCCAGAAAATTCGATCGAACAGATTTACGTAAGCGGGGGTCCTCAGATCCCCGAATCGCGCCACTCCCATCGATCTTGATCATTGCGAATCTTCAGTGCCGTAACGAGGGCGTGGCGAACGAGGCGCAACTGGGTTTCAGGCGCAAAACAAAGAATACCGATCCGGTTGAGGGTCGCTTGGACGCTTTTCAAATCTCGCAAAAAAATTACGAACTCTCATTACAAAACACGTATCCAAATCTAGACATAGAATTAAGGATTTTCATAACAATGCCTGTAACAACAGCTTCCTGCAAACGTTCATTTAGCAAATTCAAAATTGCAAAATCGTACCTTCGATCTTCTATTGGACAAGAGCGATTAACGAACATGTCTGTAATATTAATTGGAAAAGATGTTGCCAAAACATTAAACGAGAAACATTACTTTATAAAATATGCTGAACTGTTTTATGTGTTTATTGTATTATTTTAACATATTCCTATAGGTTTTGTATTTCTTTTATTTCGTCATCATTGAATATAAATAAAATTATATATTAGAATTATGTATTTTAATTTTGGTGTATTAAACAAACAAACAAAACCCAATTTTTTTATTCAAGCAATGAATTTTAATCGATAAAATGTTTTCCATTTTGTTCTATGAAGCTACCAGAAAGATGGAAAAAGATTAGCGAACAAAATGGAAAATATTTGATTCAATAAAAAAATTGGGTTTTCTTGCCAATAAATCTTCAGTTTAGCTTCATGTTAAGATAAAGGGTCCAAGCCCATGACAGAAGACTATCCGAAAACAATGTTCCTAGCGTCATTAATGAATTATTCTCTAAAAAGATTCCAACCAGGGATAATGGCTGTGTTTGCGTTTGCCAGCTCCGGCTTTCGAGATAAAACGGTTCGCTGAATAAACCTCGCGGAATAATGCAATGGGAGACGTAACAAGGGAGTAGCTGGGGGCATATTCATGGGAAGTTTATTAGACCGGCTCAGGACCACGTGGGCTGAAACAACGCCGTTCCGTCGGTTTTTCCGCAGACGGTACACAGTTCGAGAATAAGTTATCGAGCGCACGCGCGCGGCTGCGTTTTCGAACAAAACGCTGCAACATTTCGCGGGGTTACGGTCGACGTTTCCGGTAGGACTACGCCCGGCATAACTCCTACTTTAACAAAGGTCCCGGTGTAAATTTAGAGGATTACGAGAGTCTCGAGTCGGTCAAGTGCCGCGAAATTGTTCGCGAGAAACGTGCACGGCTCGGAGGCACTTCTTCTTTTCGAAGGTTCGCACGGTTTCAGAAAATTAATAGAACTCGCGAGAAAGGAAACGCGAAGAATGAAACTATGCTTGAACCGCGGCTCGAGTGTTCGAGAGAAGCTCCGGTGGAAGCTCGGCTCAATTAAGAGAATTAAAGACCCTCGGAATCCTGCGATTCTTCTCCGCCTTCCGCACGATTTTCTTTTTCCGGAGGAATCAAAACAGAACCGCTCGAAACGAGGAAGGCGTGGACCGAGATTTAACAAGAGTCTCGGATTCTCTTCCACGTTTCTATTTATACGAAACTGACAACGAAAATAACGGTTCGCCGTTCATGTTAGCATACTTGCATCGTTCACTTTCCCTTCTCCGTCTTTCTCGCTCCGAGAGGCAAGCCCATTCCTTCGGGAATAATCTTCTAATACGAAAAATCATATAATGAGGGAATATTAAGTTGGTGGAAGAGCCATGTCAGTTTTTAACCGTGCAATGGAAATGTTCTAGGTCACAAGAAACGTCTTGGGTCTTCTGGTTGGAACAGCTTCGAGCGCGAAGGGTTAACAAGCAGACGAATGCGCGTGATCAGCGAAGAATTTTTTCCAGAGGATGACTTCAGCGATTCTAAAACGAAAGAGCCGATGCTTTTTCGAGTATTCGACATTTTCGAGTATACGTCAGTGCCAGTCTCTACGCGACACCGAGTCGTGTTTCGTCCGAGGTGTCACGTGTTCCTTGGAAAGCACGACGGTATCGTCGGATCGCGATGACGCTGCAAATCAAAGTCAGCCTTGCATCTTGGACGCGATTCGCCGGGACTAGGGTCTCTATTTTCGCGGCATCCGGCCACCTGCGGAGCCTCAGCGTGGGCTGCTGCTCTTCTACTGCGAGTATGAAGAAGAAGAAGAAGAAGGAGCCGCGAGCGAATAGCCGACGCTGCCGATGCGTTCTAGCCGGAGGAACCGGAGCAGAATGCGTCAACGCGCATGGAACAGAGCTAATGTCAATAAACCGACCGACTACTTTTCCTGGAAGGTGTGCCGCGCTCGTGATATGCGCGTGGATGTGATCAGTCCAGCCGGCAAATATTTACGAATTCCGAACGACTTCCGCGCGAAGGACTCCCAGCATGCCAGGCCGACTGCGAGGCTTAGGCGATGCTGCGTCGAAGATCAATGCCAGTCATTCCATTTCGATGATATCTTTGACTAGCTGAACACCTGGAGACATGATCCACTTGTTCAAATTTTCGAGTCTCCGAGTAGCTGAGGACATGGATGAACAGTTGCGAATTTGGGATTCGTTTCAATGCCATTAATTGGATTAGGAGAGCCCTGATGTCGCAGCTGACGGCTACAAATCTATGACAGTTAATTCTCAGTTGCCATTGTAATAATTCAGCCAAATGCCTGCAGATAGGATCCACTTATTCAGATTTTGGAGTTTTCGAGTAGCTGAGGACCTGGATGAACAGTTGCGAATTTGGGATTTGTTTCAATTCCATTAATTGAATTAGGAGACCCTGGTGTCTTAGCTGAAGGCTACAGATTTATGGCAGTTAATTCTCAGTTGCCATCCTAACGACTGGATTAAACACGGGTTAAGGATCTAATTCTAGGACCCACTAGCATCGGCCAGAGGACTCGGGATCAATGATCGTGGATCTTGCACCGCGAAACAGCCCGAGTAACAAGAGCCCCTGCTCAGACTGGATTAGATTGAAACCTAGACCTAGCTAGGGTCCGAAGAGGCTCGTAGAAGTCTGCCAGGTATTTTTAGATGAAAAGTGGAAGCAACTCTTCGGATAAGGTCTGCACTCCTGAGCAACTTATTTACGCGTTCGGGGGTTAGAGACGATTTACTGGGATCCGTTTGACGAATCGAAAGAGCATGGGTGGAAGAAACTCGTTGCTTAGCTTCTCTCTCTCCCTCTCTTTCTCTCTCGCTCTCTTTCCAGCGCGAGCAGCAGAGCGCTCCGCGGAAATTCGCTAATTATAGCTCGACTAGCGACGAGGCGAACGCGTTGCCGTCGACGCCGACGGCCGCGACGATCGCTCGCTTGGACTTGAACCAATCCTGACCTTCCCTGCTGCGTCGTGTCGACCTAGAAAATTGCGTGCGTCGTATCCGCCGCAGCGTGACGGACGAGATCCATATATAGTATCACGACCCGCCGAATACCGCGACCGGAAGTCCTCCGCGTCTCCCAACCATCACAACTCTCCAACTTCTCCATTCCGAAACGAAAATTTACCCTCTCCGACACAAAACAAATCCGTCAAAACGATCTATCAATCTGTGTCTGCGAATCAATACTTTCAACAATTTCCACGCCACTGTAAATGTATTCAAGGACTGTTGCAGTGGTCAATTTGTAATTATGATTAGACGCGTTTGTACCAGTTTTTTCAAGTTTAAATTAGTCGTCGTCGTAGACTAGCTGGCTCATAGATCAAAATTAATATGTATATCGATCCTCTTCTATTCTTTTGGTATTTCTGTTCGCCGTGAGAATGAATTGAGTAAATGATTTTTGATCGATCAAAAGTAATATACACATAGACTGCCTGGGCTCATTGATCTTCGTTTACATTTTGTGAACATTCGAAACAACTTTGTCCGACTGTATCTTGAAAGTTTGACAGAATTGCACTCAACTTTGCAGTTGCGACTGAACGTGTTTACAGTAGTCTCTTGAAGCCCGATATGGCCACCATCAACGTCCATCGTAGACTGCCTTGGCCCATCGATCTCCGTTTACATTTTGTGAACATTTTAACCAACTTTGTCCGACAGTAGGCACCGTTAAAGTTTGATATAATTGCGCACAACTTTGTAATTGCGTTTATAGCAGTTCGGCGACGCCGGGTACGACTTCCGCAAGCCGTAGATTGTGCGCCGAGTTTTCGAATCGTTCGATCGTGACCGCCAAACGTTCGCACAACTAGCAGCTCGTGAAGAAAACTTTGTTCCGGCATATCTAATTCGCAGGAGATACAGAAGGTATTATCGCGTCGAAATGTAAATCTGCTACCCTCATCGAACGGCATAACGGTGTGCGAAACACCGTGGAACCAGTCCCGGGGAACGTTAACGCTTATCACGACCCCGTGCCGTTTCCGTTTTCACCTTCCCTCCTTACTCGTCGCATTCAATACCGCACACGATCGCGATCTAGTTTCGTTACGAACCGATTTACTATGTCACGATTGCATAATTATCGTCACCGCGGTCTACTCGCCGATCGTTCTGGTTTTCGCTGTTGTCAGCAGGCAGCTCGTTGAATCACAATCGAATGAAAAAAAGTCTCTTGGGAACGAGACCCGCTGTGTACAAACACGGTTCTCCGAACTGCAAAATACATTTCGCGGTCTCGCTCTTTCGCACGTTCGGCCGTCCTCGTCGCGGGAACGCACCGGCGTTCTGCATATTTCACATGCAAAGTCGATCACCAGTTCCTTCCTGCGACAGTTAATACAATTCAAGCTACGCAAACACCTGACTCTAGGCGTTCCCGACTAAACAACCTCGTCAACCGAGTCCGAGCTGGAAATTACCGTTCTCGAACGTCTAACCTTATTTCTGATCATCAGTGGAGCCAGCATACCGTTATCGAGTAATCTTAGCAATATTTTCCGTCGGGAAATATCAGCATCAGGCTGGCTAAAATTATTCTTAGGAGCCAGCAAACTTTAGACTCAGAGTCACCACTAGAAATTGTTTACATTATTAAATATGTTGGTATCTAATCAATTACTACACATTTACGTATTGCATGAGGTGTTTAAGAAATCATATGTACTACGAAACTATTCGAGGTCAGAAGAAATGTTTCATTTTCAAGTTGAAAGTTGAAGGTCCGACTGCAAAGGGTTAAATTCATTCTCCTACTAATTTTCATCGAATCCACAGTCAAATTATAAACACGATTTCAATCAGAGAGAGAGAGTACGAGCATTATCTGATTTTCCAGACGAATGTCCATTTTCCGCAGTGCTCGGAAACAATCCCAACAAAAACATTCTGTAAACAGGAGGCAAGTTCCTATGGCCGTAAAAAGTTGTGAGATCAAACAAAATACGGCCGAGTTCGTTAGCTTAGAAATACCTCTTGCAATACTGGAAAAAGCGTTAGTAAAAATTAGTTTAAAAGAACGCAATTTAATTTTTAAAGAGTTAGATGGTGGGCTATATTATTCAAACACTTGGTCGTTACTTTTTAAACCAATGGCCGTAAAAGGTGTTAGGTAGCGGCCAATTTTAAGGATGTTCTGGAGGTATATAAAACCGCAACAAAACACGTGAAAATCCTTTTGACACACATTTAACAAGTGTACGAAATTACATCTCTCCATCTGCCTGCAGTGCCGAGTTACAAGCCTCTAAAAAACGGCTAAGTTGTTTCGTGTAAAAGGAGGTAGTGCGAAAACTTGGCTGGTGCACCACCGTGCACCTAGATTTTCAAGGGCATCCGCATTGAACCGTTTCCAGACGAGAAAGAAATTATTTCGAATGACAGATCAAATTTCCCACGCTAAGGAAGTCTCGTCGAAGGGCTGTCGACTGACCATTCCCATTTCCGTATTTTTAAGGGGCTCGAACGCGTCCGAATTCATCCCCCGCCCCCCATGAAAATGAATTTCCGCCCGGCCACCCGGTTGGAAATCGTCTAGGGGCTGTGTCACGGGGCTGGAGGGGCTTATGAAAGAAAAGGAATTGGGTTGGAATGGAGTGGCGCGGCCGTATAGGCATAGAGTCGGCCTGAGACTGAAATTTCTGAAGCTCGTTGCTGCTGCTGGTGTTGCGACCGTGACCTTACCAAATGCGTGTGCCTCGGCAGCGAAGTGTGTTGGAGAGCGGGGTGGCACGGTGGCGAACCCGAAGGGTGGCGCAGAGAAACGAGCATCAATTGACGAGGATGCGTGCCCGGCTAATTAACGGCAATTGCTGCGATCTGCCGCGACGGCCATTAATAGTCGGTGGCCCCGCAGCCACCTAGGCCCGACGATCGTTACACTTCGATTTCGGCAATCGCCTTTGATCGTCCCTAATCGCACGAGTTCGCCACCTACGAGCCCCGGGAATTCTCTGCGAGCTGCATTCTCGGGAACCTTATTTATTCAGAAAACCTTATTTCATGTTTATCTTTATGCAAGATACAAATTTCCTATTTGTTCCGACAAACCAGAGTCATCCGGCAATTTTGCTGTTTCTCCAATTATTTGGCTAGATCGAAATTAATATGAATGGAATAAATAATTTTCGTCGATCAAAATTAGTATGTCGATTCTCTTCTAGTCTTTATAATTTCTCTTCGAATTTGCAGCTACACAAGTTTGCCATAAGTGCACCAAATCCGCAACTCTCGGAGAGAATGAATTGAGTAAATTATTTTGTCGATCAAAATTAATATGTCGATCCTCCTGAAGTCTTTTAGTATTTTTGTTCGAATTCGCAGCTACACGAGGTTGCCATAAGTGCACCAAATCCGTAACCCTCGGGGAGACTGAGTCATCAAGATTAATTAGTACAGGAAGACAATTTGCGAGGCATTTTGCAGCGCGATTCTTCTCCCGAAGAGGCGCGGGTTCGGAGGAAAACTAATTTCGATGGAAAGTAAGGAATCACAGTCGACCGATCCGGGAATGGAATAAGGGATGAGGAGAACAAAGCCGTGAAATGAAAGTTTGTGTTTGCGGAAGATAAAGAGACCAGAGCCGAGGCACCCGAGGAGAAGGTGCTCGAGGAGCTGAAAGAATGTAGAAAAACGGAGAGAGAAAAGCGACGGAAAGGAACACGGGGAAAGCGTGCAACCGCCGCGCCGCGCCGCCTACAACACGAGTCAAAGTTCAAACACCGATTGTTTCCCTCGCGCAAACAGAGCAACGGGCTAAAAATACCTGGGGACATTTAAAAGAAATTTCCTTGCCCTAACGAGCGCCATTAATCCGAGCAGGAGACTCTCTTTGGCCGTTTCGAAAGCTGCCTGAAGTCCTATGGGGCTCTTGGATCGTGGCGCAACCCTTGAGAGGATCACACTCGATGGGTCGCTCGAGCACTCTAATTTTTGCCATGCTTTCGACTCCGTTTATTCTCTAACGCCTTAATCGACGCACTGGATAGACGTGGGCGACTCATTCTTTGATTGGACTTGAAAATTACTTTTTCAGAGAATTCTCTATGTGTCTGCTTTTAATTAAACTGTACAAATTGCAATTTCATACAGTCCGCAACCGACCAATTTAATCCAGAAAAATCGTTTCGTTCGGCTCCGAAGAGGTCAACGGACCGAGCAAATTCCCTTCGGAAGAAATGGGCTGGTTGATTCGATTGTCCCCGCCCCAAAAATTCGAAATTCGAGACGGGGGTGCCCGGGGTGTCGGGGGTGCAAGAGTGACCACAGTCCGCGAGCTATCGATAAAGTGGTGTCGGTGGTGGTAACAGCGAGGAGAAAGAGCGAATCAAGAGAAAGAAAACGAGGGGTCGAGGAGGTAAGAAAGCTTTCGGGCTTTTAAGGGGATAGAGAGAGGCAAGATGGCAGGTGTGGGTGATTGGGGGCGATCGATGAACCCCCGAGAAAAAGCTGGGCTTGCGGCGAACGGGGGCCGACGGGGGCGAGAACGTTGGAGAAACGGGGAGAAAGAGGGGGGAGAAAGAGGAGAGAAAGGGGGTAGTAGAGGGGCGGAGAGAGGGGCGTGTGCCACGAGGGTGCCACGAGGAGAACGGTGGATGTAAGGGGCGATAGGCCGGGGGCAGGAGGTCACTCGACTCTAGCTGTGTGCCTCACCTATGCAATTTCTTCTCGTTCAAATATTATTCGCCCCTCGAGGGACCGTCTCCGGGGGATGAAGCAATTAGGCTTCGACTATCCACCGATCGTCCGAGACCACCATTTTCCTCCAGGGGGAAGTATAGATGTGCGAATAAATCCGGTGTCTCTTTATTCGTTTTAAGGTGCCGATCTTCAGCTTCACCAAGACAAAGAAATGTTGTAGTCGTCGAGTTCCTCTATGAATGGTAGCTAAAGATCACTAGAAGAGGCACCGAATTTATTTGCACACCTAATGTAGTACTTGGTGAACGCCGCTCGAAAATGGCCCCGGCTGGGGATACCTTCGGGTCAATTGAACGGTGTCTGGGCTAAGGGCCGAGAGCCACGGTCCGTTTCGTAGTTCTCACGGCCGCGGATCTCCTCGCCAATCGAAATCGTGACATCACCATCGGGGAATTCGGATTCGAATCGTGTGCGAGCGGCGCGCATCGCGGCGCTTCGGCGCGGTTCGGGCCCGAGCACAAAGGACCGTCGCTTGATTCACCGCCAGCTTGATCCACTGCCAAATCAGCCGGCCAATATTGCCTCCATTTAAGAGGGTCGGCGCTTTCTGTAATATATCAGCCACGCATCGGATTCCGTCGGTGTCAATAAGTAATATGACATCCAGGCGAGGACATATATATACGGAGGTCACCGAGGCATATAAAGGTCGATTGTGCCTCGCCCGTGCCAGAGGAGACGGTTCCCCAACACTTTTTTGCTCTCCTCCCCTCTCCTCGGGACCACCGAAGTTAGGCTCTCCTGTTCGAGGAGCCCACACGCGTCGATTCATGATCGTTTCTGCGACATCGAGACCCTCCGCGACTCCGACAGCCGTTTTTCATCGCGCTAGTGAAATTAATGGGACACCATCGGCTCCGTCTTCTTACCCGATCGCTCGACTAGCCTGAAGAAACGCTTAGGCTACCAGAGATCTGCCGATTTTTCAATTTGTCGTTCTTCTACAGGGGTTGCGCGTTCGATTCAAATTCAGAGCGATCTTCCACATCGATGACACGCGTGTAGCAAGCTGGCTTTTCAGCGGGGAACGAGATCGTGGAGCGTAATCGGGGGGCATTGACTTCCTGGAGCTTGCGAATCGCCTTCGAGCTTGCAAATCGACCGTGCGATATCACGTTTCGCGGCCCCGTGACAGAACCAGCTCGCCCTCGAACGGATGTGGCGGACTTATGGAATCGATTCGCTCCGGTTGCCCGCCGCATTTTCAGGTTCTCGCTAGTTCGACGACGAAAATGCACCTCTGACCATTCCACGGTTTCTTCAGGAAAACCATGAAAATTCAATCCCCGCTTATCCTATTCGACCTCCAAAAATTATAACCACATTTAGAAATTTTGGTATTAACTCTTAGCAGTCGAGGGGTCAGAGAGGCCATTATTCACAATATTGTTTCCATTATTAAATGTGTTGGTATCTCGTCAATTACTACACATTGAAGTATTGTATGAGGTATTATACAGTTAGGAGCAAAACTGATCACACACACTATAAATCAGAATAACTTTTTTATGAATGGACCAAACGACTTGAATTTCTCTGTAAGGCTAGAAGAATTAATTTAGTAAGTGACGTCTAAAAAATATGTTGGACAACTGCATTTGGTCGGGATTTGATTATTACAACTTTCTTAGCTGGGCCAATAACGAAAATTTAAAAGATGTATTTGGTCAATTTGTATAAATTATATACGCTCCGAAAACTTCATTGAAATTGGTTTATCGGTTTACGAGTTACGAACGATCAAAAGTGGTGAAAATTGCGATCTTTCATTTACTAAACTAATTCCTTACATTATAATAGCCTTACAGAGAAATTCAAGTGTGACCAGTTTTGCTCCTAACTGTATACTAGGTCGAAAGAAATCTTTAATTCTCAAGTTAAACTACAGCTCCGACTGCAAAGTGATGAAACCGTCTGAAGGAAATACGAGCTAGAATAATTTGCAGAACTACGCTCCCTATCCTTCGACCTTCAGAAATTGCACTTACATTCGGAAATGTTGATGTTAAAGCTCTCTCGAAGAAATACAAGCTAGAATAATTTCAGGAACAGCGGACTGTTCTTGAAAAAATTGGGAAGCACTACGGTCCTTCGGGAATGAAACCGGGCCAACGTAGAACTTTTAATCACCGCGTGATCCGCCTACAAGAATTTCAAATTGTTCTTCGAGGGAGTCCTGCGAAGATTTCTGGGCCGAGGCGCGAAGGCTTTTAACAGTCTAATTGAAGCAGCAGGAGGAGGATTTTTGAAACGACGAATCTAGATCAAGCTGTCTCATCTCCGCCCTCGGAAGATTGCAACGATCCTTTCTTTGGGTGGGACGAGGAAGAGCGACGGGTCACGCGAGGTCAGCGAGGATTCCATGCCCAGGGAGAGATTTAGTCGCGTCTCGCGCGGCAGCGTACTATAAAAGAAACCACACCGTCATCGCCAATCAATAAGCCTGAATTTAGGATCGTGCTTGCTATGCCGCTAGGCGTTGCGCGCAGCGATTCGAGACTATCGGGACGAATAAAGTCGTCGGCCAATGAGACACCTGATGATGTTCCATCATTATGCATTTATCACAAACAGGGGTACGTACAATTTAAAACAGTGGACATATTTAAAAGATTTAACGCCACCAGTGCATTAGTTTCACCTTAATAAGATAATTAAAAGAAGAAAGAAATTTCTATTTGGTTCCTGTGTCTTGCAATTAATGCAAATATTTTTTATTTTACATAAAGATCCGCAGTATAATCATGACATTTATGCGAACACTATTTGAATTAGTATCTGGAAGAAGAGTGTCTGCATTTTATAAAATTTATTAAATTTTCACTTTTTAAAGTGGAAGAAGTATATTTCCACAAAAAATTGAGAGCTGTATAATTTGGATAAATAATTCGGCAGTTTATAAAATTTATTTCTCAAATTTTCCGTTTAAAGTAGAACCAGAATATATGCACAAAAATTGAGAAATGTATAATTTGAATAAATAATGCTGCATTTTATGAGATTTATTTATTAAATGAAATTATCACTTTTTACAGTGGTACCAGCATATTTTGCAGCAAAAAAATTGAGAATTGTACAATTTTAATAAATAATGCTGCATTTTCTGAGATTTATATTTGCACAAAAAATTGAGTATTGTACAATTTAAAGTGGAACCAGCATTTTTGCACAAAAAATTAAGAATTGTACAGTTTTTATAAATAATGCTCTCGAGGACCATGCGAAGGTCGACAACCCAATATATCCCAATATTGAATTCTGCGCTGAAAGAGACGCGGCCGCCGATCGTGCCCCGTATGCTCGTAATTCGTCGCTGGGTGAAATTATAGGACCGAGTGTTTTCGCATTGGCTAAGTGCATTAAGGGTGTGCAAACAGGAGCAACGACACCGTCGGATGGGGAGGGGTGGCGACCGTGCGGGAACACGTTGCAGATATTCAACGCCCTGAAAGCTTATTGCTCATCAGGTTATACAACCCTTATTCGACAAACAGGAGCGTTACTCACTGTCCGACGGTGATGCAACTCCGTTGAAATTGAAAGTATGTATCTCTTTCTCTCTCTCTCTCTCTCTCTCCCTCTCTCCCTCTGTCTACCTTCTCTAACTGGTTATGAGGCACACGAATGAACAGGAGATATAAGGAAAACGGGGGAAACTTTGTTTGAAGAGGTAAGAGGGTAGTAGGAGGGTTGTAATTGAAATAAAGAAATTTCGCTCGGCGAGACGGGGAAAGAGGACGCAGGATAAACGCGCACGGGGACAATTTGTCGGACTGTCTGAGCGACTGGATGGTAATGGTGACGGTGGTAATCAAAGGAAAAGCACGGTCGAGCGAGAGACGAGGCGCGGTTCTACCAGTGTAATCCGAGGGGGTGGGGGGAGGGCTCTCGGCGCGCAAAAGACGAGCAGCAGCGGGACCGATATTAGCAATGGGGGAGAGAAGCAAAGCGTAAGAAACGTAATGCCGTGCAAAGTCAACGCCCTGGCAGCTCGATGGTCGGTGTATTATGCAACCCTCCCAGAACGACCAGTCGAAGCGCCCTCCGCCACCACCACCACCACCACCACCACCTCCGACTCCGACTACAAACTCCACCACCGCCGACGCAGCCACCATCACTATACACACAGACGAACGTGCACACGCTATACTATCACAAAGTTGTGCGAGCTCTGGCAACTTCAGCTACGCCACCGATCGCATGGCCACCGAGAATCGCGACCGCATCTCAATTGGCAATACTGCGGCGATCATAAACAGCGACCGACCGGCCAACCCTTGGCCCAATACGGCCGGAAAAATTACCTCGTTCCACTCGTCAAATTATTTCGAATTTTTATTATATTCAATGGTGGTGTAAGACATATTCAATGTTTCTTTTCGTTTGTTTTTTAAGTGACCGTTGCTTGTCAGTCAGCAGTGCTAGACAGTGTACTCTAAGGTTACCCTAGACCAGAGTAGGGCAATGATCAACTAACATTTAAAAATGATTAATAGTCTTTTTGATTAGTGATAACTAGACTGCGGATCTTGATGCAAAATAGAAAATGTTTGCATTGATTGCCAGACACACAGGAACCATATAAAAAATTCGTTCTTCTTTCAATTATCTTATTCAGGTGAAATTAATACAGTGGTGGCCTTAAAACTTTTTAATACCTCCACTGTTTTAAATTGTACGTGCCCATTTTTGTCATAAATGCATAACATCCGCAGTTAATGTATGTTAATCGCACAATAGTGACTGATGACTAAAGATTCACTATCTACGGAGTGGATGAATATCTTCTAAAAATTCCAGAATTGTTTCTCCTTTTTCCAAGGTCACCAAGCCTCTAAAATCGCCACCAAAAGCACCTAACCAGTTGAAAGTCATTTCCCTGTACGAACGGTCCGAGTAGGCGTGGCCTCCGCGCCCCGCTGCCAACGGAGCCGGAGCGGAGCCCCAGAGGGCAATCCGCAGCCAGAGATTCACCTAACCCACCGAGAAATATTTAGCCAGCGAATCTACTGTGGCAGTGACCCGGAAAGCGGAGAGATCGTCGATGTGTCACGGGCCAGTGGTCGTTGACAGTGCTGTAGAATAAATTCCGATTGCCGGTAGGTATGGCGGTGGGAAAGCAGGAGGGATATGGCCGATATCTATGCGCATAACGCGATGCCGGCAGCGCTCGGCAATTACGGAATGGACGTGTGTGTCCTACTCCGTCACGTGATCATTGCGATTACCGTCGAAAGTCAATTCCTGTGTTCTCGGAAAAAAGGAGCATCGGTAATCTCTGTCGTTACTAGTCGCGAAACGAATTTAATCACGAAATCAATAACCAACGTGTCCATGCGAATGTCTATTCCACCATAAGCACGAAAGAGGGTGTAGAAAGAGAGGGAGAGAGAGAGAGAGAGAGAGAGAGAGAGAGAGAGAGAGAGAACGTCGAGCGTGCACCGAGCACATGGTCGGACCACCGCCCGTGACACCAGCTGTCATACATCGTCTATTTTTCGAACCTTTTTTTCGTGGTCTCCGGCTCGCAGGTGTCTGCCCCAACCCCCTAACCCCTCGTGCGACGCGTCTGTTTTTTCTTCCCCCTCGAAACTCGCGTCATTTAATTAATGGACAAGGTTCAAGGCTGCCTCGCGTGAATCACTACCGACTAATTGGGATCGAGGAGCACCGTGTCGGGGATTAGCGACCTAACGCACTGGCTAATGGTGTGGCGGGCCTTTTTGGGGATACGGGATACGGGGAGGACTTGCTCTTGCCTCGACACCCCTTGGAATTCTTTCAATGAACCAATGGATCGAAGGTGTTCCCCAAAAAACGCCCATAAACGGACCCTTTGTTACACATTCTCCTACCACTGCATATGCCATCACGCTTTGCCGTCGCAGTACAAATCTGTATACACTAATGGAAGATTGTTTTTCCACTACCAGTATCATTTTTCTTTGACCCTTGCGTCAACAATCAGAACTTTCCACGATACTCAATGCTGCAGCAAGTTTCGGATTTCGAGTAAATCATTTTGGTATTGTGGTGGACGAGCGTGTTTTGTCGTGATCCCGGAAAATTAAGCGAGAGGGCCGCGCGAGTGAGGTCATTTCGCGTAGGTGGTCGTGAACGTCGGCTCGTGTGTACATATGTACGTGTGTATATTAGTTGTGGGGTGCACCGTGCGTTCACGTTTCGAGGTCGCGTGAACACCGGCGACGAATCCAGGTCCTGAAATTGGGTCGCTGTCTTTTGTATGGGGAGGGAAAGGGTTGCCCTTCAGTATTTTCAAACCAGTTCAGAGAGGAAGGCCTGACAATGGAAAAGAACGGATCCCTTCGGACCGGGAATGGAAACCGCCCGGTGACAGGTACGATAATGCCTCCTTTCAGAGAAAGTGGTCCCCCCTTGCGCCGACACGGGAAAAGTTACGCGCCCCCGTTACGCCCCCTCATTCCCCCACAGAAATTTTATAATCGCCCAGTCGAGCGACCGACGAGTCGTTTCAACCACTTCAGACTAGGACCCTTGAAAACCTCAGTAATCAATTTCCAATTGATCATGCTTTTTACACGTTCACACCCCCTATTCAGCCTTGTAGCTTTTTTATGGGACTGTCTGGACCTCGAGCAGTATGCAAATAAATTTTTAGCGATGTCTCTTCGTTGATAATGTTTTTAAAAATTCTTTAATTCGCTGTAAATAATAAAACATGATGATTTGAACAATTAACGTCACGATCGATACAGTTTTTGATAAGAAGATTCCCCTCGAAATAATTCGAGGTAGAATAATCGAATAATCGAACACGGTGGTACGGTACATTCAATTTTGAATCGTATCGAGAGCGACGAGCACGTGAGCCATAGTCGCGGGAACGACGTCGACTCGATGAAAAGTTAAGTAATTCAAAGTGACGGCTGCTGACACGACGACAAAAACCGAATGCCGCGCCGCGACACGGATCGCATCGAATCGAATCGAATTGAATTCGATTGCATAACCGTGGAATACGTTTCGCCGACGAAACCCGAGCACGGGAAACTCCCGGCTGGAAACGAGAGTCCGATCCGAGACGAACACGACTCCGCTCGAGGTCGTCCACGGTCGAATTCGATTTGAATATCTGTCAAACGTCGCGTCGTTTATGTATCGCCTACAATACGATGCTTATCGCGCAGTTGGAATCGTTGTAACAAGAAGCATAATTTTTTAACAATTTGTTAATGAACTTGGAGAAATGCATCGCCGAAACTGCGTCTGGAAACTTTCAAAAGTTGTGATAAAGTAACTTGAAGCTTGAATCGGAGTGAAATGACAAAGCTAATACCGCGTTTATAGATCCGGGCGTCGAAATTAAGGCCCGTTCACACCGTCCCGCATCTAATCGCGTTCTATTATGGCCCAGTGAATTATGCCCATTTAGTTATTCAGTGGCCAGCCATTTCGCATCGGAATGGAGGTGCCGGTCGACGGAACAGTACAATGATCATACTGTAAATGTGCGAATCCATTACAATAAACCAGTCCCGTTGGCTGGTCTGGCGCCGGGTAGCGCACAAAGGCGGCCCTTAAACGTGTCGTGAAAAGTTTCAGCACAAGGAACATTTGTGGCTCACTTCGAACGACGCGCGTCGGCCGTACGAACAATAAATGATGCGAGCGACGACGCCGGGGGTGGCTCGACTCTCCGAGAAATATTAAACTGTCGCTAATGACCCTGATATGCCCGGTCCGTAAAAAGTCTGACTTTCTGTGTTCGTATCACAATGCATTAAACTCCATACTGTCGCTGAACGTTATTACTTTCTTTACGTCACTTTAAAAGCATTTTATTAAAGCTTCAATTCCCGCTCCTGGGGGCGGGGATGAAATTAAAATGAACTACCAGCATTATGATTTATGACCCTAACTGGGTGAGTAATTGCCAGACTGGCAATTCTTTTGTTTTTTTAATAACATTTGTATAAGGTGGGACTATTAGAATGAAGCTCTTTGTTTTAATCTCTATCCTGGTTTAAATTGCACCCACTCATTTTTACTAATATAGTATGCGCATTTCTACCTTTTCGAATAAATATTGCACAGTCAATTTTCAAGTGCGATGACGCCGCTGTAGCGCGGAGTGGAAAACCACCCTCGAGTCGAGGAATTTATATTTAGCGAAATGAGGAAAACGCGACGACGTCGGGTGAAAACAAAAGAGAAAATAGTCGAGGTGTGTGTGTGCGCGCGCGCGTGTGTGTTTGTACAGCGTGCTCGTCGGGGATCGGGGGCCCGTGATCGATCGTTAACGAGGGCGACGGACGAAACGGGCCGCGAGCGACGATTTAATGTTTTCCCCGCGGCCGAAACCGAGAAAACAATTTCGGGTTTTTTGGCGGCTGGAAAGACACGGAGAAACTTTTCAGAATGATGGACGCAAAACAACTGCGGAACACCCCGTGGCGACGAGCGAGCGCGTAAACTTCGTTCCATTTTAAAGTTGCACCGCGGTGGCGCCGACTCTCGCCGAAACGAGCCACGTCTCGCATCGGCGGCTTCTAATTATGCTCCTCATTTGCCGAATCAATTCGTATACCCTCGAAACAGAGAGCACAACAAATTGATCGAATAACACGCATTTATTCGTGAGAGCTCTGTTAATTCTCGTCACAATTTAATGAATTATTAGGTTGGCAATAATTATTAGGTGACCTCATTAGGTGACCATTCCTTTTGAACTGTGTATCAGTGGGAAGCTCTGATTTTGCCATTAATTTGATTTAAAATACTCGTGCTTAAAAAATATATATATAAATCACTTTGTTTGAGAAAATGTGGAAGTCGCGAACTTAGTTGCCAACCTAATAAAATTATCCAAGTGCTTTTGTTTACTGCAACAGGGGTAGATTAATCCTTGACAATGGAAAATAGTGCCACCAAGAAAATAAAAGTCGTCTTCGTATATTTCGATACTTCGCACTATTTCAATACTGTATACCTCTCATTTATACCTCCAGAAAAGAAAAATTAATTAGAAAGGACCGAGTTATAGTAGCCCGATTTTTTACCTGGCCTAACAATTGTTCACGAGAAATCCGATTGTGATCAGAGGATAGAGGGCCTGCAGTTCGTCGGAAGGCACGTAGGTTGAAATTTCAGTGTTGGTAACGGGTCAATTAAGGTTCCCGCGAGGAAACGGAGAGCAGAGAAGAGATCGAGGTCCCGCGACAAGGAACGGTGACGAATAGGTATCGATCTAGGGAAAGGCGGCAGCCGGCAGGATCTAATTTACGATAAGGTAAAATCGGCCGAGAGAGAGGCTCGTGTCTCGGGAAGATGGGGAACAGGGGAACGATTGGTGTGGCGGTTCTCTCTCTCTCTCTCTCTCTCTCTCTCTCTCTCTCTCTCTCTCTCTGACTCACCCTCCTCGCGGGAAAAGAATTATGGCTGTCGAATGCGAGAGAGCGGAGAGCTCGATCTCATAGAAATCCGAGGTTTTTCTTAGAAGTCCACATTTACTCGGACCGAAGGGAAACTGCCGGGGGCAACGGAATAATCGGGGCTCGCATTCGATTACGTAATGCTAATGGCGAACATGACCGACAAGAAGGGAACCGGAGGAGCCTATTCATAGTTCGCGACCACACGAGAACAACCGTTTCTTCAACATTTGTTTCGCTATTTCCGGCGAATAAATTTACACACCGGAGAAATATGTAACACAATGAAATTATGAGAATATAGTGGAATGTTCGTAACAAACGTTAACCTTTAGCACAGTGCATCACTGCAAAAGAGAAGCCAGGGTCTTCCCAGAACCGTTTCACCCACGTTATCGCGACACAACGTGGTCAGACACGTGCTGGCCAACGATCGCGGAACTGTCCCTAGATCGCACTATGATTCCACGTCCCATTTTCCAGGCAGATTCGTGGATACGTTCTCCTAATCAGGCCTGTTGGTTTCTGTCGTCATTTCGGTGCCACTCTTACCAATAGACTGGGGATTTTTTACGCAAAATAAAAATGTTTTGCATTGATCGTGGCAAGAAGGAGCAAAATAAAAAATTAATTTCGTCCGAAACGATTCTTTATTTCCTCCTCTCTTTAATTAATACTAAACCTACCACGGTCGAATGATCGGTTTTATATATTTTCCAAGTATCACAATTATAAAAATCCATTTATGGAAAATAATGGAATAAATTTTACTTGTAAAGAAAGAAATGCAGGATTTTCGTTCCTTTGTTTTAATTGCAATTTTATACCAATAAATATTTACCTTAATTTAGTGAGTTATATGTCATTTGATATTCAATCGTATTCAAATTTTTATTAAATTATTTGACTTTTACCTCAGGATGTCAAAACGCGATTTTCACATAATTTTTTTCCACGAGTTCAAACTGGGCCGAAATGCCGCTCAAGCGGCTCGGAATATCAACGAAGTATGGGGCGAAGGAAGTGTCAACGAATGTACAGCTTTATATTTTTAAATAACATTAAATTCTCTGTAAAATGAATTTCAATACGATTCCACTCAATAATATTAAAATCAATTCTCATAATGATTTAATGTTACTATTAAACAATATTAAATTTTCCATAGAATTAATTTTCATATTATTGTTTTTCTTAAAACAATTTCAGTAGAAATGTGTTTTATGTGAGTTTAAAATTACAGACGATCTCTATGAATTTAGCGTTGCCATTTTTGTAAGGCAACATTTACCAGATACTTTTAATGGTTGGCAGGTGTAGCCTTAACCAATTATCTCAGAGAAATACATACTTTCCCACATTCGAGATCAGATTCGCGGTGTTCGAAGAAATAATTGAAAGTGGAAGAAAGGTCTGCGATGCTCCATTGAGGCCGAAGATTCCGGTGCCCAAGGCCACGAGCCGATGCGAGAGAGGAGTTTATTATCTCGCGATCATCCCTGCGCTCCTAAATCGCAACGAAGGGGGAACGAGGAGTTCCTGCTCGAAAATATCTAAATTTACGAAGTGGCGGCAGTAAGGCAGCAGACCGTTTCCTTCGACACTATTTCGTCTGGCCCGCGTGTTTCCTTGTAAATCGTGGAAAAAGTCGAGCGGAGACGACGACGGGGGTTGGCGAGATGGAAAGCGGATAGAGAGGCGAACGGAAATAGACGGATAGACGAATAGAAACAACGCGCGAGAGGAAAAACGAAGAGAGACGGTCGGCGAGGAGAGGATCGAAGAGAGGGGGACGAGGTATGCGAAAAAATACACTCTTGGCACTCGGCTTCGGCAAACGACGAGATAAATAGCGCGCGTGGGTGCGGCTCGGCGATGTCTACGGGCCACACGCCACGTTTCCACCGGAACGAGTCAGCGATGAAGGGGGCGAAGAGGGGGCCAAGGAAAACACGGGCCCCACGATACCGAACGGGCTATTTCCACGGGAAACACCTCGAAAAAGTTCCCATAGGAAACCTGCACGCATCATCCGGTTCCCCAATACTCGACAGAAACATAGACGCAGCTACCCGACGAAACCTGAGTGCTCGTCAGGTCCAACGATCGCTTGTACCTCTTCTCCCGATAGAGATAGACAATTTTTACTTGAACCAGCTTGATCCTCGTGAAATTTCGCTCGAGAAACGCGTACAACTGACCTTCATACCCAGGTGTACTCGAAATAGCAATGCTACAACCACCGAGCTAGTCAAAATTTTAAGGCATTCGCACCGAGTCATTTCTGTCCGAGGAATTCTGCCAGAACGAAGAGGCGCTTTCTCGGATCGTTCCACCTCACTCAATAAAACAGAAGGTCAGGTTCAATAATTGATCTTCTCGTTCGAATTTCTGTTCACCCGAGAAATTGATTTCCCTATTAGTCGATTTGCAACAACTCGAACAGAGAGAATCGTGCACTCGCATCGATCCACGGAGAGACTCCGAAGCTCCCAGGTGCAGAAAATCGAACACACGCGGGCAATTCTGTGGTTCCTAGAGAGAGAGAGAGAGAGAGAGAGAGAGAGAGGGAGAGAACGCCTGGTATCCGAGCAGTGAAATATTTTTGTGTTTCGGATAATGTATGAGCCGAGAGCCACGCGACCGGAGAGATCGATTCCTCATCAGGCATTCGCTCGAAACAAAACCGCGTGTTCGAAAGGGACCGAAGCGAAAAGCTAGAGAGAAAGCAAAATAGAGCGAAAGAGAAAGAGAGAGAGAGAGAGAGAAAAAGAAAAGTAATCGATCGGAAGGCTTAGAGAACGGGCAAACGGAACGGATCTCGCGCAACAGTTACCTCGGCACTGGATTTTGACGCAATGCGTCATATGGTCACTGTCAGACTTGCTTGAGTGGTTCTTCGAGTAAGAAGCCGACCTAAAAAGCCTGAATGCACACGCCTAGATCTCGCGCGAGCGCCGGCTGCGAATCATCCGCAATTAGTGCGCCGTTCTATCCCTCTTCCTCCTAATGAATTTCACCTAATTTCTGCTCGACCGAGCGAGGATCCGAGGACAGAGACCGCCGGAGCTTTGTCCGGCTTTGTCGAACGAGGCCGGCCCTCCGTGGAGACGCTTGTCCGATTCGGACGACAGGACATTGTTTGGCGAAACGGTCATAAGGCGACGAGTATCGGCGACGATTCGCGAAACGGAGCGACATTTTAATAATACGCATATCAGCATGCTCGAGTGGTCACGCCACAGGCGCCAACATGCCGCGAATCTCTTTCTCGTCTTTTTCGCGGAGCGTCTCGGCCCTCGCTGTTTACTTTTCGCGAGCGCCCACTTAGGCGAGCGACAGGGACACCGTGTGCCTTCGAGAAGTCTGACACGGGAAGGGTTGCCGTTCCCCGCGAGAAGAAGAACCTCTTCGGCAGACGTAATCGCGGGACAATTGTCCTTTCACCCCACGACGCGACTTCTCGCGCCTGATTCTTCTCCCGCATTGTCTCCGCTTTTTATTCCACCATTTTACGTGTCGATCGAAACGGTTGCGAATTTATTGCGAATTAATATTACGAGTAATAAAATAAGCAAATAAAAATTCTTCTCTTTCCAATTTTAATACACACAATTATTTTTGGATCTATCTGAACAAACCGCATAGATTTGCATGTGCTAGTCCTTTCGGAGCACATACTCGTTCCTTAATAAAGCCGGTGCTAGTGTCAGAAAATTTGCATCAGTATTACTTCGATCTGAAATTCCACCCATGAAATATGAACTTCCACGTTTCTATGGTTACAGAAAACGCAACAATTCCAACAGTCAGTAACAAATCTTCAGATTAGACACCGGGAACACGATCCAGAAATTTATTCGCATATTACTAGATCCAACGACACGGCAAATCCTCGGCGACCGAGGCAACCTCACTCGTTCGATGCAAAATCGCTAATAAACAAACGTGTTTACGAGTCTCTCGGAACAATCAGCTTATCCGATGACTTACTCGGCGTGCAGCGCCGTCAATATTCAACCATTCAGTCAAACTAGCCATGCAGGCCACGCTGAAAATCTTCGACGACCCAATTACAAGAGAAACTGACCTAACAACCATCTACAACGCAAACACGAGCAAGATCCAAACAAGATGAAGCAAAAGGTGTTCGATAGTTTGTCAAGTAGAGACACGTTGTGCGAAATTTCAGCCCTGCGTTCTGATTGAAAGAGCAGACATCTAATAAGATCGTAGTATTATTTTCCGGACACTATGTTCTCTGTTCGATCGCAAGTCTCGACGGTAAACATCTAGGTAACGGTCTCGTAAAGATCACCGTCGATCATTTCCCGATGTTTTCAGGTACGAGATCGAACTGATGGAGATGATAAAAGTAAAAAAATGGTACTCACCCGGCGAGACAGCGAGTGCGAGGAAGGCAGCGGCCGCGCCGAGCACGAGTATCCTGACGGCGTACCCGCCGGGCCGTCTTCTACCTGGCCTCTGACCGGCACGAGACCGGGACCGGGACCAGGACCGGGACCAGGACCGTGAGGTTGTGTCGCGCGAAGATCCATGACAGTCGACTGGTGTAGGGTTTTGCACCTCGTGCACGACGTACGCCGGTTCCTCGATCGTTCCTCGTTGCACAAGGAAGAGACGACGGTGCTCCTCCTCGGCGTCGGCGTCCTCGGGCAGAACGCCGGTCGTCGCGGCGCCGCGTCGACGTGGTGATCGCGGCTGCTGAAGGTCGCTGGCACTGCAGCTGCTGCCGGTACGGTCGATTGCCGGACCGTAATACATGGCCTGCAGAAGCGACGACTGCCGTGCCACCGGGGGCTGCACTCGTCAGCGTATCCTCCTCGTAACAGGCTGGTACGTGACCGGGACTGCACCCTCGGCGTCCGAACCAACGACACCCAGCGATCTAGCCGATCCGCGAGGCATCACCACGACCTGGCTCTACCGAAATCAACCAGCACCACCAGCACACCAAATAAATACCACTTCGTCTTCTTCTTCTTCTTCCTCTTCCTTTTTTCTTCGTTCCGAAAGCTTCAGTGTATGAACCGCACTACTCCCTTTAGGAATCACGTAACAGTTCGAATTTTCAAACCGACCCGCTCGTAAAGGCCGACCCGTCAGTGGTGCCGTATCGTGTGCGTCCGCACTGCTCTTGTTTATGGTCGGCCAACACGCGAGCGCGTTGCCTGCCTGCCTGCTGCTTCACCAGTCGGCCTCGGTATAGATTTCCGGTGTTTTCATGTCTCTCGCCGGAAAAAAAATAAATTCGCGTACCCGTGTACCACCCTCTCGGCTTTCGTGCCACGGATTTATTCGTCGTTGTCCCTTCGGTAGCGCACCGGTGCGTCGCTGGTTGGTAGGCGCACGGAAATTCCACCCCGTGTGTGCTCACGGGGGTGAAAAAGTAAAAAGAAAAATTCAACTAGACCGTGTGAAGAAGAAGAGGAGGAGGAGGAGAAGGAGGAGGAGGAGGAGGAGGAACGCGGCCACACCGCGTGTACTCCCGGCACCGGAGTTCTTCTTCGACGACGACGACGACGTGGTCGGAGGGAAGAAACCCTCTAAACGAAAGCGCGCACGCTATATTACCGGCGACACGTCGCGCGTCAGTATGCGAGAGTGGTGCGCCTCGTGAAGGGAGGAAGAAGGGTTCGTCGCACTCTTTCCTTCCAACCCCGAGGAAACCCCTTTCCAAAGGCCCTTCTTTCTGACTGCCGTCCTCGGTTTCTCCGTGCTCCGCGAGTGAGAAAAATAAAAGAGAGAGAGAGATAGATAGAAAGAGACTGACTGCTACCACCGGGGATCCAAAACTATTTTACTCGATGTAAAATACTCGCGAGAGAACCGAATGACGACGACGACGACGATGACACACCGACACGAGCAAACCGCACCGTCCTCGCGAGCGAGCGAGCTTCTTCTTCCTCCGTCTCTTTCTTCCCCTGCTCGTCGTGCCTCCTCTCTTAATCCTTATGCTCGATGAGCAACGACAGCAGCAGCGACCGGCTGCAGCTCGTGTGTCCAGCGCGCCTGGACACTACCACCGTCCGGTAGGAAGTGTCGACTGCCACGAGGTGGACACCTCTGCGAGGCTCTGCCAGCGGCAGCAGCACCGGCGGCGGTGTGGTGTGTGTTCGCTGGTAGCAGTGGCGGTAGTAGCGGTAGTGACAGCTGCAGCTGCTGGTGCACCGGCGCATCCGCTTGCACCGAGCACCATTCGGAGCCGCACGCCGTCTTCAGATACACCTCTCTCTCGGTCAACAACTTTTCGACAGTCGTACTCTCCGGTTCTATCTCTTCGCACGATCCTCCCTTAGAGCGAGCCTCGAGCTACCAAACGTTCACAGCAACAATCGAACTCGAACAATTAAAAATCTCCGTTTTACTCTCTCTTCGCTGTCTCTACGAAAGAAGAAATCTTTGCCAATTTCGTAAATATTGAAGAGAGGAAAAGCCGAACGATCAGTTGGGGGAGAGCTCCGTCGCCGCGAACACTTGGACGTATACTGACCGGGGACACACACGCCTCAACCGACAAAACCTCTCTGTTCTGTACCCCTTCGAAGCGTTCCGTACACTGTCAGCGGTGTCTAGCTGACAGAGGGACGCGCGCGGTCTGTCTCTCTGTGTATCGTCGACGACCGCCAGGTTCGGCTACCTCCGTGGCGAGCTCGTGCGCCGGCCGCAAAACTACTCTCCGCCTTTTCTATACGCGTGCACGCACGCGGTTCGCTATCTTTCTTGCGCGAACAACTCCACCGCAGGAGAACGTGTCCCGAACGGTGTGTAGAAGCGGTTCTCGGACAACGAAACGTTCGCCTCGCTCGCTCGGATTTCCGCTTTGCCGCCAGTGGCAGCAGCAGCGCCGCGACGCGCTCACCACGTCGTGACACCCCCTCGATGCCCCGCCGATGCCATCGGCCTGGCCCGAAATCGATGCCCCGCAACGCGACGTCTCGAAACCACCCCCGCGACCTGTGCCATCAACCGTCTCTCTCTCTCTCTCTTTCTCCCTCCCTCTCCATTTCTCTCGCTCCCTCCCTCCCTAGCTTCATCCCTCCTTCCAACCGGCCGTTTCTCTTCTTCCACCCTCTCTCTCTCTCTCTCTCTCTCTCTCTTTCTGTCTCTCTCTCCCCTCCTTCCTCGACCTCCCCACCATACCACTCTCTTTCTCTCTATCTCGCCCCTAAACCCCCTCCAACTACTTCTACCCCACACGTAACACTCACTGTCTGTCTGTTTTCTACGCGTAGGGGAGAGGCGGCGTGAAAGGGACGGTTTTGTTTAGGACAGGACAGATAAATAACCTGAGAATCGTTCCTGGTCTAATTGCTTGGTTATCGGAGCGGTGGCAGCATCACAGATAACTTGCTCCATTGAGCCACTGTACCATTAATTTGTTTTTTAACCTGTTCGCTGCCACCGTCACAAATATGTGCCATCCATAATCTGACCAGTTCACTTAAATACAGTAAAATTAATTTTATGCAGTTCGTTGTTTAAAATCGTAGTAGAATGCATAATTTTCAGAGAACCCGTGACTTTCTTCTGCTGAACTGTTCTAATAATTCAAAAAGAAAAAACTAACTTCACTGGCTACACGAATGATATTGCCTTTTCAGGAAATTAAAGGTGATTCTAGTTTACAAAGTATCGAGCATGAAGCTGGAACGGTGAAAAACGAAACTGGAAATATGTTAGAAACATTTAAGAATCTTATCGCATGGCAGCCGCGTTAACTTAAAGGTTGTTCTCACGATCTTTTATTGAATCAACTTTTTCGCCAATCCGAATTAGACTACTCTCCCCTATTTTTACCGCATCGCGTCGCTGTTTCTCAACGAGTTCCCGGATCCAATGTAAAAATAAAAAGATCGGTCGATAGCTCCAAAAATTTTACCGAGCCCGAATAAAATTGATTGGACTCGCTCCGACGGTCACCACTGAAATGATAGCGATAAAAGGATAGCTCCTTCGTCCTGCGAATTTCAATGTCCCCGCTCGATATTTGTCCCACACCACCGTTTTTCCTCGCCGATGAACGGATACCTATTCTCTTTTTACAGTCCGCTGCATGAATGGTGTCCCGTGGACAACGGTGTCGGGTGACGTCTCCATCGATCCCGGAAATTAATACGGTGGACGTCGACGCTGCAATTCGGTGATCGACTTGCACTAATGCGCTCCAATTCGAGGATCGAGACGCTTCCAGTCGACTACATTCTACTGGAAACCCTTTTGCAAATCGATTTCGATGTTACATACTTTTCTATAGAAAGCATCATTTGCTTTCTTTTTATCTCAAGGGTTGAAGAATGGAGGAGACGGTTTCAGGAACTCGTCAACACGATAATAACACGTTCCTCGACAGCGTTATTGCTGCGGTGCACTTACAATCCGTGTCCCGTAGCTGTCCACGACCCATAAAAATGTACTACGAACGTTCTGCGCTCGTTTCACACACTACGATAACTGTTGGCACACACTACGACAACGTTCGCTCGCGCGAAATCCTTGCAAATATTCGTAAACCCTATCGAAATGATCGCGATCGGGATGTAAATCGTTTCGAATCAATCTGCTCGGCTCGTGAACGTATCCCAGTTTCATTAAAACGGATTAAACGTTAGCTCGAAAACATGTTATCGTCAGATCAATGAAACGATTCCCGCATATGAAGTGTCCAAATTCGGGTCGATGCTCTCAATTTACCAGCTGCAATTTTATTCAATCGAGCGTTCAATGACCCTGGGTAACTGATCGTTTGTAAAAGGGTATTGCGGATCTTCATGGAAAATAAAAAAGTTCTCAGATACTCGGCGACCGCTCCCATAGCGTGTCAATATCGCGAGAGGTTGCATAACCGAGGAAAATCCGTGTGGTACCCGGTCCACGTCTGTGTCCACTAATTTCGATAACTGCCGCGGAAATGGTTTCTCGGGGGGGGGGCGCGGCCGTTAAACCGTTGCCGGTGGAACGATGCACGGGGGTTGAACGTGGCTCGTACGCGAGGGTGTCCCTTCTGTCTCCCTATCAAATTTCGTAGAAAGCAGGACGCGCCGCGTTCCATCCTCTCTCCGGAGTCGCCTTGGAGATGCTCGGGAGCAGCGGCGAGAGGAGTCAATAGACTCTACGTTGCGGCAGATGTATGTATCGATTTTGGAACGTTGATTCGCGCGTGTTCCAGAACGATACCGTTGCCCTCTGCGCGCGAGAGAACGAGAGAAAGAGAGAGAGAGAGAGAGAGAGAGAGAGAGAGAGAGAGAGAGAGAGAGGAACCGGGAGACGACGACTGGTGGGAAAGAGAGGCAAAGAGGTCGTCGCGTCTCGCCTCTTCAAAATCGGTAAAAGGCTGGCCCGGTCGCAAAACGCTACGGTGGCCTAGCTTGCGACACGTCCGCGTTACCAGCAGGCATGCGGGACGGGACAGGGGGTTTGCCGAGCACCTGGAGGCCACTGGGTGGCCGGCATCACCCTCGCCAGGTGGTTGCAACTTGTTGTTGCGGCTCCCCGCTTCTTGGGCCTTGCCCGATAGCCCCGATGCACAAGCGCGACACACTATACTTGACCCCCCGATGGACCTACGCCGCCATTAATGGCCCTACCACACCGCCTATTCACGCCGAAAACCCACTAAATTTCGCAATTCCTTCATTCGAATATCCTGGAACCCCGACGACACGTCTTTCCATTCTTTGGAAATATCGCAATTTGCTGAGCTAAGTGACGCAAGATCGCAGTCTCTTGGTTGTTTACGGGGGTCGTCTGAGAAATGTTGTATCTCAACATGGAGATGACGTTACTCGTCGAAAACATTCTGGTAGTACAATGTAATATGCTTTGAAAGATGCCTGTGAAAATGTCAGGCAGTTTGGACGCTCAGTTGTTGCTTGTGTCAGGCGATGTCAGTGTTTTCGTAAAGAAAGTGCTCAAGACAACGCACCTGCTCACATTTCGGCGGTCACCATGGGCAAAATTCACGAATTCCACGTAGAATTGGTTGACCACCCACCGTATTCACCAGATTTGCCCCCAGCGACTTTTCCGGTTTCCTGACGTTAAAGTTTCGCTTGGAGGACAGAGATTTTCATCGAACGAGGAGGTCATCGCATACGTAAATGTCTATTTTGCGGAGCAAGACGGCGGCTACTATTTGGAAGGGTTAGAATGGTTAGAACATCGCTGGGAAAGGTGTATTGCCTTGAAAGGAGGCTATGTTGAAAAATACAACTTCATTTGACCGAAAAAAATACTTGTTTCTATGTTGGGCAGAAAACATTTCGGAAGACCCTCGTAATGTCCCTGGTGAATGGACCAGGCGTTCGCCCGGTCTAGGGAAGAAAGTTCGCGGAAAGACACACGCAGCTGCGTTCACGGATCATTTACCGGTGCCGGTTACCCTTGGCTGTGAGGTGATACGTCCTTCGTGGACACGACCCCATTGTTCCCTAGCGGTGAAAGGAATACGTGGACGCGCTCGTGTCACGCGCTCGGCCGATCTTCCGCAAAATAAAAGGATCCTCCTGTGTGGTGACCCCTCCGCTCGTGGCACGCGCCGCACCGTCCACCTTTCTTTTACTTCCTCGCCAGCCGTCGCCTTTCAGATCCCCAGGATAAGGAATCGCTCCCTGGAAACCTGGAGGGAGACTCTGTTACTCTTTTGGAACGGTGTACACGGTCACTTTCTACTCGCGAGAACTGAATGGTCGGCTGGGTTCTACGGCCGGCACCTTTGATGTGTCTGTGCCTGCTCGGTGGCCACCCTGGCCAGTTCGACTCGCTATCCTTGACCACGGGGATGATTCACCCTATGCTACTACACTCCTTTCTACTCGGGACACGTCGCTCGATACGAGAGACTAGCTTTCCGCCAAAGGAGGTTTCGAGGGATCTAAAACAGATCCCAGCCTTTGACGCCGTGATCTCCAGCTTTTAGGGGAGAACATTCGGCGAGGCTGGTTCTGCAGAATGCATCTGGACACTTGGGTGCTCAACTCCTATGCTCTTCTATCGACTCTTACGTCGATAACCAAACTTTCGATTTTTATGTCTGAAATGTGAATTAATCTGCAATCATTAGACTGTGAATTTTCATGCGAGACAATCGTACCAACTTGTCTATTACTTTAAATTCCACCTCCTCGTTTTTACCATGAACGCATAAAATCCACAGTCTAGTGATCATTCAGGAGCGTAAAAATCTATGCTATTTGTCGCTGTATCTCTTCTCGCTTCTGGAAAAGCACCACGATTCTACAAAACAGAGGTAACTAGGCGTGCACAGAAGCCTCGGGGCTGCTGGTATCGTGGAAGAACGCGACCTTGAAACGTCCAGATCGCTCGGAAAACGGGAATGAAGCTGGCTAAAAAGTTTCCCTCGATAATAAGCCGGGTGAACTTCGGGTCGGATCGGAAAAAGAAACAATGCGTATATTATTCCTGCCACCGCCCTCCCCCGGCGCCCGGTGCACCCTGCTGGTTAAACACAGCATCATATTTCGATATCGCCGGGGGTTGTTTTCCGAGGCCGCCCTTGAGGATTTAAAGAAGCCGGGATAAATGGCACCCCGCGCGGCGGAGCCCGGATCGCGACTCGGAACATCGATGATTGAGAGCTATAAAGGAGGGCAAACAATGGCCTCTCGAGGGAGCAGGTGAAAAAACTGATGTTCTCGAGCCTGATCGCGATTGTCACGACCTGGAGCGATACGGGAAACGCGGCAAATCTGCTAAAAAAATAACAATCTCGGACTGTTCCTACTCTGGAGGGAAGAAACAACGAAACGCTATAGTTTCTAGTATGTTTTGTAGAATAGGTCGCAATGTCCTTGATAATACGGGCCCTTTTATTCATCGATAAAGGGTGAGAAGGACTAGAATACGAAATACACACAAAATCCTACGGGAAAACGTCATGTAAGCTGAAGATTTCGGGCATTGTCGAGAAACAACGAAACACCATCGTTGCTGCGGTATAGATCGCGCCGTCTTCGGCATCGTGGTCCCCCTCATTCATCGAGAAAGGACCAGGACGGTGGAAAGAGGCGGCCAAAGGGAATGCAAAGCCGAGGAAGGGGTTCCCGAGCGTTGGGGTATGACCGATACAAGTGGGACGTTCAAGAAAGGGGTTAGGTCCCATACGGTGACAACGGCAAAACTCGAAACGACGTCGCCGGACTTGGCTTCCGGCCATTTCCCAGCTATCGATCCATGAAGCGTTACGACGAAGCTGCCCTACGTGCAATTATAGGTGTATCGTGTGTATAATCCGACCCTGGTACGTATAGAACGTGAGGTGAGGGGGTGAGGGAGAGAGAAGAAGGGGGCCGCTGGATCTCGGCAGCACAAGGACGATCTCGAAAAATTTTTGGCCGGGATCCTCCACGCGGATCCACGGATTCGCCGACGGCCGTGCACGCTATTAAGGACAACTAGTTTATCGCCGAGCGTATTTAGTTTCCGTAGAGGATTTAGTGTTTCCTGCGGTGGAAAACGGGTCAGAACGGATCCTTGATAAAACGCGAAGTTTTGTAGAACGTCCCAGGAAAGGAGAGTCCGCGTTCTTTCTGCGGCTGGTTCTTTCTGGGGCACTGGCCTTGCGGATAGTCGGCCGAATTGATGAGTCCAGTCACCTATACCAGCCTAGATCGTTATCGCGAGCTGCTCGGGTCGCGTTTGCTCTCCGACACGCCTAGAATCAAAAGTAAATAGCATCGAGATTAGTTCCAGGCAGGGTAGAAGCTAGTGCACGGAGAGGATAAAAGAACAAAAATTAGATCAAATCCATACTGTTCAGTATTTCTTACAACAGCTCCGAACTTTCTTAAAATTTATGAAGTATCTGTTCCAATTCTAGAATGATCTTCACAATAAATGAATTTGGAACTCTTCCTTGCCTCTAGGGTCCTATAGAAGCAGCACCTATTAAAAAGTTCCACAACTCGACCGAATTGCGATCGAGCGCAGTGTTCGAAGTTTCTGCAGGGTTCGGCGATCTCCGAGGGTAAAATTTCGGAATTGGACTGGCGTCGGCGAAGGAGAAAACGCGGATTACTGTGACCACCTCCCATAACACAATTCGGGGAACTGGCGTGTAAGAAATACGCAGTTCACCCACCCCACGAATGCAACACAACGGTGCGTTTCCACGTATGCGTGGAATCGATAACTGGGAATTAGTCTGACAGGCTGTCTGCCAGAGCCGAGCACGTGTGTCTACGCGAAAAACGTAGCCGGTACGTGGTGGACTAATTAACCGAGCCGTCTAATCAAGGCAGATGCTTCGCGTTCTCGTTGACATCGATAACAATTCCCAGATCAGTTAGCTATAATTACTCATATCGGATCTAGGTCCTTCGGAACTCGTAGAAAGCTGAGAAGATTTGAATTTCCCGCTGTTGGTACTCTAGTTAGAGATTAAATAAGCAGCGAGATAAGAGAATTTTCTAAAGAAATCGTTTTTAAATCGAAATTGATTTTATTTATGTCGTTTATGGTCTAGATTTATGTTTTTATGGTGAAATATCGATCGTTGTACGGTGAAACTCGTGGCGAAAAGACTGTCACGTAAGGGAAGACAAACTGGGGGATAAATGAAAATATGGTCGCAGAAACAGCGCTGTGCGAGCTGGCACGGGACTGAGATAAATAGAGGATCGCTGTAGTCGGTACCGGGGATCAATATGTCACAACCACGGTTACAAATACATCAGGCAATGAGCGTACATACAGTTCGCTGGATAAAAGTACTGGCTCGTCGAAATTATAATTGATGTGACCAGCCGGTCAACTATTTCCTCTCTAATCAATAACGGAAATGTCTAATAAAATGTAAATACACCAAATCAATTACGAGCCTATTTTTCTAACAAATTGTTTCTTTTAAATTAGACGAACAGGACAAAAGTATCATTGATCCTAACAAATCAGACACGCGGAGCTTGCCTCCATCAAATATATTTATTGTTACAAAGGAAGTTGTAAGTACATCTCGCACAACGACATTAAAGTTTAACAAATACCGTTAAAAGCGCTGTTTTCGGTGCGGATCTTTGTATAAATGAATCTGATTATCATCGTAGGTTTAAAGTTTCCCAGTTGCGAGGGTTATCGACGATTGCGTAACCGAATGATTTGAATTGACCGTGTTCGAATGTTTGAAACGTTTGAATTTTCCCGCGCGCGGCGCTGGAACCAAGAGACGCGAATTCGCGCACTTCTTGAACGGAGGAGGCGGTTGCTCCCGAAGAAATTGCTGATTTTTGTGGAGAAAAATGCGAATTGACTGCAGAAAAGGATTGGACAGCCTCAGGAAGTAATCCTCTACACGGTGCACGGAAAGAGTTAAGTTAACAATTACTCTTCAACGAAGAATAAACTGTTCGAAGATGGCTCAACGTACACTCGATACATACGAATTAATTGTTAATTTAATTTGCCTCGAACTGTGCGATCCAACACTGATTTTCAACCCACATCTTATTTTACACATACAATATAAAAGAAATCGTACAAGTTTTCCGAAGGTACAAATTCAGATATAAAACTTACCACGTACGTTTATGTTTCTATCGTGGAATTCTCGGATTGTACAACGCTATAAAAACTTAATTACCGTATACATAGTTGTTAAATCAATATAATTGTTACAATGTAAAATAATGCAATATCGTAATTAATTGTTAGTACGAAAAATCGATTTCGGACAGGTGAAAGAAACGACGGATATTAACTGTTTTATATTAGCACCACATATCAAGCAATCTGTTCGTAATCCATTGAAACATGGTATAAATCGAGGTAATATACTTTATGGTATTAAAAATACCTTCTCTCTGACTGGCCTATGAACATTCGCTCTCGAATGTTCCAACATGCTGAATTACAGATAATTTCTTTTTACGTTATTAATTATATTTACTCGCTGCCTGACCTTTCAAGGCAAACGCATTTGCGGCAGAAGTTGTGCCATTTTGATCGAAACTTTCGTATCAATTGAAGAAGTCGGCTACTTCTGCTAGTTCCCTTGCTCTGGCTTGCTGATGAGCCCAACGATCCTCTGCAAGCTTGTCGCTTATTGCCCATTTGTCATGGTAAATGCGTTTTCCGCAAGTTGGGCATTTCTTACCCCCTGTGAGGAGAATAAAATTGTTTCTTTACAAGACAGAACACATATTTAACACGTATTTTATTACCATGGAATGGAGGAGTCTTCATGTATTTCACAAGACAATGCAAGTGGAACAAATGACCACAGTACAGTCTCTCGACATGCATATTTGCATTCTCGTTGGTCTCCGCTTCCTCTGGATTTGTCGGCAAACATTTCTGTTTGCAAGATTGACAATGTTCTTGCGGCAACTTCTTCACAGACCTAAACAAGCAAAAGAGATCAGCATAAAGACTCGATAAGACCCAATAAGAAATAATTACATAATCACCTTATAAGAAAGGAAGCAACGATATTCAATGATGGTGACGGTGCGAAGGGCTCTTTTTGCGATTGCTTGTTTAATGGTGGCTCCACACACTGTCTGCCTAGCTCTCTACCTTGACCCAAGAAATAGCGGGTAAACAATGGAGGAAAATTTGTGTCAGCATCTTCCAATCTGTAACAAACATAACAAAGCTTTAGTTTTTGTTTATGTACGTTCATGTAACGCTATGTATCGGTTACACATACTTTACACAATCAATCGGATAGTCATCTGGTACGTCAATCTTGGCCTTGAAAGAGTATAGCCCCTGCTGAATTTTTAGGAAAATACAAGACTGCGTCTGCCTCAGCTTCAGCTCGTCGTCGTTCTCCAAGATCTTCTTTAAGGTAGAAATTTCATCGTAGCAGCAGATCAAAGGATTCTTATCGATGAAGTTACGGATCAGCTTCAACGTGGGAAGCACCTGAAGGAAGAGGAACCACGCAATTAACTCAAAACACCCAAACATTGTATGAACAAAAATGTGAAAATAATTTCACCTGTGCTTTGCCCAAGAGTTTCTTGCATTCCTTCTCGCAAACTTCGGTTAATCCATCGAGCAGCTTCGACGACAGAGTTTTACTCTTCAGTTCGACCAACAGCGGATTGTGAGGATAGTCCTTCGAGAACTGGATGCACGCAACGATCGTCTTGAACTTTGTTTTCCTGCGAGATCGAAGGCACGCGTAAACAAAGAGATACACAAAGCAATGTAATCATCCACGAACTTACGCTATTTCCACTCGCACCATTGTGCGCACACAGGAGACAAGGCGGCTACCGTCGACAACATTCTGACAGAGTTTTGACACTTCTTGCAATTCATCGTCGATAAAGCCCATGAGAAAATAGAAACCACTGTTGTGCCTTGCGATCGAACACCTTCTCGCCGGTTTTGTCAGCAAATCGTGTCAAACACCTCAGCAATCAAACATAACATAACCAAATTAGCGAAGACTATGAGTCACTATTTAGGATCTACGTTTCTCTAAAAATGCAGAATTATGTCATGCGATCACGATCAAGGTCAGGCGAGTAATACAAACTTCAGCCATTCGCGTGTTGACGCGCCGATCCAAAATATTTACCAAACAATATAGAGCAACGCACATCGAACAACAAGAAACCGACATCAATAAAAAAAGGAAGATAAAGGGTGCATGATTAATTCTTTATTTCCTACAATATAGTACATAAAAACAACCACAAGGATGCTTCTCAGCGGAGAGTGGTCGCCATTTCGAGACACGACGTTACACCCACAATTCAACTTGAACAAAAACCAGTTGCCCTCGTGAAAACACCTGAAATCATAAGAATTAATCCACAATTATCTCAGTATTAATTATTATTAACAACAAGGGATCCACGTGTTAAACAAAAACCGAATATTTTCTTGTCATCTGATTGGCGGGTTACGTTGGTTGCAGAATCGAGCGCTTACGGTAGCTCTAGTATCGCGCCAGTCCATGGCGGAGACCTAACCTAGGAATCTAACCTAGCGGCACGTGTACACGGGAAATTTGAAAGTGTCATGTGAAGACGGAGTTGACAATATCATCGATTTCCTGGTAAAAGGACAACAAAATGTCGCGGATTGCCGACACAAGGGAGGTGATCCTGACGAGCGACAGCACTGGTGAACACTGGAGCGCAGCGGTATGGGATTCTCGCACCGGATCAGCTTTATCCGCGTACAAACACGCTGGCGCGTTGGCGCAGGGCACTCTTCAGCTTCTGGGTGACAGTTACATCATCGGGGCAGACTTAACAAAACCCAGGATTCACGTGTGGCCTTTGAACAGCCCTAGCCCGGTCGCTAACCTCCGTCTGACCACGCCAGGCAAGGTCACGGCCTTATCATGCACGCCGAACGGCGCGTACATGGTGGCAGCGATCTCGGAGAAGCTGTTCTTGTGGCAAGTGTGCAACGGTAGACTGCTGGCACATCTATCACAGCACTACCAGTCAGTGAACTGCCTGTCCTTCAGCAGTGACGGTTCTCTATTCGCCAGCGGCGCCGAAGACGGCTTGGTGTTCGTGTGGTCTCTGTTCCGTGTTCTAAACGACCAACGCGCTGCACCTCTTCATGGTTTCTCGCACCATTCCTTACCCGTGAAGGATCTACATTTTGGTCACCCAGGTTCTAGAGGCAGACTGTGCACAGTGTCCCTTGACCGTACCTGCAACGTCTACGAGCCAGGCAGCGGCAGTTTGTTGTTGACGCTCGTCTTCGACGTGCCTCTTACCGCAGTTCGCCTAAGCACGCGCGAGAGCGACCTCTTCGTCGGCTGTACCGACGGCAGTGTTTACAAGTTCGACCTCCACGAGCCACCTAGGGGCATCGAGCGGCACGTGACGGTGCGGGAGAACGGGGACTCCGGGGCCACGGTTGTTTTCCGAGGTCATAAATCGACGATCGTCGCTCTGTCGATCTCCGTCGATGCGAGATACCTCCTCTCCGGATCGACGTCCGGGGATGTCCTCCTCTGGGACGTCCCCAGTCGACAGGTCCTCAGGACCTTCGACCACAAAGGACCGATTACCGCAGCGTTCTTCGCGAAGAACTACGAGAACTTCCGGGTCGCGAATCTTCAACCGAAATTGACTGTGGCTAATCTCCAGAGGATCGCGGACGATGTCGATGGCAAGCAGAGTATCGTTCAGGTGGTCTCCAGGGATAAAATCGCGCCGGATATGCTGCGATTCGAGTCCTACGTGGGGAACGAGGGGAGTGATGATGGGTCGGACGGCTATGCTTCCCGGAAGCTGCTCGAGATGAGGGAGGAGATCGAGAAGTTGAAGAGAATCAACGCCGCCATTTATCGGTACAGCGTGAAAGAGATCCTGGGCAAGGACGAGGAACGATCGAACGGGAACTGCGTCGAGGAACGGCCTTGAGCTGGCCCGCTTTCATGTCGAGAGCCTGAGTGGAATAGAAAGTACCTGTTGTCGCGAGAATCCTTTCGTCTTTTCACCATCGTTCTGTAATATCCCGCGGAAGATTTTTGCAATGAAAGTTGGGAACATGTATGGTAGCGTATAAGACTGTAAAACGGTTAAGTATCGAGAGAGAGAAGAAAATTCCCTTTCCCAAGCAACACAGTGTCCCCGAACTTGTGATACAGTTGCGATAAGAACTCCGATTACAAGGGAGATCGATAATTCTACCCGAAACGTGGTACTTGGTTAAGAACTCTTAATAAACTTGGTACGACGACATTGTCTGCGAAACTTGCGAAGAAACTGTATGTAAATGCATATTTTTGGAAGTTGATAATAAAGCGTCACCTTGAGAGAAATCCCGTTGGTCCTCCGTTTAATAAGGCACGGGGTGTTTAGGTTCAGCTAAGCAAGGGTTTAACTATGAATCTGCGCGCTCGAAAATTGAGGAGCTGTCCTGCGAGGACTATCGGGGCTCCGGAATGGCCTCTAAGGACGATCAATGAATCATGTTCTTTGCCGGGGTTGGGAAGGAGGTCCAAGGGAGTTTACAGCGACGTGGACCGAGTAATGTCAACCCCGCAAGCTCTGTTGATGTTATTCCAGGGGAAACAAAGGGCCACCTCTACCCCTTCTTCCAGATGCATAAGGCATACGCTCGATTCTACCGTGCGTCGGATCTGCCGAACAATCGATCGCAAACAGTTGGTCACGGGGGCTATTTGCACCGCGGATGCAGCTGACAATTGTTCACCCTTCCGCTTGGCACGGATTATTAGAAACTATTATTTCGAGACTCGAGGTGCCAGTCGATGCTGCTTCAAACAGGCGGGATTTTTAATTTACATCTGGAAACACCGGTCAATCTTTGTGTAGTAATAATCGAGGGATAAAATAGTTAATAATATACACTCGTATATGTACGTGTATTTACATACACGTACTTTAGTGCGTGTCATTTTAAGTACACGGGTACACGTGCATTAAAGCGTCCTTATTTCAATTTGTATAATTTTTAGAACGCCAATATTAATTTCTGTATCGAGACTGTGGTTTCACAAATTCCACGGTTGTTGGTTTATTCAATAAATTGTCTTTTTTGATACAAATACGCTAACACATTTACATTTTCTGGAAACAGTCCCAGCAGTTGAGAAACATCTTTCGGATGCAACTGACGTCGCTGGTATGTTTAAATATTTCATTGCGGGTTCTGCAATTCTCGGATATTAATAAAATTAAAATGCGGATATGTTAATACACGTATATTCAAATATACGTGAACTAGCACACGTGTACTTAAAATAACACGTACTGGAGTGCGTGTATGTGAAATATACAGTCGGTAACGAAAGTATTCGAACGCCCTTTAAAACAGAATAACTTTTTTATGATTGTACCAAACCACCTGATTTTGTATAATCAATTAGAAGTATTGGTTTATGAAATGATGTGCAAAAAAGATTTTCCAAACATTGTAATTTACAAGGTCACATGCAAAAAAAAGGCATTTTCTAAAACTTTTTTATTTGGGTCCTTAATGAAAATTTAAAATATACGTTTTGTCGATTTATGTTAAAAGATATATTTTAAACTTTCATTAAGGTCCCAAATAAAAAAGTTTTAAAAAATGCCGTTTTTTGCATGTAACCTTGTGAATTACAATTTTTGGAAAATCTTTGCATATCATGTCGTAAACCAATGCTTCTAATTGATTATAAAAAGTCAGGTCGTTTGGTACAATTATAAAAAAGTTATTCTGTTTTAAAGGGCGTTCGAATACTTTTGTTACTCACTGTACATGTACTCGTGTCTTTAAATACATGTGAAATAGGGATCTCCAGGATGAAACTGTGAAATCTTCGTACTAAGAAGAATGTAAGCGAGCGTAGGAAGCAACGATTATATTTTAATGAAGTTCTCGAGGTTCTCGAGATTTACAATTTCATTCCGCCGGTTGTCGAGCTTCATTAAGAAACGTGCGGCGATTTTCGGTCGGTGCGTCGGAGGAATCGGATTAATTATTCGACCGGTATCAGTCACGGTCGCGATATTCATATCGCGCAATTTTCCATCTGGGAATCGCGGGGAACCCGCCGTCGCGCTGGTAGCTTTACAAACAGTCGGCCGTATTTTACTGGGGCGCGTAATCACGTTACAAAAATGAAATCCGCGCACGGTAATTGGGAAAACGACCGATTCACTTCACTGGATCGAATGTTTCGCCGCGAACCGTCGTTCGCCAGAATAAAATAATGTTCGCAACGCGATAATAACGCCGCGAACGATGTATAAAACGCGTGAAATTGAAATCCAACGGTGGTGTGCCGCACCATCGGATCTCTGTGGAACGTCACTTGAAACTTCTGGTTAAAAATAGTTGGAATTTTCGTGTCTTGTCTGGGAAAATAATTTTGGAACGTAAATAGCTCTAGATGTACCAAATATCGCCGTAATAGATTTCCGACAGGTCGTGAGTAGCTCGTAGTGTGGTTAGCCACATGGTATTCCAAGTTAAACAACAGACGTCGCTGGTACCGGGTAGGATGGGCGACCGCCAGATTTTTCTCAGTTAATTGCGAATAATTAGAGCACTTAATACATCTAACACTTAATGCATCTACAACTGGTAATTTTTTGGTCGGAAAAGAGCATTCTAAAATAATCAAAAAATGACATCAACAAAAAGTGGTTCATATATGGGCACTTTACCCTATAGTCAGAATGGATATTATAATAAAAAAATCTCTTAGTCTTCAGGTTGTTCAAAGGCAACATTCTTAGGGCCATTAGAACAAAGTGGTAAGGGTACAATTACAAGAATTCAAACAATCCTAAAGGCTCACAGAGAATGCACGAGAACAATTCCACTGGTCTTCGGAAACGCAATCAATGACTATTTCAATGGCCTTGTAAATGCAAAGTGTAGCGATATAATATTCCTTGAGGTCTCAGGAATGCTGTGAGGAACACTGAGAAGATAATCAAAGAGCTTGCAAGTAAAAACAGTTTGGACGAGTTTAAATTAACCTTCTGTTTTTTCTTCGTGTACTCCTGTCGGAGCGACAGGAAACGGCGTTTCGCCGGAAGAATAGAATTCCGTGGAGTAGGAGAGGGGGAGGGTGGACAAGTTTAGCATCTCATAAATTTGTTTCATTATGTGCTTGCAAGCTCCAGTTATAGGATACTTTGCCAACGTCAGGCGAAACTTTTCATTGTGCCTAACGGAATGATTTGTGAGCTGGTCGTACTTTCGCGGAGAAGAAAAAACGAGAAGATGGCCGTTTAAATGGCGTGCGGACTGTTCCACGAGGGAGAGAGAGAAGTAGCGAAGGCAGAGGTTGCAGGGGTTGAACAACGAGAGGGAAGGTAAGCGAGTAAGGAAGTTGGCTGTGTCTAGTCCAAGCTCCCCCGAGACGGACGGCCCCCCTCTATCGAATATAATATTTGCGAAATTCTCGGCGAGCAAGAAGTGGAAAATTTTCTCTCGTCTAAACAATGTTAATGAAGCGCGTGCGCCCAGGGCAATATTATTCGAGGCGGACACACCGGATACTCCTTTAAACACCGTCCCCTCCGGAGAGGAAGAGAGAGTCGGGCACTCGTTTCTCTTCTTCGCGCGCGCGCTACCACGTCTCACTTAATTAAAACGTAACGGGGGGATGATCGATCTTAAACGTTAAATATGGCGGTGTATCACGGTGTGTCCTCGGCTCCTTTGTATTTAAATGAGACACGCCTCGCCTCGCAAATGAATGCAAATGAGCCGTTTACGAAACCGTCCCGTACGTTGGAAATTAAATTAGGCTCGGGACTGGTCCGCCTCGGATAGAAAAGTTTGCATGGGAATTGCGCCCGGGCTGAGAGGAATTGATGACCCCGGCGTTGAATCTTTCGTCTGTTTCTCTATCCCCTCGGGGATGGAAGAGACAGAGAAAGAGGAGGCCCTCGTTACATATTGATCGTCCGTTTTTATATTTTTATTATACGAGTGCTCGAAGAATCCGCGGATATCGATGGGTCTGATAGCGCATAGGAGAAGTATTATTACACGAAAGACGATACAGCAAAGAGGATGTCCACGGTCGGATCGATAGCGTTCGGTACTCCGGGCTCCTCTTTGTATCATGCAAAATAACCTTGGCGTCTGCTCCCATGCAAAACACCGACGCAAACTCTGGATACGATACGGCGCGGCGGCCGGATAACGCGAACCAATCGGGACCGTCCGGTCGCGTTATACCGGGGAGTTCCACAACATTGTAAACCGCGCCACCGGATTAAAGGGATTTCCCGTTTTCGAAGCTGTTCCCCAGCGTCTTGGAGTTTTCTCCGGCCGGAATAAGAACAGATTTTACAGCGTTGTTTCTCACGCTGCGACGTGAACAACGTCCAAACTACATGTAGTGGAACGGTGTACTGGGAATTTTTCGGTCGGCTAAAATTGAAAACCGGAACGCTGTTAACTCACTTCCGCGCGTAACCAGAACCGGAATCGTTCGTTCACCCGTTAATGACAACGGAGTGGGAACCGTGTTCGATCGGAAACGTTCAGTTTTCCCGGAATGTTAAAAATTCCGACACTCGTGGGAAACAAAAAATGTAGAAAGTTGATAGGACAGCATCTGGAATTTGCAAATGGATGGAAAAATGATCTTTTTTCATGGAAAATCACCGGTCGCTTCCGCGGAGATGGCCGATGCACACGAGATGCACCTCGTTCCGCTGCGGAATCGCGCCGCTTTCATTTCGGAATGGCCCTTCGTAAAAGTTCACAGCGAAATTTACTCTGATAGGGATATCGGGGACCCGTGTTTGCCCGGAAAAATGTGCAACACGGTGTCGTGTTTCGCGGATTAAAGTATCTCCGTGTGTCGCGCGCATAGTATCACACGAGCGGCCGGGTAATGCCGCATAATCTGTGCCGTTATGATCGCATCACGTATTTATAAATCTGCGTACGCCGTCGGCTCTCATAACACGCGCCTCCGCGGGCTTGGATTATGATAAATAATCGTTACAATTGTCCGTAACGGCGCGTGCCTACGTTCTTCGAGGGATCGAAGACCACGACGTGTCCATTATAATTATTGTGTAAAAAGACCTCCATTGGTAGACTACCAGAGAGTCTTTGGAGCCTCTAACACGGGTTGAACACAGCAAGGAGCGCCGTTAGCTCTGAAAGTAGGCATGGCCTTGGTGGGCGTGGCTTAGTGGCCCTCGATCTAGGCAGAGTGGTGCGGGTACCTATCGAAGCAATTTTAAAAAAGTGAAAAATTAATTCTCGAGTCTAGACGACTGATGTACAGAGTCACGCAACAGTATAGTACTCGCAAGACTCAGAAATAGATTTGCCAACCCGATTCCGGTGGCTCTGTCAGCGATAACGTTTGACGTTCCGCCTTCGCTAATGAAAGCGCCAAGCTGTCCCGGCGCAAACAACTCGGACAGCAATTAATGTTTACCGAAATTGTTCGACCCTCCCTATAAATCGTATTTTGCAATTATCAGAAACCGCCCCGGCTGCTCTGTATTTAATGCAATGACACGGAACTATGGGAATGAGTTTCGTACTCGATATAAATTGCGAGTTAGGACCGAATTGATTTCTGGATCGATATTCTGTTTCGCGGCACGCCAATTCCATCCGTACGCTCTCCATCTATATGTATACATATGTATTATATAATTCATTTTTTTTCCTCTCGGACGAAAATGAAACGCGTTCGGTGTTCCCGGGGCGCGACAGGGGCGAAGTTATAATTATTGCGCGACGTTAAAAAGTTTCGCATCCGCGACAGAACGCTGGAGCTGTTGCTATCATCAACTTTGTCGAGCATTGCTCGCTCGCCGGGAACACAGTCATCGTCGTTCGCCAACGTAACGCAATAATTCTTGAACGTTCGTAATGAATAATTAAATCGGAACGCGCGCCCCGCGGATTCGATATTTTTTTCCGCGCGAGAGCGCACGTTCGACGGTTTATTTTTTCGGTGTTCCAACAAATTCAAAAATATTCTACGTGCGACGGTCGACAGTTTTCAAATATCAACCGGAAACTGGAGATTCTTAATTCCGGGCCGGCAGGGAGGCTGTAACAGTAGGAAAACTATTTCGCGAACGACAGAAAGCCGCTCGGAACTATCAGAAATACTTAATTCCCGGAAAGTTACGCGGCCGAGAGCCCGTTAAAGTCGGAACGATACATTACCGCCGTCCCGAAACTGTGAAACTTCCACCGATACAATTATTTCACAGGGCAGCGCGACCGTAAACAAAAAGTTTATCCTTCGTTAGCGCCTCGTGCAATGAAAACGGGCTTTACGATCCCGCGCCGCTAAACTATAATTACCGGCGAAAGGATCACGACTCGCGTCGGAGAAATTGATAGTCCATTCCGTTGACACTTAATAAAAGAAAGTCCGTTCGCCTTATACCATTTCGACGCTGCTGAGCCGCGGCAACCTGTACTAGACACCTAACAAATGAAAACGAAGGGCGTGCTAAGCCTCGGCCATTTAATAACGAGACTAGCTTCACTCGAATTGATTTAGGCCAGATTTTGCGGAGTCGTTATAGCAGAGTAGACTCCAATCTTTAAGGCAATGATGACTTCACGTTTCGTTCGACGATCAACCACAACTTGGAAAAGAATCGTACAGCGGCCATCGAGAGCTCATTTCACAGACGAGACTCCACTCTTTGAATTCTATATTGGTTTCACTCATCAGACAAATTTTTTAACGTCTACACGAGCGTACGAAATTGCAAAACTTTCGAAACAAAAAGGTATGTAATTTTTCTTTCCCGTTACGTAGTATAGAAAATTTTGTTGAGAAAAACGAACAATGGGTCTCGAAAGTGGGAGTCTCAAACGTTAAAATGAAACCAGACCGAATGATGTCCGACGTCGTTTTTTGATGAAGTTACAACACTTTGAACGTGGGTCATGTTGGACGAAACGTTGATGAGCATTTAACACTGAACCAATCACTGAAATTATACATTTTACAATAAGATTCAATCTTGTATGAAAAAGACCAGCAACGGAGAAAGTGCCTACATTCGCGCGTGGTCTTGCTCATGTAACGCGAGAATTCTCAGAATCGATTCGGCTGTAGGTATTGGAAATCACGCTCCTTATCACGGGCGATTGAAACGTGTCGGTGTCGAACAGAGTCATCGGTTCCCGCGTCGAATAACCATAGCCGATCGCGTGAATGAGAATGACGCCGCGGCGGGTGGTGCCGGGGCTGAATGCGAGATGGGGAATACGAATCGAGAGGGTTGAAGCCTCCCCCATGCGAGGCTAACGGAGCTAATGGGTGCAGAGGGGTGGCCAGCCCCCATAGCCGGTCGTGGCGCAAGGTATAAAATCAGACGGCAGCTACCTGGAGGTATTCAGTGCAGGTTAGATCTTCGTGGCACATCGGTTCATCGAATTTTGATCCTCGACACCGGAAAGAGCTGGCCGGACCGACGGGACCCGTACGAAACGCCGCCGCAATGAAAAACACAAATCACCTGTTTGTAGTCCTGGCCGTTCTAATATTTTCAACTTCTCTGAGCCGTAAGTGAAGCCACCGACCGATCCTTTACGCCCGATTCACACGCTGTCATATTTTTCACCGGTTTCGCGGTTCGTTGCACGAAAAAAAACTCGCTCTCTCTCTCTCTCTCTCTCTCTCTCTCTCCGCTATCCATACACGCTGTTTTTACACGCTTTTCTTTCTGTAACCGAAACTTTCCACTATTTGGTCGCTCGCGTGTGGCGTCTTTTTCCTTCCGAGCGCTCGGCTCTCTTCTTTACCACGCTTCTTTTGTCAACCTTGTTCACTGCCGCGGTGCTACGGTCCCTTTTTCTTCGCGAACAATGTTCCCTCGTTATACCGGGATCGCGACTACCGCCCAAGAGCCTGCAACCATCGGCCACAGGCTGCCGATAGATTGCAACCAGCGAACCTTCTATTTGCTTCCCGTTTGAGCTCCTGTTTCGCGCGGTTTTCTCCCCGTGTAATCAAGATCGCCGAACTTTATTTATCCCTGAAGCTGCAAACAATTCTCATCGAAATCAAGAATTCGGTGCTTCTCAAATTTAAATTCAAGATATTCATCTTGCCGTACAAGTCGAGAATTTAATCAATTGCATAATTCAGCTAATTCAATCGCGAAAGCCATTAAGATTTAGCCTAACGCGTTCGCGTCGCGATCTAATCGAGTGCATCGAATTTCGTTTGATCCCGAGGGAGAACACGTCTCATTAAAATCAAGCATGTACCCTTGATTCTGTCTAATTTCACCGGCTGTGTACAATCAGGTTGATTTAGCTTGGAAACCATCAGGAAGCAGTGCATCCAAGCTTTCATTCGCTCGGATCCCCGTGCATCCCTCGTAACATTGATCGCGATCGTATATCTTCGATCAAGCTCTTAATCTTCCAGAGGCAGAAAAGTTGAAGGCAAACGTTAGACGGACGTCGGGCTTAATATCGATCCCCAGAGTCGGTCGGAACGCGGAGATGCTGGGACCAAGACCCGAGCGGGCCGCCGGTTTGGTGCAGTACCCGAGAGTCGGTCGATCCGATCTACCAACTTCGAATGTTAATTTTAACCGCTACCGTGATCCAGAGAACGACGGGGATCTTCAATTTTACAACGTGCGCGACCTGGAGCTGGATGCCGCGCTCGATCAGGATTACGAAGGTGAACCGACCGTGTTCCGATCCGTATGATCATTTCCCTGAATCCGGGAATAGAAGTTCGGGATTACGAGGGTTCGATTCGGCGTCGGTGAAGTTTTTTACAAGATCTCTGAATGTAAAGTCGGCGACTAGAATTGCAGTTAGGGGAGACGAGAAATTATGAAGATTGATTCCGGTCGATTCTGAATATATGAAAATATATTCCGGTTCTAGAGACAAATACTGGACATGAAGATAAAAATGAATAACAATTTGCAAACCGAATGTAGATCGTAGTGTGTGTTAAAATAAGATCTGCTACACGAAGATAGATCCCGGGCGTGAAACTGAACCGCATGATTTCGAGCGTGATAAATCGCGGTTTGCCAAACGGAGTCGAATATTTCGGTAACGAAGTAACGATTGCCGGCGAAGATCGTAGAACAAATTCCGGGTAGAAAGACAAATGGCGATTTTCGCGGACGAGATCGCTGGTTCGAAGATAGATTACCGTTTGCCGGCGAGAACCGCGGGGATATGTGGATGAACGATCGTTGGGAATGAAGTGGTTCAGTCAATAATATTGTGCCAGGTTACCAAGGAAGAACGAGGAACAAGAACGCGCGGGACCAATGGATCCTGGATCGTCCGCGGGAGTATCGTCCGTTGCAGAAGATCGATGAGCCGAGGCCGATGTTCGCCGGCGCTCAAGGCAGGTATAGTATGACCCGCGTGCTGCGAATCCGGGGCATTTGCGATGGAATTGCAAATGCGCTCGTCGAATTTGAAGGATCGACTAGACCGTGGGCCGCGTTTGATAAATTCTCACGCATCGCGCGAGCACGGGCCGTCGCGCCGTTCCGCTAATGTATCCTCTGTCGGGATATCGCGGCGATCATTTATCTGCCCTTTCCGCTCTCTCTCTCTCTATATATATATATTTTCTCTCTCTCGTGTCAGCGCTGTAAAAGCCATGCAGCTCGTCACGAAGTGTCTTTTTTTCGGCGCGAGCTGGGGCCACGGGGGTGGCCGCGTGAAAATCTATCCCGTTGATACGTGATCCGGGAGCCAAAGTGCGGACGTGTATCGAGAATGTTCTGTTGATGCGACCCGACTCGATCCAAATGCCAATTTCATTTTTACTCTCGCGCCGCTCGTATTTCTCGCGAGCCGATCAACCAAAACCGCCGCGAACCGTCCGAAATTCTTTCTTCTCGGCGACGTGTGATTTGCTCGAGGCTCCAATTTACGATATTTTTTACCGTGCACCCCCCGACAACCCTTTGTCGCCAGGCTTACGTGTATACTTTTATTTGCCGTTCGGGAAGGTGCACACATTTTTTCAGAAGGAACAAATCACGGGCAAGCTTGCTGCAGGCAGTCGAATCTGCGCGAAAATGAGACCAGTCTTTTGGATTGGAGCACTTTCTGTTTATTGCAGCTTGAAATATCCTGCGCGTAGGACCCGGTGTAATATTTGTCTCTCAAAAAATATACAGCCCCGCCAAACAGGGAATTATGTGGGAAGACCCCTTGACAGGTTTTCGACGACTGGTTGCAGGTCCTCGGAATAGTCAGCTGGCCCTGAACGACTACACGCCTAGACTCGGACGCGAGACCGAATTCTAACAAGCTTGCTGACGAACAATCTTCGACACAGGCCAATCCGACACTGAGAGAGTTCACCGGCGCATACAGCTCGTCTCCGCACAGCCTTCGTTGATCCGCGCCAGTGACGCACAATATTAACATTGTACAGAAAGCTGCAAATAGATTCTCTGTGCACGAATATCCACGATCGATCTCTCTCTCTCTCTCTCTCTCTCTCGTTTCCTTTCTCTGTATCGGCCCGCGGGAAAACGTCATTTCACGAGCTTTTATTGCCCCCTTTGTCAGCGAATATCGTCCGAACGTCCCGGACGTACGAACGGATAAAGGCTCGTGGAATTACGTTTTCTTTCCTCCGAGCATGGCAACCACCCACGCTCGATCCACGGCACTCCTATTCCTCCTCGAATACTTCCTCCACTTGAGTTCCCTTCGCGATGCGAATATATGTACATTTAGCAATTGCTATCAGCCAGCCGAAATTCTCGAGCGTTCCCCACGAATTGGAAAACGGACGGTGATCGAGCACCGTAGAATTCCGTTTCACTTATAGAACGTCCCCACTCTGCAAGATTATGCGCCATCCCGATATCCATACGGTTTTCGGAAATAAAGAACCCGTTCAATTATCTAACCCCGACAAAAATGAATAAACTGATAATCTAATAAATTGAACCTTGGATCACTTTTTGAACCTTGCATCAAGTTTTTATTTGCATCCCGATGGAACAGGGAAAATTTAATAAATTGCAGCTTGGGTCACTTGCTTCTAAAAGTTCGTATGAAAAAATTTTGTAAAAACCACGCTTATATTAAAATGCACTGAAAAGGAGAAAAAAGTTTTTTTCCTGGTTCTCCATGAAATACCGGGACCAGTTAAATAATTCATAATATTTTTCCCCAAAATTTCAAGCAATTAGTTAAAAATTTCTTCTGGTATAAAATTAGTGTCGAAATAGATAGAAAATTTCATATAATTTTAAATAAAATCGTGACATCGGTACTATAAATAAAAGCGTGGAGCGCTAAACTATATTGACGTAATCTTCGTGGGCGTTCCACGCTTTTATTTTTATAGTCATTAATGTCACGATTTTATTTTAATTTATATTAAATTTTTCTATGCTTTTCCACACTAATAATTTTACAACAGAAGAAATTTTGAACTAGTTGCTTGAAATTTTTGGGAAAAATATTATTAATCATTTAACTGGTTTCGGCATTTTATGGGGAACCAGGAAAAAAATTATTTTCTCCTTTTTAGTACATTTTAACGTAAGCGTGGTTTTTAAACAGTTTTTTTTTATATTTTATTTTCTACTTTTATCGTCATCGGAAGCAAGTGTGTATGAAGTGTGTGTGAAGAGGTTTAAAATAAGATATAAGATTTGACGCGTACAACAACAACACGGCAAGTTAATACAGAAAGGAGCATAACTGATTCCACACACTTTAAATCAGAACAACTTTTTTATGAATGGACCAAGCGACTTCAATTTCTCTGTAAGGCTAGAAGAATTAGTTTAGTAAATGATGTGTAAAAAATATGTTGAAAAAATGCATTTGAACGGAATTGTGAAAATTGATTTTTATTACTTTCTTAGCTGGGCCAATAACGAAAATTTAAAAGATGTATTTGGTCAATTTGTATAAATTATATACGCTCCGAAAACTTCATTGAAATTGGTTAATTGGTTTACGAGTTATTATATAAACGATCAAAAGTAGTAAAAATTTCAATGAAATTTTCAGAGCGTATATAATTTATACCAGTTGACAAAACACATTTTTTAAATTTTCGTTATCGGACCAGCGAAAAAAGTTGTAAAAATCAATTTTTAGTATTGTTTTTCACAATTCCAACCAAATGCATTTTTTCAACTTATTTATTAGACGTCATTTACTAAACAAATTCTTCTAGCCTTACAGAGACATTGAAGTCATTTGGTACATTCATACAAAAGTTATTCTGATTTAAAGTGTGTGGAATCATTTATGCTCCTTACTGTATAAGCGTGGTAAAAGAAGGAAAAACCTGAAGACGGTTTGAGCGCATGGTGCAACATCAAACTTTTATTTGGTATCCCAGGAGGATAGACAAGATTGAATAAACTGAACCTCAGGTCATTTGTTCTTGTAAAAAATACAAATGTGAAGACGGTGTGAGAGCACGTGTAACATAAATTTTTTATTTCGGTTCCCCGAGGCCAGGAAAATTATATAAATTGAAGCTTCCAAAAATTTCAAGTAGAGAGCTGCTGGCATTTGTGTCGGCTTGTGCGAGGATGGAAGAGTCTGCGAACGAGAGTATGAATCCTGGGATGGTCGGGTCGGCGCGCCGGAATAAATCGGAGGTAGAACGCGATGTGTGTAAAATTCAATCGTTTTATTAATTGACAAAGTGTTCATAATGAATACCGGCGCGACGTGACGCGCCACGGCCGGCCACGCTATAATACGTGTACTGCGATAACAAATATGTACACACGTAGAGTACGGTAACAAACTAGTGATACAGTTCGAGAATGAGTTAGGGAGATAACCGGTAACATTACTTCGTCGTGTACCCCTCGTTCCTTTCTCCCGGTCGGTCGTTGGTATTCCGACGCGACGGGACGCGACGCGGATCGAGGGATCCCTCGGGATTCTGTTTATGTACAAACCACCTTTTGGCTCCGTGGATATTGGCAGCTAGAAGAGACTTAGAATCTAGGGTGACACACGCGCTCATCGTACACACATCTTCTGCAGGCAGCCATTGTACGCCGACCAAGCATGCAAGCCAGAGACAAGCGAACGGACAAAACGGGCTCTTGTCTCGCGAAACTGCGCGTTCCTTGGCCCTGTGCACCGCTATCTCCGATTCGACGGTGCACGTGGGATTCTAAGCGAGGGCCAGGCACGATCGAAGAGCCCTCTTCGTTGCCCCGAGGGGCACGCCACATCACAGCGATGAGAGACTCTCGATTTTGCAGCGGAAGTCCAGTAAATTCACTGTGGAGGGAAAGTAACTTTTCTCCCGGTGGGCGTGGCTTCGGTACCCGCGACTCTGGCGGAGCCGCGCGGTGCCCCACGGGGCAATCCGCGCTCGTGCCCGACGCAGACTGTCGAATCAGTGTCCAGAGAAGTCCCACTGAAATCGAAGCAGTTTATTCGGCAAGGCAGAAACTGAAATGCTTACCGCAATTGAACAGTGATTCTCAAGTTGCTGGACGAAGAACGATTTAAAATGTGAAACGAACGGAGTAGTATCCTTGGACCTCTTTCTCGCACACTTCGATTGGGAAGACACGTTGCGCTAAACAGAATATTTCATATCGATTCGCTGCGGTCGGATTTCAATGGGCGGAACGCGCAGTCCCGATATTCGATGTCTTACATAATCGAGTAGGATGGACAGGCATAACTGGAGTGGATTCGATCAAATATTCTGTATACTACTTTCGTAAACCTGCCGGACGTCTTTAATATACGCACGAGATACAAACGTTCTAGGTCCCTGTATGCAGACAACCATACTCAATGTACGCTTGCGGATTGGTTTTCTTTTGGTGGTTAAAAACGTGAGCCGCTCGCTTACCAAGTGGTTCGAACGAACCGACACCGTTCACGGATGGAAATCAGAACAATCGGGATAATCTCGCGGCGAGAGGAAACGATAAAGTGTACAGAGAAGTTGCCTTACCTGGTAGGCCAACGGCTCACCGTATAAAATACAGCGTGGAGAGAACTGTCGACAACGAACACAACGAACGACACACCGTTTTAGCCTTGCCCACCGTCCGAGAACCACTCGCACTTCGTAAAAAAAATATTAGACTCGCGAGAGAAGAATGATAAATGTACTACCGATTCATATGTAAAATGAGGAATATGCATTCGTTACAACATACAGAAATTACACACGCATTTTTCTCTTTTCTTAATTATTTGATCAAGTCTGAAGAATTTCAAAAATAACGCTACAAGATCAACGCTGAATTTCCCAGCTCTTCGCACTCGAAGACTTTTCGGACCATCTCCCAGCAGGTCGAACGGATTGTATATTTATTATTCATGAAAATAATTGCTCCATTCGGACAGAACTTGGCACGAAATTTCATTGGCACAGATTTTATAGAACAAAAGTTTAGTCGGGATCTTTCCGTGTCCTCTCGCGGGGGGGGGGGGGGCACTGTAGGTGATGGCTAGATCTACGACGTTCCCTTGTGGTGCGAAGGGCTAGGACGTCGCCTCGTAATTTATACATTTACGAGAAAATCGAGTAGCTCGGATTTGAAATGTCAGCGTTAAAATCGTTCGAGGAAGAAAGAATATTCTACTTGGTTCTAATTATAAGATAGAAGCTCGACACGTGTGGAAGCTATTGTTTCCGAGGTAGCGAGCCGGAACGGTGAGCAAGGGCGTGGAAGTAGGCGACTGAACGTGGGAGTAGAAGCGACGGATGAGCTCTGAACAAGTATACCGACTATTTGTTCGAAAGCCGGCGTTTATCGGGCTGTCGGTGCGGGTCCTTACAGAGAAACGAACTCGTGCGGGGGTTGTATGATTCGCGGGGGCGGTGGCGGCGATAACCGTAGATCCACGTCAGTCAAAGAGAACGCGGAGCTGCCATTGGCTGTGACACGGGGCCCCATATTGTCGTAAGGCGAGCAGAGGTCTGTGTTTCTCAGAGCCCGCCGTGGTAGTGTCGCAAAACTGGAAACACTGGAGGCTGCTGCAACGGTGGTGCTCGACTTGTTCACCACGCCGCCGTGAACAGGCAGGTCGAGCAAGTCGGGATAGCATCGTTCGGAGGAGTCCTGTGGTACGGACACGGAGATGAAGATGTTCCCGAAGATCCCAGCGGGGAGGACACCGTTGGTGAACTCCGGGGGCGGTGGAGGAAACATGGCGGCGCAGGGGGCAGATCTGATCGCGTTCGCGGCGCCACCGGTCACCTCCGGTCGGAGTCTCTCTATGGTGACGGTGGCGGCGCTCATGGGATCGCAGATCGACCCCCTTTCCGCCAGCTCCAGGTCCCCGGAGCTGTAGGCCTCGACGATGCTCCCATGACCGCTGCCTTGCTCGTTGCTGTTCCCGGGCGTGGTCGTGGTCACCGAGAGGTCCAGCAGCTTCTTCTCCTGGTCGCCGAAGCTGGTGCTACCCTGTAGCTTGACCTTCTCGCGAGCACTCTGCCGTCGGGAGCCACCGCACACACAAAGGGCCAACAGAACCGCGGAGATCGAGGCACACAAAGCCGCGGCCCCACCTCCAGCTAGACTGACCCACAGCAGCCAATTGTCACTCTGGGAGAGCGTGGGGGCCGTGTACACTCGCGGGATTGCCACACTGACGGTGTCCCTGGCCAGGCCGGCGATGTTCTTCGCGAAACAAGCGTACTCCCCCGCGTCCCCGTCGCTCGCGTTGTACACCGTCAGGTTGCTCCACCTGTCGGTCACCTTGTTGTCCCTGCCGACCGTGGACCGCTCTATGTAGCCGACCTCGGACGTCGCGTAGGACACGTACGTCCCCGAATAAGACTGATCGGTTAGTTTAGTGGCGTTCACTGGGCCGCCGTTCAACTGCCACCAGACCTCAGGCTCGGGATCTCCGGTGGCTCGACAGGCCAGGCTCAGGTTACCGTTCACTTCCTCCTGGATGCTGTTGGCCTGGACGTAGACCACAGGCTCGCAAGCGAACTCGACCGGTTTAACGTCCTCCCACTTACGACCCTGGAGCCGCGACGGCGACGAACACACTTGAGGCACGGAATAGAGTTTGTTGGGCACGTCGGAGATCAGCCAGCTCCGGAAGTCGCGGAGTCTGCAGTCGCAGCTCCACCGGTTCGCGTCCATGGTCAGCGTCTTCAGGCGAGGCAGATTCGAGATCACCGGCGCGTCCACGTACTCGAGCTCGTTCTGATCGAGTCTCAGCGACTCGAGACCCACCAAGTGCACGAACGCTTCGCCATGGATCTCCGAGAGCTTGCATCTTTGTAGCTCGAGGGTACGCAGATGCTGCAGCACGGGGAACTGGTGCTTACGCAACCGGCCCAACGGGTTGCCGCTCAGGATCAGGATCCTCAGTCTTTCGTTGCCCAGGAACGTGCCTGGCTCGAGCGTCTCCACGTGGTTGTCGGACAGGTCGATCTCCACCAGGATCGTCATGTTGCGGAACGAGTCCGCGTGGATGTCGCGGATCCCCGCGTTCCTCAGGAACACCTTCTGCAAGTTCAACAGGCCCGACCGCTTGAAGATCTCCGACTGCAGCGCCGGGATCTTGTTCCCGGACAGGTCCAGCACCTGCATGTCCGGGTCCAGGGACGCGGGCAACGATGTCAGACCGGCGTCGTGGCACAGCGCCGATTTCTTACCCGACGTCCATTTGCAACGACACACGGCTGGACAGTCGGTCCAGTCCGGGAACGCGGCTGCTCGCGAAAGCAACGCGTACGTGCCCAGCAAGAAGAACAGGGACAGCAGGAGGTTCCCTCGGAGAGGGTGCCGCTTTGGACCTAACATGCCACTGTCTGTTTCGCTTCCCCTCGCCGATTAGAAGTCTGCAACAACGGAAATCGCATCAGCAGGTCGCAGGCGGAAACCCGGGACGGATGGGAAGAGGATTGGCGGTCTCCAATTTGTATGGACGTTCTACGGAAGTCCGCAACACAGGTTATTCCATCAGTAAGTCGCATAGGGAAGCTCGGGAATAAGCAATTTCGATTCTTTATACTGCAAAACAGCTCTTAACTCTTTTTTTATTTGGAAAGAAGTATTGTAGCGAAGAAACTAATCCCTACAGAGAACGAAGCTGAAGAAAAACTATAATTTCCTCTGATTTTCGACGTAACGAACCCGTTTGCTCATCAATTCCGAGGACGAGTCGAAAAAGAAAGCATCGGCCCGAGAGCCGGTGGTATTACAATAATCATCCGTTGCGTTAGAGGGTCAGGTGCTCGTGCAATGATTAAGCACAACAATCCACGTGGAACGTTTTGAAACCTTCTGTATTGTTGGGCCGGCCACTCTGTCATTTAGCCCATTTGCGTTAGCATGTAAAATTACGCGTGATAATTTCCGGATTAAACACGGCCCTCCCGCGACATAAGCGACGCTACTTAACGCGTTATTGTGCGCTGTTGATTAAACGCCACACACGTGCTCTTCCCACTCCTCTCTCTCTCACACACACACACCGCTCTCGCTTTCTCTCTCGTCGATTTTAATTTCTCTGTCGACAATGATCATTTCAAAAACAAATGTAAGCTCGGCTCCGACCCTCTCGGCGAGCAACAGAGAGCTCGCGGCCGCGTTCCACCTGACACCGCCTGTTTACGTCCCTTTGGCCGCACGCACTCATCAATTTGATATCCCGTCGCTGTGCTTCGATCCTCGGTTTAACTGCGATCCGAATATTTTTCCCAATTACAACAGCCCCGGTACTCTTTGTTATTATTGTTCCTCTGCTGGGCGAATCTGAATTATACTGGTTGCGTCGAAAAGCACATTTCGAGTGCGGCGCGAGCTCAGGTGCCCGATCTCGCTCGCAAAATTCAGCTGTATCTCATCGATCGAGTGCAGCTCCAACCGGAACAACGTTTATTAGGACAAATGATCAAAAACCGTGAAAAGCGATCAAATTTCCAGCCTACATAATTCACGTCGATTTACGAGGCAAAATTTTGTAATTTTCAATAACTACTGGGGTGAAGCTCGATCGAGATAGGATCGCGGCGATAAACGACGGCGTTAACAGCCGTGAACTCCCGGAGCAGCTGTTCGCGCGACAAAAAACGTGTTCGAGGGAGCGAGGTTACAATTTTTCTAATTAGTAATTATGCCGGACGTGCGTGAAACGATTCGCGAGCGGAGAGGCGTTCTGTCGCTGGCAGGTGAATAAAACAGAATGTAAGAGACCGTTTCCATTACGAGATGTGAAAGCTCCGTGCGGAGTTTTTCCTGTGGAAAGGGGCGTAGAATAAAGGGGACTTTATTTCATGCGTTTTATTACCGGTTAAACAGAACTGAGGGCATTTTGTTGGCTACCCACGGCACCAACTTTTTTCCGCGAGCGCGCACGTACACACAGAGGAACGACGAAAGAGAGTTCACCGTATTCGATCCCGAAGATTTTTGCGACCGGTCTTCTCGCGAAAGCAATCTCGTCTGGTTGCTATCTCGAAATGTCCCGCGATCCCGGCGGGTAACGTCGGCGTAACGACGATAATTGTAACGTGTGCTCGGAGATTTTAATCGAAGGGCCGCGTGGGAACACCGAATGATAACGATGTACACCCGCGGGCAGATTAACAATTTGTTTACGCGATCCGGAATATTAACACGGCAATGGAAATCCGCGGGAGTGTCCGCGGAGAGCGAAGCGACTCGATTCGATTCGATACGCGCCGCGTGCTCGCGAAGTCGATGGACGAGTTAAAATCGGAAACAAAGGGATGAATGCATTATGGACGGTATACTTTTCAATGCTGCGGAAATATAATCGGAGAAACGCGGAATCAATTACCTCCCCCGTCACGAGCCTCGGTCCGCGAAAATCGTTCGACCGCCGCTGAATCCACCGACAAAGGACGAGACCGATAAAGAAAATTGTAAATCAAAGATGGAAAATTGAGAATCGCTCGCCGATTTTGTTCGATGAATTTTCCTCAAAGCTAATGTATGTGGAAATTGAGGATGGCTCATTAATACGGAGCAACGAGCACTTGGTAGAACCGATTTGTTGGCATATAGCGCAGCATCGGAGTAGATACGATTATATTAATATATTCGTGGAGATACCGAGAAGACTGAAGATTAATCGACTTTCGATCATGAATATCGTGCTTCTGGTTGTGAATCCGCTCGCGAATAATAGCGGCGAAAAATTTCAGCAAAGTTAAACACAGATTTAATGTCCTATTTAATTCGTAGACTGCCTGCTCCCGGTTCCTGGTTCTCGAAGGCAACTTCCGTCAGGCGGTATCGATTAAAAAGTGATATTCCGTGCGAGCGATGTGTGCTCGAAATGATAGAGGAATCAACGCGGTTTGTAATTGAGGGTGCTTGTGCTTGTTTCCGCCAGTTGTGTCTCGATACACGATAATTAGTGGACTGCGGATTTTTATGGCAAATGGAAATGGTCTCGTCCTTTTCGTATAAATGACCAGGCCGATGGAAAGTTAATTCAAAATGTATGTGTACCTTCACTTAACGACTTTGTTACATCAAAAACAACGTTACAACATTCTTAAATGTTTTTGATCTATTCCTGTTGTATATTTCACTGAACAAATTTCTTCATGAAAGTATAAATGTAATGAGGTCTATGAGGATCTAGGAGCAGTCTAGTGAGGATCAATGAGAAATTAATAGACCATGAACTTTTGCATCCCTCAGGTAAATGAATACATGTAACTTCTGGTCCCCATGATTGACATAGAAAGCTTTGCATAAAAATCCGCAGTCTGGAAATTAATTAGTGAGAGAACTACTCGAGAGACTAGCTTGTCGAACAGAAAATATTTTTCCTGGTTGTTTCAATATGAAGTTGTATCAATGACGGAACAATTTGTTCTCGCAGCTCGGAGAATCGTGGCGGCCAGGCGGGCCAATATTGGCGAGATCGCGGCGTGCGGAATGGAAATGCAAGGTTATTACGGAACAAAATGGAGGTGGCGAGAGTGGCAGGCAGCGGTGCAACAGTCTCGTATCGGGCGACGTGCATCGCGATCCGAGCCGGTGGAATGCGATTCCTCGGAAGAAGGGCCGCTACGTCGGTGTTCTTACTTGATCGTCTCGTTTGGCCGCCACTAAGCATGCCGTCTGCGTGTCTGAATGGGGCCGTCATGCTTGCGTGGACGCTTCCATTGTTTCTCGGGGGCTTTCATTTCGCCGACCGGTCTCCTTCAGGCATCACGGACCTATTGTCCACGGGTTCTTAGATTTCATTCTGATTAAGCGCGGCGTACGGTGTCCGCGGTGCGCGCGGGCCTGGCCTACTTCTCCGATTCCGTCTCGCCGGCCCTCTAATCTGCAACAAACAAAGAACAACAATCCCTCGATTATGTAACCTCTTTTTTCTTGTTATCTCTTTCTCTCTCTCTCTCTCCCCCTCCTTCCCCTCCCACTCTTTAATTCTTTCTCTTTTTTCTCTCGGTCTGGGTTAGGTCGCGTTGCTCAGGCGGAGAGCTCTTTCTCTCGCTGGTTCGGTGTCCGCGAATCAAATTGTAGCATCAACGCGCCGGTGTGACCAAACAAAACGATGCTCGAACGCGTTTTCGAGTCGATTACGGGTACGCGCAGCACGGCGAGAGCATCGACGTTGTTTCCCGACGAAACTCGACTCGCCTCGACCCGACCCGTCGCGTCGTCGACACGGCGAGAGAGAGCCCGCTTTGATATCGGGCAACGAACGCGAATTATCAAGCCCCTCTAGGACACCAACCCCTGTCCCGGGCCACACGAGCGCTTCCGGCCGCCTACTAAGGCATATTAATTGCTGACTCGGCTAATGGTATGCCCGCGTAATGCGCCACGAAATTTATATCGATCATAAATTACTCGTAAAACTCGGCTCCGCTCGAGGAGGGTCGCGCGAGCCTCCCAATAATTCCCCCGCTCGACGTACACGATCGCGACGAACACCTCCGACCAAGGAACATCCTCTCCCTCCTCATAAAAAAGGACACTGTTTAAATGTGTGCTGGTACATGTAGTCTAATCGGTAAATAGTCCATGGTTCTCTGCTCGGGAAGCATCGGAAAAGGACACCAGCTAATTGAATTCTCGGCAGGAGCAACTTGGCTCTGACCAGCAGCACACCACTGTGTCTCACACACACTCACGCACACAGAGACAACGCCGTGTGTCGCACTGTATCGAATCGAGGGGGGTTAGTCGACGCCACTTGGGACTAGAAACGAGGCTCACCGGTGATCCTGAACGACGAGTACGCCGTCGAATCAGCGGCCAGTACAGATCCCAACGGTAGCTGTAGCACGAAATCCTGTCGCACCGTTTCACTCGCGAACCATAGTCTCGTTGCTCTCCGCTCGTCGCCCCGTGAGCTTTGTTCACCTTGGCTCGCGGCCGGAGCGGAGCGGCGAGTCAGCAGGAAGCCCTTCGAGGCCCAGAAACGGAAACAGACACGACAACTAGAAACGCACTTGTCAGCTTCTGCCCGATCCACGCGTAGCATGTGTGTTCGCCCGTTCTCACGAGAGGACACCCCCCACCTGTTCCGACGCGGGGTCGTCGACTGGCATCGAGCGTACTTTTCTATTATCCTCTTCGGCGATCAATCAATCCGGCTGACCGCCGGTGATGCCGCCGACACAAGACGATATCCCTCCACTGTCGTCGTCGTCGTCGTCGTCGCCGCTGATTCCAGGCTCGTCTTCTCGACGATCTGTTTCAGTCTCCGAGCGTCGTCGTCGTTGTCGGCGGTACTCGTCGATGGGAGACGCGCGAGCGGATGCTGCGACCGCGCCGCTCCATCGAACATTTTCATCCCCCGAGTGCCGTGCGACCGCCGGCGCCGACACTGCAACCCTGTTCTTTCCCCCGATTTCACACCTGAGCGAATCACACCTGAGAACACTAGCTCTGTACTTCGCCGATCCACCGATTTCCGGCGACGAGAGCCAGATCGCAGCCCGACCCAGCACACGGCACACGCGAAACCTGCAGTTTACCCGCAGAGGCCACCGACACGATGCCTCCGTGTCCCCGTGTCTGTCCCTCTCGCTTCCCCCTCCCTCGCAGCTTCAACCTCCCCTTCTCCCACCTCACTCCTCTCTCTCTCTTTTACAGATCTCTCCTCCTCCGTTCCCTCTCGGGCTCGCTGTCCCTTTTCGACTCCCTTGCCGCATAGAGAACCGTCCGCGGGCAGCACCGTCGAATTCTCTGGTTCAATGAAATCCGTTCCAACCCCTCGACCCCTCCGACACCCACGTCCACCTCCGCCCCATAACCTTTCGACCCCGCTCTGCCCTTTTACTCGTTGTGATTCCGCTCGCATGCGAACCCTCCTCTCCTGCCTCCGCTTCTGTCTCCGACGACCACGGTTTTAGGATTCTCCGCATGGTACACCCTTTACGGGAAACTAGAAGGGGCTTGCGAGGGCCGCCAAGGGTCGCCTCTAACCGAAGACGCGAGGGGAATTAATTGCCGTGAGCATGCCGATGACTCGATCGATCCGGACACCTCCGAGAACGTTCACCCAGGTAGAGACCTGGCTTATCGATGCGGAGAACGCCGGAGATGGTTTTAGCCGGAACCGGAAGGTGGAGGATCGTGGGAAACCGCGACCTTTACTTTTACACCGTTTCTTCGTCGAGCATCTTTTATTCGTTAGACTCGTTACGATTTGTCGAATAGTTTCACGAAACTGGAAGACGGAATTATTCGAATTGAGAAATAGATGTTGCATTAATAGATTAGGTGGATTAATTGCGATCTGCAAAATGCAACAGGGTTCAGAGCACCGTGTGCGCGCAGCTTAACCTTTCGCACTCGGATATCTATTTTAACTCGGAAAGCAAATATTGTCAACCAATTTTTTTATTTCGAGAAATGAATCGAAGTTTTCATTAGGAACTCCGTTCTGGGAGATTAGAGACTATACTCTGGGGATGCAGTACAAAAATACATAGCACGGTTTTTGGTTTACTGCTGGGACTGCGGGGTATAGTGATTGTAAAGTTGCTCTGATCGTTTGATTTTGACGACTAACTTTTATGGGAAGTATGTCTGATGGAAATCGCGCTCTTGCTGAAATTGTTCGATCTCGATGATTGGAACTTTTATGAGAAATTGGAAAAGTTAAAGTTGCTGTAATTATCGCTTAAATGGCTTGGTCTCGACGATTCTGATTTTTATGAGACATTGAGAACGAGTCAGCAGATCGACGAGACCCTAAAGTTGTTTTAATTATTGCCCTAAATTGTTTGGTCTCGACGATTCTGATTTTTATGAGACATTGAGAACGAGTCAGCAGATCGACGAGACCCTAAAGTTGTTTTAATTATTGCCCTAAATTGTTTGGTCTCGACGATTCTGATTTTTTACGAGACATTGAAAAGAGTCAGCGGATCGAAGAGACCCTGACGTTGCTTGAATTGTTGCCCGATTTGTCTGGTCTCGGTGAACGTAACTTTCGTACGAAATTGAAAACGGTTTTAATAGCTTCACGATTGCCCCGCTCAAATTTCCATTTAATGTCCTAGTAACGATAACGAAGTACATGTGTCGTTGCAACGTCCCTGCTGTACATTGTATTGGAAAATTGCTTACAGAATGCATTGTCAAGCACGTTCCGAATCACACGCAGTGTCAATTTGTTACTAGAATGTCCAACGCGTTCGCAGCCGATGCATAATCGCTACAGACTATAATATATCTTTCAACAAATAGTCTATGTGATCAGCCATTGGATCTTTATACACATACAAGCTTTTACGGACTAATTTCCAGAACTCTACCATGCTGCGAGAAGAACACATCAACCCTCTGTAACGCTATGCAGTTTCTGAAGCCACTCGTTTACAGTTCAATTTTTTATTCCCCTACCTGTCGCGACCAAAGAACTTTTTCATTTTACGGTCTTCTCAACTCCACCTCATACATTTTTCAGACCCTCTGCAAGTTACATTCCTTCCGAGTTACATCCTTTCACCACGGATTTGTAATAAAATATAGTTATAGAGGGTTGAAAAACGGACGCTGTGAACGCTATGATTTTTCCAACAGCTCCATAAGGAGACGGAGCTTCAAGAAAAAGGCTGCGAAGGCGTTAAGCAATTTCCCTTGCCTAGTCGAAGGAAACAACAAAATCTTATAAACGAAAAGGATGTATGGATATGATCGATGGGATTGTAGTATCGCCGGTTCTCGATGTCGCACTTCCGTCTACGTTTTCAGCATTTTATTACAAGAATATAGTATAAACTTTCGTTTCGATAGGGTCTGTGTGAGTGTGTGTCCTCTGTGTACGTGTCTGCACCGTTGTCGCGCATGAATGTTTTTCATTTTTATACATAAGAGTCATCACTCTCTCTCTCTCTCTCTCTCTCGCTCTCAACTTTCTCTCTCTCTCTCTCTCTCTCTCTCTCTCTCATCTCCTTTCGCCCGTATTCCCCCTGCCCCCTCGCACGCCAGGCCACGATAGTCAATAGCTTTCGATAGTTGATCGATATACGTATGATAATATATCCTGTGTAATCTTATGTTTTACCTTATCTCCGCTAAATTGTAATCTATATATATAATATATATATAGGTATATCTTCTGTATGTGTGTGTGTCGTGTGTGTACGTGTTGTATATATATATTTTTTGTGTTTTAAATCGTGTGTGTTCTGTTTTCTTTTCTCGTTACTGAAAACATACTTGGCAGTTCACGTCTAATAGTACAACGAAGCATTTTTTCATTTCCCTTTCTCCAACTCCTCTTTTCCTCTGCCTCTTCTTCTTCTTCTTCTCTTTCTCTCTCGCACGCACGTTCTTTCGTCTTTCGTTCTCTCTCACATTCTCTCGTTCTCTCTCTCTCTCTCTCTCTCACACGCGCGACCTCAACGACACGCGCCAAACACCGCGACCAGAATATCGATCGGATCGAGGACCGCCGCGATCGAGCGCGTCTTATAATTGATATGTCAGTGGGTTTTTTTTTTAATTCTCTTATCAGCGAACTCCTCCAGATCCTCCCGGGAAAGCGTAGTTAACTGCGAAACGCCGGCCGTCTCCCTCGGCTCCTCAAGGTTATTTCCAGCTGTTCGCTGCAACAATAAACGCCAGAGATCATGCTATCACCACCGGCTACAGCAAGGTCTGGCGAAATGGCCGTGAGATACCGAACACTTCGCTAATCGATGGTTTACGAGCCCTAATTCCCAGCGTGCTCTTCATGGCACTACCATTTTCTCCATTATATATCAGCACAGTTCACTTGAAATAAGGGTGGACTCTAACTATCTTTATTTTAGAGCTGATGCAAGATGACTCCATTTTATGGGAGCTTCAAATTGAACAAACTTGTCGACCATTTTCTCTTTTACACGTCAGCACGTTGTACTTAAAATGGGGATGGACTCCAACAATCTTTATATTTGCTCAACGAAGTTCAACGACCACAATCTCATTGAACAAAAATTTTAAGTATGGACGACTAAGGGATGAACAAACGTAATAATTTTTTAGACGACCGTCTTATCTCCTGGATGAAATATTTGTAATTAAATGTAGCTGTGAGTGAATGGATGTGATCGATGAACCAATGGATCAATGGATCAACAATCTTCCGTCTCTTCCATAAAATTTTACAAGCTAGATTCTTGTATAAAAACGAAGGTTGATTGATGTTACCAATTGAGAGATCGCGAATGTTCGCATTTTCCATTTTCGAGAACGAAAAAATGCAGTGAAATTTTAATCGGCAGAAACGTAGGTAAGCAGCTCGTCCAATAATTGATTATTTTTGCGTAAAGGTGCGCTATAAATAATTGCATCGAAATGGGGCGCAGGTGTGGCCGGCATGTCGGATCCGTTCACCCTCGTTTCGTCGCCGGGAAAACAGAAATATACCGGCGCGAAATTAGGCGGGACGAGCCGCAACCCAGTTCCAGCGAATATTCAATGAACTTTTCCCATTTTATCTCGCGGCCATTGTGTACAGCTTCTCATACCTTTGTAATATATGTCCCTGTTCATCGTCGGGCAGTTTTTCGGTCCCTGGAGGACAGCATATAACAGGGGAAGAAACGTTTAAACAATCAAACTCGGTTACAACTACACTGCGGGCCTCTGTGCAAACCTCCGTGAAACAACTTATAAAAATTAAAACACACTCGCCTGCATCAAGGCTTTCCCTTCAAAGGAATTAAAAATCCCATTAAACTTTCACCGCAGCTTGTTTTAAAACATCAAACATATTGTAACTGCGTTCACCACACAATCTCACTAGAAATGAACCGCGATAGTTTATGAAAAACGGTACTGAAAATTAACTAGAATCGGAAGTTTGTTTCTGTACAATTATTAAGCGAACAGAGATATGCTTCTAAAGGAAATTATTAAATGCAATCAGCAGTTCGTCAGCAAGCGTATTTTTATCGTCGCCGTCTGCATACTGGGTCGATTATATTCACGACTAAATTTTTCACTGTTCTAGATTGCAGCGTCAAATGTTTAAACCGCTAATTGGAAAGAAATGGTATTAAATTATTAAGTCAGACTTGTGCTATTTTCTGTTTCAGTGGAAATATAAACATGTACATTTCTAGAAGATTAAAAACGTGAAAAGAACTCCAATAATCCTGTGAGAAAAATCACAGCCAGAAGGGTTCAACCGAAACTGAGATCAAAGAGAATATCGTGTTTGTCGTGGCCGCGTTTTGCAGATTTCCGGGGGATTTTTGTTTTCGGTAATTGCGTAAAGCTCCGCAGCAGGGGATGGGGACTCGGTTCGAGGATTACCTGCACGTTGAAATCGATGTTTGTTCGCACGGGACGATGATGAAGCGGCTGGGGCGGTCTAAAATTATTCCCGAGAGGCGCGATCGGGTCCTTCTGTTCGCCTCTCATCAGCATCCGCAGCGCCAGCAGCTGAAAAGACACACGAATCAGCTCTCAGACGTACTGGGAGTCGAACCTCACCTTTACGAGATCCTTTGCCAACGTCGTGAACCAAATCGACGTGGATTTGCTTGAACGCAGAGGTCGATATCTGAATGGTCGATAGCCAGCATGTCGCGTGAGAGAACTAGCCAGAGAATCCCGAAGAATCCTCGGGATTTATTTATTATGGTGATGGGTCGTGATAGGCTACGGTGTGTCCCAGCACGACAAACTGTGTTCGGTTATTTTGCATCCCTTTGCCGTGCCCGGTGCAACTTGTCGCGGCGAATTAGCAAGTATAATCCTTTCCACACCGACACAGGTTCTCGGCGGAGTTTTATCAAATTCGCCGAGCGTTTGCCGTGCCGTTCGCGAAAGCGCCGATCCAACGTTTAATCGCTAATTATAACCGCAAAGGGGGTTTGAAACGGCTAATCCGTTGGCTCGCGTGCGTTACGCTTCTTCCGCGACGTTCTCAACATGCGATGGTCACGTACATTACCGTAACAGGTTACCGGAATAACTGTACAACCGTCGATCAACGCGACAAGAAAAGGAGATCGGGAAACACTCCGTGGAACTGATGTCCCATATTTAAACAGTCACACATTGTCCACATATTCTATGGATCTAAATACGGAACAGCTGTACGCACGCAGGCTTTTTTTAAAGGTGTCAGAATGATTTATTGTACAAATGAATTTTCAACGTACAGAAATTACTTTGTGGAATTTTGAGGCAGCTCCGGCACTGAATTTGTTGACAAAGTTGTTATCAACCACATTAGTTGGTTTATGAAAGACTTAACAGATCTGGAACATGTCCTCCTTCCAAGTTTTAATTGAAACAGTGTACAGGGCGTGCGAAAAGTAATGGTCGTACTAGGGATGAATCTACAACTCTGGATCGGTGAACATTTGTAAAAGAAAAAATTGTTTTTTACCTACTACCATGTTTCAAATAGTTATTGAGATATAAGCTGTTGAAGATTCACCCCTAGGATGGATGTACATTACTTTTTGTACGCCCTGTACAAGACCGACCCGAAAATGACCGTGTATCGTTCACCACAGTATTTTGACATTGCGAGATTTGTCGAGGGTGCAGATGCTAAAAGAATGTTTATCGGTTGCCCCGATCTCTGAAACGGCCTATACAATTTCACACTCGAGAGACCGATTCGAAGCGGTTAATCGGTCGACGGGCACGGATCATTTGCCGCAACAAAATACACACGGTCGAAAAAAAATCGAGAGAGAGAGAGAGAGAGAGACAGAGAGAGAAGATGGAAGCGCGTTAATCCTCTCCAGTCAAAAACAGCCGGCGCCACTCGACATGAATCACCCTCTATACCAAACAAAGCTGCGAGCGGAGATTTCCGCCTCTCCATTAATTACACCGGGATTTCGCTCTCAACGACACGGCGTCGACATAATTTTCCAGTCAACAATTTTTTTCTCTCTCTCTACTCCGCCACCCCCGTGTCCCGCCCTACCCCTACACCCCTGCGAAAAAAGCAGGGGTGTTGCACGGAACACGTGTAGTTCTCGTTCGCGGGATAAATCGCGTGCGCTCATCGTCGAGATTAATTCGATGGCGTGGCGGGCCAAAAAAATTCCTACTCCGACGCCACTGGCATGCATGAAAACCCCCTCTTCGTTGGGGCTTGATAGCCTGGTAAGCAACATTTCCAATAGACAATTTGTCAAGTCTAATATATTGTATATACTTATGTTCCAGAATTGGATACTTTAATGCTTTGAGTGAACAGGCTCAGTAGTACGGGTTAGCCTTTGGTCAGTCACACGTGGAAAATTGAGCAGGATTTAATAGAGAAATTATTCGGACCCCTCCTTGTTACTGAGAACTTAAATATAACACGATATACGATATCTGCAGTGTTTGCATGTAGAAGTTTCAGTAGTATAGATTGATCTTTGATCAGACACTCGTGGAAAATTGTGATCTTGATCGAATTAAATTCAGGATTTAATAGAGAATTACTCCTGCATGTCAGCGCCAACGTGCATTCACCGCATCTTGTATATATGAACATTGACTCAACAGTTTCAGTAGTATAGATTCATCTCTGATCAGACACTTGTGAAAATTGTGATCTTGATCGAATTAAATTCAGAATTTAATAGAACTACTCCTGCATGTCAGCACAAACATGCATTCATCGCATCGTGTATATACGAACATTGACTCAACAGTTTCAGTAGTATACATCCGTGGTTACGCCGATGTACAGTGTGCGACCCGTAAAGCGACTTTCCGTGTTCAAAATTCAATCTCCCTTCTTTTCCCTGCAAATTGCCCACACTTTGAAACCTTCTAAATATCGTTCCTTTCGGATAATTTTTTCGCCAGAAAAACTTGCTTTACGACGCTTTGCTCGGTCGAAACGCAATGCGGAACTTTTCGAGCACTTCTGCCCGGTCCCTTAATGAACCGAAACTTTTTCTCAGACATCCCGACCGAGTTTTTTCCTGCTTTCCCGTAAACAGATATAGTCGGCTAGAAAACCGCCGGAAAACGGAAAGTGTTATCGGCCGTGTTTCCCGTCGTGCGTTTATCGGCCGTTTAATTTTATTTTCACGGCCGTTTGATTCCATTTTATTCGTTCCCGATTCGGCAACAACGCTTTCTTTTACGATCGCGTGTGCAACGAGTGAGAGAGAGAGAGAGAGAGAGAGAGAGAGTGTTAGAACGAGTGAGTGAGTAATCGTTTTATTTTCAGGTTTCTGCTACATTGTTGCTCCAAGGCGCACGACACCGGACCGATAAAATGCAGTGGTGGCGAACGGATATGCAGATCGGAAGCAGGAAACGAGCTGTCGCCGCTGGTTCGACTCTGACAAATTGAAAGCAGAACGGAGGACAAGGTTGCGGACTCAGCTGGTAATTATTCAGACAATTAAATGATATTAATGATAGCGTTTGCTGCTCGCAGGATTATTACGGATTATTCGATAAAAGTCGGAAGGAAGAGAATTTCTTTCACCGATTAAAAACCCATCAATTTTCTGGCGAGTTACGGAATTTGATTACGATTTATTTAATTTTAAAAGCACATGCCACGATTTTCAAATTTACCACAGGAATTATTTTATTAATTCGGTATAATACCGTTGAAGTTTATTGTTTGCATTTTCGTACGTCTCGTTTTATCGGCTGCTGTTTAATTTCGTCATCGACTGTAGGCGTCTCGCGCATCTTTTTTAATCCCTTGCCAACCAGCACTTGTACCATTTTCATAGGAAAAATACCACAATGTCCGCGATCCGCTCGCAACCATATTTATCAGCGGGAATCAGGGCCGTGGAATTTAACAGTATCGTAATTTTATTCCGCGGAGGCCGTTTTTCAATTATCGAATCGCGAGAACCCTCGAGGGAGGCTCTTTGTACCGTCGTTTCCGGCCCGCGTACAGAGAGAGCGCGCCCTTTTATCTCTCCGACCGATGTTTTGTTTCGACCGAACAATAGTAATTAATTCCGACGAATGAAAAAAAAACGAGCGAGAGAGAAAAAAAGAAGATCGACCGGTTTGTGGATCGGTTCGTATTTTTCGGGTCGATGATTAATTTCTGAAACGAAGCAGCAGCAGCAGGCACAGCAGAAAGAGAGAAAGAAGAAGAGAAAGCGAGAGGGGGCTCCGCGAATCGTTTAAACGTTTGACAATAGGCACCGCCATACTTCCGTCGGAAGTCAATGGACTCCGTTATTGAATTCTCGGGCATTGTTGGCACCGGTTTTTTCGCGAACGCGTGCCGGCTACGGCTCCCGGTGTCCCCGTATTATTAAAATGCGAGCCGAGACGAAACCGTGCCGTTTCCTCTCCCTCTTTCTCTAACTGTATGTGGGTGTTTTCGAAAATGGCCGCCGGCCCCCGTTCATCCGATCGATCCGACCGCGTCGGATTTCGCGGCGGGCCCGCGTGTCGCGCGCGAACAATAATCGTTCGCGAACTGGTCGGGTGGTCCCGTGAATAATAAATTGCCGACGATCGATCCGAATTAATCCGCGGATAATTGCCCCGCTAATTCTTTCCGCAAAGCCGATTCGTTATTTTGTTACGCGTCCGAATCGTTGTTTACTCCGACGCGCTCGATCCGCACGCAATTTTTCATATCCCGTCGAATCTCGCGCTTAAAAGTCTTCCACTATTTATCGCCGGTTCATCCGGAGACTTCCCGGCGTTTTTCCATTTTCATTCATCCCCTCTCTCGTCGCGTGATGTAATGGTTGCGTTGAAATAACAAGGGGACCGTGGCTGGGTCAATTGCGATCAATGGACAAGTATTTTTAAGCGAAATCAACTGTCTTTTAGAAAGTTTGTACTTTATTCAATAATTCAGATAAATTGAAAATAGCAGTCTTCCATTTATTCGAGTATTCCTAATATTTGAAAGTTCATCAGCACAATTTCGTTATGAATGCGCGAAAGGATGACTCGATCGTTGACCTTCGGGTGATTGCAAGCAAAGTGTTAATTAATCCGAAGCGGCGTTGTTTAGCGCGAAGCTTTTCCGAGGCGACAAAGACGGAGCCGCGCGTTGTTTTGCCGAACGAAGCGCGGCCGGGATGATTTCACGCGACGCTCGTTTCGAATAATTAAATTATCATAGAATCATTACGTCGCCGAGTGAGAGTGTATCAAGCGGTGGCTCGGTTTAATTAACAGAACCCTTTCAGCGTCCGACAATAATACGGTTTACCGTTTGGTCGGGGGCGATCGTTTGTTCCGAGTGAAAAAAATCGCATTAAGTCGTCAAAGGGTAATCCGGGACAGATAAAAGGAGCCCACGTAAACCAATTTCCTTTTGTTCGAGGTCGCGCCAGCGCTGCACGAGATTACGCCGCGTCCCTGGCCACGCGAAATCGTTAAAAGAACATCAGAAACTACTTTCGTGCGTGAGCTACCGCGATCCCTCAAGTCGTCGCGGCCAGATACGATCCGATGCCAAAGGAATCAAGTTCTAGACCCTGAACACGATCGGGGAAACTGCTCCTTCGATCCCCCGGCCAGAATAAGGTCAACCCTGGAGGCGCGATATCACCCGCGAAAATCTCGCTCCGCGTCCTTTCCGACCGGGAAACCACGGAAAACACTCCCGCCCACTTTCGAAAATTGATCCGGAAATCCCCGGACTACGGATCTACTGCGCTCCGACCGGATTCGGCTGAAAATTTCATACAAATCGTAATTTTACGTTCCCCCGGATGAAGCGATTGTTTTCTCAGCTGCCTCGACAGATTCAATGGTATCGGCTCGACTTTCATCGGACAGGTGTGAAAAACTGTGCAGAATTTAATAGAAACTGATCCTCTGGTATCTGGCACCTACTAACAAGTCGAACACAACCGTGTGAACAGCTTCGATTTCGAACATTTAAGTAGTACAGATCCGTATTTAGTCAGACATGTGCGGAAAATTGTGCGAATCTAATAGAAAATGATTACCACATATTATATGTCCAGTGTACTCTGAACGTTCTGTGTAAACAGCTTCGATTTCGAACATTTAAGTAGTACAGATCCGTATTTAGTCAGACATGTGCGGAAAATTGCGTAGAATCTAATAGAAAATGATTCTCTGACATTTAAGATCGAACATGTAAGTAGTACAGATCCGTATTTGGCGAGACATGTGCGGAAAATTGTGTAGAATCTAACAGAAAATGATTCTCTGACATTTAAGATCGAACATTTAAGTAGTACAGATCCGTATTTGGCGAGACATGTGCGGAAAATTGTGTAGAATCTAATAGAAAATGATTATGACATACGTCCAGTATACCCTGAACGTTCTGTAACTATGTATTCTCTTACATTCAGGTTATTTTGGAAACAGATGGAAAGCCAATGAAACATGTCTGCGTTCCCAAGGATTGCTGCACCCTTCCCGACAGCTGACGCGCTTCTAGCATTCTCCGCGTGCCGAGCCCCACCCTCGGATCGTTGAAAGGTCAGCCCGGCCCGAAAAAGAAGATCGGGGCTACGATTGATATTCACTGCTGGGGCTCGGGGAGAGCATGCTGGGTTTCCGGGGTATCGGTGTAGGTTAGCGTGATTCGATTCTCACCTGCTGCTTGGTGATGTATATCGGTTTGTTCAGGATGATCCACGTGGTGGTCTCCTGGCAGGCCGGCATGGTGAAGGAGCCGTCGTACGTCATGTAATATTTCGTGTCCGGCAGGAGGGACCTCACCGCGAAACGCTTAATCTCCATCGTCTGGCCTGTGTGCAATCGGTACATCGATCGATGAACAAGCGGTGCTCGGGTGCAGGGGAGGTGCATCTGACAAGGCATCGACCGTGACGCGCATACGTACCCCAATTAGCATCGACGTGCCTCTACACGGCCCCTCTAACACCTTGCCCCCGCCCAGGCAAGTGTAATACCGGGGCCGCTTACAACACCCGGAGCCCGTTTTCCCAGTCACTTAAGAGCTAATGGCCGCGAGCATGGTGAAAAGTTCGCGTGCGTCCCGACACACGGCCAGCCCCGTGCCACGCTAATTTTCGAGCCCGATCGAACCCTCGCCGGCTTCAACTTCGCGAAATTTCTCGGCTTAACGGGCCGCCGTTCCGCAACGGGGGCACGGGGCGGACGAGCTGAAATTTTCAAACCAGCGGATGCTACCTCGCGCCTACGACGACAGCTTTATACACCCTCCGCCGGATTGGTTATCCCGACACGGTTATCGAACAACCCTTATCCACGCCGAGGAACCCGAACCCTTCTTAGGGGATGGTGATCAACCGCCCACTCCGTTCTACAGCCCCCCGATTTACTAATATTGAAGTTGCAAGCTGTTCTCCTCGATACCCATCGAGCCTTCGAAAATACTGCCTCGCAGTGCATGAATATTTTCGCTTGAGAAAACTACCACGTGTTCCCGAACTACCAGGCAACGAGCACATACAGTTTTAAATTGATCTGCTCAGTAGTTTTTTCATCAATAAATTGCCGAACATTCCACCCCCTTGACACAAGAAGTACCGATCATTGCAAGACTTAATTGACATTTCGCACGATCTGTTCTACTTCGAAAAAATACTCAAGCTTGACATGAATCTGTCCAGAAGTTTTCCCCCGAAAAATATGCGAACGTCGCAGCCCATTGACGCCGCGAGCACCGATCATTGAAAAACCAATTGAGATTTCACGCGGTCTTGATTATAATGCGACGTCGATGACCGTAAAATGAAAATCCTGAAGTGGGTCATTTTGAATCGATTCGAACAGTTCCGAACGAGTTTTCCGTCGATTAATTACTGGCAGAACGCGAGGCAGTGTTTAAGGGCGCCGTTTCGATGCTCGCGATATGCTCGCGACCTCGGAACACGTATTTTCGAATATTCTTTCTATTCCAGCCGCCCCGAGGAAGATCGAGTAAAATGCAACGAGAAATATTATACGCCAGCTACATTGGAAAAAATGAGGGAGCTGACGGAATAGCCCTCTGGGGCTGACCTCGTACCACATATGTCACTTAAAGGACCGGGGTGGGCCATAAGATATCAAGGATGAATTTTCCTGCTATCAGCCTATAACTTTATGTGCCAAGCCCCGGGATAATACGAAAAAATCCAATCGGTTTTTCGATACCGGCCGCCTCTTCGCGCCCGACCTTCATATTTTCGTCAGTTTCTGCCACCGTTGCCGGCTTAATATCACGGATAGCCTCTATAGATTCTACAGTTTTATAAAACACACAGGGTCTATCGATCCTCCGAAACCCAATTTCTCTCTGTCTATATATAGATCGATCCCGTAGACACCGTGCGCGCGCTCGCGAAACATAGAGAGAACTTTCGACATTCAATTTTATAAATAAGCTCCATTGGAACGCACGGTTTCATCAAATATTGGGAGCCGATCGATCCCTCTAAATACAATTTTTCAACATTTGAACTCCGTTTTACAATGCGCTCGATGGATTTCATAGCCTTGCAAAACACAAGGGGAAATCGAATTTTCTAAATTCGATTTTTCAAGGTTCCAATTGAATTTTTATAGGGCGTACTCGACGGAATCTACGCTTTCCGAAAACCCGGAGGCAATCGATTTTTCCCCGAATTCAATTGTTTCCGTTCGAGCCCAATTTCCCGCAGACCGTTTCGCAGATTTCGGACTTTTATAAAATTCTAGATGAACGTTTCCGCGCTGCCCGGCCAGCGAGTTAGGTGTCGTAATAAATTTACGGCGGATTTAGCAGCGTGCATCAACGAGCTATCTGCCCGGGAAATTCGAATCTGTCTGGCGACGGCCGCGAGAGAACGTATTAAATTACTGATGCTCTCACCTCCGTATTTGATCTTATCCAGCTCTTCGGTTAATATCCGTAGCTCCGGGTTCGAGAGGTCCCCGACCTGAAAGCCAACCGAGAGGATATCTGTGACGTATCGCTCGTTGCGATCTTCGCTGATCGCCGGCCCGATCTTCGCCGGCAGGAATATTCGCGGGACAAGAGAGAGAGATTAGGCATGTACCTGGAGCAGAAGCGACATCGCAACGATCCCCTGCGCCTTGTGCAACGCGTCCGAGAAGTTGTTGTACAGCTGCGAGTTGAAGCCAAATATTTGCAGCTGTGAATGAAAACGGACCACAGTTTAGCCGGGGGAGAACCAACCCCTGCTCCCTCCCAAACAACTTACTGTTTCTGATACATCAACACCGCGCCGCGCCTTGTGTACGCGCTTCGATTTACTAACTTCTACGGTCTACGTCTCTGTCTTTGCTCGAATACGGACAAAGGGAACGGAGTTTCCCAGGAAACTGTCCCAACACCTTGCTTTTTCGGGTAAATCAATTGTTTTCTGTGGGATTCCGAACACGCAGGAGTGTGGGCTTGTCTTTGGTCAGACGAGAAACCGTGTCGAACTTAATAGAAAATTATTCTGACATTGCACTGTTGTCGATAACTCGAACATAACACAGTATACTTCGTATGAAGCTTAGAAGTTTCAGTAGCACGAGTTAGCCTATGGTCAGACATAAATATTGTACACAATTCAATAGAATGTTATTCTTCGCTAACGTTCAACTACAATATAATAAATTGTATCGACAATTTTAATTTATATACAGTAGTATTACTTTATCTTTCATCAGACAGAAGTGTAAATGGACCTGAAATCAAACAGCAATCTAATCACTCCAACATGACCATTAAATATTTTCTGTACAGCTTCAATTTACACGCTCCAGTAGTAACAGTTCGTCTATGCTCAGACAAAGGCACACGAAATGTGTGAAATGGATTTTAAACTCTATCCTGACAGACTACAGAGGTTCAAATTTTAAAAATACCTACGAGAACGTAAGCTACGGTTTATGGTACAGGCAAGTTAGAGTTCCCAGTGGAATAGGATTGCCATTAGTCAGACAGTAACGACACACAATGGATATTCATTCTAAAAAGACCGAGCAGGAGATAAAAGAGGAGCACCGTGAATGTATTCACGGATTCAACTAGAATAGGAGTGCTAGTGGTCAGACCACCGCCACATGCTTCCCACAAGAGGCAAGAACGACGACGTTTTCCTCTGAATGAATACAGGAAGAATGCATGCGAGGGGACTAGGTTGAATACTTTAACCAGGATCGAGGAATGAAGGTACACACAGAGGCATCTGTTTAGCAATTTAAGTAGAGTAGTACTGCGAATGGTCAGATGCCCGTAACAGAGTTTGCAGATGCGAGAGAGTGGCATTATGCTTGAATGAATACAAGTATCTGCGGAATAATCAAACGTGCCCCTTTGCGCGTATAAATGGAAATATGGATAAAGTTCAGTGGTGTAGGTCGACCGTTGGTCAGGCGTCGTGCATATTTTATGTTTTCGCCTAAGGAATCGAACTTTCTCGACTTGGACTTTCATCTGCTGGATCGTTTCTTACAAAATTAGTGCGATAATCAACGATAAATTCAATGGTTGAAAGCATGTGGTCATTGGAGCACCCGAAGACGAGAGAAAAGTTTTACAAAAAATTTATTTCGAGTCAGGTATATTTCTTTTCTATCAATTCAATCATGGTGGCATCGCACTAGAGTTCTGCACAGGTGATGCTCAACGGGCAGTTTGAGAAACCAACGGAGGAAAAATTGAAAATCTTTTGGCATTTGGCCTCACTGCGTGGGCTAAAATCGTGAAAGAATTCTGCGAAGTAGAATCTTTCACAGGGGCCGAGAGAAGTACAATAAATCCTCTATAATCGCGAAAGCCTCAGGGAGGTCCGTAGACGGAGTTTTTTGAGCTTCAAAGGCCGAGCCGAACGTAGAGAAGGACAGCGCGTGTAAAGAGAGTCCGCGTGTTTTCTTTCGCATACGCTGTCCTTCCTTGCGCCCGAAACGTTTGTCGTCAATTAAACCACTAAATACAGTTGAAATAATATCGTGCTTGGTCTTATTTTAATCAGAAAAATACCACAAACACATTGACGAAAGTTTCATAAAAATATAAGTACTAATAAAAAAGATTAAATATTGGTGTTACATCGTGAGGACGCTAGCAGACGTTAGCAGTGGTTCACACCGATATATCCGAGATCAGATTATCACAGTGGACGGGATACTTCTTTTTGCGTTTATCGTGTGCGGCCTTTCTGCGACTATAAAGGAGTTACTGTAGCGGTAAAATGTTACTAAAAATGCTACTGGGGTCCAATAGTTCGCACGATTGGACTCTCTGAAGCAGCCTGGTAGTAGAAAAATCGTCTCACCTCGGCTGGAAAGGCGTGTCCATCGACGATGTGCTCGCTGCCCGTCCGATCGTCGAGGCCGAAGTGCAGATGGAGCTCGTGCAGCTGGTACCGATAGCTGAGCGGTCCTCCGGAGATGTTGACGGGATGTCGTGTATCGTTGTCGACGGCGAATTGGACGGTGTGGCCTGTGTTCGCGAGAACGCCGGAGACCCGGTGCTTGTCCATGTGTAGAGGTTGCAGGTTGGGATCGAAGAGGAGCCTGGACGGCTCGAGGTTCACCGGCGATTGCCGCCTGCCCTTGTGGCACAGCCACCACTCGGGATTGATCAGACCCCAGAACCCGGGACCTTCAAATCGCGTCGATTAAACCGGTGGGGAACGGGGGGCTCCCGCCCATGGGGCGGGTTAACAACTTCGAAACGAAGTTTCCGCGACGCTAAGCCAGGGGATTAGCGCGCGAGGCCTGCCCGCTCGTCTGCCAAATTATTCAGGGGTCGGGGGAGAGTCAAGTGGCGACCGGTTCATGATTTCACAGAAGCAGCGCCCCCCGATATCATTTTTTCATACGATGGGAAAACCATCACGCCTGCTCTAAGTGGCTCGAACCAGACGCCGCACAGTGGGCCAGAAACCGATCTTTTTAGGCAAAAATCTGCCGACAACTCAGTTTTTCATCGATTCAATTGGAATTTTCATTGAAATGTTCGTGAAGGACTATACTTTGATGACGTGCTGCGCGAAAATCGTTAACTGTCAAAGTCAAGTATCCTTATCTTCAAAGTCCAATAACTCCGATACTTCATCCGGCCATACCATAAAGTGTGTCCCAGCTGAGTTGCCAACGCTTCTTAACCCTAAACCCTAAACCGCAAAATTTTAAACTGCAGATCTGGCCCTGAGAATTACCAATTGAATAGAATTACATTCGGCACTTATGAGCAGCGCATAGAACGCAAGCTTTTTACGGTCGTCGAAATTGTTTGCAGAATTTCCAGCTTTCCAGCTACGGCTAACCGTTTCCCCTTCGCGTGCGCGATAACGTTCCGAGCCCGATTTTCACGAAAACGAAGCATCAGGTGAGAACAGATTTCGACTTGAAATTACTTCGGAATTACATCTGCAAGATACAGAGCCACGAGAGGCTGGAAAAAAAGATATGTCTGAGCCGTCGCGATAGGGAGACTCCACGGAGAGCCGAGATTTCACTCGACGGATGCTTTGCTTGGGGGAAAATCGCGTGCCTCGAAGTGGCGAGACAAGGAGACACGTTCGAGCTCGCGAGCTAGGGTGGAAGTTAACGATCGGCGGGAAGTTAACGGAAGAATCCCTTACCGGAAATGCCGTCGTAGGTCCACCAGGCGTCCCAGCTGACGGGCCTAGATTCTGGAAATAGTTAGGTTATTAAGAATTTTCGCGGTGTCGTTTACGCGGCCGCGCAGAGCAGTCCTTAACCTAGAACCAGTTACGTCTTGGGTCAAGTGGCAGTGGATATTTGGCCACGGTTCGCCGAATAACGAGCCACTCGTCTCAATTACACGGTCTCCCGTCCCGGGGGGAACAATGATATCAAAAGATCTAGCCTTCGCGAGCAGCTAGCCGTTTCCGCGGGAGGGAAACGACGAGACGCGCGACGAAAGAACGAGAAAGAGGAAAGAGGCCTCTTGGCGGATCGATTCATCTTCAGGTTAAGAACCGCTGATTACGCGGCCCGGGGATCGCCGGTTCGCCGGTTCGCGACGCACAGTACCTTGTATCATAACGAGAACGAACACTCCCCAGACGCCCAGGAAAACGGAACTGAATGGGGCCATTCCTAGCGTTGCGCGGTCTTCGTCAATTGAACATCATTCGTCTCGATTCTACGAAGAAAAAGAGAAAGAAGAAGATATATATATATATGTATATATATATATATATATACTGGGTTGCTCGACGAGCACGTGTACACGGTGCGGTGATCCAGTCTCCCACGTGGGCCTATCCCCTAACGAACACTCTCCGAGTCGTCTTTGATCTCCGCGCGGCAGCGCAACGTCGCGAATCAATTTCCCTTTATTAATCCCAGACAGGGTCTCTTCGTCTTCTTTTTCGAAGCACACGACACACGAGTCTCCTTTGACTCGTCCGACGAAAGCGGCGAGGATACAACACACGTTCGCCTAATCTCGTCCGAGGATCTCGCCCGCGTAGATGACACACGCGATAACGATATCGATCGAGCGGGAATGTCAACGACGGGGGCGTGTTTTAATCGAGCGTGGTCACGCGACCACCTCCTGTCCTCCTCTCATACTCTAGATCGCGTAGATCCCGTGGCCGGCTAGTGAACCCATCGGTGGATCGCAGACGTGTGCTGCTACGCCGTGGTTCGGACACGCGAAAGAAAAGACAAATCTGCAGTGATCGTTGTCGAGACGCTCCTCAGCTCCGAGGGGGCGGGGTTCCCCACTCGATCCCCCGCCCACCACCTGCAACCCGCCACCCACCAGCAACCGTGCAACCCCCACCTACCCGGTCCACTCCACCCCGTTCCACGACACTCCACGCCGATGTATTCTTAGGTCAGGAAAACTCAAGTAGACTCTGTTCGGAAAGTCGATCGATCGATCCGATCTCCTCGTATCGGGCCTGAGGATCGCGCTGGGACACCGGAGTGTCTCTAACCTACACCGGCAGCATCGAGATAAGAGCCCTCCGACCGTGTCCCGAGTACGATGACTCGGCTCTCACCCATCCAGCCCTCCCTTTGGCCCCCGAACCGCCCCCTTTCACCGCCCCCATCCCTCTCCACCCACCGCCTCGTTTTTCTTTCGGCCGCCGACGAAGCCGTCTGCCAGACGGTTCTTCATTGAATTTCGAACGATTGTTTCGCTCCGTCGCGAGCCCCCTTTGTCCGAAGCCCGGCGGCTGTATTCTAACCGGGCGTAAAGTTGGTTCATTCGAAGCTAATAAGCCGATCGCCCGCGAAACCCACGCGTTTCCCGATCCCGTTTCTTGCGACGCCTCGAGCCACCGCGATTATTCCACCGAATCTTTACCAACCGAATTAAACCCTTGAGCTTATACTCTTCTCTCGAGTTACAATCGCTAGGACTTCTTCACCCCTAATCACTCCCTAGAAGAGAAAGGCAATTTAGAGGTCATTGCTTAAATATTCGTAGCGACAGAATAAGAATTTTCGTTTCTGTTTGACGAATTTTTGGCAAATTTCTATTGGGAGAATTGAAATAGCAACCATGGGCTTCTAAAAAGCGTACGAGATTTAGAAGAATAAGACCACCAGAAATTGCGCATAAATGGCCAGGGTGTACGAGAACTGAATAAATGAAAATTCCAGGGTAGAATAAAACGCAGATAGAATTTTCGGGTTGATAATAAATACCTATGAAGGGATTAGAGAAATATTGACAGGAATTCGTGGAAAACTCAAATTGTGAAACGAAGCTGAAAGAGGGGTAGAGGTTAACTCTAAATTCCCGGGGCGGGATCAACGAAAAAATTGTGTAGGAACATTCGAAACGGAAACAGTGGAACAAAGGCAAAAATCCTGGGGATTGACTTTAACCGCTCGCCGAGGGATTAACGTAAAATCGTAGAGGAATTCGAAAGCAAAATAAAACAGTGAAGCGCGGGTGAATGTAGTTGAACGTTGACTCTAAATACTCATGAAAGGATTTAGAAAAAACCGTGACGGGAAAAGGAACAAATTGTAGAACGAAAATGAAAAAGGCTAAAGGTCGACACTAGATAGTCGCGGAAGGATTAGCGAGAAGCGGTAGAGGAATTTTCGGGAAGCGTTTGTAGAGCGAAGATAAAAATGTTAGGATTACCAACAATTACGGAAAATGAACTGTGCAACGAAGACTGAGGGTCGAGTGTGTGTGCGAGTAGGGTTGGCGAAAACCAGCGGACGGCCCTGGTCCGTCGGATAGTAGATAATCGACGTGCCGGAGCGATTCCCCGGTTTCCTGTGTAAAATTTAACCGACCCGCTCGCAAATCGAGTCGATATTTCAGTGACACGTCGATTATCGCGATCTCTGATGAGGCTTTCAGCTATTTTCGGAAGCTTATCGGATTCCGGGCAGCAATCCGCTCCCATCGACGCGACTTTTCCTGTCTCGCGGGATTCACGGATAACGAGACAATTATCGTCGATTCGACAAAGGCTCCGGGGAGAGAGTCCCCGTTTGTTTATAATCGTCGACAGTGATTTTATCGTTCGATCGTCCGAGCGATTCTAGCAGTTCCCCTTTCTAGGTAGGGGAGAGTCCTGAAATAAATATCGAGCCGATTAATCCACCGTCCAACCTGTCGATAAAGATTTCACGTAGAATGCTGCTCGGATCAACATCAACGAAATCTAGGGTCGCTGAATCGACGATTCGAACGACTCTACAGTTCCCATGAGAAACAGAGAGTCTTCCTCGAGTGTGTAAAAATGGCGCAGGAGTAGGAGAACACCGTTGGCAGTCTCCGAAGGAGTCTTTTCGCTCGAACGGAAATGAACGACACTATTTCACAGGAAGAAATCGTGCGAACTATGGAAACACACCTGAATCACAAGGAGAAGGATGCCTGGTCGAAGCGACGGTCACGTTGACAGGATCTTCCTGGTTGTGCGAACGAATGGTCTGCTCGGCGCCGTCGGCGAATTGAATCAAATTTTTTCTCGGAGCTCGAGTCGCCGAGCTTCTAGTTCGAATAGCGTCTAATCAGGCGTAGAAAGAGGTCTCTTCCCTTCCACTCGAGCGCAATTATCGGAGTGGAGGGCTCTAGTGCGCTCGGCGTTCCTGTATGCATACATGCAGGCAGGCAGGCAGGCAGGCAGGCACGCGTAGATGTACACAGTCGAGGCGTCTCTACATAGATAGATATCGCTTCGAATCGCTTCTATATATCGATGTATGCGCGTCTGTTTCCCGGTTTCGCTGGCCGGCCGTCGAAACAACGGCCGGGCTAACAACGGGCTCGGCTCTCGACGATAATTGACCGTTCTGCCCGTCGAACCAGAAGTGCAACGACTCGACTTGACTCGACTCACGGTTTCCTCGGACCTCCAGCAGCGTCGACTCGTCCCGTACACTCGTGGGGCAGAGGGAGCGAGAGAAAGAGAGAGAGAAAGAGAAAGAGAGAGAGAGAGGCGATAGACAAACCCGCTGTTCGGATTGGCTCAACAGCTTCCTACCGCGAGAGGATCGCCATGGTTCGGCCCGAAGGATCGAACGAACACTGTGTCCACGGTGGTGGCGCGGCGTCCCCGCATCCACCCGCACACACTCGCGAGAATTGGCCCTATGGATCCCCAGGATCTCTCTCGGCCCGGAGATCCTTCTCAAGCCGGAAGATCGATCCCCTCGACTTCGAGGACCAGAGGATTCCTCGGGAGCCGCGAGAACGATAATATCGCGACGCTCGGGGAGAAAGCGTGAGCGCGATCAAACGGAGACAGAAAGAACGAGAAATAGAGTTTAAGAGAAAGAGAGGGAGAGGGGGGCAGAGGGGTAGATAGAGACGAGGAGGAAGAAGAAAGGAAGGAGAGAGAGAGAGAGTTCGGCGTAGGGTCGGCCGCGCTTGCGAGACTGGTGGGAGGACGAGCGTGCGAATCGATCGCGGCGAAACGCGCGATGGTGCGGCCAAAATTTTCGCGTGACGAGCGGAGAAACGGGCGCCGCGTCCTGCGGAAATCAATAATAGGCGATCGGGGCCGGAAAAACCGTCTCGAGAAAATCCCACCGACAAGGGATCCACGCCCGAGCTCGATTTTCCTCCTGCTTCCTCGGGGAGGAAGTTGTCGAGAGTTAGTAGACTCGCGAGCAAAGGTCCTTGTGGCGGCAGGCTCGCGATACTGACCGTGGACGAAGGAAAAAACCGTGCTACGTTGTCTCCGGTCCTCGCGGCTCCGGTTGTGGCCCCGCGGCTCCGGTTCGCGGCTTCGGCGCGCCTCCTGCTGCTCCGTGGGGCGGCCGCGCGGCTTTGTCACCAGCACTTTGCGACGGACAACACTGTGCGCTTTCTACTGGCGGGCAGGCTGGCTGGCAGGCAGGCACGCACGCAACAACCAGACTGCTCTCTCTACGACTGCCTCTGCGCTCCGTCGGGCAAAACGAAGCGAGGCGAGCTGGTAGCGCCGCTCCCGAGCGGAGGCGAGAGTAGTGGAGAGGCTTGTCGACGGCTGGCTGGCTCGCGGCAAGCCCAGGCCAGGGCCGAGCTTTTTTCCCACGGAATAATTTCGTTAAAAGCGCGGCTCTGCGCCTCCGCGAAGGAACGACGAAGGAGGAACGACTGCCCTACGAGCCGCGCTCTCTGTATACGTTCCTCCTTCCTCCTCTCCCTCCCTCTCCTCGCACCGACCCTCCCTCTCCTCAGACCTCTGTTCGACCCCTCTCGCGCGGTCTTCTACCCTTCTCTGTCGGACTCTAGCCTCGACCGATCCGTACCCCATCTAGATCTCTGTCGGGCTTTCCGGTAGCCGAGAGAACGCACGCATGCGCCCACCGATATACACCTATATCCATCCCCCGTGTGTTTCCTCCTCGTTCTAGCGTTCCTCGACACACCGTGTTCCACCCTCTATTCCGCTTCTCGTTCGTTCGCTAGCTCGCTCACTCGCTTGTGCTTGCTCGCTCGTTCTCCTACTTCTCCGGCCGTGGCCCTCCGTTCACCCACATCGATGCTTCCGGACACGGTGGAACGAGCGTTTCGCGCCTCCGTGACTCTTTCGGGCATCCTCGGAGGACGTCTGCGCATTGCACGTCGCCAGGACTACGCCGGCCGAACGACGCGATCGCTTCTTCCTTCCGACGTCTTCTCATCGTCTTTCTCCTCTTCTTCTTCTTCTCCTCGGTTCTACTCTATCTCGTCGTCTTCGACGTCTTCCGTCCTCGTATTCTTCTTCCCTCTTCTCCGAGTCCTCCGGCCTTCGGATGCCAGAGATACATCTGTACCGGTTACCAGCGCTTCCCTTCCACCGCGATCCCTAATGAATCGACCTTTTCGAGATGTTTGACCCTCCATCCCCATGCCCCGCTCTCCCCCCGGCTCGCCCCGACGAACCCCCTCCCCGCTGCGTCCTTATCCATGGGAATAATCAATGGGCCGAGATGTTATCGAGTCACCAGGCCAGCCTGAACTCGTTACTCGATCCTATTTAAATTGGCCGCGTTCCATTTATCGCTGGTTTTTTACTTTTTGCCGTGTCTTCGTCAGCTCTTTTCTCTCTCTCCATCTCCCTCTTCCACTCTCTCACTCGGACAGGATTAATTCGATCAATCATCCGTCGTCGATCAACGACGATGGGGAGAAGAGCAACGAGACAGAGGGTTGCCCCGATGCTCGTTCGATCGAATTTCAGGGGACGTGATCTTTTCATAGATGCTCCCCGCGAAAGAGAGAGGGAGAGAGAGAGAGGGAGGGAGAGAGAGAGAGACGTTGATCGAAGAGCAGAAATTACGTCGAGCATGCTACCACCGAGGTCGTCGGTGTGTTCGGTTTTACGTGGACGCTATGGACGGCCACGTGACCAGCCAGGATCTCGCGCGGATACACCGAAAAGCTCCTGACTGGTCGACTACGCGGTGCCGCTTATCGATTTTCAAAGCGGCATTGCCCGAAACGCGGCTCTCTCGCCAGCCAGCCAGCTAGGCAGAGACCTTCCTCTATCTCTCTATCTCTCTGTTCCTCGTGCTTCGTCGTTCCAACGATTCCGACACGCGTGCGGAAAAGTGGAACTCGGGATCGGCACCGATCGGCGGCCGGTCCACTTCACCGATCCCCTTATATTGCGTCCGAATGAATAGAAATGCACTTGAGTTGTACCGGCGCGGCGCTCGAGAACCATGCTACGCGCCGGCCCGCGCTGAAGAATGGGGGTCGGGATATTTTCTCATTGATATCTCCTTCGAGCACTGCTTGAAAGCCGGGCCGAGCACGGCCCAGGGAGGGGGGCAAATATTTGCGGCCGACAGTCGAAAGCGAACGGAATTTAGCGGCACGCTACCCACGACACCTCGCTCCCTCCGACGAAATAATCGGCAACAATGTGCTTTTTGTCTGACCAGACTCGATTCCGAAATTTCGACGTCCCTGCTTGACGCCCCGCGTGTCGATTTAGGATGTTCAGTAGTACAGGTATACCATTGATCAGACTCGTACATGTACTTAGATTTCATGTATAATAAATGTCAGAATGAATCGTGTCTAGTAAATGGATTTTCAAGTGATATGTCCTATACAGAACGTTGATTTAGAACGTTCAGTAGTACAGATATACCATTGGTCTGAGTCGTTAATGTACTCGCATTTCATACAGAATAAATGTCAGAATGAACTGTGTCGTAAATGGATTTTGAAGTGATATGTCCTATACAGGACGTTGATTTAAAATGTCCAGTAGTACAGGTACATCATTGATCAGACGTGATCTGATTCCATACAGAATTAGTGCCGAAAGTTGATCATTTCTAATACATGTTATTGAAAGTAATGGATTTTGTGCAGAAGCTCAATATAGACTTTTCAGTAATATAAGAGTACTATTGATTAGGCGGAACACTGCGCATAGATAAAAATGGAGAAAGCAATGGAAAACTGCTTTTATCGTTCGCTGCCGTCTATTCAATACAATTTAGCTATACCCTGTGCAGAGAGACCTGTATTTTAAAGTTTCGGTAGTATATGCCTGTCATTACTCAGACGTAAATCGTATACAATTAACATGTCTCTTCTAACAGTTAATTTCTTCGGATAAGCGTGATGCGCCTTCGTAAACGCTATACAGAAACATCGATTTAGAAGTTTGACGGGTATAAGTCACTGATTTGAAATTAGACTAGATTACAGGTCATATGAAATCGTTTCAGTAGTATAACCTCTAAATTGATCAGACAGAGAGACACGAGATATAATTCCTATAGATTCTAATAAAATTTCTAATCTGATATACACCGTGACATCGTAATAAAAGATTCATTTTTAATCTAAAAGTTTCTGCAAGCCATTATCCGAACGAACTTTTTCGAATCACTATTTTAATACCCTCTTAAAAAATCAATCTGTTAACTCGAGAATGCGCGCGTTCTTCGATCCCCGTGATCCAAACGAGCGGTGAAACTTTCTGAAAATTCTATTGGACCGATCGGACAATAAAAATGTTTAAAGCGCGTTTTTCCGCAGGCGGATGTGTCGGCCCCATAAAAAGCGACCAATTTCGGAGTCGGTCGAACCGGAAGCCGGAGTTTTGCTTTCGATGCTCAGCGACAGAGGAGCCAGCGCGCGCGCGCGCGTTCATCGTACGTGCCGATTCCAGCTCGTTCCTCGTACTTTGAGGAGCCGTGGCGCGACGCGGCGCGGGTATATTGAATCCGGTGCGAAACTTATGTTTGTTTTATTCATGCCGATTGCCAGCCGCGCGGGACCACCAATCATTATGGGTTATCGATGCTGTTCGACGCCGCGGCTCATGGATATGCAAAAATCACCCTCACCGCGACCAGATATTGGCCAGGATAAAAAATTCGGTGTTTGACGAGCCGTCCGGAGCGAATGGGAGGGGAGGGTGACAGAGGGGGCTCCAGCCTCGAAATTCGTTCTCGTGTTGCGCCGTCTACCTCCGCCCCCCTCGTGCCCCATTCCCTCAATCCCCGTTGCTCTTGTATTTAGTCGTTCGATGAATCGAATGGAGAAATTTTTCCGGTTTCTCTCTCTCTCTCTCTCTCTCTCTTCTCCCCGAGCCAACCATCGCCGTCCCAGGTGGAGGGACGAACGGGGGGGGGACGTTTAAATCAACTTCCAGAATCGACGAATTCTTTTTTTCTTCGTTGTTTTTCAGTTCGGTCTTTCTTGTGTATACGTGTGCGCGCACAGCACCGCGGTTTTTTTTCGCGTTTTCCGGTCAGATACCGGTCGAACTGGGAGATATGGAGAGTCGACGGGGTAAAGGGGCCGTGGAGAGGAAGGGGGTGAGAGATCGGTGAAGGGGTACACGAGGGTGAATCCATTCGAGCAGGCCAGAAGTATTCGGGAAAATTGATTGACCGAGTCGCGGATATTTAGATCCGTGATATTTTCGCTAATGGATGGACCGACGCGAATTCGCCGAAAGGATTTTCACCGTGAATCCGGCGCCGCGCCGGTTCCGAACCTTCATCGTTCCGTTTTTTAATTTGTTTATGCACTCTCGTCCTTAAATAACCGGAATCGCTTATATGAACGCGGGCAACGGCATTCTCTAATGAAAGACCCGACGGATTTTGTCGATGGCGGAATCATCAATAATATAGTTCGACCCGTTTCGCTGTTACTATTTTGTCGTTTTTACTTTGTATGCTCTGTACAGACCCTTCGAACATTCAGGGGAGATCCAGGAGCAAATATTTCATCGGTTGGTAAGTGTAATAATTTTTCAGTTTATTTGCCGGTTTTCCTTTCGATTTATTCTATCGCTGGGCTTCCCCTCCCTTTGACGAATGATTAACCCCATCAAATTTATCGTTCTATCGTTTTAACGATTAGTGTGCTTCGAGGACGAATTACTTTAATTACTATAATCGCCTATTTAGCCCCGGGACGGATCCGCGCCGACCGGATAAGAGTGAAATGTGCCGTCGGATCGGAAAACGGGCACAGTACCCAGAAGCCGGGCGAAGGGTTAAGGGTCGGGGCTCTCGAAATAAATGTGCCGGATCAACGGGTGTCCAATGAAATGTAAAAGCGAGAGGATTCTTGTCCCGGCCGGGCAATAACGCGGCCCCGGACCCCCAGTAACGAAGTAACGACAATGGATTATTGCCGTAAAGGCAATATCCTGTCATCTGTTTCTGGCTGCCGCAAACGAGACGGACCTACATTTTCTCCGGGCGGCTATCTCGCTGGCAATATATCACGAAATATCGACAATCGTGACGTCTCGCGCAATTAGAACGACGTCCGCGTCCTTCGAAATGCGTTACACTTTTCTAATAACTCTGTCTTTGCCTGTCTTTCCCTGAAATGGGATTTGGAACGCCTTTCTCCCTCACTTTTCTTTTCGATCTTTCTCATTTTTCTACAATATATTTTTCAGTCGGACAGGATTTTAAAAACTTCCCCTGTCGTTCGGTCAACTCTCTACTCTCTCGCTCAGCTCTCCGCTCACTCAGCTTTATACTCACTCAGTTCTCTACTCTTTCAATTTTCTACACTCTTAGCTTTCTACTCTCTCAGGTTTCTACTCTTTCAGGACACTATTCACTAAGTTCTCTACTCCTTCCATTTTCTATAGTCTTATCTTTCTACTCTCTCAACTCACTACTCGCTCAGCTAGCTTTCTATTCTCCCAGGCCTCTACTCACTCAACGCTCTACTGTCTAAGGTCACTAACTCAGCCAGCTTTCCACCCTCTCAGGTCTCTAGTCTTTCAGGACACTACTCACTCAGTTCTCTACTCCTTCCACTTTCTACATTCTCAGCTCTCTACTCTCTCACCTTTTTACTTTCTCAGGTGTGTACTCTCTCGAGTCTCTACTCACTCAATTCGATACTCTTTCAGTTCTTTACTCTCTCAGGTTTCCATTCACTCAGCTTTCCACAGTTTCAACTCCAAAATTTCTTTACTCGCTACTCGCTTGGGGTTCAACATACATTGCAGCTGCGATATCAGCGGAGAAAGAAAAGCATCGAAATAGAATGTATACTTTTACGGTAGAAACGTTCACGTCGGCGAGTAGAGCTATGATTATCAGTCAACAAGCAAGTATTGTCGCTTCAGCGTGGACCCAGCTTAATATCCACTGTAAAATCATTTGGAAATCCTTTTCATTCCCGGCCCGCCGTTGTCTGGCAAGCAAGACAACACTTTAACGAATCTAATTCCCGCGCCGCAAGAAGATCCTTCCGCCTCTCTCGAAAATAGAGTTTGAAACTCTTCGAAATTTGTGTACGACGAAGCAACAACGAGGGCGTCGCGACGCCGCGCCGCGGCGCGACGCTTGTTCCCGTCGGGCGGATTTGTTTTGACAGCGAGGATACATTAGTAATGCAGATGAAGTTACGCCGGCGGAATTTTTATGTGTTTTTCGCGGCTGTCGCCGACCAATTTTTGGCTCGTTTTCAAGCCGCGGAGCACCGTACTCGAATCATCGGCCTTTGTCCGGTGATTTCAATAACACGAATCGTATCGTCGCGGAGCGTTTAATTGCCCGGGAATGGATCCAACGATTTTTTGGGCCGGACACGCATCGCAATGGAAAACGCGAAGACGCATCGCTTTTCGAGTTTATCGATACTCGCCTATTGAAAACGAGACATTTGAATCTCCCGGATTTCCGGAGTCCCTGTGAAACTTCCTTAAACTGCCGTCGCTCCCGACTGTATTTACGTCCAATTACGTCCAATTCTGTATTTCCAATTTAAATTCCGGATGTCAAAATTTACCGCTCGAAGAAGGAAGATTCCGTGAATATACATTGGTCATTCGAAGCCGCCCTTTTCGGTGGCGTTAGCAAAATTAAATTTTTTATTTGTTTACTCTGTGCCCGGAATATAGAGGGGTGAATCCGGAACGCAAATACTTCGCGTATATTACAATCGAGTACGCGGAAAGCTTTTTTCGGAGCGTCGAGCACGCCGCGTTTGATGCAATTTCATTCACGAAATTCGAACGCGGCGTTTCCCGAAGAGTTAAACGTTCCGAAGACCCTAGAAAAATATCGGCCGCCCACGCAAAACGATTCACGCAAACGACGAAAACGAACATTTCAAAACGCGCGCACAACCTAATTGAGAAAGTTACTCAGCCAATTGCCCCTCGATTAATCAATTAGAGGGTGATTCGCGAAAGTAAATGGCACGTGGCTCGCGCAAATAATTCGCCGGCATCGATCCCGTCCGACGTTAGATAAAATCCACAGAATAAAAAGAACAGTCCCGTTCACATCAACACCGCGATGCATAAAACGTAATTATTCCGATGATCTAACGCGCGGAATAAACAATTGAAGATATAATGCAAAACTTCGCGCTGAATTAAAAGTTGAAAAATTTAATGGACACATTACTATGCGAAACGGTATCCTGCGAGTCGAGGAGCTCGCGTCGATGCACGGAAATAAAATGAAATATTTCTATTTCGACATCATTTCAATATATTTGCACAACTTCACACCGGGTGAAAGACTCGGAATAAAATGGACTATTTACCGTTCGTGGCAATGTGTTAGCCGATCTTGCGAATCGCAGAGCTCCGCCCCTCGTTCTATTAATGGCGGCCGAGCACGAGAGAGGAAGAGGGAGAGGAAAAAAATATTTTCACCGGAACGCTGTGGTCCGATCGCGTTTATTCGATAAGCGAGTTCAAGTTTGTCCGGGACACCGCGACTCCCTGTTAATTTTATCGTTCCCCGATAACGTCTGATAAGATCTGAAAGCTCTCTCGCTAGCATTGGCAACATTTTGCATGGCATGGCGCGAGGCGAGGGTCGAACGGCGACAAATGGGCCGAGCCTTATCGGCCTTGATCGCTTATTAAGTAAATTCCACGCGGGCCCGGCCAATTATCAATTACGATGGAGTTTGCGCTCGTTTGATTCATGATTGTTTCGCGTGACACGCCGGCCGCGACACGGCTTCGAATTAAAGCTGCGCGGTTACACGCTCGCGGCCGTAAATGTTAACGCGACGATTGCCACGGTGGTCACCGATCACCGGCGCTAACAAATTGTTTCGCTGGCTCCCTCTATCGTTCGCCCCCGCTCGCCGAAAGTCGCATTTTCCCGAATTTTTTTTTTCCACACCCGCACAGTCGAAACCACCGGAAAACAACGAGCAAAAATTTCTGTGGTTTTATTTGTCGATCTTCGTCGAACACAATAGAAATTGTTCGGTACACACTGGAATTGTGATTTTTATTCGTGATAACACAGCGATGGTCGAATTTTTCCGACATTCGAACTCTGTGCTCGGTTTGAAAGTTTCAGTGGCACCGGTCGGCAATTAGTCAGACAGAACTGTAACGTCTGATTGCTTCTAATAAGCGCGATGTTCCGTAGGTTTATTTTCGACGAAGAACTACAGGTAAAAGTTTCAGCGGCGCGGGATGGTAATTGGCCGAACGTAAAGTGTACGCGATTGGACGTGTAATTATCTGCGATAAAAGGAGCGTGCGGTAATATACTTTTTTTATAGAAGCGTACGTTGATATAGAAGTTTCAGTAGTACAGATGTAGCAATGATCGGACTGTTCTCGGTAAAAGTTAGAATTTAATGGGATTCGATTCTGATACTAAGTTGATGAGAGATGTCTGAATTTTCTTCTGAATAGAATCACTGATCAAAGTAAGTGATCAATTACAAGATTCTTGATTGTATCACAGTAGAAATTGAGTTCTCCATCAGAACGAGAACGCTGTTTGAGAATGTTCAGTAGTACAGCTCGACCATTGGTCAGACGGAGTTCAGGAAATTTTGTGTGCAGAGTCTTGCGGTACTTTACGCCAGTATTTTAAGTGGTCGACGTCTGTCGTTGGCCTGACCGTGTAGAATTAAAATTTATTTGCCGACATCTAATTACCGCGACGAATGGAACGCGCTCGCCGTATTTTGTCAGTAGACATAGAATGTTCAGTGTAGCGGGGGTCTGCGGTTGGTCGGGCGCGGACTTTCGCGGAATCAAGATTTATCCGGCGACAGCTAATTACTTTGGATAAATGGAAGGACACGGGTTACGGGTTAACTTGGTCGAAGGGAATGGTGGTCGAATGGGATCGGTTCGGGCCGAGGGCCATACCGAACATGCTCCTCGCTCATGGCAGATTCCCCGCGCTGGAAGAACGTCACAGGAATCGTTCCCGCAGCGTTCCCGGGCATTCGTCCTCACCGCACAGGAAACGGAGGAAACGCAATACCAACCGGGCCGGCATTATGAAGTCACCGTTCGCGGTGTGTACGTGGCCGTCTGCGCGTGTAACTCGGCAAAGAATGCAACCACGAAAGCGAAACGCGGCCGTCCTCTCTCTCCCTCTCTCTCTCTCTTTCTCTCGCCCTCTCTTCTCTTCTCTTCTCTGCTCCCGGCGTATAGAACTGCGGAGCAGACAAATGTCGATGGCGAGCAACAAGTGTCGAGGGTGGCGGTCTTTACTTCTGACAATGAGTACAAAATCTGGCTGACTCGAATACGGGGCGAGCAAGCAGCCCCGCAGTGTGCCGGGGACTCGTCACAAAGCCCCGGCTACATTCACAATTAGCGATCACGCGAATTCGGCTCTCCTTTTCATTCAACGGACACCAGCGAGCACACGCTCGCGTACGCGTCGCATAATCCCGCAGACACCCGACTCACGATACGCCACATATTTTATCCATTCGCTCAATTCCTGATTTCAATCCGACCGAAATCTGTGCCACTGAATGTTCGAAATTAGAATGTAGCAAGTATGCTACTGTGCATTTTGTTTCGCGACGATCTTAACACTAAACCTACCACCACCGGTCAAATTGACCGGCTCCAGATTGATTATTTTACAATTACTGAAATAGTAAAAATGATTTTATAAGAATTGATTGAATAAATATCTATAGTTATTTAATGATAAATATCTTCAATCTTGTCATTTTTATAAGGGGATATGTACCAATTGCTTTTAAGGTTCGGTGGGTTTAGTGTTAACGGGATTTTTGTACGATATAAAACTAAAAAATGTTGACGTAAAAATCTTAGAAAATCTGAATAAATTCAATGATGCAATACATTGATGATGTAAGCAATACTTTGAATAATGGTACAGCTACTGTACTCCTAGTGTTAAGGGTAGTTTCCTGCACTCCTTCTGACCAATGGTCGATCTCCACTACTGCAGCGTATCGCTATAATCGAAATAACAACGTGAAATACCAAGATTACATTTTATTTCACGCCTCGGATGCCAGAAACAAAAACGCATTATACCGGCAATTTGCACCCCAGCCCGATCGTACGTGCGCGTATCTGATATAGCATTCTGAACAATTTTTCCCGGGAATTTCGCGCAGCTCTGTCAATTTGTACGGGAAATTAACGCCGATTCGTGTTTACCAGATGGAAAACTAAACACGGGCATCGATCGATTAAAACCCGCTCTTTTTTTCCCCGGTGGCCGCGAGTTTTTTTTCTCTCGTCTGCAGGCGCGCGCGGACACGTGTGCGTGTGTGTGTGTGTGTGTGTGCGTGTGTGTGTGTGTGTGTGTGACTGTCTGACTGAGTGCGTGTGTTTTTCTGTTTCATTTTTCCTTTCGGGCGTTGTTTAACGGTCGGTTAGCCAGCCGCGAATAAATCAGAAGAGCGAGAGAGTACGGGCTCGGTTTGTGCGTCGGCCGCCGAGTTTCATTCCAGCGATTATTTCACATTTCATTTGACGGAAGATTCGTCGACCCTCGTAAAATTACACGGTACCTTTATTCGATAAGTTTTTCACATTTCATTTGACGCAAGATTCATCGCGCCCTCGTAAACTTCACCCCCGCGGTACCTCCGCCACGATAACTCTTCCCTTCCCCGCGTTTTATTTGCTGCTACGTTCTTCAACTTTCCCGCCCTCTTCCCTCTCGCCCCTAGCTACCGCCCAACCATCCGACGATCCTCTAAGAAGTTGCGCGAGGATTATGCTACCCCTCCTACACGAGGATCCTCGTTTTTCTTCGAAAGTATCCAACGTCCGCATCGACGATTCGAATTTCCCGCCGAAAGGTGATTATCGAAAAGTTCGTGGCCGAATTCCTTGTTGTATTCCAATACGAAATCGGACGCGAACTTTTCCACTGACCTAATGCATCGACAAGCGTACATCTTCGAGAGACTCCGGCCGTAAGTTTTCAGTTCCTAGACTCGCTTTTATAATTCGACTCCGACCAGGACCAGGAATTTGAATTTAAAGGCGCATTTCAGTTGAATATCCCTCTCGCGTTTCTCCAAGCACTTTCGAGATCCCGGAATCTACGGTAGACATTTTCCCATGCATTCTGGACCTTTAGGAAAAGGGATCCTTGAAGGGCCAGTTGAATCGAGTCAAGCATCTCTTAGTCATGAGAAGAGATTTATACGTTAGATAGACCGGATGGCCACCGTTGTTATTTTCACGATTTGCGTACAGAACAAAAAAAATTGTATGCAGTCGACGATGCCACGTCAGCACGACGAGCAGAAGCCACCAGCTCAGACAAAAACGGTGAACTTGAAATCTCATTTCTGGAACAGCCATCCTCGAGCGGATTTCCTTTTGCGAACGAGAAGAAATTAACCGGAGACCTGGTGGACGAGAACGGAAAGAATCATTACTCAACGCGTCTCTGGGGATCTCCAACCTTTTCCGAAAGCGATGGAATCGGATTCAAAAACGGCGACAAATCTCTTCAACGAAATTTTCAGAATAAGCGTAATCGACACGGATCTACAGAACGTACTTGTTAAGCGACGAATTGCAATTTTCTAAAACTTTCTTCTTCGCGTCGTGTAACAAGATAATCATTCGAACAACTCGAAAACGACTTGTCCCGGTTTTCCGAAGAACGCGAGATGAACAGAAACTGCATCTTCGACTTACCAGGCTTCAGTTTCTTGAAAACGAACGAAGTCTCTGTAACTCCTGGAGGAGAAGCAACTGTTCCCCGATGATTCTCTACTTTTCTGAAGGACGCGTGTCGTTTCCGTCGTGAAAAGTCGCGTTCCTCGTTGGCTGTCGATCCGGCGCTTTTAATTCCTGCTGGCAAGTGCTCGGCGGTCGTCCAACAATTATTCAAAGATTTATTGCCCGGCACCAGAGCGACTTTGTATTTATATTCTTTATTCGGGTTTTCCCAAGCGTGTCCCCCGACGTCGACGACACCGTCGCGTATCACGTACGATCCCCTCGAGACTATAAGACCCGCTTCGCCATAACTTTTCACCGGGTACAATGAAATAAAGCCGCACCTACGGAACGTGGGACATCGGAGCCCGGTTCACAGCCGAACTAGTCCGTACAAATACCACAATTACTCTACTGGAAGGTACGACGACGGAGGCTGCGAGAGAATATCCTTCGTCTTTCTTTCGTCACTCTATTTCTCTTTTTCTTTCTCTTACTCTTCCAGACGTTTTTTCCTATTCTTTTTTTCTATTCGGGTCAAGAGTGCAGGCCCGCTATACGACCGGGAATTTTTATCGGGACAAATGTTTCGCCGGATATCTCTATCTCTCTCTTTCGCAACTGTCCTCGTTCCGATTGTCATTATCTGCCGACGACTAGTTCGATTTCGTGTGTACCCAACGGTGGACTCGTCCAAAGGATCGCTCGACCTTCGACAAATGCGGAAACACCACTCGCATTAGTTCTCGCAATTAAACAGCACAGCTCCGCTTGGATTTTTATGGAATTTAAAGGAACTGGGGCGGAAGCAACATTTTCTTTGATCTGTTCCAGGGTCTATCTTGGTCTTGGGAATACGACATTCTTGTTAAAACCCCTGTTGTGGAAGGTCAGACTTTCTTTAATCGCGCGGAGATCGCCAGTCTACTTGGCAGCTTCTCCGCCGAAGTCAACAGGCAATCATTGGACTGCGGATCTTTATGCGATATAAAAATTATTGGCATCGATTCCAAGGAACAGTAACCATATACGCCTTCCTTTTCTGTTTTCACAATCTTGACCCTCGGACTACTGAAGCGCGGAATGTGCGGCGAACAGCATCAGCGTGGAGTCAACGCGACGCGACGCCGCTCAGTGGTGCCGATTGCGAATCTAGCTGGACAAAAATCAAAAATCACATTTTCGCAGAAGAGCGCAAAACATGTTGTGACTTCCTTCTAATGAAACTGTTGGTGAGGGTCAATGATAAAATAAAATGCTTCTAAAGCAGATAGAAAATGAGCTTTTGCGGGTGTCAAAACATTGCACGCGCCAGTCGCGTTTCAAGCGTTTCCGAACGAACCTTGCCTTCGATTTTTTACGTGCCTATTTTACTTTGTTGGATATGGATAATTCTAAGAAAGGTATGTACTTATATATTTCTAAGACGTTACATAAGTAATTAAACACTAACGTCTAGTACGACAGTAATGGTATTTTTGGGTTTTTTAAATTGAAATATCTCCTCCTAAACTACTAACTTTTCGACATACATAGGTTAGTACCTTTTTATAACGAATGTCCAGCTGCATCGATTGATGTATTCAAAAATACCTCATTCCATTAAAAAAAAAAACAGTTAACCTTTATATGACCTTTACACGTCCACTCACGAAAAAACTAATAACATCAAAATATGCTCCAATCGATACCATTCAAGCCTATGCTGAACAATTTTTTGCTACGAGTAACAATAGCGAAAAAATCAAGATGTCAAAATCAGGTGAGACACCCTGTATATAAACGTGGAGTATTGTTCGTTCTTTAATACCGGTAAATTGTAGGTCACAGGAGAGGCTCTACGTAAATGTTTATTCATACACATACATTTTTAGTACATGTTTTACAAAGAAAAAAATTAGTACATGTTCCTCGAACTAAAGACAAATTACCCAAAAATTTTCGGAAAGACTGTCCTTCCTTAACACTTTGAGTGCTCGTTTCTGAACTAATTGGAAGCAAATCGAATTACAATTAGCCAGTCCTCGTAGTCTTCTTCGGGACTCTTTTCTTGGTGAGTCGTTTCTTCGGAAGGGGCTTCTTCCTCGAAGAGCTGGAGGTGCTCGAAGAGCTAGACGAAGTCGAATAGCTAGACGAAGTCGCATAGCTAGTCGATCTTGAATAGCTAGACGACCCTGTTCTCGACACAGATCGTGGGACCCGCATTCCTAAAACGGAGCTGTCCTCTGTCTCGAGCCAGCTCTTTTGGATTAATTCAGGAATATATTCAAGCATATGGATCGACTTTGAAAGAGAACGCTTCTCGGGGAGCACGTGTCCCTGTGAGAGACACATCATCACGACGAGCAGAAGCCACCAGCTCAGACAAAAACGGTGAACTTGAAATCTCATTTCTGGAACAGCCTCCTCGAGCGGATTTCCTTTTGCGAACGTGAAGAAATGAACCGGAGACCTGAGGGACGGGAACGAAAAGAATCATTTCTCAACGCGTCTCTGCGGATCTCCACCCATTCCGTAAAAGATCAATCGGATTCAAAAACGCCGATAAATCTCTTCAACGAAATTTTCAGAACACGCGTAATCGACACGGATCTACAGAACGTACTTGTTAAGCGACGAATTGCAATTTTCTAAAAATTTCTTCTTCGCGTCGTGTAGCAAGCTAATCATTCGAACAACTCGAAAACGACTTGTCCCGGTTTTCCGAAGAACGCGAGATGAACAGAAACTGCATCTTCGACTTTACCAGGCTTCAGTTTCTCGAAAACGAACGAAGTCTCTGTAACTCCTGGAGGAGAAGCAACTGTTCCCCGATGATTCTCTACTTTTCTGAAGGACGCGAGTCGTTTCCGTCGTAAAAGTCGCGTTCCTCGTTGGCTGTCGATCCGGCGCTTTTAATTCCTGCTGGCAAGTGCTCGGCGGACGTCCAACAATTATTCAAAGATTTATTGCCCGGCACTGGAGCGACTGTGTATTTATACTCTTTATTCGAGGTTCCCCAGGCGTGTACTCCGTCGTCGACGACACCGTCGTGTATGTATCCCGTAAGAGACAGTAACCATATACATACGCCTTCCTTTTATGCTTTCACAATCTTAATAAGACGACGAAAACGTTTTCAGTTTCTCAAATTCTTTCAAAGCTCTTATCTTTCTCAGAAATGCATATAATTCACGATCATGTTGCGTTTCACTTTCTATTTCGCATCTAGGAAGATAAAGCTATAAATGGAACAGCTATGCAAGATTGAATGACTTAAATTTGTTATGGCGTTATATAAGTAGTGTGATAAGAAACAGCAAAATATTATTCAATAAACGTCGAACTTAGCACACAACTAGAATTTAGTCGTGAGTGGACTGCGAATTTTTAAAAAAATTAGATGAATTTAACAATACTGTTACATTGTCTGTAATCTATAAACATATTACTTATACAGAAAATAAATTTTTCGATTTCTTTCCAGGATGTTGCAATTCAGGTAGCAAATTTTTATTCTGCATGAAGATCTGCAGTCTAATCACGATTAGACTGCGCATTTTTATCCGCAACAGCGAAACTCGCGAGGCCAGTTTATTGGTAAATTTCAATGATCAAAGAGCACAATCAACCTGCAATATTTTTTATAGCCTGTTCTCCCAGTGGTTCCAGGGGTCCGGCAATAAATTCCTATCCGGTTCTCATAAACTATCGGTCTCTCTCTCGCTCTTGTCGAGGAGGGAGAAGGTAAAGGGAACGTACTCAGCGTATTTTTCCGAAACAGTTCTTCATTAGCCTCGGACCAGTGAACGTCGAAAATATTTTGTGGACACGAACGACGGGTAGCGAAATTGCTTTCCCCCTCTTTCGGCCCCGGAGCAAGCGAAAACTATTTTCTTTACGTTACTCAGGGTTTACCATTCCCCGACTCGGACACTCCTTCTCTTAGGTCGCGATCGCTGGCCGTCTCGTTTTCTCTCGTTATGTATCATTTCATTTCATTCAATGATGTTTCTTTTCGCACGTTTCAAGTTATCTTTCGAGCGCAGTTATCTTATCGATAGAAAGGTTACGCGTGAACGGCTTACATCAGCAAGGTCCATCTTCTTTCCAGGGTTAAGAGCAATACAGTCTGGTTCACAAGAGCGTACTCTCGAGGTCTACGAGAAACCAACTTTGTGTAGAAGGTTTATAGATAATTAGAAATTTTGCGATATAATAGATGCTTGGACAAGGAAATTGATTCCATCATTTTCCATGAATGGATTTTTATAATCTCGATAATTGGAAAATATATAAAACCGGTCATTTGACCGTGGTAGGTTTAGTGTTAATAATGGGTCCCTGCATTTGCGATTATTGCTTCGCAACGTTTCGGCACACTTCCTGCCAATTTTCCAGCATATGATACTGGCAGTCACCTCCATATCTTTCTTATTTGGTAACTCAGACTTCTCACGCTGTGAGTATATTTTCCCCTAAATTTTTGATTCGTGTATGCCCACACGTTTTCGATTGAATTGGCATCTGAAGACTGAGATGGCCAATCATTGAATCGCGATTGACATCTTCGCTAGCCCGCGTCAGACGTTTTCCGACGCGTTTCTAAGAAAGCAACGGTTTCTTTACCCAGCGAAAAACTGTTTCACTCTCGAAGGTTTTAAACGTACTAACAGATCTGTTCGAAAGCGTATTAGGGGATCCCTTGAATGTTCATTTTATCATCTCACTCGAAGAGTTTGTTCGTACATAACACAGATACAGCGAGTACGCTCTTGTGAAACAGACTGTACGTGTGAAAACTGCGACGGATATCCAACAACATTCATTCGTAGAACGATACATAATAAAAGTTATTAGTTCTGCGAAATGGTAGATATAAGTTCTATTTTATCTTTTATCATCCTAAAACGCTGAACCCTGACAGTTTATCTAACGGAAGTCTTCTTAATCATTGCGCCGTGCCACGCCGAGCCGTGCCAATGGTAAGCTTAGAAATTTATTTCTCAATCAGAGTAGTTGATGCACAACTATTTACAATTTTACACAGCTTCCCCGTTTCGAACTGGGATAATTGTTCCAGTAGTCAGTCATTTAACCCTTTAGCTACTGGTATATATTCACAAATGTGTCTGCTTAAACTAAAATAAGAAAAGGGTTAATCCGCGCAAGTCCTCCCCTCGACTGCTAAGGGTGGAGAAGATCTAGCATCAGGAGATACGAACATTGCTGTCGTCGTTTTTACAAGAAAGCAAGTCGTCCGGCCGTTAACAAAACTAGGAAGCGGTGTAGAGTTTCCCGGTGAGACCGAAATCGGGAAGAAGAGAGTCCCGGAATAAATCCGAGCGATTTTGCGCGAGGTCTTGGGTACCTCGGTCCGGGATCCGACAAGGTTGCAGCGTGCTCATCGTTCACCTAATTAACCGGCCTTTTTCTGGCACGAGGGAGCCGAACGAAGCTGTTTGAAAGGATCGAGAACCCTCGGCCGAGTTGTGGCGTCACCCTGGGGCCAGATCCGTCCCCGGACGGGGTTAATATCTGCAAGGTTTGCAACCGGCGACCCCCATTCAGGTAAACGTTCAGCCGGCGATCGTTATTACGTTTAATTGGACGTGAATCGGCCGCGGGAAAAGGGCCGGACCCTCGAGAGCTTTGACGTATTCAGCATCCGCCTCTCTGCCTCTCTCTCTCTCTCCTTTCCTCTCGCGCCTCTCTCCTAACCTCGAGACTTTCTCGCGCAAAGTTTACCACGGCGGTCGCGCGCGTTCTTTAAACACGCGCGGCTTGCAAAGGCCAGCTTCAAGAGCGAGCCTCGAGTACTACTTTTCTTCTAATCTACAAGTAAGTTGTCGCCTTTGTGCCGACACGGTTATTACAACGCCGCCAACGCGGGCACACGCCCCGGCTAATAGCGACCGGCATCCTTTAGAACCGGAAGGTGGAACGTTCTCGCGGAGATTACCACAGTTTTTATATTTTAACCCCTGATATCACCACCCGGAAATGCGAAAAATGATAGCTTACGAACACTCGCGAAACAGATTTGAAAAGAGGGATTCTACAGCACGACGATTTTGTTTGCACCAGCAGTCCGTTGCTTTGGCTGCGTCCCTGTACAACAGAACGTTTGAGCTTCGTTTCCACCGCTGGGGTCTCTTCTTTGGATTATCATTTCATCTACCGAGAGGCGAATATTTTGGGAAAGCTTGCTCGGCGAGCTCCCGGCAGTCAAAAGCACCTTCCTTTACTTCAAAGGACTCCGGAGATAATTGTTAATAATACACTGGGTAAATATGCCTTATTACGGCCACTTCGCGGTATAGTCAACCTTCTTGGAAATAAATTCCTTCACACTGGAATTAACCCTTTGCACTCGGAGCTATTTCAACTGTAAAAGTAAACCTTTCTTCCGATCTAGAATACTTCCCCATTCCCTTTGATTTTTGAAATTTTATGGATATGAAATTGGCATAATACCTCGTACAATGCCTAAATGTTTAGTAATCGATTAGATACCGATAGATTTAATAATGTAAACAATATTTTGAATAATGGTACATCAATTTTTAGTGCCTCAGAGGAGACAACCGAGTGCAAAGGGTTAACTTGCCCTAGACGAAACTTTTGTTTAGACAGGTAACAGAACATTGTTCTTGAATTTTTTGGAAGTGCTCGCCATCCCCCGAAAAGATTTCTTTCTACCCCTAATAATTTGATCACAATCGTGAAAAAAATATATCCTGTGCAGGAGGTCAGTAATATATGATACGAAGGAGCATTTTCGTTTTTTTCATCTGAATATCTGAATTAACAACCGAGAAAAAAAATGATACAATTAAGGGTATTTAGAATAGTGTAAGAATTGCTTCGCTCCCGAGTGATCTCTCGTAAAGATTACACCTTGAAAATTGAATGCACATCCCAACGTGCCTAAAAAGATGCTCGAGACGCAGCATAATAAACGCTGATTGAAAAGTCGATCAGACGCCATTTTGTCGTCGAGAGTAGTCCCCCTCCGTTCAAGATCGGCCATCATTTCGTTGTTTGTAGACGACAGCGTGTACGGAGCCGTACGAAAAAAGACGGAGCCGGCGAGTCGCGGAAATGAATTTCGCAGCGTTTGGAAATTTTCATTTCGAAGATCACCGGGCTCTCTGCTCGCCGGGCGAAAATTAGACCGGCGCAGCGCGTTTGCGGAAGCTCGCGTTCGAGTTTAAATGAATTTACCTTCCGCGTCGTTTTTTCGACGAATGCCCGCGATAATGTACCGAAAATAATGGGAAAGTTTTGATAAAACGAGCCAGAGCGGAGCTGCGCCGGCTGCGAACTCGCCGTGTGTATTAAACGGGAAACGTGTTTCTGCGGGAGTTTTTCATAAAGGGCGACTCGCCGCCGTTGAAATTCTTGCGAATTTTTTCCGGGGCTCTCGCTGTCGGTAAACACTGCATAACATGTATGACGGCGCCATTGACTATTTATAAAATCTCTGTGCGCCTAGAATCCCCCGACCCCCGCCACCGAACGGGCTCCTACTCTTTCTTCGGCTGCCCGATGGAGCTGGTTTTTTGACCGGGAAAACGTTCGAACTCCCAAATATTTGCACGATCACATCTCCTGATTTTTCCAATATTTAAATCCACGAATTTTTTATGATTAAATATTTGCACGGCCGCACAGGAACGGTCCTGTCTCGAAATAATCGACGATTCGCGTTCGGTCGCTGCTGGACGTTGAGTCTTCAATAAATTTGGACATTTTTTAATAATTTTTCGAGCACTCGAATCTTCATACTTCTCAATTTTCAAGCAGTTGTACACTTCCAGAACTTTACATTTTGTATATTAGGCGATTCAGATATTTTCCAAATTTTTTAATTTTCAAGCAGTGGTACGTTTCTACGACGTTAAATTGTGTGTATAGGCGATTCAAATATTCTCCAAATTTCTCCATTTTCAAGCGGTTGTGTGTTAGGCGATTCAGACATTTTCCAAATTTCTCAATTTTCAAGTAGTCGAGGGCTCCTAGGGCTAACAAATTTCGAATATTAGGCGATAGAGACAATCGTCGCTCACAAATTTTGCAACACTTGACGCAGCACAAACACTCAAATATTCCAAAGACATCCCGTGAATTCAGCGATCACCCGTTCGGCGCTCCAAACTTCGTTATTTTAAACACTCGGAGGCTCTCGACATGCGAAATATCCGTGTATTCGGGGATCGGGGAACGCCTAAGTTTTCAATCTTCCGAACTCTGAAGACTTCAAAGGCTCCGGCAGAGTGTGCCGGCGTAACCAACTATTTATTTCGTCGCCGCTTATTTTTCGTTTCCGATCTCTTTGTCTCTCTTTCTCTCGGTCGCCTCGGCTCGGGTTCCAGAGAGTAGCCTGGTTATTTAAACAAAACCCGGGGGCGGAAGTGATTTGCAGATTGTACGAGGACAAGAAACTAGCTCGAAAACTGGCTCCGAAACTGCAACATTTCGGGGAGAACAAAAAACGCGCCGGAACGGACCAAGTATTCCGCAGAAAGAGAGCGTAAGAAACATTTTTCCAAAGGATTCCGTCTGAGTAGAAGTTTGCGCATTATTTCCCCGGCTTTCTGGCCCCGGCCACGGAGAAAGGAGAGAGGATTTTATCCCGAACTCAGTCATGTGCAACAAAGGGGTATTGATATGGGCCGTGCTTGTGAAATGGGCCAATAGCTGCGGCCGCCATTGTCACCCGCGGCCAGATCCATACCGGAGATATCTGCTGTATTCTTCCAACTACAAATTCCCCCGGTCAATTTTTTTCTTCCTCTCTCTCGCTCGTTCTATCGGTTCTTTCTCTAGCTATCGTCATTACGTATCTCTCCACTTTCCGCCAGTCGATACGTCCCTGCCAAACCGGAGCATTAGCCCCGCAACAAGAAAATTCCTGACGCCCCATACAGACGCCATGTCCATCCAACTCTCCCGAAAAAATTGGAAAACTCTGACTCGAACGTCTAAATAGTTTTATGGCCAGCGAGTCGGTTAATTTATTGCGTTCGAAAGTCGTGCCTCCGCTGGAACTTTTTAACAATCGCAGGACTGAACATACATTTTTTCACATTTCCTTTATTTAGACAATGTTTTGAACAAGGTGCAATTTGTTTCGTTTAAATAGATGTACCTTCGCTCTGGCATTTTCTACTAATCACACGACCGAGCACACATTCGTGGGACCTTTGTTAGATTTAGGGGATGGTCCCTGTTCATTACATTTGTCGGAAACGTCGAGTGTATTTCGTTTAAAATGACGTACCTTCCCTGGAATTTTTTAGCAAGCAAAGCAATATAAATTTGCGAATATATTCAAAAATAGTATATCTAGTAAATGTCTAGTAAAAAATATCGCAATACATTAAATCAATTTCAAACCCTATAAAAAAATTATTACTCTGGTTGTTAAAAACACCCTTTGACACTGTACTAAAAATGCCAGGCGTCGTTCAACAATTTCTCTCGGCGAAACCATCGCACATAGAAGTCCCAAATTTTACAGACCCGCCGATGCACATTTCGACAGTACGCGGTGCAATTTTTAATGAAAAACATCGACCCGTTTCGAAGTTGCAGCGGTTTGAAGAGAGCGCCTCGAAAAAATGATTGTATCCACAGCCACGTGCATTCATTTCGCATCGATTGATCTAATAGAGTAATTTCGCGGGGCAATTTCTCGTAATACGGTCGCGTGCGACTCGGCGCAGGGAATGCCGGCAGAAAAAGTAATTGTTTTCGGTCGGCGTTGCAATTTAAAACGACCGCGGCGCTTTTGTCGGTCGTGTGTGCGTCGAGTTAGGCTGCCGAGAACTGCGCGCACCCCTAATTCGGAACAGTATGATACCGGCTTTTAGGGAAGTTGTTTGTTTTGAGGGGGGAGAGAGAGAGAGTGGGTATTACGCGGCAAGCCGCGTTTTTATTATTCATTTCTTTAATGGGATGCCGCATTGTTTTCTTTTTCCGGCTGCTAATTACGAGAAGTGGATTTTCGTTGGCCTCGGCAACCGAGAGGATGCTGAACGCATCCGCCAACCCTCCATAGAGACTTCATTTTACGCGAGATCAAAGTGTCTAATGTAATTACAAGGAATTAAATCGTACGGCAGCGACGAGTATCATGGAAATTGTAACATGGCACAGAAAAACTCGACATAATTAATACGCCGAGACGGCGAGCCCTGAAAATTTTCAAAGCTCTGTCTCCACGGACCGCTCGTCGGGAATGCACGAGCACGTAAGCTGGCACAGAAATATCTCAAAATTGATCCGTTGTCTCTAATAATACGCCCAGATCCGGAGAAACCAATAATAAATGGAATATTTCATCGCCTTCCTTCTCGAAGCGTATTCTGGTCCAGTGACTTCCACAAAACAAATATCTCTTATTCTTCCTTTCATGAAAAATTTGTGGACTTTGCTGAATCGTAAGTAAACGGGACCAAAAATTTTGGCAAAAAATTTCTCACACCCTTTTCATGGGTGTACACAATCGCTTGCACCAAACCCAATTTTGATTTTTCCTCCATCAAAAAATTCGTGAACTTCTATGACACATAGACAAAAACGATTGTAAAGGTCCGATACCAATAGATTTTGTAGTTTCTCGGTAAAAATATCGGGAAAGCAGCCGAAAATGTCGCGTTTCGTAGAAAGTGCTCTCGAGCCGGGCGATTGATCAACCCCCTTGAAACCGTAGCCGGTGTCCGTCGACGCGGATTAACATAACGAAATCCGTGCAGAAGTGGATGTTGTTACGTCCGTGACACGGTATTCAAATGACGAACAGGTTGTAGGTCAGCGTTGAATATTTTATGAGTTGTTTGGATGGCAAAGTTGAATTTATTACATAAACACCGCACGACCCCCGGGCCCGCGATATGATACTTGACGTTCAGGTGATAAGACGGTTCGTTACGTGCTGGGAAATTTGCAAATCCCCCGGTTACACCGACACTTCCCTCTCAAATAATAATTAAAGGACCGCCGGACCGTGGACAATTTCATTCATTATCCCCAACCGCTGCACAAATTCTTACAAAACTTAACAGCGATATTCCCAGAATGTTCATCGACTGGGCACGGTGAAACGTCGCGGAAACTTCTCCAAGATTTTCACGGATTAGTCCACAAAAATTCGTTGATCGAATTTTCTTTCGCGGAGCATCGGGGAACTTGGGAATATAAAATGCACTCTTTCGTTCGATTTCGCGGGTCGAATAGCTCGTGCGCGGGGCGGAGAAAATTTCATAGTAATTCCAGAAGTTCGAAGTTGACCGATCGCTGGAAGTTTCCGAAGTGTCGCGTTTAAATTGCAAAAATTTCGCTCGGCCGGCGATCCCTTCTCGGTTACCGCCGTCTGATGTAATGCATAGGTATACTCCATAAGCGAAGGTACACATCGAGCCTGTATGGCCAGGCGGTCCTCCCATATCCTTCCTCCCCATGGCACACAATTTCCAAATGCCGAAGACACGGCGAACAATCCTAAAAAACCAATTTCTACTTCCCGAGTTATCCGAGAAAATCCCCTGGCGCAGCTTACTGCGAAAATTGAAGAAAAACAACGAGTAGTCTGACCGGAGGCTGACCCGCACCACTAGCAAAATTTGTCTTTGCCCTTTGCCGCAGCGCGAGCGTTCTGTGATCGTTCCATCGGGCTTCTCGATCGACGCGAGCCCAATTAATTTAATTGATCCACCGAAGGGAAGAGGGAGGAAACGTTGTGAAAGTTTCCGTGTTCGCATTCAACCGGCATCTTCCTGCGTCTTTCAATAATTCGAGCGAGGACGATGGGACCGATTCGCGGGTCTTTTATTCTCGCGCGAGTTTCCGGGAAGTGTCCGAACTTATCTCGATCCCGCTCCGGCTGAATCGGCTTCCGCTAATGGACTTCTCTCGGTCTTTTTTCCATTCGGTTTTACATATTCAAGTAGCTTCGCGCGCGAACGAATGCTCGTGAAACGCGATTTTTAATTTAGAGCCGGGAGCTCGGGAACGAGACGGATCCGAGACGATACAGACACGGAACGGTGGAACGTATTTCGTATTTCCCGCGTCGATTTCCAGCCTGCAATCTCCTTTACACTTTCCCCGTTCTACCCGTCGAGTAGAATTGCTTCCGTGGACTGGGTTTCATCTTCCATTCCGCCATAGTTCCGCTGCTTCTTATTTCTCCCATACACGGAAGACGGGAAAGCCCTCCGTTCCCTTTTTCACCGATATTCCCTGTGTCTTCGCTACCCTCGCCGCACCTGGGGCTCCCTATTAACTTTTCATTCGGCTTCTCTCGTCTGCCTGCCACGTTCTCTGCCACTGTCTCCCTCGCAATCAAATAAATATAAATATCCTTCGCCTCGCGACGAGGATCGCCGTTAACGGCTCGCAACGTGGAATCTAGCTTTATTCCCTCGCTCGAGATCGTGTCTAGAAAATAAAGGACAGTAGACGATGCTGCGTGAAAAGACGCGTCGGATACGTGCTGTACGATTTTCCCGTAGCTGGCTCAGTTTCCGAGATAATCCGCTTTAAAAGTCGTGCTCGCGAAAAGTAGAAACGGCCAGCCATGGTCAGGCACTTCGAATCTTCGAACTCGATTATCTCGGAAATTAGACGGCCTACTGGAAAAATGATACCCATGTTTTTCATCCAGTCTTTTACCTAGATTTTTAGGGTTGCTCTTGGACGATCTTTAATCCTGTTAACAGCAGATATAATTTGGATTGTTTGCCGGCTACAAAGGCGCGGGTAGCTATTATTTCGATCGAGAGCGGGCAGAGTCGAGTGCCTAGCACTCGGCGATATCTTTTGTCGCATGCCGACGCTCGCAATCGAGTTATTCACAGTTCGAGGGGCAGGGATCTATAGTCATGGATAGCCTCTTTTCTCGGTCTTCGCCGTAATCGGGTTTACGTAATCTCTGGTAATAAACGAATCCATTTCCCCCGTAAATAGATTTCCCTCCCCTGGTTTTCGTGCGTCGAGTCGCGTCGTCGAATCGACGCATCTCTCAAGAGAGAGAGAGAGAGAGAGAGAGAGAGAGAGAGAGAGAGAGAGAGAGACGTTCACGACAGAAATGGCCGGCCACATCCGTTCCGACGATCCTTCGTCGAAACACGAGATCGTCGGTCATTTTTGTACGCCGCCGTGCTTCAGGAATCTGATTAGCCCTTGACGACGGACGCTTTTAACCGTGACATATTTATATACTTCCTCCTTCGGGACCAGTGCCAACCGCTTGCCCTATAATGTCGAGGCAATCCGTAATATCAAGCCGACGTTCAACGGAAATACAAATTGTAGCATGTATAGAATAATTTAGAAGAAATTCGGAATCGACAAGCTTCTAAAAGCATAGTTCGTAGACGACCGACGTGAGGTAGCGACGTAAGGGGAGCGCGCGAAAAGACGAATCGCGCGTAACGACCGCTGTTGATTTCACGTTCGCAGTTAGTAACGAATTTATATATATAGAGGGATCGCGGAGGGACTCGGCCTATTTGCTATTCCGAGAGAGAGGACGAGCATATTTCCCGATTATTCCTATCGCTATGGCTACAAAATCTATTTCGCTATCATTATTAATATTCTGACTGTCACCTCCACCAAAAATGGGAGACGGAACTACTTGTCTAGAGTTATCCTGAACATAACTTTTCTATTTAATTTCTTTCGATAAAGTAGAATAAAATATCAAGCCGACGTTCAACTGAAATACAATTCTATTTCGCTATCATTATTAACATTCTGACTGTCACCTCCACCAAAAATGCGAGACGAAATTACTTGTCTATATCTGTAAACGAATTTTTATTTCACTGTATTGAGCGTACCAAATTCGATCTGAAAACTGCTGAAAGGGTGACAGACTATTCCTATAGTCATTCTATAAATACAACTTTTCTATTTAATTCCATTCTACAGAGTAGAATAAAATACAATATCAAGTCGACGTTCAACTGAAATGCAATTCTATTTCGCTGGCTTCCATTCATTATTAACATTCTGACTGTCACCTCCACCAAAAATGGAAGACGGAGCTACTTGTCCATATTTGTAAACGAATTTTCTCAAATTCGTTCACTTCGACTTTTCCATTTTCGTTTAATTCTATAAGGAGACACCAGGTAGACACTGAACGTGCTAATCCGCTCGCAAAAATTCAGAGTCAGAAAAGACCTCCGATCGTTTAAGGGTTAAAGAGCAGGACGGATCAACCGGAACAGATCAGTCTGTCACCGAGTAGATTGAAAGCGTGCCCTTTTTCTGTACGGACTCGCGAGGGCGTGCAAGGTGTGTCGCTAATTCCATTAAAAGCATTTCGCGATCCTCGGCGGCCATGTTGCGCCACGCTACGCGCTCCGAAACCTTCTACAGCCTGTGCAATCTTCGAACCAGCGATTTTTTGGCTCCTAAAATAGCATCGAGCGTCGCGGTTTCTTCATCAAAATGGAGGACACTGGTGAACTTTATGAAGCCTTCTAGGCCGAGGATTCCTCGGCAGCCATATTGTGGCGTGTTGGAATCCTTCAATAGAATCTATCATTTTTCTAGCTGTAAAACAATTTACGGCTTCGAGATTTCTGTGGTTCGTGAAAATAGGGGGTACTCTATCGAAATGGAGGACTCTAGTGGATTTTGCAGGGTCCTCTAAACCGAGTGTCCTCGAGATCCTTGTTCAAAAGCTGCCAGACTTGGAACAAACGTGTTTCTGGCTCTCGAAAGAGTGTACAGCCTCGCGATTTCTTTCAGTAAAATAGACTCTGCTAGTGACTCTAAAGCGCTCGAGAGCGCCGCCATTTTTTCCCTAGACTAGCAGCGACGTCCTCGATAAATCGTTAGTGAAAGTCGAGCGTGTCGAGTGCCGGCGTGAACTTATTATTAGTGCACGTTAATTCGTGTATAATAAGCCCATTAGAGTCTTCTTATTCGACCGAGTTGAAGTTGGCGTCCGTCCTCTTCCGGTTCTGCCTCTCTCTCTTTCTACCTTTCTATCTTCCCCTCTCTTTCTGGTTCTTTCTGTTCGTTTTTCGCGGGACTTTGAATGGCGTTTATTAGGGCCACGGCTCTACATCGAGAGCCACTTCGAAGCTAGCAACATCGCAGCGGGATCATTAAATGAGAAAAATTACTCCAGCCCCGACGAACTTCCGTCAGCCAACTTTTTTCCTCCTCTCTTTCACTCTTGCCCGCTCTCCTCCCTCCCACTCCCGCTCCCTCACTCGCCTTCTCCTACGTTCTCGTCTCCCTTTCTCTTTACCGATTGGTTTTTGTTTTATTCCCGCGGCAGAGAACCGATTTCTCGTTTTTCGAAACTTTTAATAATAACGCGATGACTCGACGGATTCGTTAAACGAGGAGCCAATATATCGTTACCGACTCTCTGCCGCTCGATCGCCCACTTTCAACCGATCCTTAACATAATTATTAGAGAGCAAAAGCAGAGACAGAGAGAGAGAGGATATCGTAATAAACGAACCGTGGAAGTATTTCTCAAGAAGTTCGACCGCGTCGAGGGGCTGCACTCCCGATTTCCCCTTTGGGAAGCTCCTTTCTAGGGACCTACTCTTGCTACCGGAGCCTGCCCATGATCTCCAACAGACTCGCGATCTGTCTGCTGAATGCGAAGAAGCTGGACACAATTGTTAATCAGGTTGCCGATCTCTCTGCTGAAGGGTTCCAACATTTTGTAACGTATCAGACGATGACGGTTCCAAACGTTCTCGAAAATTAAGTCCCGAACCGTTCCCTTTTTTTCTTTGTCATTCCACAGCCAATGAGAGTGACCAATAGAATTGAAGGAATGAAGGATGGCTTCCTTCCACGTGCGTATTCGAGAAGGTCATCCCTAATCTCTAGGAGCAATCAAAGACCTTGTGCATCTCTGGAGTTCCGGGCCGTCGCGCGTCGTTCTCAGAAGTCGTGGAAGCGACGTCTCTCAATGTTTCACGCGTCATTCGGTATTAAAACGGCGCTTAAGCGAATTTCGACGACGCACACCTCGGCACGCGCATGCAAAATTCAATATTTCAATTTCCGACAAATAGCCCCGGCCGTGCTCGCGCGAGCACTCGCGCTCGCGCCAGCGCGGCTTCATCCACTTATTCAGCGTCCGATAAATTTTCAATATTCAAACACCGTTGTGCCGGCAGTGTGCCACCAGAGAGAGAGAGAGAGAGAGAGAGAGAGAGAGAGAGAGAGAGAGAGAGAGTGAGAGAGAGAGAGAGAGAGAGAGAGAGAGGTGGGAAGAGTCGGTCGCGTTCGCTTATTCGACGAGAGATTTTCGTTCGTTTACACGTGCGACCGGTTGCATTAATACGGAAACGCGTCGCTTTGCATTTCAAACGTTGCTTACAGGACCGCCGACCAAGCGTCGCGTAATCGACAAGAAGGAGCTCATTTTAATTGGAGAACCAGGTCCGATCGCGGCGCTTTGATCGCGCCGGACCACGATCGAGACTCCAGTCGATATTCAATTAAAAGATCCTCCGTCTGAGGACCGCGTTAGGCGGCCTCTTTCGCAGCCCTGAACCTCACCGCCCCAGTAACTCCCACGAAATTACAATAATCCAGTTAATAACAACGAAGAAATCTCTCGCTCTTAATAATTCGAATGATAATCGGTTACTTACCGGACTGCGGATCTTTATGCAAAACAAAAATTATCTGCACCAACTTCCTTAAGGGACAGTAGCAGTATACATATAGAAGACTCTTTCTTTTTCTAATAATCTTAGTAAGTTGAAAATAATATATTTTTAAACTCGTTGAACCCTGAAAATGACTTTATAGTCGAAGCAATTCTTATCGTCACTTATATCACAAAGTAATTAAAAGCAATTCTTATATCACTTATATCACAAAATAATTCAAAGCAATTCTTATATCGCTAAATTGAGTTCATGTTCAATAAATTGCTAAACGTTCGTGTGTGCTACCTGTAAATGGACAAAATCGAAAACATTGTATGTACCAAAAATATTCTAGATAGAATAAATTGTTCGCTTCCGGTCTGTAAATTGAACTAGTTTTTTTCGATAAAATCCGCAGTCTAAAAATGCGCTGGGACGTAGTCCGGATAACAGAGACTCAATTATTACGAGTTCATACAACTATTGTCTATATGCATATAACATACAAATAAACGAAGTTCTACCGTGCAAGAAAAACGAAAATATCGAGACCATCCTTTTCGAAAAATACAGTTCCGAAAGGTGGCGGGTGTTCCGTCGTCAGTTGATTAATTGGCCTAAGTTAGGGAGGGGGGAGTATAACGAGTGGGTATTTGGTCCCCGCGAAACCTGAGCCCGAACCCGGAGGCTCGTGTTCCGAAAATAAGAATAGGAAGGTGTCGGGCGAAGCTTCTTTTGCCAAGCATAATGATCCCGGTCGCATCCTGTTGGCGGCCGACAATGAGGATCGATAATTCGAAAGGGTCGACTGGCCACGCCGCCCCGCTGGCAAAGATTTTCGCGGAATTTCGTGCCACGGAACTCTGTCATCCGACGCGGAGGAAGAACACGCCGAGACGCGCCGGACCACCCTATATTTCAAAGGATTCCGTGACAATTCGCCCCGGCCCGTCCAGCCGGAGCTTTGTTATCGCGCTCGCCTTTCTGCGGGTACCTGTGCTCGATATCATCGCTCTCACGACCCCGAGATATTCTGGGTCACTGCCGGATAGACCGGCGAACAGTGCACAAAACGCTCGAAAACAGAAATACTTTTATCTCTCGTTAGCGTCGCGTCGTTTGCGAGACGTACAGAACAGTAGCGGATAGTGGAGGTTGTTTTCTATTGGCTGGGGACTCTGTGACGTCGCACGGAAACGAGACGCTAGCGAGGGGAAGATCACATTCACCTGGAACTCTCTCTTTTTGGAAGTTTGTATTATCGCAATCCACGTTTGAGTTGAAAATTGCGCTCAAAAGAAAGTAACATAGGTCCTTCTTCCCGACACCCATTCAATTAAGGAAACGGTTTCATAGAAATGACTGAATTGATTCCTTTTTTCAGCAAATATTATAATGAAGCGTGTATAAGATTTCAATCAGTTCCGTGTGAAGCGTTGCGAACGATAAAGGCGGATTTGGAAAAGTTTCGATTGAAGCAATACTTTCGTCGTATTTTTTCAGCTCTCCCCGGGCCCCTTCCCTCCTTTGTTCCCGTTTGTTCTTTGCAGATATGCAGAGAGTGCGAGGATATTTCGCCGATCCATTTCGAATATTTCGCACGGTCCGTCCGATAACAATTTCGCCGGTGGAAATTCTCGCGCGGAGGGATGATCTTTTCGTTTAATTTTTCATCGATAGCAGGAGGAACGGCGAGAGGGAGCCCTTAAATAACTCGCGTCGAGTTGAGTCGAGCCGAGTCGAGTGGCGGGAAAGGTGAAGGCAGCTCTCGCCGAAGTATAATGAAGAAAGGTGAAGAGACCGATGTCGAGAAAGAAGGAAACTATTACGGGACAAAGGGCGGCGGGGCTGGGAACGGCGGGCCACTGCCTTAAATGTGAGAAATGGCGGCACGAAACGCGAGTGTCGAGAGCGCGCGATAATCTCGATGAAATTTTTGGCCGAACAAAGAAGGAAACGTGCTCGAAAAGGGAATTAATTAACAGAGGAACGCCCTCGGGAGAATGATCGCGCGCTCTCCCTCCGTTTCACTCTTTCCTCCCCGCACCCTCTCTTGCTCACGTTCGCGCTGATGTAAAAATATTCGAGGGAAGTTTTTGATCGTTTCGAGAAGAAATAAAAATAACAGAGCTCCGGGTTAAAAAAAAGAGAGAGAAGGGAAGCAGAAGGGAGAAGGAGAACGGTATTTAATTATTTCTCTCGGCGGAGGAACAGCGGGAAATTTCAATAAATTTGAATCGCAAACTTACAAATTAAATTCGGTCGGAGTTCTCCTACGGTGTCTATAAATATTATTCGGAATTTTCCCCCGTAGTTTTTCAGTTAGAATGTTCCGCGCGAAACGGAAACCGATTAACGGATACGTCCGAGGAAACTTCATCCGCCGCGTTGAAATATTGCTTTCTAAAAGCAATACTGTTTTCTGAAACCTATACCGCGCGCGCCCGCGGAAACTTTCTCTATTATTACGTTTGCTGTATTTAACGTTGGCCGCGAGAATGGGAGAGAGAGAGAGAGAGAGAGAGAGAGAGAGAGAGAGAGAGAGAGAGAGAACATGGTGCAAGAGCTGCGATAATTTTCGATCGGAAACGTTTCCGATAACGTTGTTCCGGGAAAATATTAACTTATCGAGAGAAAGAAAGATCGTTTCACCGCGAATGCTCGTTTCGCGTTTGAAAAGTATCGCGACGCGCCCGGTATTTCTTGAAACGCCGTGAATCAAAGGGAGAAGTGTTGACGATTTATTAATTATCGTCGAGGGTTCGACGACTGTGCATATTTAGTTTCGCGAAATCGTCGGCCGTTGCTTTGTCCCGGACACCGAATGCTTCGCGCAGACTTTCCATGGAATCAGCAAAATTGCGCGACTGCAAACATCTGTGACACTCGGAGCTCGGTCATCGTATTTGTCCATCGAGTTTATTTCCGGGTGAACTTGGTGATTCATTCTCGTGCGCTTTTAATTACAAAATCTCCACGCTATAGAAATTCTCGCGCTTCTTTGTGCCACGTTTTAAAGCTGCTAACGCGAGCGAAAATACTCCCCGCGTGTGTGCAAACACGCGGCCACGTCATCGAAAATACAGTTTTCGGTCAACCGGGAACATTACGCGAGATCAAAGAAAATATATTTCAAGAAGCGAAAACTTTTTCTCATTGATTATATCAGAGCTGGGCAGAAATTTTATTCGAATAAAAATATCGAATAAAGTGGGTTTTTCCAAGTGGGTTTCAAGCCCACTTTATTCGAAATTTTTATTTGAATAAAATCCAAATCAAAATTGTCTACAAAATTCTTCTAGTTTTTCATGTTTTAAATTACACCTACTCATTTTTGTCATAAATGCATAAAATCTTTGAAAAAACAAAGAGAGGAACGCAGTCCAATAATTTGTTGCAACTACAACGCAGACATTAAAAATGTGAAACATTAATTTTTAAACGTAGAGGAACGAGTGCACGCTGGTCTTTCTGTATTTTTGCAAGGAGAATCAACCGAAATTTCTCTGAAAGGAATCGGACGTCCCGATAAACGTTGTTCAGCCTCGCTTTGATTTAAAAGATGGAAAAGTTCGATGCGAGGCGAATGCTAAGTTGCTGCGATGTCAGACAGAAGTATTCGACTCGGAAAGCTTTGACTGGCGACCCTAATGTCTCCCAGTGTGCCTCGCGTATTTGAAATTATTGGGGGATCGGTGTGTATGTATTGAGCCACTGAGCCAGAAGGGAAACGTATACTTTCCCGAGAGTTGGCAATCTTAAGAATGTGATGCTAGGCAGCTATACATAATCAAAAATGGAACAAAGGGGCTGCTCCACTTTCGACCAATTGTCCAGAGTTTGAAAGAAAGTGACGTCGTAGAAAATCAGGCCGTAATACAATCGCCCAATGAAGAATGCGAGAAGAGCTTTTCTATTTCAGAAACGAAAGAGTCGTGGCGCTTTTTTCACTCTTTCTCGTTCGGTTGTTTTAAACAAAAGCAAAACAAGAAAAGAAAGAAACGAAAACGCGGTTGTTTATGGACAGGGTGATTCGGTGATCGGTGAACACTACCGGAGTGGTATCGTTCGGCTTGGCAGAAACTGCTTTTTATCTGGCAAGTATTATACCATACACGGTGTCGTTCTCATACAAACGTCATATACGTATCCGGGCCATTCTGAGCTGCAGTGGCCGTACTTTTCTTATCTCGCAGCCATTCTATTGCATCATATACGATCTACCTTAACGATATCAACGGCGTACAGTAAACTTCGATGTTGTTCACAGACACCGCATTATATTTCGAACGGAAACGACTTTTATCATTTTAACAGGCTTCGTTTCACGGCAACTTATATGCTCCGAGAAGTTATATAATGTTCGGGGCCCGAGCGCGTTCCTACAACTGGATTTCAGATGGAAAAAGGAACCATCGACAAGGGAGAACCGTTTTAAAAATACTCCGTGCAAAATGTTTGCATAATTTTTCATATTTGCGAAGCATTACATTCATTGCTCGTAAGTGGACAGGAAAACGATCGCGATTATTACGAATATTAAGAATATTAAGAACTGCATAAAATGTTATAAAAATATAGAAATATCCGGGAGAGTTTTCTGTATTCGTAGCATGCGAAACGGATTATATACTGTTGCACGAATATTTAATATTTTCATAAGTGCAGTTGATTCAGGCCGAAGTTCCCATAACGACCAATGTAAAACGCGGCACGAATCATCTGCTCTTTATAATGTTAGAAAAACGCCACTTGACGTAGTGGCGAAACCTTGAAACTGATAGCCAAACGATGTCAATTAGCATCCGATAACACGGCATCGACGAGTGGTACGGGCATTTTATGCAATCATAGAACAGAAAAATATGAAAGCAGAGAGGAAATGAGAGTGCTCACGACCGGGGCACCGACGAGATACTATTAAAGACTGCCAACCTTATGGGAGTTCGTGTCACTCGAAAATTTCGGTGTCCTCTTACGCCCTCTAAGATATACTCTGACTGGAGTGAGAAACAGAAGGCCATCGACATGATCTCGTCGGTGCAGAAGGCTACTGAGGAGATTCTCGTCGGTGAGAAGGCAAATCGTCACGGAACCATATATTGATCATCATGAATTGTTACATTCTGTACCGAGCAGATTTCAGACGATGTTGGTTTCAATATTAAAAGCAAAACTCAAGGACAAAGAATTCCTAGAAATATATTATTGAATCATAATTTTAGGAAAATCAACAATTCCTATTTCAAATTTTATACGAGACACCTCAGTTTGTAATTTCAAAACATTCCATAAATGAGAATTATTACCTTTCACTTTTTTATACATAAATGTTCCAAGAATCGATCTGGACAGAAATATTTTGAAAAGCCTTTACTGTAAAAAATTAGATGGCAAGGTGTTCAAGGGAGTGTTCGTCCACATCGTTGGCAAAAGGAATTATTATAAACATTAATTAGCTAGAATTAATAAATGTCTCATAGTATTATTTTGAATAAATTAATGCGTGCGAATGTTCATGGTTTGAAAGTTATTCTACATATTTCGAGTTTTATTGTCTATTTTTACGAAAAATTTAGATGGCAAGGTGGTCAAGGGAGTGCTCGTTAACATCGTCAGCAAAAGAAATTGTTATAAATATTAAACAGCCAGAAATAATAAATTTATCTGTGAATTGTATTGAATAAATGAATGCGTGCGAATGTTCATGGTTTAAAAGTTATTCTCAATCTCGAGTTTTATTGTCTATTTTTACGAAAAATTTAGATGGCAAGGTGGTCAACGGAGTGCTCGTTAATATCAGTAGCAAAAGGAATTGTTATAAACATTAACCAGCTGGAAATAATAAATTTTTCAATAATTGTCACGGCGATCGACATCGATCGATATTCGGCGGAGTGGGGGGCGCCGCTCGAGCTCGGCGGCTCGGCGAGAGCTCTCAGTCAGTCAGTCAGTCGGGCCGGGGGGAGCGGCGTGAGCGGACGTGCTGCGGGACCAGGAGCGCCAGGAGGACCGGAGGGACCAGAGGAGGACCACGGGTCGACAAGGGGTCATCTACAGTTACCCTGGCCTACCTCCAAGTGTTCATTCAAGGAACAGCAGTAAGTTTGTGTGATTACTAATATTTTTCAAAGCTTCTTTGTCTTTTCAAACTTGTCGTTCATACTTCTGAAATTTTCATCGAGATTTTCGATGAAGACTATTGTCCTTCTCTTCAAATTCTTCAAAGTCTTCTTCAAATTAATCAATTTTATTCTTTATAAAAATTACATATTTTGAGCGCCCCACTCGTATGCAGGATTATAATTGCTCTTGTGAGCTGCTTCGTTGGTTGTTTTCGCACTCGTGTGCGGGCTTATAGTTATTCTCACGAGCTGTTTCGCTGGTTGCATTCGCACTTCTGTGAGGGGTTACAATTGCTCTCATGAGCTGGTTCTCTGATTATATTCGCACTCATGTGCGGGGTAGCAATTGTTCTTATAAATTGGTTCGCTGGTTGTATTCGCACTCATGTGCACGATTACAATTGTTCTTGTCAATTGGTTCGCTGGTTGCATTCACACTTCTGTGCGGGGTTGCAATTGCTCTCATGAGCTGGTTCTCTGATTATATTCGCACTCATGTGCAGGATTACAATTGTTCTTATAAATTGGTTCGCTGGTTGTATTCGCACTCATGTGCAGGTTTATAATTGCTCTTATGAGCTGCTTCGTTGGTTGTATTCGTACTCATGTGCACGATCACAAATGTTCTTCTGAATTCGTTTGCTGGTTACATTTGCACTCGCGTGCGTGATTTAATTCCGTATTCAAGTGCATTGTTTCTAAATACGATTAGTCTGTTTCAGCTAGATTACAACAGCCGCCTGCTAACGAAGACGACACGCCGAATAAAGAGGAACAAGACTGCAGTGTATTTTTAAATTAGTTATATATGATCTACATATTAAGATTGTATATCTTCGTTGTAAATATGTCGCGTAATTATTGCCGTAACGTCACTTTGCTCGACTCGTATTTTTGACTCCTTCACAGCCTTCCGCTGTGTCGGACCTTGCTTGTATGTACCAGACCGGTTGGGGCCGGTACTCGGCGTCGATACATTGAGACGGGTGGTTCATTGAGACGTGTTAACTCGTATTGCCATTCCCTCTGTTCGTAATTCTACCCGAGTCACCACAGCGCTTTGCGTTGCCTGGTGGCAGGTAGTTGGCAGAGAAATTCTCTGTTCGTCATTCTACCCGAGTCACCTCAACGCACTGCGTTCCCTGGTGGAAGGTGGTAGTTGGCAGAGAAATGGTACCCCGTTTGAACACTTCTCGTGTTCTTCTCTCTTGGTGAGGACACGTCGGGTATCGGCTCTGGCCGGAGTTGGGCTGCAAGCATTGTACGCGTCGCGTCACCTTCGATACCGAGCCTTCTGCTCTGTTTCGCTTTTGTTTCTCACTTTGAAAGAATCAGAGCCTTCTGCCTGATTCGCCTTTGGTCCCCCGTGGATCGGAGACTTCTTCTCCGATTCACACCTTTTGCCCCGCAATAATCACTCGACATACTTGCGTAATTTAGTATAAGTCCATCGTTGTAAGAAAGGGAGCCAGAAGGAATATTGCATTCGTTCTGACTCCCTTTCGGGTCTCTTGTGCAGCAACCTCCTCGTGGTGAGACCTGGGAATCGGTATTATCCTTTATTTGTAAGAACTTCTAGTCTCTTATGATTAAAGGATAATATCGAGCCAATAGCTGTACATTTTATAAATATGTTGATTTTTCAATAAATTCTATTCCTATACCTATTGTCTTTCACAATATTTTGCAATTTTACCTTCCTTCAGATCAAAACATATGTATTATTCAAACTAGTTCTCCCCGGACATGAACAATGTCATATACCGTCTGGTTCTATTTAGGTAAAGAGACGAGATAGTATCTCGTCGGTGACAGTATTATAAGGCAATTACAGTATGGGTAATGTGAGCATTCTACACTATATCATTCTTCTTCTACTTGACGAGTATCTCGTCGGTGGCAGAACTTTTAGCGAGGTGGTATTTTAGATCACTGTAAGTTCTACGTTATCCCCGCGCCCGTCGCGTCCGGTTACCGGTCCCGCTGAATAACACAGGGCACCGACGAGTAATGCAATCACAATCGACTAATGCAATACCCGTGGTTTTTTCGCAACGGTATTTCAATCGCGAACGTGCCCATCTCCGCTGATCGTTGGGGCGGTGAGGCCTGCCCATGTGTACAACTAACTACTTCTACTACTACTACTTCTACTTCTACTACTTCTACTTCTACAGACGAGTACAGTGACAAGGTAGAAATAAATGGAATGACTTCGCATCCGAAGATGCGAGGCCATTGTAGTTGCCCTCTTGAGCGACAGTTTGTCGGGGCCACTTCGGCATATAGCCTCTTCTTTTTCTTCGGCGGTCCGCCAAACAACTGAAACCCTAAACGTGCTCGCAGTGAAACGATCGACCACTTCCGAAACGGATCACAAGTTTCGAGAGAAGCCGATCGTTCCGCTGGTTCGATCGAGCAGGTGCGCAACGTTTCGAAACCCTAATTCGCGCGCGTTCGCGTCCGCGTCTGCGAAAGCTACACGAGCAGGAAGAATAGAGCACGAAGCATTAATTCGAACGTCATGCCTCGTTCGATTTAGCTTCGAGATGAAACTTCCAGCTCTTCCGGTGACTGACTACCGTGCGAATCGCGGCCTACCCGAAAGAGAAAACAGTAGCCAGCCCCGGCCCCTACCTACTTAGAACGAACAGTCACACCAAGACGGTAAGCTACCTACCTACCTAGCCCTATATTTAAAAAATGGCAAAAGACACAAGCTCTCCAACACATTCACAACACGATCTCCACACAGACGCCAGGGTGCAACAGCCTAACACCTAGAGAGAACGTCCCGGGACGCCTCCGACACCCTAACGTTCGAATCACAAGCACACTCTAAGGTACGTACCAGTTTTCCTGAAATCGACTGACAATGGCAGTGATCATTGCGGGATAAATCGGAATGTAACTGCATTGAACATTGAATTAAATTATGCGTAATTCTCATTTATCTATACATATATATGTATATATTCCTATTTATTTGTTATTTTATTTACCTATATGTATGTATATGTATTCTTATTTATTATCTTAATATTGTTAATAGTGAATTGAAAAAGCTACTGCAAACACACATTCCACGACGATCCATGTAACATGTCACGGATCGACAGGAATGTGCGCTATTGAATCTAATTAAACAACCGACGCAATTCCACTACCTAAAAACACACACACAAGTGGAAAATACGTCGTGCACGATACACTAACCATTGTCAGTCGCCACATATTGTTAAAAAACAATATTCCATGTGCCCGTTGCTCGCACCTTCCCGAATAGCACCTGGGTACGCGAGAGGGTTCGAGCAACGAACAGGGAATCTCAATATCCTGAAAATCCTAGCTAAAAGAATCAGTTAGATTTTGTACGGGCTAATGTTCGTGTTCTTGCAAAATGGCTCTACTTACAATGAAAAATTTTATCTCAATGTAAAAATCAAATATTCAATTATTGGAAAAACTAATGAAATTTTAATTGTCGAGCAAAAGGACTAAGCAAAATTTTAATAAAAATATTCATCAATTGATTTATGTGTTAATCTTTTTGGAAATATTTACAAAACCCCCGGACGACCCTTCCGACAAAGCAGTTTTGTCTAAAGAATCTATCCGTCGCGAATTGTCTTTTTGTACGTGGTTTCTAACGTTTCCAAGCAATTCAATCTAATTTTAAGATACAAACGATTATATTGATGATAAAAAGTGACTCTAATAATTATACTGCAAGTTACGCAAGATTTTTATCCTTTCGTAAATTGGAGTTTCATTTATCGAAATTATTATATCTATAAAAACATTGAGACGTACAAAAAGACCCTACCTAACTAGGAAACAAATTACTACCCGCGAGAACGCCTGGCGTTCTCACGGCCACTGTACTCGTTCAAATCTACGTAAGAAATAGAACAATAAAAAAATTGTTGTATATTGACTTACGTCCTCTCCTGCTTCAAGAATGTACGACACGGAGCTGCGTCTTGATTTCGGTAATCTAAAAATGTCGATCTCGGCTAGGAATACCGTCTTTGGATCGAATCTGTAACAGAAAAAACAAATTCACTTGTTTCAACTGTCCAACAATTGAGAGACCAAATCCGAATCAACAATAAATAAATCATTCAATTTGAAAAGAAAATTGAAATTTATTTTAACGGAAAATGAACAACCTTGATTTCTATCAACCGACATGAATTCAAATACAACTGATCGTCACGACAGAGTTGTAAATCCGAATTAATACAAAATAAATAATTTAAGCTAATACTTATTTATTGTTCATTAATGTTTTGAAAAAAGATGTTCAATAACACAGTTTAATATGAAAAATAATTTGTACTCACGCTCGCGTCCTCTTCTGCTTCAAGAAAGTCCGCCATGATGCTACGTCACGATTCGATTCTCGAAAGCATCGATCTTGCTTCCAAGTTCCTCTTTCAAACAATGATTCTTTTCCCGCGGAAACTGTAACAGAAAAAACAAATTCACTTGTTTCAACTGTCCAACAATTGAATGACTAAATCCAAATCAACAATAAATAAATCATTCAATTCGAAAAGAAAATCGAAATTTATTTTAACGGAAAATGAACAACGTTGATTTCTATCAACCGACATGAATTCAAATACAACTGATCGTCACGACAGAGTTGTAAATCCGAATTAATACAAAATAAATAATTTAAGCTAATACTTATTTATTGTTCATTAATGTTTTGAAAAAAGATGTTCAATAACACAGTTTAATATGAAAAATAATTTGTACTCACGCTCGCGTCCTCTTCTGCTTCAAGAAAGTCCGCCATGATGCTACGTCACGATTCGATTCTCGAAAGCATCGATCTTGCTTCCAAGTTCCTCTTTCAAACAATGATTCTTTTCCCGCGGAAACTGTAACAGAAAGAGCAAATTCAGACAAAACAGTCAGAAACTAAAGCAAAATTAGTTTTGATTTCTATCGCACGACACGAATTCAAATACAATTGATTGTCACGATACAATTATCGTGAGAAGGTAACACGATTCGAGAATAAATTTAAATGAATAAAAAGTAAATAACTAGCTTGAATACATAATTAATTATTAAAAAATGAAGGTAAATAATCTTGATTTCCATCGAATGATGAAACCCGGAAACAGTATTCACCATGTAACGGTCTCTATGGAACCACCGATTAGTATCCTTCTAGTCACCTTTTCTCAGAACAAAATATATAACGCCTAACACGACGAAGTAAAGAGTATAGATATATATGTATATTGCTCCATATACATATATATATATTTATACATACACACACAGACACACGCCACATATATATATATCAGAGGTTTGAAGTTTCAGGTTGGTACTGTTGGTAGCCAGCAGTAGCCAGTAGCCATTGGTAGCACTTCATCAGTTGGTCGGTTCAATTTTCAAAGTTGAGTTGTTTTATGTAAATGTCAACGACGGTCAACGATTCTAACTGATTCTAACTAATTTCGTGGAGGCTTTGATAAACTTTTGAGTACGGTAAGTGTAACAATACAGCTTCAAATAACGATATAAATTACTGCAATCTCGAGTAATGGTTTGAACAGTTTCCATCGTTGAGAAATGTCTGTGGCCATTATATTTACCTTCTACTTTAAATGCCTTTTATATCGTTCTCATATTGCAAATTACAGTCCATACGCCCAATAGTAATGGGGAATTACGTTAGCAAATATTTTCTTCGAAATACCGACACTGAGAAAGAAGAAACAGAAGTACAGTCCACTTCCACAGATAATCAAACTGTTGATGATAATTTCAACACACCAGTAGCACAAAAAACATTGCCGATTGATCCTAGATCAGTGACTAGTGGCATTAACAGAACACCAATCGAGGTAATTCTTGACCCATATTTATTAAATATTTTTCCAGCATTGTACATTATGTTAAACAATGAATGAAATAATATTGACAGATATATTCCACACCTGTTGGAGTAAACGGAAAAGTACTCTCCGCAATTCCAAGGCATTTACAATGTAAACCGTATTTAGAAACGGATTTAGATCATCTGCTATGTTTATCGCCGAGGAAATCTGTACCGACAGTAGAGGACAAAGAATTAGATTCCTCGGATGGGGTAAATTTATAAAGTGTACAACAATTCAGCACTTGTATTACTTTATTAAGTTTTACTAAATTAAATAAGTTATTTTTAGGATTTCACGAATGCAGAAATGCAATTAACACCTCCAGTGACCAGTTCGATGTCTCAAAGAGCAGTTACACTGACAGATGAGGAGCGTTACAGTGTCTTAGGCATTGACCCTAGATCACCAGCTGCAGATTTCAGTAGAACTCCAATGTTAACGCCACTATCTATGATGCTTTTAAAGGCTAGACACAGAGTGAATTCAAGAAGACGGTGTAGCTATACTGATGCCTCTCGTCCAGGATTCTCTTACTGTGAAACTTCCTCGGAGTTTAATATCCCGGAAATACAAGTCTGGCCTGATTTATGTATGTGTAAAGAAAGGTGTTTGAATTTAATGAACAACAAAGTTAATAAGAAATTAAATGAATCGGACTCAAGTTGCGATCATTCATCTCAGACAGATTCTGGTAAGGATATCACTGTTATTGAATCTTCTAACTCAAGATTAGTTAACTAAGGATTACGATTAATTATTCTACAAACATTTTCAGCGGAAGACAAAGAAGTAGAAAGTGGAAGCGATGATGAAAATAAAATAATTTCAGATAATTACAGTGATGCTAAAAAGAACACAAAGCATAAGGATGTTCACACTACCGATACCGATATGATAAAAATATGGAGAGATCCATTAATATTGGACGATCACACAGAATCGAATTCAATTGAATCACAAGATACACGCGTCGAAAAGAATATATCACAATTGCCAAAACAAGAAGTCGACGATGACAGCGTTGCTAAAGACATACTGTCGCTGCAATTATCTAACTCGGAAATTAATAAACGAGGGGCAGATGTATATAAAAAGAAGAAGAAGGTCTTCAAACCAGAAATTAAAATTACGATAGATGAAAAGAAAATTTCCTGTTTTAATGATAAAAATAGAACCGAGTCTACAAAGGTATTTAACATCTTATCAATTATATTGAAACAATAAAAGCATTAATCACTTTTACTTCCAGATTCGAGCTCCTCTTGCTAATCGTTCAAACAATGGACACATCCAAACCAATGTAGCAATGAATTCGCCGCAACAAGTAATCAGAAATAAAAACATAAAGACTACAGTTTCACAGGAGAATTCGTCGCCGCACAAGTATATTACAAAGCATAAAACAAGAGGTATTGAATGGGATCCAGACTCCACAGTTCTTATTTAACACTAAGCGTACAGAGTACAAAATGCGACTGGTATACAAATTTTTATAAAAATGATAAGACTGAATTAATTTAAATGCAATTTTTACAACAATAATTTTTATCAAATAAATACATTTATTTAATCATTTCTAATGGAATCATCATTGCAACTTAAATAATTATAAAATAAGAAATGTAAAACCAGTCGTAGTACGATTAGTGTTTATTATATATATTACTAGAATCGTGAATCTAGGATAGAAATGTTTTAAATAAGGAGGCTTTCCAGATTTTTGTAAACTTTAATAATTATGTGTTGCATAAGCATAATTCGGAATATAATTCATTACAATGATAATAAATTGTTTTTATACAACAAATTGACTTATTTATTATCTCACGTTATTATACTGAATTATCAGAGTCTTTTGCTTGCATTGCAACTCGTATCTTCGATTTGACTTCTTGAATGGAAAGTTGAAGGTCCTTGCTTGGTTGCACCAATTGTGACACACTGAAAAAATATATTAAAAATAGAGAATCGAGATATCAATATTGAATATCAGTTCCAACTCACTTTGGATCTTTTATTACAATTCTCTTCTTACTATTATCATTTTTCGCGATCAATTTAATTGTTATATTGCTCTCAACTTTTTTGGGATTACTGAAAACCTTTTTATCAGAGGCATCCCAATTTACTATGGTGCTTGTGTTGATAATTGAGGGTCTAACTATTTTGTTTTTTATACTAGTGTCAACAGGTTGTCCTTTGTAATTCCTTTTTTTGCGTTTCACATCATTGAACCTTGATAATTTTTTATTGCTTGCTGTTGCTTGAATAATAGCTTCGTCTATGTTGTATGGAGCTTGTGATGTGGCAGATGTAATTGATTCATTATCTTGGTAATTGTACGAAGTTGAAGGTAAACTAGGTTCAGACACTGGCCTTGGATCTATGTTTTGTGGAATACCATCGTAAATGGAAGTCAACGTTTCTCCAGGATAGTGTTTAGTCAGACGTTCTTGTGTTAATGGTAAAGCTGGCGTCCTCTTCTTTCTATGATATTGCTCCCTAAAATTTATTACTGAATTTTATTTCATTCTTGATAAATAATGATTAGAGGCGTGTAAGATCTCGAAAATTTCAACATTTTCCGGTTCTCGTACACCTCTAACAATCGTTCATCCATGAATTTTTATAGAAAATTGGTTTTCTGACATACGGGGGAACAAATTTATCTGTACTTGGATTCAGTGCATCTTTCTGATTTCTCTTTATGCGTATACCCACTTCTCTATGGCGTTGAGCAAGCTTAGCTTTCGTTTCTGCCACAGTTTCTACCTCGGGTACATAAAATATGTGCAACGAACCTCCATAAAAATTTTTACCATCAATAAACCGTTTTGCTATTCTGTGTAATACCATTCAATGAACACAGTTAAGAGAAAACGTTAATTATACAGTAATATCAAAGTAAAAAATATAAACCTTGCACTCTGTATACGTGCATACTGTAAATAATAAGCTTCTGTAAATTCTTCTGAAGGATAGTCAGGGACTACATGAATCCTTTTCACATCCCCATACGGTTCGACAAGCTTCTTTACCTCTTCACCTAATTGGAGCTTTGGTACTCCGCATATCACAACATGTTTTGATTCATCGTTTATCGTATAAACCTATTACACAGAGCTGGCGTGTCAAGGAAATATTACCATGAAAATAGAACATAGTTATATCATGTTACAAACTATTCATACAAAACTGCAATGGTCTAAATTAAAACGATTAGAAATCACGATGTTTATCAAAGCAATAGAATTTAAAATAACCTATTCAGAATATGAGGTTAGAAAGAGTATGTTGTTATTTATGTATATTGAATAGGATACAAGTCCACAATGCTACCTTCACGGATGTCAACCTTTTCCCTTGTCTATAAGGTGGTCTCGTATTACAAAGCTTCTGCTGTATATGATGAGGAAGTTTTGTAATCTTGCATCCATCATTCATGACTTATAATAATTCTTTGCTACGATTTTCTTTCAATGATGTTTCCTAAACTGACGCCAGCTAGGAAATATGTAGTCGTAAGTACTTCTCACATAACACCACAAGTAAAATCGTAATCTAATGTTTCTGACTAATTTTCAGAAACATTCTTGTATAGTTGATCACGAATTCTTTGCAGTCGTATATATATGTAGCGCTTTCAATGACATTCAATCAATAGCCTCACAACAAGCATTTATATCGTAACAAACGTTAATATCTCGATTGTTATAGGCGTCAAACATCAATAAATTGCAGTAACAAAAACTCGAGTAAGTTCGCGCTTGCTTGTAGAATGTAGGATGACAGATGACACGAAGTTTGAATCAATTTCGGTAACATAACAGGTGTTCCCCTTCGTGTAAAAAATATGTAATGTTTTCTCAATATCATTAAATAAGTGTAATATAATCCATATTTATATAATGAATTCGTTTTAATTATATTTAACTGTTTTTAACACATAAATTACAAAATCGAAGGAGATTGTGTGTAGAATGAGGATAATAAATCTTAAAAATCCCTATTATCGTTCGATCCGTCTTCTTTATTTTTTATAGAAAAATATTTAGGCAGTATATTCTTGATTATCTCTGTTTATACAGATTGTTTTTGTTGTGTAATATTAATTTTTAAATAAATGTTGTAATAATTCCCTAAAACCACCGACGGAAATGGATACGTATAAAACGGATGTCATCGTCCAGAAGAGTAATGGCGTCCATAGCGGACACACAATTTTCCTACTGTTTGCCCGTTGTGTTAAACTTCCATATTAGAAGTAGATATTCTCTAGTTGTCGGTACACACGTCGAGTAATGTTTCCTTTAATCTTTATGTTACATTAATTAAACGGTTCGAAAACATTTTTGTTACGTTCGGTGCAAGGAAGTGGTTGTGTACATTTCAAGGGTTTTACAGTGGAACAGCATCAAAGAAAATTTGTTCGCAATTAATGAGCAGGTTGTTTACCAGTTTCCGTAAACGTGTTTCATTAGTTTTAACAACAACGAATTCTAGATTTCTATCAAATTTCCGTTCGTCGAGTAGCTTTCGATTTTTTTTTTAAAGAAAATTATAGTCTAACCTTCGATAACGTTCCAATTTCAGTAGAAGCAGATTTAATCGATCATTTACGGGTTTCGGATACTTAAATGTACGATAATAAATCAATCGAAAACAAATTGAACGTGCTCCGACACGGATTCATAAACTGTGGAAATTTTTATCGATAAAAATTCCGTATTTTACTTTCACATATTGTGAAAGTTCATTTTGTGACTTCTTATGTTTGGATGTGTAGATGTACGTTTCAATTAAAACGTTTTCAATCATTGCCATCACCGTATTATTAACGATTAATTGAAATTAACAGTACCTCTTGTATTTGATCAATATCTCTTACAAATATTCAAATTTGAATTTAATTTTAATTTCACTCGTTTGTTAATTTGGAAATGTGTTCCATGACACACATAATGCAAATCTAATAAACTTAAAAATTTGACACGATTGCTTACTATACTGCTAATAAATACTGTATTTTATTTTTATTTACAGAATTAATAACTGCAATGGGTTCGACATAGCATCATTAAGATATATTAAGCAACAAATATGTTTGTCCCATATTATCCGTTTAGATTATATTTTCTTTTATATATTTGAATTGAATATAGCACCTCATAAATTATTTCATCATGTCCGCAAATACTCAATTCGCAAATCCTCCGCCAGCTATAAGCTTGCCTAATATGTCTGTACCACCACCCGCGACTCCAAATTTATCAGCTCCACCTCCCAATTTAACTACCATCAATACATCTGGGAGCTATCAACATCGATACACTAATCACAGAGATGGAGCTCGTGGTTTTTTCAAACCATTCAGACCATACCATGCTCCAAAAATTGTTGCTGCCGGCCAAGATAGTTTACAAGATGAATTTGATGGGAAACGGCTTAGAAAATCTGTTATGCGCAAAACTGTTGATTATAATTCTGCTATTATAAAAAGCTTAGAGGTAGGAACCTTAAATTGCTCTATGAAATTGAATCGAGTCGATGATAAATGGGTCTAATACAATCAATCTTATGTGCGTAGAATCGAGTATGGCAAAGGGACTATCGGGACAGACGTGCTCTTCAGCCAGATGTAATGTATTATCCTGACTTACTCCCACCACCCAGTTATGTTGACAATCCGATAAATGCAGTCACTACAAGATTCGTGAAGACTGCAACAAATAAAATGCGTTGCCCTATCTTCTGTATGGCATGGACACCAGAAGGCAGACGCCTGGTCACTGGTGCATCCAGTGGAGAGTTTACTCTGTGGAATGGCCTTACTTTTAATTTTGAAACTATTTTACAGGTACGCTAAAGTGCTTCAACAATATTCTACTTATAGTTAATGTTGTGCGGTGTACAGTAAAATTTGGTGCTCCTTAAAATATTTGTCCACTGAAATTCTTAGGGTATCCACGAGGAGCCATAACATTTTAGTGTACGCTCCAAATTCAGATACTTTTAATCAAAGTTCTCATTTTTCTGCGCAGGCACACGATAGTCCAGTGAGGACAATGGTGTGGTCACACAACGAGAGCTGGATGGTTACCGGGGATCATGCAGGCTACGTCAAGTATTGGCAGAGCAACATGAACAACGTCAAGATGTTTCAAGCTCACAAAGAAGCTATTAGAGGACTCAGGTATACCATCCACCACACTAGTCCTTACGTCTCTTGCGCCACTGTTATAGACGATCCGTCCATCCTTGCTGTAGTTAAGATATTGGACATGACTCTCATTCTCTTCCTTCTCTGGTTTCATGACTCTTCTGCTATGACAATAGTGATTCTTGTATGGGTACACAGGTGATCTCCAGAGATTTTGTAGTTTCGAAAAATTTTCTAATACCAGGCGCATCAGAAATGTGCAAATAAATAACTTCATGACGAGTTCTATCGCAGAAATTTTCTGGTCCATTTAATTTTAGAGAAGTCTACATGTGAGAAATTAATATTTGATAGAAATGAACAGGATGTAATACTACACAATATGCAAGTAGATCGAGTTGTTATTGCTTCAATAAATGTATTAGTTAATTTTGATCGAATTTACTATGTGGTATTAGGCTAAATTTTTTTCAAATTCTTTGTATCTCCGTGGATCATAATTATATTCAAAGTTAATGTGCAAGGATAGCGTAAACTTCTCTGTCAACTGTGTTGTACACGTGTTAATATGAAACATTTAATTTGTACTCCTAAAGTCTTAGGGACCTAAGTTGATCTACACATTCATTTATGTTGTGACAAAAGAAAACCTGCCAATACTTTATACTGTCCTATACGAAATAGTCCAAAAGAGAAGTGAAAGAAACCAAAAGAAAAGAAAATTAGGTCCTTATGGCTCTTGGTGTGAGTTTATACAGTCAGGATGTGGGTCAAGATGTATATTCTACAGTTACCAATAAACAAAAAAGAAATATATACAGTAATTCCTAGTCGAGACTCCCATTGAACTATAATAAAGATAAATATCCTGTGTCCTTACATCATCCAAGTTTGAATAAAGTTCAATAAAGACGTTTCAGTATTACATGGTTCTGATAATAAAGTATTTTTTCTTCGATTTGTGTCACTTGTGCCCTTTTGCAGATGAGAGAGAGAGAGAGAGAGAGAGAAAGAAAGACTAGCAGAGAAATATAATGAAATTCATGTACACTTCGGACATTTTTTTTGTGCAATAAATGTTAAATTTTTAAAAAATATTACTCTTGGTGTATCACTCGGTGGTCATGTGGCATCAAAGAGAGATTCTAATCTTACCATATTAATGATACCGTTTGTTGCTTAATGAGCGACGAATTTTGCTTGAGTGCCAGATATGACTGTCGAAGATGGTTTTTTGTTTATTTATAATATTTACACATAGATCTTCCTTTTATTACTGATGTCTGTCGATTCCTCAAGGTGCACTTGTGTCACAGCATCCACGATGCATATATTCTCACAGAACATTATGCTTTTCTGAAAATTAATCTGAAAGTTAACTTGATTTGCACATTTTTACATATTGCCAGACGCGTTTTTAGTGCATAAATTGCTTACACCTATAGGAGGAATGATGCATAAAATTCATCAATAGCAACAGCTTATACATTTATTTTTTTCTATAAACAATTATGTTAGAAAAAAAAATTACGACCATGAATTAGTATGCTGATCGGAATTAACTTATACATACGACATTATTTAGGTTTCACTTGAACTGCATGCGTAGACACGGAAATGTACATAAATAACTTCCTTCTCAGGTATCACGAAGATAAAGGCAAAATACAATATTCTTTGCTTGTTTCCATACATACATGAACATTGCATGCGGTAGTGTTTATTTAACGAACAGAATGACGAATCAGTAATAAATGTAAGCTTTTAAGTTCAATTTGCAGTAATCATCTCCTGAAGTCATGTTATAATAATGTCCGCAAGATGTACCAAGTGTCCCATTGAATTCAATAAATACTTCTCACGGTCTACTTCCTATCATTTCGAATTTATTGCACTTGTAAAAAAACATAATTTTTTAATAAAACTCCATAAAACCCGGTCGATATTTCATTGTGCTGTGTAATTTTTTAAATATTTACTACTTCACACTTGTATTTATATTAGACAATGAAATTAAGTTACACATTATCATAGTACTTGTTTCATTCAGTCTTTTATTCATCGTAAACTTTTTCACAAAATAAAAAACTGGTTTTCTAAACAATATAACAGTGTTTGTGTAGTGTTTGAATATAAACTATTGTTTTTTGGGCGGGTAGTTTCAGCCCAACGGATCATAAGCTGGCAACATGCAGTGATGATGGAACTGTGAGAATTTGGGACTTTCTTCGGTGTCACGAAGAACGAATTTTGAGGGGTATATATCACGTTACGTCTTAATCGATTAATCATATTTTCCATAAATATTTAATTAGGCAACAAGTCAGGTATCTCTATAAACGTACATCGACAAAGATGAAAAGGAACTCATTCGTTCAACGTTTGCCTAGGTCACGGTGCCGACGTAAAATGTGTGCACTGGCACCCTCAAAAAAGTCTAGTCATCTCTGGGAGCAAAGACAACCAACAACCGGTTAAATTATGGGATCCAAAGACTGGCCAATCGCTCGCAACTCTACATGCTCACAAGTCAACAGTCATGGACGTGAAGTGGAATGAAAACGGGAACTGGTTGGTAACCGCGTCGCGGGATCACTTGCTCAAGCTGTTCGACCTTAGGAACCTAAGCCAAGAAGTTCAAACGTTTCGTGGTCATAAGAAAGAAGCTTCCAGCGTCGCGTGGCATCCAAGTCATGAGGGCTTGTTCTGTAGTGGCGGTAGCGATGGAGCTATTTTATTTTGGCACGTTGGGTACGCTTCTGACTACTTCTATAGTTCATTATCCGATGCTAGAGGTTTTCGCAAACCTCTATCCCATACTATTTGTATGCTTCATGTAACATAATAAATTTTAAGGGCCGACAAGGAGGTGGGTGCAATAGAACAAGCTCACGACAGCATAGTCTGGACGTTAGCTTGGCACCCGTTAGGGCACATACTCTGTTCAGGTAGCAACGATCATACTTCAAAGTTCTGGACACGTAACAGGCCCGGCGATTTGATGAGGGACAAGTATAATCTGAACACGTTACCAGCGGGATCTGCTGGCGTTGACGATCACGAAATAGGTATGTTAGAATTTATGTGGCTCGAGGAATTGCTATTACTACTTTGTTTCATATATTTTGTAGCTGACGAAGCAGCTGTAATACCTGGCATGGGACCAGAAGACAGAATCAACGCCGACGGTGAACCGGAAGACAAAAGCGGCGGCATTCCAGGGTTGGACTTGGATCATGCTGTCGACGAAGGAAAGAAATTCGCAAATAAGAAGGTTCCCTATAGTAAACCTATTCCACGAAATTTCCAAGCGCAATGGAATGAAATGGAAGCGGAGGATATGGAACAAGTCGAGGCTCTGAACGCATTTGTGAATCAGTTGATTGAGACTACGCCGGGTGCAGTACCTCTGAATGAGGTCGCACCTAATGGTATTATATTGTACGGGAAAATGATTCCTGTTGAATGTGAGTACTATTTCAATTTACTATCGGTCAGGATTTCAACGGTAATTACAATAATGCTCTTTATATTGTAGCTGGCTCCAAGTTAGCGGAGGCGATCAGCAAAGGAAACGATGCCATAAATAAGTTAGTATTCTCTGGGGACATAGAAGAATTGCGGGACGTCGTTGGACCACCGGACAACGTGGACGAGGCGGAGGAGTTTCTGCAGGACGACGGCGAGATAGATTATTCGAAAGTTCCCGATATCGAACTTCCTCCACCATTACCTAGTTCTAAGTTTGCACAAAACCCTGAACTGCTTAAGGCTCTGAATCGTGGTGGAAAACGGAAATTCGACCAACTGATCGGCTGGAGCGACGGTGGAGCTAGCGACAGGACATCCAAGATACATCAGCCGGTTTTCGGCGGAGTGATGACTGAAGACTCGCAATCGAGTGATACCGATTTAAGGTACACCGGCAGCAAGGGGAACCAGCACTCCAACGATAACAACTCTTTCCATGCCGGACAAGACGAGGACCTCAGGAAACTGTCTCACGGTGATAACGTGAGAAACATGAACCGTGGCGACGAAGACATGCGATTCAACATATCCAGCGGACCTGGCAGGCCTAGCTCGCGTTCCGATTACGATGTAAGGAGTAACTACGCCGACAAAGATTTTAGAGGTTCCCACGGATTCCCACTGAAGAAGCCCTTGGACAACGACATTTACGACGACAGAGATCGGGATGGTAGTTCGCGGTGGGACGACGAGAAATCGATGAACGACGGCGCCCGGAAAGGGGACGGTAGTTTCTCTAGCAACTTCGACAAACGTGATAACATGCCAATGGGAATCGGCCCCGGCATCGGTAATAATATGCCCCACTTAAGCAACAGCATATCCCACATGTCCAGTCATCACAATATGCAAAATATTAATCCCAACATGCCCCCTCCGATTCCGAGTTTAGTGCCACACCCGAACATGTCGCAGCATCCTATGCAGAACAAACCTTTGCATCCCGGTATGCAGGGAATGGACGGTCCCATGCACATGATGCATCATCCCAACATGCATCCCGGGTTTGGTCCAAATGGACCACCACCTGGAAACTTTGGTCCAAACTTTCGGCCACCGAACGGTAATTTCGGGCCGAATCAGCACTTCAGGCCAAACCCGTTGCCTCTGTTCGGATCGAACCAGGGACCGTTCGGCAATAGTTTTCAAGGTTTGCCAAATTTCAGGGGGCCGAACGCCGGCCCTCCGAATTTCGACAGACCCGGTTTCGGCCCGGGTTTCCGGGGTCAGAATCCCGGGCAGAATACGCCAAATAACTTTAACTCGAATTTCGGTAACTTCGGGAATAAGCTCGGACCTAATCGTGTCATGAATCGGGGTCCTAACGACAATAATATGGGCAGAAGCGGGTACAACAACCGTGGCAGAGGACGGGACGGCGACCAGCCACGTGGTATCCGAGGAAGAGATAATTATTGAGATGAATCAAGAAGAGACTTGGTGTGCAAACGTTGGTAGACCGCCGTTTACACCGCATGGGCCGCCACGTACCATGCAGGTTATACAGTTTCCGAATGAAGAATCATAATTCGTAGGACGGTGGTACTCTTGTAAAAGCATCGCAGTGTAAAAATGACGAGACCTACGTTGGACGCGCGTAGCGGAACCATTTTGTACTCTCTGTTAAAAAACCGGACGTTATGTGCTTGAATGAAAGTATACATATATTTTCTTTTTGGAGGAACTTTATTTGGGAGAGCTGTCCTTTTCCAGAGAAGCGACTGATTATCCATTATTAGACGGCTAGATTTCTAAATACGGGAGGTACCTCATCGATGTAAGCGCGACCTCTCCGCGTCTTGTAACACTATCGCGCAGAATATAATGAATTGTCTACGAGACGTACGGGAATCGCAAGAATTGTAATATAATATTAATAACCAATGACGCCAATGCTGTCTCAAAGAAAAAAAACTGTTCACAAGCTGCCTTGCGAAAGAACTTTCTTGTTCCGATTTGTGGATCGATTGAGGGCGCGCAGGAATGGAGAACACGAAGGAAGGAAAGAAGCATGTGGAGCATGTCGAACGTTTCGTAATTGTTGCTGGTCGTCGAAAAAAAAACGATGAATTAACTGTGAACCAGAACAGTTTACCTATCAGTTATTAATAAAATGAACTAAGACGCAGAATCATTCGAATTAAAGCTCTGTCCCAGATTTAATTTATGAATATCATAGATATACGTTTAATTGACTACTATATAGTTCAAATGTATAATGCATAAATATATATTTTAATTCTATCCTGAACATTCCACCCCGTATGTCGAATTGAATTCGAATACATATATGTTTTCTGATTATATTCGAACTATATGCATTTGTTGTCGTTAGGTAGATTTACAATCATACAAATGACACTTGGTTCATTGCATATCACACGGTTACTTCCGACGTTTGGTGGTGGTGTTGTGATAAAAACTAACCTCGTGTTATGATCCCTTGAGAGAGTGGGACATAAATAAGTTATTTATACAAAATGGGTAAAAAAGGAAAGGCCGGAGGTGGAAATTTAGGAAAAGCTTTGATTAGGGATCGTTTTGGTTCTGTGAAACATAAGAAACACGATGATATGACTATGGTAAGGTAATAACTTTACTTATTTATAATTATTAGACTGCGAATTTCTATGCGAAATAAAAATTGTCTGTCTTGATCGCAAGAAACAAATACATAAATACTTATTTCTTTTTCCAATGATTTGAAAGAGCTGTAAATAATACAGTAAGATTTATTGATTCTTTAAATGTTTTGTATTTCATTCAGTTATGAATGCGTAAAATCCGCAGTTCACTTATAACCTTTTACATTCCGGTACATGTGATTGAGACATTTCGTTGTTCAAAAGTCGTGTCTTCGAATAGATCCATAGTGTTGAGTTAAATGACGGCTACAATTGGGGACGACTCAATCTCCAGTCTGTCACGGAAGAAAGTTCTTTCCAAGAATTCCTTTCAACTGCGGAGCTAGCTGGAACGGAATTTCAAGCGGAGAAATTGAATATTAAATTTGTCAATCCGAAAAGCGGGATCGGCTTGCTATCTAAAGATGATAGGACAAAGATTTTGGAGTCGCAGAAGAAAAATCAAGGTCTGCTTAAGATCCCGAGAAGACCAAAGTGGGACGCATCTACTACTGCTCAAGAGTTACAAGCCAAAGAAAAAGAACACTTCTTAGAATGGAGACGCGCTCTGTCTCTGCTCCAAGAAGCGGAGGAATTAATGTTAACACCTTACGAGAAGAACCTGGAATTTTGGAGGCAATTGTGGAGAGTTGTGGAACGCAGCGATGTAGTCGTACAGATTGTCGACGCACGGAATCCGTTACTTTTCAGGTGCGAGGATTTGGAAAGTTACGTTAAAGAAGTAGATCCTAGGAAACTGAACTTACTGTTGATCAACAAGGCAGACTTTTTAACGGAGGAACAACGAAAAGAATGGGCAAAGTATTTTTCAAATATTAATGTAAGAGTTGCATTTTTTTCTGCCACATTAGCAGCCGAAGAACAGAAGACTTGTGAAACGATAAAGGAGGAAGATCTTGAAGATGAAGAAGACAGGGAAGTAGAAAATTCAGATTATGACGACAATGAGTCAACATATAATTCAGAATTTGCTTCAGAGAGCGAATACGAAAGCGCAGATGATGGTACTAGTTTGAACGACACAGATAGCACAAGTCAAAATTTTGAAGGAGAGAATGAAGAATGTTATTTCGATCCTCTAGAGCCTTCGATAGAAGAAATAAACGAAGACATTGATAATGAAAAGATCACAGAGGTAGAAAACTCGTCGGAATTATTAAGTAGAGATCAATTGGTATTGTTTTTCAAAGAAGTTTATAAGGGGAAAACATATACTAAAGGCATCACAACAATTGGTCTAGTAGGATACCCAAATGTAGGTAAAAGTTCCACAATTAATGCTTTGTTAATGGACAAAAAGGTATCAGTGTCTGCAACACCAGGCAAGACGAAACACTTTCAAACACTCTTCCTGGACAAGGATCTACTTCTTTGCGATTGTCCTGGTTTAGTAATGCCAAGTTTCGTTTGTACTAAAGCAGAAATGATTTTGAATGGTATATTGCCGATTGATCAGATGAGGGACCATGTTCCATCAATCACGTTACTAGGTACTTTAATACCAAAACACATTATAGAAGACCTTTACGGGATCATGTTACCTCTACCCATAGAAGGAGAAGACCCTGACCGTGCCCCAACTGCGGAAGAAATTTTAAATGCCTACGGATGTACGTGATCGAGTTTATTGCAGAGTTGGATATTAATCGAACTCTAATTTGCCATAGATGTTCCCAACATGCAACAATATTTTACCAGATGTTTTCTTTGACTTTAGATAATAGAGGTTTCATGACTCAAAACGGACAACCAGACAATCCACGATCGGCGCGTTATGTTTTAAAAGATTTTGTCAATGGCAAACTGTTGTATTGTGTCGCGCCACCAACATTAGAGCAAGATAACTTTCACACATTCCCTCCACGACGAAGAATTATTCCTGTAAATAGACATGTACCAGCTAGGACAATACGTGTTAACAAGGGAAGTAAGACTAGCACTGAGGATGTAGATAAAGTATTCTTTCAAAACAATACTTCGAATGTACATACTAAAGGAAAAATAGGAAGGATGCATGGTGTATACCGTGGTAGTTCTAGGTATGTAACATTATTGTATATTTATTATTCAATAAAGTCATCCATGTATAATTATTGACAATAATCATTCATATATAATAAGTAATAGAGCGTTGGTACGAATGCCCTCGATAATATTTCGGCAATTATTGTAATTTCCAGCGATACAGGATCGGTACTTGGTTCCACACAGAGCTTGTCAGTTGAGGAGAAACCATGGAAAAAGTTAAATAAACATTCGAATAAAAAGAAACGCGAGAAAACGAGAAGATTGTACGCTCATCTTGATCAACACTGATTGGTGGATATCGTTTGCACTGTATCGGTTGTTTTGAACTGTTCAAGTTGAAGGTCTTTTCGCTATATAACAGCGGATCGTATTTTGTAACATACGAATCTCTGAATTTTTATGTGAGGCGTCAGAGATCCATATTTGTTTTAAATATCACAAGTACATTCTAACAATAAAATACATACACATATAAGAATAATTCGCTGTTTTGCTTATATGCGTATATATTATAAAATTAAAATATTTTATAATTTATGTCCTTTACATTTTTTTCGTTTTCCTATCCCATTTCTTACATAGCTAAACGTTCGATGTCGTTGAACAAACACGGCCGTACACTTTGCTTTTACATTTCGCGAACGGTCAGAGGAGTAATGTAGCAGCATATCTCTGAAACATATCCCATGGAAAGCAATGATTTATTAAATAGGAAGCACGAATCGAATTTCTACCCATTACCAGTGAAATTCGTTCCACATAGTCTTAACCGGAGCATGTGGTAGTATGCTTTGTTATACTTTAGGTATACTTTAGTTTCTTTTATAAATTAAGTCCATTGGCAAACACCAGATTTCAGACTTGTTACAATGCTTTCAATAGAAAAGCACAGTGTGTAGAATCGTTCTTGCAAACTTCGATTCAAATTCGTGAAGCATTTCATCTATGTCATTGTCTAAGTCTTTGCTATTAGCCAGCTGCAACATTATATTTCGATCATTATACAAAAAGATATTGTTCAGTGTTATAGCTGTATGCAAAAAATAAAAAATTTTCAAATACCACGGTGACTAGTTCGCAAATTAGAAAAGATCCAACTGTTGCTTCCTCGTGATTATCCTGGATATCAATATTAATTAGGTGCACCGGTTGACTATCCTCCTGAGGCCTGGATTCCATACATTCGATCACTTGATCGTACACCCGTTCTTCGCATGTGATTAGGATATCAAACTTGTCTTTGGACAATTGAAACCGCTCTGGCTTAGGTTTAATTCTACGGTTTCTGTCCAACATATACAACAGACCAGTCTGTGTGTAGCTAATGTTATTGTTAAGGAATCAACTTCAATTATTATACAGACTTATACTAGAACAACGTGTATATTTCTTTCTGACAATTTATTATAAATACTATAAATGTGTTAAAGAAAAAGAGCTTTTCTTGGAAGTTACTACCGCCTCCCGCTTCTTGTCTGAAAGAGAAAAAAATAAATTCGATTATCTAATTAGATAGGATACTATTGCTTGTCTTTTGCTAAAAGGTCATTGTAGATTTCTTCGTAAGACGTTCCGAAGTCGTAAATATTTGGACGATCCGGGGCGTTCCCGGGAAGCTTGACCTTGTCCCCTGTCCCGAAACTTTTCACGTTGAATCCTTTTTTGCTGAAAAAAAGTTCGGTAAATTCAGTGAAGAATAGGTTCTCGAACAGAGAGTTCTTTTGACCGGATTGTTTGTCATCCGAGCCAATTACCTTAGGAAAGCATGGGCTTCCATGCTCCGATTCATATTGCTAGAACATATTACCGCTACGCTGATATTGTTTAGCGTAGACATTTCGCTTAAATAGTCTACCGGTTAAAAAGAGGAGTCGTGCTATGAAAAAAGGAAAATAATAAACGTAATGTCACTTAATCACAAAGGATCTGCACAGAGGCGAAACTCTGGCGTTTTTCGAGAACCAAATATCAATGCGCTTGCGTGTGCAAGTAGTTCCGACGTGAACTGAGCAGTTTCCGAATTTCACTATATCGATAAAAAATGGATATTCAATGAAACAACCAATAATGTGTAAATTTGTAATGATATTGAAAAATTACAATTACAAAGTTCGCAATTTCTGAGTTATCGATGCAGGAAACTTGGTTCTTTGGAATATAGAGGTTAGTAATTGAGTTTCAAAATTTGCTACACGTCAGTTTCTGGAGCTATGTTCAACATGGAACTATGTGCTTCTGCACGCATGCGCGCTGGAAAATAGTTTTGGAAAAATCCACTGGTACGCCTCTGTACAAGCACGGACCAGATATAGAAAATATACCTTGTCTGTGCTTTGTATCTTGTGTGTGGTTCAAACATGCGGTAATGTAGTGAAACGTATTTTCCAATTTAGTGTTGCGCAGTGACCTCTGCACGCGAACAAGAAGTTACATTCATCGGAGGAATCGACAGTCAATAATGAAACAGACGACACGACGGTGGAGCTCAGAATTAGGCATGACCAATTTTTATCGACACATGGATAAAGCGGTTGAGATCCGCCACTTTGACTACTTTATTTGAAAGTTGATCAACGTTTAAATAGAATCAAGTAAGTAACATTAATATTAAAATACATGTATATGTAATTTTTATTTTGAAATCATTTCCTTGTACCACTTGTATCTCCATCGCAATTTTCGCTAACAAATGGTTTAGAATGCTGTTGTAAAATAGGGTTATAACAATTGTTGAGGTTATTGCATTCTTTAATGTCGTAGCATATAGATTGAGATCGTAGCTTTACATAAATTTTATAAATTATTTGCTGTTTCTTTTTGCAGATGTACGTGTTATGTTTCCTGGATGAAATTAAAGACATTATATCTGTTCTACAACCTGGAAGGATATTGGATAACTTGGAGAAGAAATGAGGTATGTAAGAAAAAATACTATTCATAATTAATAGTTGTTTTTATTTTCAACTGTCGAGCGCGAGTAACCAATTATTTTATTATTTATGTTACCTAATAACTATAAACTTCTTCTCCTTGTATCTTCTTCTTTTATATAGTATATAAAATAGAAAAGTATGTGTGTATATGTGTGAGTATGTCGCACGTGTTGCTCATCTGCCGGGGTTGAAGTCGTCGGGGCGCGGTGATTGTAAATAATCGGCCGGTCCGGAGCTGTCCGTGCGCGTTTTTTGTCTGCTATCTGCTATGACAACCTTTTCAGGTATACCGCCGCCAGTGGTCGGGCGTAACCCGCCCGGAAGCCACATGAAATTAATTATTAATATATTTTGACTAAAGATTATAATCCAACTAGTTATTTAGTAAGTAAAAGGATTAAATTCAACCAGCATTTAGCATTTAGCTCGGACATTAAGATTAACAGTCGAAGAAGAGCACTTCCTTTCTAAATAAAAAACGTTGCTTCGGTTAAAAGCGTTTTTTGCTGGCAAGATTCGAGGATGGTCGTCGCTGAGTTTGCCACTACACGAGTTAGTTGATTGGCTTTTGTAAAAGAAAGAGTAAGCGAGCAGCCTCCTCGCCGTTAAATTGCATAATGTCGTACGGCCGCGGATCTCTTGCAAAATCGTGAAATAATGAGCGGCGTCGACAATGAAAATTGTGGGTTTCGGATCCCAAATTAAGGCGGAGCAGTTTGAGAAGCTTTAATCCCCGGATCGACCAATCCTTGCTTACAATTAGGCCCATTCCCACTACTATTCCAGTCGAATTTCTTTCGTCAGTTTCGATTACACGTCGACCATCATTTCTTCTTCTTCGATCAGGTTTCTTCATGACATGAAAGCCTTAATTCTCGAACATATAAAAGCAAGTTCAAATTTAGAATAAATTATGAGACTATTACAAGATATAGCTGATTGAATCTGATGGTCGCATTTGTATCTGATTTTCGCAAACTTGTCTCTCTCTCGAATTATGGTTTCGATAAGTAAGTTCGAGTTAAAGGCCACAGCAAGGAATTATAGTTCACAAAGCATCAAATTACGAACACGGACTGGTCACCAATTTGCATTTCGCTTTTCCCTAATTGGATGATCACCTCGTTGATTGGAGAAACTCCTTTCGTCGCTTGCACCGGCGACCAGATCGACGATTGACGAAACCAATTTAGACTTGGAATCGTTTCTTTGTGACTGTCATAATAGACTTCGCTCAACGTGCAATCCCTCTTGCAGGGGATACTATAAATCGGCCAAACACGAACGGAACAAACACGAAACATCGATTAAGTCTAAATTACTAATACAGAATCCATTTTATCGTAAAACATTCTGCAAGAACTATCTTTAAACCTAGATAACCAAGCTACCTACGAAACACAAAATAGTAAAAACATTGGAATTTATAACAGTAGTTCCGATTATTTTAAATCCATTAAAATGATTACGAAAAGGTTAGTTCTACTATTAAAAACCTGTTTGTTGCAATTGAGGTAAAACAATTTTATTTTCCTTAAAGATCCACAGAACGAGGTTCATTGAAAATGTTTCACCTTATAAAGAAAATAGTCGTACTCGATGTTGAATTTATCAATTAAAACATTTAAGACAAGTACAAGAAAAAATTCGTAGGAGATAAAGAAGTATAATATTGACTTTTCCAACAATCCTCGTCATCCGCTAGTAGAAAAAGCTGGGAGGATGGTTCCAGCTAAGGCCACGTTAGTAGTTATCCGAGGAATCTAGTAAATAGCTCATTGCTGGAGCTAATAACTAGAAATCGGAATCCCGATTGGCCAACTAATTGTAAGAAGCCGGCTAAAAGGTGGAATTCGCGAATCGGGAGTTGCGCGCGCGCCATTAGCGGAATGCGGCGGTCAGGCATCGAAGTCTCCGGGGGCTATGGCGATTCCATATGTTGCACACGGGTTCCCGTTGACTCACGGCGTCCGCGTCCGTCCGATGGAAAAGAGCAAAATTCACGACTCGCATTCCCGTATATGAATTTGCATCCGCAGCGATGCGAGGAGAAGCCTCTCGCGAGCGAATTCTTTCTTGTCAGTGCAGTGGCACGCTGAGATCTCAATAGCCGCGAGAGCTAGCGGTGACGAACGCTTGGAAATTCCTTTGTTCTAAACTAATCGCGCCGTTTATTTCAATTTAAACCGGTGACTGGCCGATTCGCGAGATTGTTCGGCACTTTTGCCGAACTTTTATCGCGATTCCCTGGCCCGCAGCGTCTTTCGCCATCGTTAGAAGGAACCGTTAGGCTCGATACGAAGAGCTATTGAAAATGAAGATCGAAAGGAATATACGGGTCTCGTTAAGTTTATTTATGACGCTTCTTAACGCGCAGTCCAGTTAAACGAATATGTAATAGGAATCAAGTAACCTTCGACCCTCCTGCCAAAACAAAATGGCGGTGTTCACCGCATGATCCTCGAGAGGAAATTGCGTCACTCGGTCGTGGAACTACCTGGCAACGATTTTCGTCGCGGTTATCTCGAGTCCCTGTAAATTATTCCGCGTGTGTGCTCGAAGACGGATGTCCTTTAACTTATGGATATTGATGAGGGACGTCCGAAGAGCGCCGGTCGGGCATTGTCGACGTCTGACGCATGTCCTCCTCGCATAAACGCGGTGTGATCCGCCCGATGCACCGGCACCTGCTAAATTATACCCTGAATTATGGCTGGGCTCGTCTTTCGAATATCAATCGGCCTGCTCGCTGGCCTTTCTGCTCGTTTTTCTAACCGATCGTTCGTGAAGTCGCTGTTTCGAGCCTGGATCGCTGAAGGATCGCACAATTTCGAGGCACTTGAATTAATGGTTATTAATATCCCCGTGTGCATGCTTCAAGATAGCATCCGGATATAATAGCTAGTTGGATGTTAGCTGTAATGTCCTCGCGAGGTAAGGACATTCGTATAAGAACGGGTTACTTGTGCGATTATTAAAGTGGCCCAAGTTACAACTCCGAACAAATTGATTCTATAATTTCGTTCGTCAGTGTACTTAGAAAGCTAGCTTCCCGAGGACTCTTATCATCGCAGAGCATACTTTGCGAATTAATTAGAGATCGGTTCGGTCCTCGACTGGTCAGTTACCTAACACTCTATTTTAGTATAACTTTCCAGACTGCTGCTAATTATCGCAGGTAATTGACACGGATAGTTGCGTCCGTTTTGTCCACAGTCTTGACGAGAGTAGTAGCGCTCTAAGGCGTCCGAGGAATCAATACACCACGGCAACTCGACCATAGCGAATTCCCGTCGATTGTTTCGAGTGTCTCGCGACTCTGACCAGGTAACAAGCCGTAACCGTTCGTGGTAAACAGAAAATTCCGCTCGTTATGGTAGCAAACCGTGGATTTCGGGCCATTAGGCTCGCCGAAGATGGCTGTTGCCTTTGAACAGAGAGCTCCAGGAAGTATCCGTCGTGTCTCCTGATCTGGAACCTCGGAACGACCGATTATTTTCGCGTTTAAAGCGTGTGCCTTTAAATATATGTCTGTGAAATCTCGATACAAAAGACAATGCCTGCAACGCCCTATACCGGAAGACCCCTAACTCACGAACTCCACGCTAACGTCGAGGATGTTCCACGTTCGATCTATTAATCCGTGGCCATTGCAATTACTCAGCGGGCACGAGAACGGAACGGAGAAAGTGTTACTTTCTCCATTCATCTTCGAATTTTTCCAGAGGCTTCACGCCTCCGCGTCCTGCGGCTGGTCGCTCGAAAAGTCAACGACTATGATCGCCCCAGCTAATTAATTATCCTGACTCATTGACATTTCGTTGACGGTTCATCTCTGGTCGGCCGAATGGTAATTGCGCTATAAATAAATTTCTGCGACGATAATCGCGCTATAAATAAATTTCCGCGTGTGGGAGACCTTTGCGGATTAATTGGCGACGTCGTCGGGAGAAGAACGATGAAGGATGATAAGGTCAGGGTCTCTGGTCGTTACAATGGAACTTCGTCTTTGATCGAGAATAGAAGAATAGATAATGGAAGGTTCGCTGAGAGACGGAGGACTTGTAGAAGAAACAAGATTACCATCGCGTCATCAGGATTAAAATAGAGGATGACACACAGGGGGAGGTTCGCTGGCCGGAAGTTCTACGATGCACGAATTTAGGCGGCGTTTGCTGAGAAAAGCCTTCCCGAGTCATCCGAACGAATCATGCAAACAAGTTGGTCCTGTGGCGAACCTGTAATTTAGTAATGGGATCACGAGGATCGATCATGAGGATCTCGGACGTCTGAACGGAGACATGGAATCAATTTGATCCATTGCTCCATTGTTTGCTGGTATAAATGATTCCAGTTAGTCTGCCGAGTCCTGAGAGCAGCAAACTAGACCGGGGTTGAACCACAATCTTTGGTGCGAGGAGTCTCACGATTGGGGCTTGAGGATTACCTCTTCGGAGTAGTCGATGGTTAGGTTAACCGATAGTGGGAGTCCATAGTCTGTTCAACGAGTCGAGTCGATACAGATAAACAACGCATCAGCTGTTAATCTGGCGATACTGGCGAGGCTGTAGCCGTTCGCTCCATCAGGCTAATCCTATCCAATCCTGTCTAAAGTGTCTTAGCAAGATTGCCGTGATGCATAGCTGCTATAAACAACAGTTAATATGCGTCCTGAATAATTAACGCTTAGCCTGTCGGCTGGTGATGAGGTTAAGGGGGTAGACTCGTTTTTACGATTGCAAGGGCGCGGGATGCGTCTTCTCATTTCTCGACAATGCAAAGGACGATCGCGACCTAGATTAATCTTTTGACTACTGAAAAATCTCATCTTTGCATTATCCCGCACTCTCGCAATCCTGTAAACGAGAGTCTACCCGCTTAACCAACAGAACTAAGTAACTATTTGACGATTGGCTGGCTAATTGTCGAAGCGTCGAGCAAAGTCCTTTGGAAGGTCGGAGCGATTAGTCGAGGATTTTGAGGAGATTTGCAGCGACGATTGCGGGAAAGTACGGAGCTGTCTGGTGAAAGAGAAAGGCTCTGGGAAAGGATGTATAGCAGAACGAGCCGGCGCGGCAGGCCGTCGCCTCTTCGCGGTGCATCAGAATGGTGACCTTTCGTCGTTGCGAAACGCTTAGTACTCGAGGTTAGTCCTCTACCAGTATCGATACCGTTCCGCTATATCGGTCGACGGTTGCAAAATGGAGACTTCTCTTGCCGGCAATTCCTCTGGTAATTACTTAAACCCCGATGCTCGTCGCGTGTAACGCTTCGCTTGCCGCGCGAACCTCGTGCCTTGGAATTGGGCGTTTAATCATACTCGTTAACGATGACTCAACGTCGTGTCCGGACGGCAGGCATAGCATTCTCTCTTGTTTAGCGCAAAAACGAGCCTTCATTTCAGATTAAATTGATTGGAAAGACCTCGATTTTACTTCCTGTTCTCCAGTGTTTCGAATATCGTCGAGTTCTCCCGAATCCTTTCTAATTAACGAGCACAATGCACATTCAGAATAGTTTCTTAAGAAGGCAAGCTACAGGTACACGCAATCGCAGATCTTTGAACCGTCTCAGAAAGTAAAAAGCGTTTAGTTATTACATCCTCGGACATGATCGACGTTATATCTGTAACGTGCACGCTTCGAGTCGCGGAAGGATCACGAAGATTGGGTGCAAGTGGCATAAACAATTCTCGGAGAGGAAAGTCCGAGGCTCAATGTTCAGGCTGGTCGCAACGCAAAACGGCAGAGGTCATCCACCTTGCGACGCGATTTTCAGTCGTGAAAAACCGCGTGTCGTTCACTTTCCACGGTGTTTGCCACCGCGACGGGATCATGGTACCGTAAACTTGAATACTCGGCACCCGTGAAATCGAGTTTCGTCGAAAACCACGGTAAAACCTCAATTATTGGAACCTGCGATATCTACATCCTTTATTGCGCGAAGATATTCCATGTGCAAACAGTTCAGTCTAAGACAGTCCATAATTTTGTTGTATATTTCGGTACTTGAAGTGCTTAAAGAATCTGGAACTGTCCATTTCACACGACCTCGATGCCGCAAAAATTAAAATAAAGTCAAGGTAGATTCCTGTCCCAGCTGAAGCTTGACTCCTTAATTGGCCAATGGATCCCAGCGAACCCGCCTCGAGAATCTACATTTACATAATACGTACTAAGCAAGAGCAATCATCCAAACGTGTCCGGGACCAACGAGGACAACTCCCAGGTGACAGTCTGTCGACCGAATCTGTCGTGTCCGTCACGAGTGGTCGGGTTTCGCAACGTTCGCGGCCGCCAGTCATCGTCGATCGATCCGCGCTGATAAATCTCGGTTTACCGGTGAAACTCGAAAGTCAATGTCTTGTTCGGCTGCGTTCCCGGTTGGGCAAGGGTACATTTCCATTTTGATGGCCGAGCTGTGGCAGCCAACCAGCTGGACACGCGTTCCAAACGGACAGGCCCCGTTAGATTGCGTAAACCGATCGAGATCCTCCTCGATCTTCTCCTTCGAATGCTATACATACACAGTACGAAGTAGCATTAAAGGATCGTGCACAACAAGTCATTCCAATCTCGTTTCACACGCGAAGATTTATGTTACGTAAATACCTGATCAAAAAGGGACGTCTATCTAACAGAATTCAAGTCGTAGAAAATTATTCCTTGATCTTCTCCTTCAAATGCTATACGTACACAGTACGAGGTGGCATTAAAGGATCGTGCACAACAAGTCATTCCACTCTCGTTTCACCCGCTAGGATATATTTTATGTAAATACTTGATCAAAAGGAGACGTCTACGCAACAGTATTGATAGATTTTCCTGCTGCACAGGAGAATTGCTGGTTAAAGCGAGTGCCATTGATTCTGCGACTGGCTGTAGATCGTGTTCCCATGAGAGATTCGTTCGGCCGATGATTAGCGTCTAATCGAGTAGATTCCAGAGTCGGGTAGACCGGCAGAATCGAAAAATTCCAGTCGGCGTTTTCTAACGGTGTCCTTTCTCGTTAACGCGTATCACCGTCTCACCAGCTACGCAATATCGTCCGAGCGGTTTCGAATATTAGATAAGAGTATTACGGTATTTAGCGTCCCCGGTAATAACGGAATAATAAACGTTAAAAGCCTTCTCCGACGGATACGAGTCGGCCGCGATCAGCAAAAACGTCCCCGGACGTTCTACTTGTTTCTGGTAATAATCCCGGACCGGCGTAATTCCGTTATGCAACGTCGGGATGATCGTTAATCCGATGATGTTTTGATTTTAATGGAATATACCGTACGACCGCACGAAAAGAAAACCGGAAACGCTCGCCGCCGCCTGCAAAATGTCTTCTGCCTTCCCAGAGGCCAGTAATCGCGTGCACAGATAGATCGACCGGTGATAACGTATAACGGAAGAGGGTATCGATAATCGACGAAGGATAGCCCGTCGAACGATCGAGGATACGGCCGCGTTTAATTTTATAGCAGTTTCGCATCGAAGCCCGCCGCGGGACCCGGTATTGCGTGCATATTTCATTTTCATTTCACGGTCGCGTAATGGAACTCGCTTCGCCTTAATTTTCGTATTTGTACTTGCACTTTATTCACACGCCCACTCTGAATCGCAGATCATTATTCTGTAATAACATCGAACAAATTTGCATCTATGCAGCTGGTTTCCCTCCGTTTAACTCCGGAATCCTTCATAATTTAACCCTTTTTTTTTAAACCATTTCTTCCGACCTAGAACAATTCTATTCTATATGACTTTTTATCATTATATGGATATGAAATTGATATAATACCTCATACAACACTTAAATGTGTAGTTGATTCGATAGAGACAGATTTAAAAATGTAAAAATTGGACAGAGTTTTTTCTCGTATTTTGTTAACCAAATTTCTCGGATCGACGAGTATTGCGTAAGCCATACGTCGGATTGGCGCGCAATTCGATCCGCAGCTTCCGGCAATTTTTGCAAAATCAGTCGCGGGGTCATCGAGAGTCGCCGCAACGAGACGTGACTCGCGAAGGATGCTGAATTATGTAACGGAACTCGTGTGCCATTGTGTGCTTTATTGGTTGCAATTATCACATTACGTTGCTCAACCTTGTTGCGCCGTTTTATAGCAATTCTCCTGCAGTCTCCGCGGGAGCGTTTCCGCCAAAAACGTCGAGCGATATTTGCGGTTGAATATATTTCGACCGATATATGTAAACCAGATGCCGTATCGAAATTAAAATGTAAATAATGCATCGACGCGTACGGCGTGTCTATTATGCGTCCATGAATATTCCGCGTGTCATAATGGCCGAGTACATAATTTCTAATAATAAAGTATTAATGCGTTCTCACTGGGCGACATTGGCATACAGGAGCCGTAGTAATGTATGCTTACTAATAATGAATGTTTATGAGGCTGCGTACCATGAATACTGATCGTTCTGCCAAATTAATACTTTATAATTATGTCCCTTCAGCAAACGTCAGTCCGCGCGGTGGCTGGCACGATGATGGAAAATAAATGATTGGCCGCGATGTACCGCGGTTAAAATTAACATAATCACGGAGTAGTAAAGAGAAGAATCGCCGATGATTGTTAAACTGTAATTCTTTTAATCGCTTGGGTCAAGTCCGTCTCGGGTAACTATGTTGCTGCTAACACATAACTGCGTGTGCTCACACCTTTCTCTAGTGTAATGCTTTAAGGGTGTAGAAACTTTTCTTTGTCCGTTTTCTTTGTTTTTCTATGTCTCGTGCTCCGTAACAGAATGGAGAGTGGGAGAAAAATATAGGGAAAAAGCGAATTTTTCGAATACGAAGGAATTTCGTGGCACTTCCGGCTGGACTCGAGTATTCCAGAAGCCCGGCAGCATAATCGGGCGGTCGATCAGCGAGCACTATACTTCAGGAGCGCAATTCCGAGCCGTGCGCGCGGTACCGATAATATAACAGAGATAATCCCGCGGCACGAAACAGCGTGCGCAAACGGAACGCGAGATAAATACAGGATGATTAATGGCGGCCATGTATACACACAACGTGTGTGCACTTCTGACATTAGACCGGTGTCGTTTGGTAGCTGGTAGCTCATGCTAGCGCATGAGGGGCCATGTTTTCGTCGGGTCGTCCGCACTGTATTTCCCTGTTTCTTATTTATCACTTCCACGCTCCTGTTCGACGTTGTAAACGCCAGCCACGGGGAGAAAGTGGCGTCGTACGTAGATGCTGTCACCACCAGACCACCTCTCCACTTCGTAAATTTTCCTACGGGATGCCCTCCGGGGATGAATTTTAAGTCCTCGGGTTCGTTTATTATGCATGCTGCAGCCGGAACTGCCGGCCAGGGTCACCGAGTCCGTCGAGTGTCCCGCTATGATACAAAATTGGGAATTTCACGGAAAGATTCGCTCGAACGGTGCTGATTCTCTGAAGAAAGTGCTCTTGGTACTTTAAAACAAGCCTCGGCCACGAAGGGTTAGTTTTACACAAAGTAAAAATAGTCTGATACCGACTAGAAGGTAGGGGAGTTGCATAAAAATTGATTTTTTCTCTTAATACTAAACCTGCCAAGCAATGAAAATGGCTACTATGCGTTGCAAATAATATAAATTCAATAGTCGATAATTGTAAAATATAAAATCTGGAAACGGTCACTTAACACTAAACTGTTTTAGCTTACAAGAAAGACAAAATTCTATTTATTTAGATTTTGTGCAATTTTTATTGTCTTGGATAAAATTTCTAGATAAGCAACTTCATCATTTTAATCATTGTAAAATGAGAAATATAAGACGGGTCATTCGACCGGCAGTGGTAGGTTTAGTGTTAATAAGTTTAATGGGTTGCAAGTAATGTGCTAGTGATTTAATAAAATTAGAATGTTTTCTCTATTTTGGGTTTCACCTACTCGTTTTCCCATAAATCCATAAAACCTGCAATTTAGTGACCATAGTAAGGTCCGCAGTGAGTACGACCTACAGCCAGACGAATAATTTTCCTACGAACGAATTCACAAGATGGCGAGATTCGCGGGGAAGGGTTTCGTGTCGATTGATGATACAGACGATGATCCGAAATAAAACGATTAGGGTTCGCGTCGCGTGCTGATGGCTGAAGGCGAGCGGATCGTCTCGCAACCGCGCGGCCACCGGAAACGGTGTACGAACGATGTCTAGGACGCGATGCAGTCTTTGGCAGGCACATCACGCGCCAACACACGTCCACGCAGCCTAGACACGCAGATTTCTCGTGACATTGCTAGAAAATCTCTGGTGAATCTCGATTTTACTTAACCCGATTCTCCATACTTCTCGAAAAGGTCCGAGAACGCAGTAGATCGCGTATTTCTCCATTATCTCGCGACGAATCGCGTAATCGGTAGACTTCTAAGGAGTTTAAAGGTGTTCGTGGCGACGAGATGCACACCTGGTCGATTAGCTCGGAGAGAATTTTTTTCATGATTCGTTCGAAATAATTGGATTTCTTAAATTGGAGAGACGATGAGGAATGTGTGTCGCGACTTTGGACGTATTGGTGGTCGTGAAACATGTTTCCTGGAAATCCCCGCGGGATCATTAAGCTGGCGATGAGTCGTTAATTAGCCACCTAAATTCCCATAGTGCGCGATACCAGCGAATGTTTGCGCAAGCGTTGATTGTCGGGCTTCTTTCTGGCTGCGCGGTGAGTACTGACTCGATTAGGTGCATGGAACTTTAGATGCACCTTCGGAACATCTCTATACGTATTTTATTCATATTTTATTGATTAATGAGTGTAGATATTTTGATAAATACATATACAGTATCTCACACATTTGACGTGACGGTACTTTAATAAAGTATTTATCAAAATGCCACTATGACTCAAGTTTGAAAGTTCATTTCCAATGATTGTGAGGGTACACACAATTCTAACAATTACAGAAAATATTCTTGAAGCATCCATTAGATATCCATTAAGACATCCATCGAGGCATTAATAACTTCCATTTCTGGGGACAAATTGTGATGATGCATTTGTTACGAAAATAAAACACAATTATTGGAAATCGCATCCATCATATTAAAACGAGCATACATAGTTCTTGTGTACTTATAACGCATCCCAGTGGATTGAATGCATAAAAGAAATAAAATTATTGAAAATAAAAATAAAATACCGGCTTCCGGTGTAAAGATGATTCGCAGAACGAAACCGAGAGTGCAAAAGAGAAGTTCTAAGGGCAGTGCTCGCTTTCGCGCGTAGAGAAAAGGTCTCTCAGAGAAAGCAAATGCACGAGAAGCCGGCGCGTCGGCAGGCAGCTTCCTGACTGTCCATCTCCAACGGCGGCCATCGCCGTTACAATATTTTTAGACTTTCTTCTTGCGCCTTCGACTTTTGCTCGTGAGGTATTTATACCGTACGCTGCTGGCCTGTCTACCGAGATAGCAGAACGGTCGGATAAGAGCCGATTTACAACCGGAGCAACGAGCCATTTTATTTTCCGTCTTCCTACCCGATAACTCCGGTTGGAAGATGAGACGCACCGACGTCCTCAAACACAGCCACTGAAAACGTGTTCCGGCAGCTAAGAAACATTTTTCTGGAATCACCATTTCACAATTCGAATAGACTGCGGATCTTCATGCAAAATAAAAAATGTTCGCATTGATAGCAGGACACAGGAGCAGAATAAAAATTGTATTCTCCTTTTAATTATCCTATTACGCTGAAAGTAATAAATTGATGTCCTTAAATATTTTTAACATGTCCACTTCTATAAATTGTACGTACCCTTTTTTGTCATAAATGCATAAAGTCCGCAGTCTAATCATAACAGTTCGGAGCAAATGAACTAGAAGACCGGTAGCAATGTCGTTAATCGTATAATTTGCCTTGAAGTTGATCTTCGCCTTATTGAACGCTTCATCTGTTTTTGATTTTTTTTTCTAATAAGCTTTAATAGATTTGGTTCATTTTGTTAGTCGCTTCGAGGAAAGTTAACAGGCATCGCGATGTTCTGACACGCATTAGAAATCATTAATTACGCTTCCCGGTATAAACTTGTCAACCTAATTAGCTTCTTATCGGAAAAGTGAATGTAAGCCTGTTCCTTGGTACAAAGTTCGGCCAATTAAACAGTAAAATGTAAGTACTGTATACTATGTAATGTATTCTGAGTAATATATATCGTTACACAGCAAACTGATAATTCATTTGAAAATTGATCGTGGACTATATTATTCGATACGTCGAGGCTAATCAGGCTTCCCGGTGTTGACCCATCTCCTTTCCATCCGTCGATCATGTAATATCGAATCCAGGAAGTCCCAGAAGCCAACGTACATCCGGTACACGCGATGAAAGTACGGAAGCCGGTTAACAACGATTATTTCGGTGGAGGGAAGGATCGAGGGATCGATCGAAGATGTTTTGCATCTCGCGAAAGCCGGGAACCGGCGAGTTCGAGCGGGCAAATGTCATTAGGCTGCGATTCCCGTCACGATTTGTCCTCGATCGGTATGCGAACGCCAAAGATCTGATGCCCTGAGTCGACATTGAAACGAGTCGCATGTCGAAAACGAATCCGTGCGATCTTTTCCATCGAATGGATCGTTCCAGGCTTGAAAAACGTTTCTACAGGCATTCAATTCTTCCGAGTGATTACTAGACTGTGGATTTTATGCACTTCTTGCCGAGTTTCTGCATGCAATACGGAACTGTGAACACGTTACAGGAATTCAGGAATGCCGTTATCATCGACTTGTTAAATGTTTGAAAAATGTAATGCTTGAACTGCAAATTTTCCACATTTGAATTGGGCGATGTAGGACACAACGATTTAATTTTAAAGCGTTTTGTTTCCAATTAATCGCAAGAATCCGTGACCGTTCGCATAACCGCAGGTGCGTACACGGGCAGATTAACCGAGGAACGCGCAAAAAAATAAGAATAATCACCGCTTTAAGGAAGTTCTTCGATACGGGCGGACAACAACGTCGAGACACTGACAACCTTGATAGGGCATTGCCCCAGCATCTATACGTGGAGACAGGGCGGAATGCTAGTGTGCTTCGTGTGTATCGCGAGAAGTCACGAGAAGTCTCGGTTACATGAGCTAGAAAGTAGAAAAAGTATCGTTTACAATGCGGTTGCACGCGTTACGATAACCTTCTGTCGTGGCGATTTTTTCGGGGACATTTTCAAATTCTGCGGACCGTGTAGCATGACAACGTCTCGATGTGGCAGCGTTCCGATCGCGTGAGAAAAACAACGAGATCGAGAAAAAGTCAAGATAACCAGGAGATAGCGTGGTCAGATGACTCTATCGATCATTGCGACGCTCAATCTGTCAGAATGACGCGGAGATAATTAACGAGTCAGCTTACAATATGTCTTTCATAAATCGTTTGAAAAATCGGAGTTCTCATCCGACAGATTCCATATTAACTTTCAAAAGAAATTAATTTATTCCTGCTAATTAATTCTGTTTGACGGCGGTGGGAATCTTTCCATCCAATTGTTATGGTTATAGTCATAAATTTGAGAAAATTCATATACAGCAATAAAACTAATTGGATGCTATTCTAAAAACGTGGAGGAGGGTCCAAGAATTTTGAGGAATATTTTTGAATATCCAATAGGAGCTTAAAAAAATAATCAATTGCGCGGTGTTGGTTCACGGGTGTGCTCGACCATTTTTCGTACTACGGTCGTCACGATATTTAAGAGGCTGGATCTTTCGATCGCAGCCGTCCGAATGATTTCGCAACTTGCTATATATAGCACCGTTTAATCTCATAGGCAGCGGTTCAATGCTTCCGTTTCGAACGCGATATTTCATGGGTGTTACCCGCGTATCGGCGATAGAGCATGAGAATTCATCTCCGTTGATCTGAGCACTGGAATCATGCGACTATACAATCCAGAAGTGTGCGGCTGGTATCACGGCGGAGCTAATCCAGATCATTGTTTAACAGTACATATGTCAGCGACGTATCCTACGCAAATCCAGTTTGAATTTTTCAAATTACTTTCAATCTGGTTGCACCTATGAGCACACTTATGAACATTTAATTGCTTCATAAAAATAATTGATCCAGGCTATGTCCAATTTCAATTTTCCAGGTTGCATTGAATGTGGAAATCCTAGACACACAGGAACATTTAATCTGGCTGTACATACTTACGTTAGGGACATGTTTATGAACATTAAATTACAATATAAAAATATTTTATCCAGGGTATGTCCCAATTCAATTCTCCAGATTGCATTGAATGTGGAAATCCTAGACACACAGGAACATTTAATCTGGTTGTACATACTTACGTTAGGGACACATTTATGAACATTAAATTACAATATAAAAATAATTTATCCAGGGTATGTCCCAATTCAATTTTCCAGGTTGCATTGAATGTGGAAATCCTAGACACACAGAAACATTTAATCTGGCTGTACATACTTACGTTAGGGACATGCTTATGAACATTAAATTACAATATAAAAATAATTTATCCAGGGTATGTCCCAATTCAATTCTCTAGATTGCATTGAATGTGGAAATCCTAGACACACAGGAACATTTAATTTGTATACTGTTTAATCTTAATACGTTATGGACGCATTTAAAACGTTTAACTGCCTCATAAAAATAATTTATCATTTAATGCGACAATCGTAGACACATACGTCCAAAATCGTGTAAATTAAATGATTACTTAACATAAAGCAGTCGAAATCCAGCTTAGATTTACCAAACTACATTGAGCCTAGCAACACTTACGGTTTAGTTGCAAGCGCATTAAGTCGTAAGAGAGAATTAATTGGTCCCCGACAGTACTGAACGATCACGTACCTTGTCTAACGCCGGCATCGGTTATCGATCGGCGTTAGTCAGACTATTGCGAAGGCGCGAGGCAAATAACCCGGCCATTATGAAAGACAGAGGGTACTTAAGGCGAGAGACCAGACAGGAAAACGTGTTCCGAACCGAAGGTAACGCGGGCACGAATCGAGCCAAGGTCGTTCTACGTCCGAGAACCGCGATTCGGGCTAGCCTCGGTAGCATGATCTCGTGGAAAGTAGACTGGTATCGCGTGATCGTTCGAGAATTGCTCTTGGGCGAGCGGTTTACAGTTTGATGACGCCATTCGCCGTTGATTTCGTTCAAACCACGGAACGTTCGCGTATTTCCTGTGGAATAACGACACTCCTCGAGTCCCTGCAAATCGATAGTTTAGGAACAAGAAGCGAGCTTATGATCGACCGGCAGTCGTTGAAAAGTACATTAGAGGAAGCGCGTTGTAATGACCTTCGCGGAAAATTGCTTGCCGGTCAAAGACTTCCATGACTGAAGGCGCTGCGGGCCTAATGGCATCTAAATGATCCGATAATAACGGTGCGTATACGCCGCGCCGATTCAGAATCCGCGACGCGACGGCTTATACAGAAGACTGATTGGCGAAAGCCGCCTGGAAATTGAAATTCTAGAACACGCTCGGCTTGCGCGAGCAATTTAGAACCTGAGGTTTGCGGCCTCGCTACCTTCGAGGGCAGAAAATTGTTGCTTGAACTTGGCAGCGACGAGAACTCGCTCTCGGGGCTTCGCGTTCGCGATGATTGCCAGCGATCGAACGCGTGTTCCTCGCCTGTGTTTTCGCGCGGGATCCATTACCGTGGAAGAACCCTTCGATGCACATTTTTAGAGACGGTTCTGACTTTCAACTGCACGACGATGGTAACTTTCGATGGTACTTGCCATTTTCATTTCGCATGAAAATCCGCAGTTTAATTATAAATTATGGGTTCCGACGATCGAATTAAATGCACACCTGTTTCATTGCGAACATGTTTACAAAAAATTGATAAAGAAGGCGCACAGTCCTGTCCATCATTAATGACAGAGGGGAAAAAATTGATGAATAAAGCACGGCGTTGTAATACATCATCAATGACGCAGGAAGATGGGTCGGCCGCGTCGCGGAGGGATTAAAATGGTTCTTCAGTCACGGCCTCGAGCGATTAGAATTGCCATTCCCCGCTGTCAAATTGCGCATGATTCATAGCCGGTATCTAAAGGCCGTGATAAAGTGCGAGGTTCATTGTGCCGGATCCGCTAACAACGCCGGACATATAAGGAGGGCATAGCACGTGCGGGATAAGTAATATCGCAGATATATCGAGCGTAAAGTTACCGGGGCGAGGCATACTGACCGTGTGCGTGGACGCGGTACGAAACGGCGCAGTAGTGAACCGCGACCAAATGTTAATGGAAAACAATCAGCGCACGTGCGCCGCTGTCGTGTGCACTCCCGGCGGTGCAGACACTGCAGACAACTGCGAGCGTTTGCAGACAACTGCAGACGACGCGGTGCAATTTTCTGCGCGAGCTGATACACAAAACGGCCGCGGCGCACGAACCCAACCGGGATCGAACCTATTTTCTGCGCGGACGCAGGAATGTGGGCTAGGTTCAGCGGAGATCTACCATTCCATGACCGTGTGCTACCTCGATGCACCTGTGAACACGCTGAACACCGATTGCACTCTATTTCTTAAACAGTTTTTCCTTCACACTCGCTGAATACGCGGCATCGCGTTGGACAGGTTCAATTACACGGATTAGTCGGAATACCGAAACGCCGTGCTCGTTCCAGAAAAAAAAATCGGGGAACGATCGACGCGGATGAAGGAGCCGATCGAGAGGATATATATTGGAATCCTGCATCTCGTCGTATCTCAACTTCTTAGCTGTTATCAATTTGATCAAACGAACGGCTTTCCCGAAGTAACGAGCTGGTGTAGCAAACACTTGCAACCATCCGCAAATTTTTTGCCACTTCTGATGACCAGCATTACTACATAGTAGAAATTTATTATATATGTATATTTCTTTCCTCAACAGTTTCGACGAATTGGAAATAAGACGACGGTATTATTAAGTTCTTCCAATGTTTTTACTACTTTTCCGAAGCGAATGAGAAAAATGAGATTGTAAAAGTTGAGAGGGACGTATAACAGATTGCCAGAGAGTTGGAAATGGCGTCCTCAGCTTTAACATCCGGGGCGGTCGGCTCGTTTATGGGTCAACCGAAGAATATGGTGCAAGAGTATACCACGAAACTGTCATCGATTTCCCTAACGTTCGTTCTGCTGCGATTCGCGGGATCATCAATGCCTAACAGAGGCACATTGTCCGCTGTGTCAATCGCGGACGACGATAATTCTATAGAATTAATCGACTACGTTCATCCCGGGGAACACGCTTAATGCGTCCTCCCTCTCCATCGTTTTAATTCGACGCGCTGCTGCTAGTATAATGCCTGAAATCGAGAAAGACACAACGTCCTAGCTAACGATGTCGAAATCTGTAATGACACCGAGGATCTCTCTTGCTTTTCACCGCGTCGGCGGCGAGATCGAGATACCTATTTCGCATGAAAACGACAGACATGTTTGAAATCTTTCGGCGAGAAAGCGGCCGGGCTCCGTCACCTGGCGGGACGTTCGTTTTACCTGAGATTCTTCGAAGAAAGAAAAGTTGCCGTTTGTCACGCACAGACACCGTGTGTTTGCTGACTCGCTCGTGCTCGTGTCTAATTACCGGTATTGCTGTTAGAGACACTAACGGGCAGATTAAGCGCTTAGAGCGCACCGGAAGGCGTGACGGAACCTCGAAGAAACGCGGATGAGACTTTCGCGCGGATCGCTCACGAAATCAGAAGGGAATACTGAGAATCAACCTGCGAATCTCTGAGCAATTATTTTCAAATTGGTTGCCTATCACATTGGGGGGTCTGATTTTTAATATTACCACTAAACATCACCGGTCTAAATCACTGGTTTCAGATGTTTTATTTTACGATTATTGATATAATAGATTAAATACATCATAATTTATAGGAGAAAGGCACACATTTTGAGTCCGATAGAGTAAAGAGCAGCCAAAATAATTTCATAAGAAATAATTGTATAGATATCTTTAGTGAAGCACATATTACAATAGTAGCCGCACGAAATTTAAATGAAATCGATCTTGTCATTTTTATAAGGGAACACGTACCAGCTACTTGTAAGGCTCGGTAGGTTTAGTGTTAATGGTGGGGCGCGTTTGATCCTTCCATTCGAAAGCTAACTGGAATCTATTTTTCATTCTGTAAGGTTATTCTACGTATATTGTTTTATAATGACTTTGTAATGTATCTGTAATGTTCCAACAGTTTATTGGCATTCTTCTATTTACTTTCTACTCTTAAGCTTCATCGTAAATCTCGGTATCTTTCATAGTAAGGCCTTACCCAATATGGCCGCTGTAACCAGGTTCCAATATGGAGGACCCCGAAGCACATTGTAAACGCATTATCACCAGAACTGTCGGATCTGGTCGGAACGACCCACTCTAGAATTTTTATTCTACTATGACTCAGGTCGTAAATAAATTCAATTATCGCTGTCCCCTGTAGCAATAAAAAACACATTATCAACAAATGTACGGTGTGTCGTAACACGAATTTCCTTCTATGTGTTCGGAAGACGAAGTACAAAATTATGATTGCAACCATTAATCTTCTACGTATCATTCTACATACTTATTGTTAGATGGAGGATCGTATAAACTTTTAAGTACATGTCTAAGCGACACACGACTAACTTGACATTCAATCAAGCAAAATATTCGAACGATCAACTTGCAGATGATTTGAAATACGATATTTCATATAAATCTTCATATATTCCCCACGACTAACGGTACTGGTAAAGAGAGAGGGGACTTTTTCCCCTCGTCTGGCGACTCTGATTCAAACTAAAGTTACTGTTGGTCTGTTACTGTTCTATATTGTACTACTATATTAAGTTATTATGCTCCTACTGTCCCATAATAATAGTAGCAAAAGAAAATAAATATAGAACGCAACATTTATGATGAAAAAACTAGATTACATTAAGCAATAAATTAAAAATATTACTGCTAATTTTTATCTCGAGTGTTTAGATAGTTTCTGGATTTTTCAATAATTTCGTTACTGCCTTTAAACTTGTAGGTAGCATCTCTTGGCTGTGAAGCTTTGCTTCCCTATATGCGTGAGCTTAAAATTATTGGAGCCATCGTTCTTCATTGCTTCCAGCGTAACTTGTGTTTTCTCATCTTACTTTTACAATGGGTTGATATTCAACTGAAATAAAACAATTGATTTCAATCAGCGGATGAAATTAGGAAAATAGCTATAATTCGTAATAACTAGGTTAACCTAAAAATTGAAAGATGTGTCAAAAGAAATGACAGATGTCGTGAAATATTGATTTTAATTGAAGTTTAAATATTCACTGGCTGCTATTATATTATGGGACAGAGGGAGTACTAAATTACTATATTAAAATAACTATTACTATGTCAAAATTACGATTCAAACCGCGATTCAAACTAAAGTTACTGAATTTCCCGAGAAATCTCGGAGTTTGAGCAACAGTTCTTCCGGTTCCCATGGCTCGCGTAAATCGTGGATCCACACGGGATCTGCCGTAGATCTCGGGCGGCTAAAGAGGCGTAACCCGCCCGGTTACAGCAGACACAGACGTCATCGCAGCATTTGCATATTATCTCGGGCAGGCCGTCCGTATAAATAATAAGTAAGTCACGATCGAGTCACGAGGTTGGATACGGAATTACGAAGTTGCTCTCTCCGGGAGCCGTGATTCACGGCGTTCGGTAGCTAACCGGCCGCGGCCCCTAGCCAGAGTTATTGCTATGGCGAATTGATAGCGTACAGAGACCGTTTAAGACCAGCGATTAGGTGAGCCTAGTGCCCGGCAGGGTCTCCAGATGGACGAGAGAAGCGAACGGGAAACCGTATCTCCCGCTAACGGCCGACAAAACTTTCGTGTTCGATCGGGAATTACGAGGCGCTGCTAGATAGATACAAGGTGAGACTGCTCGCTTCGTTAACAATGTTCGAAATTTATGGAGTCCGACGGTGTCTGGATCGGAAATTCACCTGACCGCGATCCGGTGGCTGAATGATTCATTGTTATGTTTATGCTCATTAATTGCTGTTTAGTCGGGACGATTAAGCGAGATTGACGATCGAATTAATGCGCCGGATAATCAGAGACCTGTTTCAATTATGACGGCGAAAAACCGGCTGCCCGTTAGCTGTTTAATGAAAATAGCTTTTGCAATCAAGCCTGCACAATAAAATCATATTGGGGAGTAAATTCGTCTTCCTCTTCTTCCTTTTCTGTGGTTAACGTCGAGGTCATTAGCAGGATCTTCATGCAGAATAAAAACTTTCCATACAGTCATACTGTCCTGTCATACCATTTGTCATACAGTCAATATTTATCTCGCATTAAAACAGTTTTTTTACTGAACAAACATTAAATCGGCTTTGTTTCAGAAAAATATCTGATGACCTCTCGCGCGCCAGAGATTTATTTTATTGGTTACGTCATAGTTGTATCTCGTTTCTACATTTTCTGCTTTCTACTCCGTTCATTTCGTCCACGTTTATTTTTGCCGTGCAACTTTTATGTTCTCCGGAGGCGTCGTCGATTCTTCAAGATAAGATCGCGATGCATCGCAATGCACCAGGAGGGTCGTTAAGTTAAAAAATGATTCAGGCATATTTTTCGGGAGATAAGTTCAATTTGATTTATCGTTAGCGGCCCGACTAGCCGTTTTCAGCGCGCACGGGGTGCGAAACATTTCAAGGATCTCCTCTCTCGGATCACCGACGTGTTTACTCGCTTAACGATGTTAAACGGCTTGGTACCGGCTTTTATATAGGACGGTGCAATTATCTTGTTAGGGCCGCTCTCTTGTCTCGAGAGACGCAAAGGTGTCGGAACATCTGAACACACTCGAGAGATCGGGAATCAACAATCGAGCGCTGCTTAGTTGATCGAGTGCGTACTATGTGCTCCATTTTAGAGGGGATGCTAACAGAATTTTAATTATGGCTCTGCCAATAACACTGATGAGTGAAGTCATTACTGATTAAACATCCAACTGGAATTTTCTTCTTCAATCTACGAGTTCAGATTTTATTAAACATCCAACAATTTAGGATTTTCTTCTTCAATCTACGAATTAACACTTTATTAAAAATCCAACAATTTAGGATTTTCTTCTTCAATCTGAAGGTTCAGATTTTATAAACATCCAACAATTTAGGATTTTCTTCTTCATTCTACAAAAGTTGACACTTTACTAAAAATCCAACGATTTAGGATTCTCTTCTTTAATCTACAAATTAACACTTTATTAAAAATCAATCTTCAATCTAAAGTTCAGATGCGATTAAAAATCTGAAAACTTACATACATACAACTGAAACATTAAAAATTACCAGGCTTCCGGTAGGTGAAGTGTTTAAATGAGTATGATCACCGTAGAGATCCTGCACGATCGAGATCCGCGCTGAAAAACGGAACCGCGCAGTCTATTCTTGACGTTCCGATAATCTGGCAGTCTGGTAGCCGGTTAAGGTTTCCTGGACGTCGAAAAAACTCGAAAAGCGAGTATCGCCGGCGTGCCAGCGATCATGGCCATCCCCAAAGAGACGCGCCTCGATAACGACGCAGAACGCGTCTGTCCAGCCCTGGATTCTGGTGTCCGTGCTTTGAAGTGGCCGGCAAAAACTGGATCACTTCTTTCGATGGTCGATCCGGCATCGATAAAACGCGGCTCGCTCGCGCAAGAAGCAAGAATAGCAAGAGTCTCCCCTCTTCTTATCGGATCGATAGAGCTCCCCGGTTTACCGAAAACGGCGATCCCGTCGTCGCCGTGGCCGGGAAAGTCTCGTCTCGAGACGTTGCACGCTCTGAATCGGATCGCATCGGACAACAGACGAGCCATGCCGGCTACAGGCTCGGCTCGGAAACGAAAGTGAACCAATTTCTAATCGACTAGCGCGATCCGGCGCACACGTGCATACTACTGACGCTACCAGCTGAATCGAAACCAGGGCTTGCAAACTGTTCGAACGTCGATTTCGGTCCCCGAAGAATGTTATTCCGAGCAACTGTTGTAATAGAGTTACTTACTTCACACATGAGTCACAAATTCCGGCAATGAATGCGAATATCGTCGGTTCGGATAGCAGAGGCTCCATTCTATCTTGTATAAAACAGGCACGCGTGCCTCAAATAGTATCGTGTTTGGTGTCAATTTGAGCAGGAAAGTGTCACGGATATTTCAATGAAAGTTTTATGAAGAAATAATTGTAAACAAGAAAGTTATGTTGTTTTATCTGATCCCATGCCGCGTCACACTTCTTGGCGAGCCATCTCTTGCCGAGATCGCAAGTTGCCTAACAGCGGATGATGATACAAACTGTACTTTTATTAGACTGCGATTCTTGGTACAAAGTAAAAATCGTGTAAGGCAAGAATCTCGAACCTTCTCGCTGCTCTCGATGAGTACAGGCTTGAAGTCTTACACGTATCTTTTTCGCAATATGTGGAACAGTTTCAGCAGTTCTTTAGGTTTGAAGTCCTGATCGAAACGCATCACGGTTCACGGATCCTGGATCGCGGTCGGAGGGAGAAAGACGAATGTGGAGGAAGCGAGCGATGGGACGAGAGACCAGCTGAACCGCGGCAGGAGAGAAGGCTTGTGCAACGACCCCGAAGAATATATATGAGGCAACAGAGAAGCTGTTCGAGATCGTTAAGCGACCATACGTCTTCGCAGACCGGTGTCTACGCGAAACGTTCACGCTTCTGCGAAAGGCGCTGGCGAAATTAGCCCCCCGAGGACCGACGCCGTCCGGACAGCTCTGCCTGAGGGGACGTCCCACTGTGATATGTTTCCTTTTTCGACTTCGGGACACGGAAAACCACCCCTGCTTCTTTGCGAAATATTACATCGCGCCATGCAAAATTCCAAATCGTTCTTATCATTACTGTTATCGAATTTCTACACTGGTCCCTTATTCCCATGGCTGATCTGTTCCTCGACATCAAATTGATATGATACTAAAAAAATAATGGACAACTGTTTCACCCCTAAGACGGATGACCCTTACTTTTTGTACACCCTGTAAAAATAATTCGTTTTTCTCGCGGGATCTCGCGAAGAAGTTGAAACCTCAGGTTAACAGGACCTAGGGCCTCCGATCACATGATGCGCTACTGATATAAGACGCTCCTCTTACTTTCGTTTTCCAAGCGACTTATACATAACTAAGCGATCCCGCCATTCGCGGAATGCAACAGCAGCAGGCCAGCGCGGACAAAAATTCTACTTGAAGGTACATAAGAATTTTTACATTTCATTGTTGTATGAAATCCAATGTCCCGCGACTGTACGAATGTCTCTAGTCGCGAAGAAGATAGCACCCACGTGAGATGTAACTCCGAGGAGCCGTCGCGTTCGGTTTAAGAAGCCCAATCGCCGAGGCAGATGATTACGAAATTATTTTTTCCGCGATGAATGAGCCTCGATTACCTGTTGACTTTGACTGATACATAAATTGTTTCGAGCACGGAATTAATTGTATAGTTATGGTCGAGTGGGATCGGACGCCTAGTTTTTCCGCCGATTTAAAATGGTAACTAGTTTGAAATGTAGGCCTCGCGCGGCGCGGCCGATTTTAATTACAAATCGGTATGAAAGCCGGAGGTCAGGTCAATTACATAAAACGAATAAATCCAAGATACATAGTCAATTAAGATGATATCGAGTGTGGTTGATGGCCTACAGGATAACAGTTTCTATTTGCCGCGATAATGAATTCGCGAGTGTGCACGGACGCCATATGCTGCGTCGCCGAGGACTGAACGTCTTCGCACATCTGCAATGATGCATCACCCGCGGAGTCATCTGGTTAGCAGACACAGCGGACGTTCTTAGAACTGTATTTTTACGTTGCTAATACAATCGAGCATTCAAATTAATAGACAGCGAATTTTTATGTCGGCTACGAGTCATTAACATTTATTCACGTGCGGACTGAACGGTTTCTTGTATTTTGCATAGTAAGACAGACGATTATTTCAATTGCATTGGATATGGGAATAAGTTTCCGTAGAAACTTATTATAATATAATAATATTATAATATAATATATAATATCATATATAATAAGAATCATTTTATTTTAAAGAAAGGTGCCGCGGAAACGCATCATTTGCTTGTGGATATTTACGGGGACGATGCTCCATCAGATACAAGTTATAAAGAATGGTTTCGGCGGTTTAAAAACCATGATTTCGACGTAAGGGACAAAGATCGCGATGGTGCGCCAAAAAGTTCGAGGATACAGATTTGACAGCATTACTTAATGAAAATCCACGTCGTACACTTGAAGAACTGTCAAATGAATTCAATGTCGATCGATCTACTGCTTTTTTTCAACAAAAAAGGGCGGAAACTTATTCCCATACCCAATAGAAATACTCGAATAAGATTAGTAAAATATCCACAAAACAAATACTTAAACGTCTGTTTCTTGAGGTTACCAAAATGGCCGCCGGCAAGTGCAGGCTTTCAAAATGGCGGACATGTCTGCGAAATTACTTACAAAGGTCGTACAGTGTTCTAATTAATGTCCCGTGCTCTGTGAAAATTCCTAATTAATTATTTTTGCATGAACCGTCAGGGAACGCCCAAAGAAAGTCTGTTATCGATGGAAAGTTTGCAAAAATTTACGGTTCAGGAAGCAAACTGTGCGGACGGTTTTCATGAACCTACTTGATTCCGGCAGGCCTCAATTGAGATCCGAGTGCACCGATCCGGCAGACCTCGATCGGTTTTACCTTGCCATTGCGCGTGTTCGTTAACTAACATGTGACATCGCCATTGTTCCATTTGTCAAGCCGTTTCCCCGCGGAATCGAATAAAAATAATAAAGAAACTAGCACGGGCAGCAGTAGAGAATTGTTGAAAAATGACTGTGTCAAGAAAATGCTCGGAGGACGTTCTATCGCGAGGCAAAAATCTTGTTTTCACATTTGGCTCTCGATCACAGCAGAGGATAACAATTACCGTGCTGTTTTCGCAACGTGCGTTTCCAAATCGTTTCGAACTGCAAAAAGATTCGAGATAGCAGTGGCTCGCACTGCTCCTCGAAATTAAAAACGAAAGCCTTGGAGTTTGAACGCAGCTTCCATATGACAAAAACGATTCAGACAATATTTGTTCTGAGAGGATCACGGGATATATTAATAGTTTTGTGATGTCGTTTCGTAAAAAAGTCGGTCGCTAAAAGTATTGTTTGTTCATACATTAAGTGCGGAAGTTAAGTCTTCGATTGCGTTGGATTTTAGTGATGCAATTTATGCGCGACCGTCGGAATCTGAGTTTGAATTTCAAGTTGAATGTGACTGTTGAAATTTGTATTTCAATTTGAATATGAATGTGACTGCTACAATTTGCATTTGAACGTGAATTGGACAGTTTAAATTTGAACTTGACTATTGCACATCGTTTCACATTCGCGCCAACAAGTTCGTGCTACAGAGGATGAAAATTTGTGTTCGAGTGCGAACTACAAGATCATTAGAACCGCAAGAAACTAGAACGCAAACACGGCACGGAAACATTTACCTTGCACTGTCCGAGGCTTTTTATCCTCCGATCAAATACATGTACAAAGAAGCCGAGCTAGATTTTCACGGGTGCGAAACCACGAAATTCCACATTTAAAGTTCTCGATCGCGATTTTCACCTACAGTCGGGACTTTCGCTTATTACGTTGTCCGCTCTCATTTTTCTGTCGCATTATCTAGGATTTCAGAATCGCGTGATCTAAAGCAATTGAACTTCCGCTGTTATTCGGCGCGATCTACGTAATTGCGTCTGAATTGAGATCCATCTCGAGATGCAGAAGATACCGAGTCTAATCCACGTCCCATTTTCAATCATATAAAATCGACCAATAGGGAACGACCAACTCGAAGGGAATCATTCAGTAGATTTATTCTGGGGACGTAGAATGAAAATCTGAAAAAAGTTGATTCAGCACATTCTCGTAGTTTTTATAATATACACATAAACTATAGGATTAAATTGTACAGATTACCCCAAAGTTTTTTTTAATATTATTAGGTTGGCAACTAAATTCGTGACCTTTTGTTTCGCAATTCTTTTATTGTATCATTATTAAACTGCGGATTTTACGCATTTATGACAAAAATGAGTAGGTGTAATTTAAAATATAGCAAAAATATTTGAAAAATTTGAACATACTATTACATAATATTATTTTTAACCTACTAAATATAATAGGGAAGAAAATACATTTCTATTTCACTCCAGTTTGTTGCAATTCAACTAAGAAATTTTTATTTTGCATAAAGATCCGCAGTCTAATCATTATAACCTCATTCAGTGACAATTCCTTTTGAACTGTATATCATTGGAAAGCTCTGAATAAAAAAATATATATAAATTACTTTGTTTGACAAAATGTGGAGGTCGCGAACTTAGTTGCGAACCTAATGTTACAAAATCAATTCAACTAAATTAAATTACAAGGGCTAAAGATTACCCTATTTTTCGTAACGTTATTGCAAATCGATTTGCAAGGTCTTCGTGATCCTATGTCTGGGAATCAGGCCAGATCAGATCTTTCAGGATACAAGGATCTCTATTGTAAGGATCTCCGAATGATACCTTGGGAATGACCATAATCGCATCAAGTCCGCAGTAAACGTTTAATCGTCCTGTTAGAAGGGGCAGGTCGGAACGTGATGAGATATGATACTCCGCCATGTTGGATGGCGATGTTCGTGACAAAACGGTCCTTGCGGATTTCTCCGCAACCGATCTAATGATTCCGACATGGGGGTCGAGCGTGAAAAGATGACTGGTTAGCTCGATTGGCAGAACGAAGCTTCGCGGCGGCGTTAGATAACAGCACTTGAGAATGATCGGAGCATCGTCGTCCCCTTTTCGAGTCATTATTTATAGAGGGGCCTACAACAGAGGAATCCTTGATAGCCTATTTGCTAGACTTCAATGTATTTTGTTCAAAACCCGATAATAATATGTTGTACAATGGAAATCAAATGGCCTTAAATATCCTGTTCGAAAGAAAACTTTTCAAGCTGGCGTCGAGAGAGAGCTTTGAATTTCTACCAAAACGACGGGCGTCTCTTTGTTACGGTTGTTTCCGTTTTATGGAAGCGTTAACTTGCTCCCCCGGGATACGTCTCATTAATTAAACGCGCGCATGCTTTCTGGCCTAGCAATAGCAGTGTTTCACTTTTTCTGATTGCCGCGAGGAGAGTCGGGAGTTTCGTAATTAACGCAGTACGCTCGGTAATTAAATTACCTTGAGTATATGTGTAACACATCGCCGATGATGCCCACTGTGTTTAGAACGAGGGAGAAGCATATCATGAATGCATTAAATCCTTATTACAGAGAAGTCTGTTTCTAGAACCGATAATTGAAACGATTCGGTCGAATAAAATTCCCCGGGGCAGGATGCAACGTCGGATAAATAAATTTCCCGAACCAAGTCAGATGGGGAGAAGCATAAAGATTTATGAAGAATAGCGGAGAGGCTGAGGACGATACGGAGGCGAAAAGACTTTATTTCTTCTAGGCGGATTCGCCGTTACGCGGATCATCCAGGAAGTACCATTTATCAGTCCAGCCGCGGCAAGAGAAATCGTTGTGAAAATAATATATTCGTCGGGGTATGCATTATCATCTTCCCCGTGGCTCGTGTATGGCGGAAGGTGGGCCTCGATGGCGGGCAATTCATCGTCGCAGATAGCATACGAGGATCGCGATTCCTCGGGCATCCCCATCGGTGACATAACCCTCGAAACGAAAGTTACCCGGCCGGCTCCAACGACTCCATGAAATGCTTGGTAATTTCCGGTGCTGACGGTTCCGTGCAACCTCGGGTTATCGCAATTTTCCTATCCCCCGGCAGTTTTGCAACAACGACACGGAAAACTGCGTGCGCACGCCTTATCCGGATAATTGCCCGAGGAATTTTTCGTTCGAGCTTACCTTGTGGCGACGTCAATTTCTTTAGACGAGTTAATCCTCTCGCTTAAAACTAATTTACAATTCCTTAATCCCCTATTAACCTTCACTCTGCGTATAGGGGTGTGTAACCACACCCCAGAGTAATAAAAACGTACACTACTGCGCGAAGGAACGAAGCACCCGGCCGTATTTAATAGAAAAGCATAAAAAATCCGCCGTTTAATTGAATAGTTCTGAGAATATGTGTCATTGCGGATTATTTAATACTTTAAATGCAATAAATCAATCATTGTACAATACAATTTCCACATGAAGATATTGTTTGTCATTATATCTTGTAATTGGACTGCGGATTTTATGCATTTATAACGGAAATGGGTGGATGTAATTTAAAACAGTAAACACATGAGGACAATTTAAGAACATCCGTATGTTATTACCAGTGTTGGGCAAATTTTATTTCAAATAATAAATAAACGTGTGATTTTAATTGCAAATAAGAACTAAACTTTTTATTTAAATAAATTATTATTTCTTATTTGCAAATAAAAGATTATTTATTATTTGGATATTGAGGTGGAAATCAAATAAATAGTTTTTGGTCTTCTATAGCAACCTTTTCAGGTATACCGCCAGTGGGCGGGCCCGTCCGAAGGGCCCAGCTGCCTATAAAAAAATACAATTTAATTTAGTATTTGTCAATACAAATAATAATTGAAATTATATTTGTAAATAAGAATTAACTTTATTATTTTAAATAATTCATTTAGACTTGCTCAAATAATAAATAACTTTTTATTTAAATTTTTATTTAAATACATTTATTTATTGTCCAACACTGTTTATTACCAAATTATGAACGATGTTAAAGATAGAAAAAAATTTTTACATGGTTTCTGCGTTTTGTAATTGACGAAGAAAATTTTTATTTCGCATAAAAAGATCCGCAGTCTACTTATAATTATACTGGGTGTTTCTTTCTTTTGCGCGGTAGTGTACATGGAAAATATTTTACAAAAAATCATTGGAACTGTGTGATTGCACCACAGTACAGGATTACCATCAGAATACATATGTGCGCAGAGTGAAGGTTAAAACGTATCAATGAAATCCTTCGAAGCAATGACAGATCGCGGCAGCATCGTCCCGATTTCGTCAGCCTGCCTTTCATCGCAGTCGTTTCGCTTTCGTTCGATCCTCGCCATTGCGAAAACCGGAGCACAACCGAAAGATTCGTGCTGGCGATTACACGTCAGACGTCAAACGCGCGCTGATAAAAAGATGCAGACGGAACCTCGCAGTCCCGGCTCTAAAGTGAGCCTAATTGAGAATTCATTGTGGTCACTCGGCCCAAGCGAATCTAGAACCGTGCATTGCGATTTAGACAAGGCTGCCGGGCAGTCATCTGGTCGGATTATATATGCGCTCGACAGACTTAACTCACGCTTAACTGATCTGACTTAGACTTAATTGACGCAGCTCCGGCGGAGAGGTAAGCGTCCTATGCAGGCGAATTAAATCTAATCGGTCTAAGGTGGCTACAATGGTAATTTCGTTTTATTCAGTTCAAGATCTCCGTGACACATCTCCGCAGCGTCGTAGCTAAGTGTAGTTTTGCTGGATGGCCTCGTTAGTCCTGAATTCGACGTATGTACGTGTTCATTATTTCTATCTCGGAGATGGATCAATTTTACCACTGCGAGGCCTAACACAGAGTTAAGTTCACACTTAATCCCTTCCAGTCGGAGCTATTTCAACAAGAAACCTACCATTGCCGGTCAAATGACCGGTTTTATATTTTTCATTTTACACTTGTTGAAATGACGAAGTTCCTTACGTGGAAGTTGATTCGGTAAATTTCTTTATCCAAACACTATCGACTATTGTCAGAGTGTTGCTGAATGCTTGTTCAATTGAATTCTGCTGGAGTCAGTTTGATTTGAGGACTTAGGCCCCGCTTAATAACCCTAGCAGTTGAAGAAGCGATGTAAAACAATCAAACAAAAGGCTCCGCTTAATCAGGACCCCGGCCAGATGTTAAGTCAGATGTTGGTCAGTACCGTTTGCTACATGCCTCTCTCCGGGACCGCAATATTAAGTAGAAAAGTATTACATACTCACGTTTCATCCGATTCGGTGTTAACCGACAGCTGTTGACCGGCACCGCTGGCCTTAATTTTCTTTGCTCTCGCGATCGACATCGACCCAAATTTTGCTGAAGCACCTTTGCCAAGCGGCCAGACGGTATCTCGACAATGCCGTAATTCTCTTCGTGGTCACGAGAATGAATTATTCGGTTGTTGCGGTGTTCCATCATTGGTTTCTTCGAAACAAACATTCCATTGCCACATAAATACATTCAATTGCCTTCGGCATCCTTTTTTTCCATTCACCAACGAAGTACAGGGTTACAACAAATCAGTTGCGAAATTGTTGTTCCTGTCAGTTAATCAGTTTGTACAAAGTTGTTGTTTACATTTTATTGTTTACAAGAGCCGAAAAGATTGCCTCCACAGGCCATCGGGTTATTTAGTGGTGTTTTCCCTGCGAATAGACCATTCCTGGAACGCTTGTGCACCATGCGCTCGTCCAACAGTCTCGCCATATCACGGATCGCACTATAAAACTCATCTATCTTCGTTTTTATGAAACTTTCGAAGTAGGAAACAGCACCTCGGCCTGCAAATATTAAAAATTTATACTCGGTCGTCGAGCCGCGTTACACCGCTACGATCGCTTACGAAACGACCACTAACTAAATAATTGTAAATTCGCGTGCACCGCTCGCGTTTCTTGTTTGAAGAAAGTTTCGTGGGTCGGAGAAATAGTTTCCCATTTTTTCGATTATTAAGATCGAAATCTGTTTACCTCGTTCTTAGCGAGCTATCTGTTTCACCATCTTCCGAGGCATTTTCCTTATTTTTAACAGATCAAATATATTGAAGATTTAGGAACAATAACTGCTATTATCTTTGCGGCAACGTATAATAGTTTCGTCTGGCTTGTCGATCGACAGTTGTCGTGTCCCGACCTCGATGCTGGCAATCTCGATAACCGAAGCTAGACATCAGAACTCGCGTTTTCGTGGTTCGTGCAGGCGAGCGTAATATATTTCGGAATGAGCTCCGAGAACGTTACATTTTACATAAGCGCGCGCTCGCTATCAAGAATAGGCATTATTCCGTCGGATTATAAGTCGCACACCGCCCGCAATCTGCCGATCTGCTTTGAAACAGGATGTTCAATTAAATTTCGCTACGCGAACGCGAAACATCTGGCTGAGACCTCGCTTCGACGACGATTCATCGTCATTTTGTACAGGACGTTTCAACACGACCCCCCTGACGATTTCCTCTCGAAAATTCATCGCCACAGTTCTCCCAAAACATTAATCAAATCACACGTGACATAAAAATCCAGTCGAACACTAAATCCACTAAAAATATTCCAGGATTTATCTCTCTCTCTCTATATACAATTACTTATATAATTAATCGCGAAAGTATTGACTGGAGAATAGAGCTTACGTCACAATCGCCGATAAAACTATGAGAAGCATTCACTCTGCAATTTACTCTTGATAAAAAATAGGCGACAACAAAGCAGGATGTCATTCCAGCAACAATGATTTCACATTGGTTATTCTACACTCCGTTTTAAATGCTCGGGAAAAAAAACAAATTGCTTTTAGATTGCGCCCGAAAACAAAAAAGCCTCGGAGAAAGGCGCATGTGTGGATGGTTAATTGCAAGTTTTTGCGGCCGCCATTAGCAACAATTTATTAGGATGCTGTTGCGCCATTATACGTTGGTTTACTTAATCGACAATACCCGGAACGCGATAAATAATGCATTGCGGTGAACGATAGATAAAAGTCATTTTGCAGATTCCTCTTAGCCGAATACCCGTTACTATTTCCTTCTAACTGTGCTCGCGTGGTCTTCATTTTGCAACTGGCGCAATTTCAACCGGTGGCTGCGCGAAGTGAATCCCATCGGCCCGTGGAACCGTGCGATCCGCGCGGATTATTAATTATTCGCATTTAATTATCACATCCACGAACGGTATCGTGTTATCGGGAATAATTAATCAGAAGTCAACGGCGTACATCCAATCGGCCGCGTCTTATATTTTCCCCCTGTCATTCAGGCTTTATTAACGCCCGGTCGTTCACTCGCCGCCATTGCGCAGCTGCGTAATAGAAATTTCAAAAACAAAACCAACCTGATCGAAGACAACGGTTCAGAAATCGTTTTCTGCCATTGGAATGTCGCAGTTCAGCGTCGCGAGCTCGTTACTGCGTGCGAAAGTGGTGCAAACTATTTTCCCGGCTTGTGAATGGTTGATTTTCATTAAATAATATAATTTTATACTGGGTTGTATACAACAGGTACGACATTTTTTAATGAAGTATTAGAAGCATCAATTTTCCCATTGATTTTCAATAAATAATATAATTTTATACTGGGTTGTATACAACAGATGTGGAATTTTTTAATAAGGCATTAGAAACATCTATTGTCCCATTGATTTTCATTAAATAATATTATTTTATTCTGTGTTGTATACAACAGATGCGACATTTTTTAATGTGGTATGAGAAGCATCAATTTTCCCATTGATTTTCATTAAATAATACAATTTTCAGACTGCGGATCTTTATACAAAATAAAAATTGTCTGCAGCGATTGCAAGAAATAGACTAAATTGAACGTTATTTCCTCCCTTAACGATTTTAATAGAGGAAAGATCATATATTGACGTCTTCAATTTTTAAAATTTTAAGACAGTTTCGAATTTCATCTACTCAATTGTTCTATAAATGCATAAAGATCCGCAGTCCAATAATTTTTATACTGTGTTGTATACAACAGACGTGGCATTTTTTAATGAGGAGAAGCACCAATTTACCATAAAATGTATCGACAAGTTTTGAAAAAATTGCGAAGGAAAAAGTGAAGGTCACGATTTTTAATTGCAAGTTAAGAGGTGCATTTTGAGTTGCAATAGCTTAAAATTACACTCTACTAATGTTTATATCATCCCTTTGCATATCTTTATATACATTCAATTTACTTTTCTCCACACAAAAAATCACAGCTTGCACACACGTGCTGCGTAGGTGCCGCGACCGAAGCAACCTCGCATAACCATAACACGTCCGAGACTCGAGACGAATATCCCTCCACCATAAACCTCCACTTGTCTGTTACACTTTTGCACCGGACTGTATCCGCGGCAAGTGTAGGGAAACCCGATTCGCAGCTGCCGGGTCTGAACGACCCACCCTGTATATTCCCCGATGTTTTCCCATCTGTTCCCAATGTCCATGGGGTCCCGTGGGTATCTCCCTCTCCGAGTTAGGGCCACGTAAGTCGACCAATCGTTCCCTCCCTCGCCATCGCCCCACCGTTCTCTTTCTTTCTCCTCTCTCTCTTTCTCTCTCTCTCGGAGCTCTCGACCCTCGAGTGGCCCGTATTCAAAGACTTCGTCCGGCGTCTGTCGGCAGTTAGTCGCGGGACGTTCGTCGCGAAACGCGTGTTCCCGGTCTATCGTGGTATACAGAGTGCGATTAGGGTACCCGTGAACAGAGACACTACCCTTATCACGGCCGCACGATAACATCCGAAGTGAACTTGACCCGGTCCGGGCTCCTATTTCGATCGAGTGTGTGCTTTTCCGCTTAGCTACCAGTGCAACAGGTCTCGGCAGCCAGCTTCCATCAATCTTCATCGATTGTACGAGTCTTTCTGGGTGTCTTCGTCATCGGAACAGCTAGGAAACCGACGCCAGAGTCTACGTAATTGGTTAACCTTGACGAATCCGAGAAATACCTTGATCAGCCGGAGCTGAACTGGCCCTAGTGGTGGTCAGAGGGACCAAGCGAGAAGAAGGCCGGCTAATTGAGATCGGAGCCGGGGCCAAGGACGCTGGGAGTCGGCAAAAACCTGGTGGAAAGGCTCGAGGAAGGGTCCTTGAGGAAATTTCGGAATACCTGCTCGACGATCCCTCCAAGATCTTTCGAAGAAGAAAGTTGCTTCATCCGGCTCAAGACTACGCTGGCCCACCTTCCTCGGGTCGGTCATCTTCCCAGCATTTCGTAACTCCATCGACGAGCTCCTTTCTTCAACCGCGCATTCCTACGGGTCGAATGATGGGACCGATGCGATCCCGCGCCGGAATGCCAGCAATTTGACCACTCCGATGCGTTTCTGCCACGGAAGACCCGTAAACAGCTGCGGAATGGGCGTCGCAGCGCGTGCTCATCTCTCGGACTCTTTCGGATCGAATGGAGCTGTTCCGATGACGATCTGACGATCTATCGAGCCGCACGAATCGACCTGTCTCTCCGCGACTCTCGTGAGTAAACTGTGAGCAAAATTCACCCGCCGATTTACCCGGGTACCCGCGCATTTTCGTTCACTCCATTGCGTTTGCGTCGATTCCACAGCTGATGGTGCTCGCACCGGGCTTTTCCGTAGCTGGCCTATAGTGTCCTGTGATATTCCCATGTCCTTGTTTGCGTTGGTTTCCACAAACATCCGATTTGCATCGGTTACCTACTTCTTTCGAATAAAGGATCCAGTGTCCCGTGATATTCCGAGCTCGTTTTCGTGATTTTTTGGTTACCAATGGTTGTCACTAGACCGTGGGCCGTGGTCTGATTTGTCGGATTTCATGTAAGATTCCTTCGAGCTAGGTTTTTGTTAAACACGAGGTACGTACGATACTCGGACTAATTCGTTCCATTGTGTCTTGCACGTGGATTTCGTAACAACCGTGCCGTGTCCGCGGCGGAATAATCTTGTCAAGTGTGAACGTTTTAGGAGAGTATTTATGGGACTCTCACGCTGATGGCTGGTAAAAGCGTTAACATTCTTGCGAACTTTCGGAAAACGTTTCTAAATGTAGGCTCTTGCCATTTTAAAAGTCGTCTTCGTGGAAGATGGAGAAGGAACGAAGTGTAGGATGTACATATGTAGATGTTGATTCGTGGCTCCCAGTGAAACGTGATGTAGATCCTTGTTCTGAAAGTCGTTTTAATGGGAAATGGGAAGGGAACGTGTGCAAATTACTTCGTAACTCGCGGTGAAACATGACGTAGATGCTTAATTATTACAGTACTTCGAAAGTCGTTTCAACGAATCAAGTGTTTGGCGCAACAATTAAAAATATAAAGAAAGTACAAAGGGCTGATTAATTTGCACACTGAATAATTTAACTTTGTCGCCGTAGAGTGAGTAATCGAATGAGATATTTTTGAGCGGAATCAAAATGGCGCTGGTCACCCTAGCGCAGGGGTTAACGAGTGTATGGTACAGTATCGCTCAAAAAATCTTAGGGAACTGAATCGATAAATTATACGTAAAAATATTTTATTTTTTACTACATCATTTTTTTATATCAATAATAGTTCAGTGAACAAAGTGTATGTCTTTCCTTCGCTGTCCCGGCGCTGACAAAGTGGTTCTCCAACGTATGGCAGACTGGAAACTCACAGTGTAAAATGTCAGGGGTGTTTGAACCACGGTTCGAAAGCATAACCAGACGATCGAATTCGCAGTCATTCGCGAGGCCACGGAAATTGACGTAATTAAGAGCCGATCGAGCCATTTCGATACCAACAGTTTCACGGTTAAAAGCGATTGTCCCCAGAAAACTACCGTTAAAGTGATCGTGACCTCGATCGGGTCTCTATAGGTTCTATATAGATCCGCGTTGATCGTCTATATATGACTAAACAACCGGATCGGCGACTTTTTTGCGAAATCGCTAAAAGGATACAGCCTAAACTTGACTCCGGGAACGTGTTCGATCTTTTTACCATCGAGACTCCGAATTCGTTAACGCAATCCTCGTCTCCATTCTCGCGAAGATTTTTACATCGGATTAACATTCGCGAGCTGTTATCGTTGGAGATCGCTGTCTGCGTAGACAGAAAATGAGCTCTTCATTCGCGAACATTCTTCCGCCATTTTCGGACCGATCCCAGAGACGTTACCTTGCTAATGCAGCACTTTATACCACAATTTGAAAATGCAGGATTTCAACCTATGTTTCTAAAGTGTTATAACTCTCATAAAAAGCAATTTTATTAAAATTGTTTTCATGAAAGCAATATGAAAATTGTTTTAGTAAAAACAATAATATGGAAATTAATTTTATAGAAAATTTAATATTGTTTAATAGTAACATTACATTATTATGATGATAATTGATTTTAATATTATTGAGGGGAATAGTATTAAAATTAATTTTACAGAAAATTTAATATTATTTAAAAACACAAAGCTGCATTCGTTGATATTCCGAGCCGCTTGAGCGGCACCTCGGCCTAGTTTGAACTCGTAGAAAAAAATAATGCGAAAATCGCGTTTTGACATCCTGAAGTAAAAGTCGAATAATCTAATAAAAATTTGAATAAAATTAAATATCAGAAGCATAATTAAATAGAGCGTAAAACAAGCTCTAGGTAAACATTTATTGGTATAAAATTGCAATTCAAACAAAGGAACAAAAATCCTGCATTTCTTTCTTTACAACCTAATATTACGAATTAAAATTCGCATCTGAAATTAAATTCACTTTGTTTTGATAATCTACTGAATTATTCTTTACGAATAATATTTTGCCATTTTCGTACCATTTTTAAAAACATAAAATCATTATTTCTTGCTGTTTTATGAACCCTATTCATTCTCTCTCTTCCAAGCGAACTCTCCGGCAATATCCAAAGTGATCGATAACATTCACGAGAATCGAAGCGGAAGAGTGACTTCAGGGGTGAAGCGAAGCAGAGCTAAAGTTACTAAACGCGTTCCCCTAATTAAGTGTTGCAGTCACACGGCGAAACCATCGGACAGATTACCAATTGAATATCCCGTTGGCAACGTTCATTAAACTAGAATCAGAGCAGTTCGACTTCCCCGTAGGTGGCTCACTTCGGGAGCGGTTTAGCGTTTCGCATCGTTTTAATTGGGATGCATTAGAGATACAATTAACGCTTGAAAATGTTCACTCGCGGATCGGCACTTCCGGCCGATATTGTCAATTAGGCTCTCGTTACATGATATTTTCTTATTTCAACTCGAACCGGGGCCAACCAACCACAGTCTGCCGTTTTACAATTTCACGATCTACGGATCGCACGGCGCGTTCGCAAACTGGTTTTATTGCCCACGGGAGAGAGAAAAGGAAACGGGCGAAGGATCCGCCTGCAATCTTGTAAATTTCGCGTCGATTAATACGCGACTTCCACCGACTTAATGAAACCGTATTTAATTGGAGGAAACCGGGCATTGTAGTCGCAAGATTTTCCGCGGTTCGATAAACCTCGTGATGATTGCCTTTGTTGTGCCAAGTGCACAGAACATTGTTGCTAGACGTACCCGCAACGCTCATGAAAGTCGTCGCCGTTGACTCTTGCTTTCGATTGTTAATCTCGAAGGATAACGACGGAGACTGCAGCGGACTTTCTCGGGAATTCAGGTCCTGGGAGTGGTATCTCGGTGTAAATAAATTTTAACGTGCCAAGTTGTTCGACATACTGTCACGAATTCGTTTTATCCCTCGTCCGTCTCATTTTTCCAAAATAAGTAATTCTGTACGGTTAGAAACCCATAACCGAGAGAAAAACTTAAGATGTAAATGTAAACTCATCAATTTGAATAAAGAAACATCGAAAAATAACTGTTTACCCTGTTGTTTTATCGATTTTATCGATTCGGTCCCTGAAATAAGGGACGGATGAGGGTTAAGGGACAGAGTAGCATAAATGGTACTAAAATGGTAGAATTTTAGTTCGTCATTAAAGAAGCAAGTCTCGGTGTGAATATTTTTAACGTGCCAAATTGTTAGACGTACTGTGACGAATTTTTTCATGAGATAAAGTAGCAGATAAATAAAGAATTTAAATTAATCAGTAAAGAATCACAAAAAATAGAAAACACAAGAGATTTAAAGAGTACAATTTTATCTTGCATGAAATCAAAAGAAGAATAGATTTAAGATTCGAATTCGTTCGTGAAATATAAATGTGAATTTTTAAAAAACGAACGGATCACTCCATGTCAGAATAGTGACATTTGAGCCAGCCTGTATTTTCATAAAACGATCCAATAGAAATGTACAAAATTGGCCTAAATGTCCCTTCACTTGCATCACTCGCATTAACGTCTACCTCCAATTAAGTAGTTGCAAAACACGCCCGAGCGTAGCTGAGCTGAAATTATGAGGTGGCTTTTGCCGGAGGCTGTACGAATTAAAGCGAGATAGAGATCGAGATTGATCAAGCGATGTAGAACAAGCGAGGGATCAAGATGTTAGCGGGAGTTTGACATTGTCAAAGCGATTAAACTTCGCTTTGCCATCTCGAATTGATGAAGATTCCAGTGCGCACGCGACCACCGGCAACAATGCTGCGAGATACACCGCAGATACAGTAAAAACATCGTTTTGAGCCGATGATGTAAGGCAGATATCATCTACGGAGAGGATATTATAATATAATGTGCGAGAGAGGCGGCCGACGTGACGCGACGCAATGGAAGTGTGTGACGAACGTTTCGTAACGTCGTTCAGCGCTGACTAGGTTCGGATTTTTATTAGCATAGATGGCGAGGGATTCGTTAAGCAACGTTCAAAAATTGCGAAAGGTTCGACGATCCCGTTGAGCAGAAAAATTAATCGATTTCGCTCGAACCGCGTTCGATTAGGAGATTTGAATGCCGGGATATGAGCATCCTCGTTCTCAAGATTAGTGCCTGCATTTCCTTCATATCTTTCACTTTTTTCTATTAAATATGATTTTATTATACATAATGATACTATTAACTTGCAAACTAGAGCACCTCGTAATTAGATTAATTTCCGTATTTTGTAGATTGTTTTTACCATTCGTTCAACTATTAAATTTCTCTGATATAATTTTATCGACTTTTAGTGCAACGAGTTATGTACTATTCGCAACAAATTTTCCTCTGATTCGTCTCTAATATATTTTAAATATTGTGTTTCCTGTTTATTCAAATTTCCTGACAGTTTCATTGATTTGTAGCGAGGTCGTTGCGTCGTTCGCGCAAGAAGATGGCGCGTCCGCAGGAATTGGCGACATTCGCGCAGTTCACGCGCGAAACCGTGGTTCAGCGGGAATGACAAATCGTTTGGCGACTCGGATTTCTCGAACGAGGCCTCCTCTGTGCTCGGTAACGGTCGTATGAGCCAACTATCGAGCAAGAGCCCCCGACAATGTCGGTCGACTCGCTGCAGGCGGCCTATTAAACCCGCGTTCGCGTCTCATCGCGCTTAACCCGGTCGCTTACCTCCTTGGCCCTATAAGTATTGCGGGAGTCATCGCGTGGGTGGGATCCTTTCACTCTCGAGTCGTTATCGTTTCGGTGTTTTAATTCGTCGGCTCGGCTACCGTCATCCGCGAATCCGTTAGCTCCTCGCGCTGTGATTTATCTTACGGCTGCGATGATCCTAACTTGTTTGTCATTCATACTTTCTCAGAATAAGAAGAAAGTTCATATTTATCGTGTGTCTATAACATCTTACTTCGGTTTAAAGAAAATCAACCCGGAAATTTCTCTCTGTTATCATTGGTTCCTTGAATAATTCAAAATTGCAATACACTGTCCGAAATTACCATAAAGCCACCAGATTTTTTGGTGAAATCTTATAATTTTGTAGCATTGTAGTATTGTAGGATTAATAAAAGAAACCATTTACACGATTACATTCATAGATATATTGTTTATTTACAGAAAAACGTAGTTGTATAGTTTAACAAAAAGCGAACTGCGAAATTTCCATAAAGCCACTCGTTTTTAAAGTAGATAACACCAAGATTATCGAAAATATCTTCTATATTTACAAATTAATACTTGGTATAATTGCCATCTCTTCGAATGAAGTACGAAGAGTTTCTGCTTCGATGGATGTCCACGCTTTGGTCACCGTAATCCTCGGAAACAGAGTTGTACTGTTTACTTTTCCAGCAAGTATTCCCCAAAGAGATTCTCAATTGGGTTTAAATCTAGCGAACAAGCTGGCCATGTCAGAATCCTCATGTTTTTGTTGTCTACCACTCCTTTGTTCGTCTTGATGCACGAATTGTCAGTCTCAATTTCTTCTGTAGTTGATATGAAGACCATTTATCATGTAAATACTATGACATAATTATAGGATTTCACCAAAAAATCAGGTGGCTTCATGGTAATTTCGGACAGTATCTACCTAAAAAATTCGTCATTAACGTTAGCAGAAAATTTGTTGGCCACCCTCACCGCGTAAACTGGGGAATATTGATGCAGCCCAGTTTCGGAGCGATTCCGAAATTCGCGGTCATAAAGTTGCAGCCTCAAAGGCGACACCAGCAAAGCGAAAAAGATAAAGCCGTTTCCGCGAACCGCTGTTGAGCAGGAGCCAGCTGGCTTTGAGACTGAATTGGACGTTGACGATTCTCTGGAAGTGTCCCAATAGGGGTGACCGCAGAATACCAATTTACTATCGATACCTCTGACTAGGCCGAGGACAAGATTTCCAAGCACTCGAATGGCATCGATAAACACTGCGCTCGCTAAATATTTCAACTGCGAGCGTGGCCTACCTCCTTTCTTCTATCACTCTAACGTTGCACGTTGCACCTTTCCGAACAGGTGCCCCCTCGACGTGGCCAAGTCGGATGAGGATTTTTTGAGACACCGTGGAACTGTTTGCAACTGTGGAGCGTACAGAGCTCTTGGATTCGGAACGAAATAGAGCGGGTTTCTGCATGGGGGCCGTTTAGGGGACGATGACGTGCGTGAGGTCGGCAATTTAAAGTGCCATTTGCTTCCTGTGGAAGGGAACAACGGCCTGGTTTCTCCGTTCAGCGTGCCAGCTCTAAGTATTCGCGTGTGACCGTCCTAATTGCACGGCATGTTACGAACGCACGCTAATCAACGAAGCCCGGGCCCGACCCGGCCCGGCGTTTCATACGCAGAGATACACACGCGTGCTCTCTCGGTACACATCCGCGACGCGGTTATTAACGATATACGTGGCCCGACGTCAAACAGCACCGAGCGGAATACAAAACGATTGCTTCGGTTCTTCTAGCTGCCGGCGCCATTTCCCTCCTCCGCCTCCCTTCTTCTGATGATGCCTTTTACTTTCCGAAGGATGCGTGATATGACATTCGAAAATGTGCTCCACCAACTTTGAACGCGTTGCGTTTTCAGCCGAGAAATATGGTTGTTTGTGGTAGAACCACTTCGGCGGTGAGTTAATATCCAACCACCGGAGGCCATTTTGCTCCTCGCGCAGGATCTCGATAATTATTTTCAGTTAATACTCCGGCTTTGCTTCGCCAAGGTCTGTCTATTTACAGACTCCCTGTGGGGCCGTATTGTTGGGAGATGCTTGTCTGTTGATGGTGGAATAAATTATGCTGGTATCGATATCGTAGGCTGGTGCAGTGACATTCTTACGGTCGCCAACTTTGATATGATCGGATGAAGGAGATAAAGAATGTCGTGTCGGATAGTCTGAAGACGGCTAATGAAGTCAGCTAGTCGTTGTCATAACCTAGTGCAGTTATCGACACTTCTGTTTAACAACGATTTAAAAAATGTTCTTCGACGCGATGGGGACTATTACCGAGTGTCCGGTATTACCAGTGCCGTAACGAGGCGCAACTGGGTTTGCGACGCAAAACAAAGAATACCGACCCGGTTCAGGATCGCTTGGACGCTTTTTAAATCTTGCAAAAAATTACGAACTCTCATTAGAAAACACGTATCCAAATCTAGACATAAAATTTCCGTAACAATTCCTATAACGACAGCTTCCCGCAAACGTTTGTTTAGCAAATTGAAAATTGTAAAATCGTACCTTCGTTCTTCTATTGGACAAGAGCGATTAACAAACATGTCTATAATATCAATTGAAAAAGATGTTGTCAAAACATTAAATTATGACGATATAATAGATGTGTTTGCAAATGAAAAGACGACAAAAATTACTTTATAAAATATGCTGAACTGTTTTATGTTCTTGTTATATCATTTTAACATATACCTATGTTTTGTACTACGTTTATTTCGTCGTCATTGAATGTGAATAAAAATTTGTTCTTGTTTAGGTTATAGATTATTTATTCATACAAATACCTCGACAAATACATTATTGTATATACAGGCAACACATTTTAATGAGGTTAATAGTATTTCATATATTGCATTTAGTAAAATTTAACTCGTTACATTAAAATTTTTAATTCTTTTGTCATTATTGGGTTACGGGGAGGCGCAAGTTGCCACAGGCGCTACGTACCCTCGTTACGGCACTGGGCATTGCTATAATACTCGGAGCGTCCAGGTACTGCTTGGGACCAGCAGTTGATTTCGTCTCGCGTAACCGCCTAAGTTAATTCGGGGCGTAAAAGGCGCCTTTAACGAGGGTGTGTGCACGATAACCGGTATGTAGTTAGACTCGCGACGATCGTCTCATTGAGCGGGCAACCACGCGTGTCCCACGGTACAGATATCGTGGAAATAAAGCGGAGCACATGGCTCTGGGCCCGATCTTCGCACCTCGTCGGCTAATTCGCATGCAAATTTATGTGTCATTATGCGTGGCAACCACGGGTACAGTTACATCCGCCAAGTTGGTAGCGCCGTATAAAGCTGTCCCGCGGGCCTCCAGACGCGTTTCGAGGAATCCTGCGAAACTTATGACCGGCTTCCGCTCGCGTCGTCGTCGGCCAGACTGGATTTATGCCAGCCAAGGATTTCGCTAAGGGCCCCGCGCGAACTAGACACCGTTTCCACTGCGAAAACGTTCGCTGAACTTGAGCGCGTTCCGCACGGGCGTCAAACAACGGCGCGACGAGCGATCATCTTGATCCCTTTGGGATTTATTCATGAAGGATGCCTAAACTCGCATTTTTACGGCATAATGCGCCGCTGTTGCACCTCCGATCCTCCCCGAGACAGACAATGCGCGCAGGAGTTGAGCAACTAGTTGTCAGTTCGGTGCCTGGATCTAACCTTGAATTCAAAGTCCGGGAAAATATGTGCTCGGGCTGCAATCGCTGAGAAGCGAGAGATTAGTGATCGTAATTGTAGACAAAGTAGGGACGCCTGTTTTACTTTCATGAGTTCCACGGAGATTGCGACTCGAGCTTCGTTTGTGAAGTCTTCCGTTTGGAAATCGAAAGTACAGTGGTGAGTTCTGTGACTGTTCTAACGAACTCGAGTTAAATGATTATCGTGTGTTGGTTCGAAGTTTCTAATTTTTTCATTTCTTCGACTGGATACAAAAATGTTGAAGAGTAGGGTAAAGTGACTTAATATGGTATAGTCGCCTATTATGGCACTACCTTATATCTTGTAAAGGAGAAGTCGCACTCTGCAGTGCAATCGCACCATTCTATAGATTTTTGTATCGATCCTCCGCCAGTTGTGTCTGCCCGTCTTGAATATTTTTGATATCTGTAGTTTCAGTTCATTTATACGAATGTTTTCCAATTGTTGGTTTGGGCTGAAATTCATTTTCTCTTTGTCAGTAGCTAGTATTATCAGTCCACGCGGAGTTCCCAATATGGCACTACGAAGGGTCCTCTTTTAATTGTTTAGAGCAGCTGTCCATCGTTGATTAAAATTTCACTGTTCTAAGATAAAATACATGGCGCACTCGTCACGTAAAAAATTGCCTGTCAATCAATTGTTTATTAAAAATGAAGGTTTCTAGCCGAAACGTATTGGTACATCGAGAGTGAACGCGCATCCTCCGAAGTCCTCGGCACAGAATTCGTAGACGTAACACACACACACACACACACACAGACCAGGGAGACGGTATTAGCGAGCGTCGAGGTTTGACATAACCGCATGTGGCGCACACGTAATAGCGGTTTACAAGAGCACACGAAACACGGAACTTTCGGTGTTGAAAGGATCTAGGCATGCGTGTCACGTACGTGTGCGCTTACTCCGTACACACGATCGCAGACGATCCATCGCAATGCTATCTCGCTCTCGAATCGCGAAGATCGACGAGAAGAATTCGTACCCGAGTGAAATCGCCGTAGCTCTCTCGTTCGTCTCGCTTCTTCTTCCGTCTTCTCTGCCCACCACTGGCACAATTAGGGTTAATTAGTACGCGTAAGCGAGAAATCGCAATTGGAGCAGACCTGTATAGCAACAGCATCAGTCGCTCTCTCCTCTCGACTTTCCATATGGTCGTCCTCGGGCAAAATGCTTGAACCGACTGCGCCTCTGCAGGAACTGCAACATTATCTTTGCACAATTAACATTTCAATACGTCATTAACTTTCAGGCAGTCGGTCTTTTTCACGACTGCACAATTGACGGTTCGTAAGAACGCTCGCAGCTTCGCTTATCGATAGACGAGTGTTAAAATTGTAGAAAGTGAGATTACCATAATTAGAGAAGGAAACACTATTTTCGATTGCTTACAATTGTTAAAGAACGAAAGGCCCTTGCGTAGACAATTTTTATTTCGCACAAAGTTTCGCTCTTATATGAATGAAATTGTAAGAAGTAAGATTACCATAATTTGAGAATACCAACAAATTATTTTCGATTGATTAAAATTGTTAAAGAAAGAAAGACCCTTGCGTAGACAATTTTTATTTTGCACAAAGTTTCGCTCTTGTATGTATGAAATTATAAAAAGGAAGATTACCATAATTTGAGAATGCAAACAAATCATTTTCGATTAATTAAAATTGTTATAGAAAGAAAGGTCCTTGCGTAGACAATTTTTATTTTGCACAAGGTTTCGCTGTTATGTGAATACGCGGCGTAAACACACTTTCGATCATTTGTTACGTGTTGCGTTACGAACCAATACGTCCGGAGCTAGTTTGTACTATAATTTGAACTTTCTTGCGACATCCGAGGCTTTTCATCACTATCCCTGCTCCAAACGAAGATTCCGTATAAAAACACACATAGAAAGGCAAAATTTATGTTTCCAGAAGTTTTAGAAACATTTTTCCTTTCAAATTTTCTTAAACGCACGTAGCCTATGCAACCGAGCAACCCACTAATTGTTGCCGTTTCTGTTCAAGGCTGCCCGTAATGGTTCCCGCACAATAAAATTCTGAATAAATGACGAGAAAACGCAGACGTAATTATGCTGGTCGTCGCGCCGTGAAAGAAAAAACCGTTTATCTCGATAAGAAGGACGTCCTTCAGGCCGTCGTGGTGGACGTTCGTCCTTCGCCGGGTACCTGTTGCTTCAGCAATTAACTGTTTTTCCATAGCCGCCGATAAATTAGTCGATCCGCGGCGCGATTAATTTGTCGTAATCACGCGCACGAACGATATCTAAACCGCGAAACCGGTGTGGGGGTGGCGGCCTTGTTGCATTCTCGTTTTACCGCGACTTTTAACCTTCGCTTCGCGAACGTTGCCTCTGCGAGGCCCATGCTTGTTCACCGTTAGTCATGTAATACGCAACATGTTCTGAAAAAGCACAAGAGTTTCCAAACTATTTAAAAAATTACAACATATCAAATGTTTTAATTATTTTTTTATCGTACCTGTGCCAACACATTTCCGACATTTTTCTGATTAAAATGAGTCCAAACACGATACCATTTGGTCCATACTTGCTTGTGCAATTCACGATACAGCGGAGTCTCGATTATCCGAACTGCACTAAATATGGTTCGAATTGTGTCGTGTTTGGACTCGTTTTAATAAAGAAATTGTCAGGAACGCGTTGGTAAATGTTTCGCAAAGAATGCACAACTAACAAGCTTCAGTTATAAATAGACATAGTCGTATCCAAGGAGGAGCAATCAGCGAATCCGTTTAACTGTAGAAGAGTATCTCCGGTAGCCATGCCAGAGATCGATTATGATCTGGCGAGCGAGGGACCCTGACGAAGAAAAGCCCGTTGCCCGAATCGTTGCATCGAGCCACGCCAGGCCAGGAGAAACAGAGACGCTCGGACGCGGGACACGTGAAACCGGTTATGCTGATGGCAAACTGTTTTTCACCTTTTGCACCTCCCTCTACCTAGGCATCGCCCCTCCGTGTCCAGGTCTGCTCACTACCGGCGATGCTCTATCCTCTAGGGCCAGGGGACTCATAGGTCCAGATAGCTCATCTTAAAATTAGATTCCTCGCTGCCCGTCAGCCGATCGTCTACTAACGGTCGTCCAAACGCTTTTAAATCCTCTGTCATTTTTAAACGATTAACTTTTCAATCCTCTGGCAACAGACTCTCATAGTCAGATAGGTCTAAAGTGATGTTAGTTTTTCGGTTGTTCATTAGTCAATTTGGCATAATAGTATTTCATCATTCTGGGTCAGGGAGTTTCCTCAGTATTTAGGTCCAGGTCTTCATAGTGTTGTTACTTAGCTCATTTTAGACCTGGATCCTTATCAATTAAAAAGACGGCCTTTTAGCGCCTATTAGCACACTTCGGAAGGCTTATTAAACAATTTCAGACGCTAATGGTGTATTATCTTGGACATCAGAAGTTCTCTACCGTCAGGTAGCTCATGCTAAAGCTAGATTTCTACTGTCCACCTGCTGATCCTTTTCCAACCTCTAAGTCGTCAATGATTTCACAAGACAGTATCCTACTATTTTCTACGACCAAGTTTTTCATAATCTCTCAGTCTCTTGGACCTAAATCCTTCTCTCTTTCCTCTAATGATCTATCATCTTCTAAATACTGGGATCCTGTGAAGTCCTCTAGGTCCAATCACCTCTTTCTAGAGTTCAATCCAGATTGTTCACCTGCTGATCCTCTTCCAACCTCTAAGTCGTCAATGATTTCACAAGACAGTATCCTACTATTTTCTACGACCAAGTTTTTCATAATCTCTCAGTCTCTTGGACCTAAATCCTTCTCTCTTTCCTCTAATGATCTATCATCCTCTAAATACTGGGATCCTGTGAAGTCCTCTAGGTCCAATCACCTCTTTCTACAGTTCAATCCAAATTGTCCACCTAGAGAGCAGTCTCCTAACGATCTCCGAGGTACTTCTAAAGCAATCTTCTCTGAATCGCAAAATTCTATTACCCTCCAGGATCAGGAAGACAATTAGCCCAGAAGAAAATATCTAATTTATCTCCTAAACGTATTCCCAATTCAATCCCGGTCCCCATCTATTCAAACGATCGGCCCTTAAAAATCGCCAGCCAGTTCAACAGCAATCTTGATCCGTTTTTGCGCAGCAACGTGCTCAACAAGGATCTTCCAGGTTCAGTGAACTCATCCGAAACCTGAATTCTCGCTATTTTCTCTCCCTTAGTCATCGGTTTTTAATATCGAATGCCTCACGTCGCTGATTCCTACATTTCGTCGAGCACGCGGCGAGCGAGGTGTCATTCATTTTTCGTGCGACGCAGGAATTCCTGCAAGTCCGCCGAGACCAAGCATAATTAACCATGCCAACGGGAGAGGAACGTGGAAATCAATTCCCATCTGGACGTCGAAGATTAAAATTGTTGGCGAAGCTCCTCGTAACGGCACTTTTCGTCTTTCTCAATTTGCATGTTTCCCACACGATGGAAACAACATTATTTTTACGGCATTCCGTGGCGACTGGGTTCAACGAAGTCCCATCACATAAATCAGCGAGTCATTGAATCAAAAGTCACGGGAAGATTCATTTCGCGAGAAGCGCGTAGGCCCTCCAGCGATAACCAATGCTGGGAAGCAACATTTATTTCGACTTTAACATTTAACACATTTTAATTAATTAATTGCCACCGGCAATTATTCCATAATTTTTTTAAGTCCGTGGCCAAGTATTTTTTAATAGTTCTCTCGACAGCAACAACTACTTTAATCGCCAACAAACAAAATTCACCTTTGATAACGTAATAAAAGTAAGTAAGTAATAAAAGTAACGTAATAAAAATAAGATTTTCAAGCTTCCTTCGGGCACAGCACAATTTTTGAAAGTGATGTGTGAGTAAATGGTGGTTAGGTCGACCTGGAATTTACGAACAAACGTTATACGAATTACTGAAGAGTTTTAACGATCCATTGGCCGGAGATCGAATCGATCAGCGTGGATTTCACGAAGACGAGGAAACAGGAACACACGATCCGCTGAATTCGCATGGCGGGTTACATGCATGTGCCATATAATAGCCCCGCGCGGCTGATACAATTGCAGGATATTAACAATTACCTATAATTTGTCAGAACTTATGAAAGCCGTACAATAGCTTTTACTAGTCGAAAGTTGTGAGAGTTGTTCTCGTTTCTGTTCGACTTGCAAACGTATCGGAATGCTACTTTTCTTTTCCCGTTCGATGTCTCTCGCGAACGATCGTATTGTCAAGAAGTTCGCGAGGCTGTTGCGTTCGATTATGTACTCGTGAATGATAAGCATCGCCGGAGATCATCGGCAGCCTCTCATGAATTCATGCAACGTTCGAGCACGTAAGAATACCAAGAAGAAATAATCCATCGGAAATAATCGCAATGTTACTTTCTAGTATCCAATTAAAATTAATAACACTGCTCGGACCTCCATTCCATTCGAATATCGCCTGACGAACTATTAAAAAATATCTTGTTTCCCTAAAGTGCTGTAAAAAATTAATTTTCCCCCAAGTCCGGCAAAAAGCTTCGTAACTTTTGTTAGCATATTTACCTCGCTGTAATCGTCGCGGTAGTGCTTGAAGTGCACCAGAACTGATCATCGAATGGACTGCGAGGCACTCCGACGCGTTTTCTCTTAGCGAGCAAATAAAATGAAGTCGTTTCGACGGCCGCTGCGTGAAAGCCGGCATGTTGGTGTGTCCAGCTACCTTGACACGATCGACTCGTTCCTGTTGAATTTTTCCCCGGCGTCTATTCCGAGCCTCTTATCGCATACCTCCGCGATTTTTCAATCGTTCGTACGGGTTTCGCGCGCTGAAAGAGGCGCGAGTCATTTGCATCTCGCGAAGGGTCAAGGATAAAATCGTGGTGGCGACGCTTGTGCTGCGGACACGTGACTCGTCTGGGACTTGATAGAGGAATCCAAGCCCCGTGATACCCCCGCCATTCTTCCGAATCGATCCTAATTTTTAGCGCGCTTCACAATAATCCTACCAACCATCACGTTATTAAGTTTATTTCTATTTTGTGCGATTTTTATCATAATATACAGGGTGTGCCAGCTATTGACCCCCTTGAATATCTTTGTTGTTTTTAAAGATACGTCAAATGTCTGAAGGACAAAGTTGAATGGTAAAATGGGGCTCACACGATATCGAAAAAATTTTTGTTTCTATGTAATTTTTTTTAGAGATACGAATTTCTTCATTATTTTTTAAATGGGATGAGGTATTTTTTAATATATCAATCGATGCAGCTGGACATTCGTTATAAAAAATGTACTGACAATATCTATGTCGAAAATGTTCGATTTTCCGCCGGACCCTTATTGTTTGAGATAAATTGAAAAATATCCTCAAAAATTGGCGCAAAAGTGGTGTCTCCCCGCCTTTAGTGATTGTTTAAAAATATTTAAACAATTATAATGTATTAATATTGGATATCACTGTATTCGGGAAAGTCTACAGACTCTTTTGCTGTAAAGCACAAGTCAATATCTTTTATAATAACACCACAATATTTGTTCAAAGTTGGAAAATATGTTTTGTTTCAAAGTCATGTTTCTCAAAAACTGTGCGTCTAGGAGAAAAATTATGGACAGATTCGGAATCAGCGCAGAAAACTCTATGAGAACCACTCAATAGTAGTTGTAGATCAAATTGTGTTTTCAAAAAGTTGTTCAGGTTGTGAATGTTATGTTTTTGTTCATGTTCACTGGACAGGTCACACGACGAGGGTCTTGTTACTTTTACAAGGCAGTACAAACTAACGTCCCACGGAGTTCTCGGTAGTTCCAGTTTAACTGCTGCCTGTCATAGATTAGTGATTTTACGGATGGCGGCCCTACCCATCGGGTGTTCAGCTCGCGGCGATATCGTTCTAGGCGATCGAATAATAACCCTGATTAACCAGGAACAGGAAAAGGCCTTCGGACGTTGTACGGTTGTCAGAATTGCTCTTACGTGGCGATCACCTTATTAACTAATAAAGAAAAATAATCCTCGATTATGCCGTAGGATCTCCTCGATTACCATCCTCCTGGTACGACCGGACCGGTTGCGTCAAAACCCTATAGGAAAACGCTTCCGGTTATTAACGTCTTCCTACGAAAAGACCCCGCTCGAATGGAAGACAGTACTTTCCCATACTCTTAATTTTTGTCGGTACTTGCGGAGGTGTTATTAGGCGGTTGCGTAAGGCCTGTCATTCGGTCTTGCACGATCTATCGAAAGCAGGAGTTAAGGATGCTTATAGTACTCGTTCGAGCAAACAGGCAAGAAGAACATTATTTTTCGGAATTTATCGCAGGAAAGCCGCGTGACGTGCCAGCAAAAAACTGATTGCTATGTGTTCGAGCAGGATTCAGGATTGTGGGCAAATTTTTCTGTACATTATTTCATAGTTTTATACTTTTTACATCTCATTAAATTGACCTGTCATTTTTTATTTAACATCGTTACCACTATAGACAGATTCCCATGCAAAATAAAAATTGTTAGTATTAATTGCAACGTAACAATCCTGGACTCGGAATTAGTCACTTCGTCTGCACAGTAGTTCTAGCGTAGCTAATCATGTGTGCAAAGATGACGATCATTTACATAAGTATTTGTTTAATCGGACTAGGTAAAACATGTAATCTCGGATAACACCGGGATACGAATACGCGGAACGTTGCGTGACTCACGAAGCAGGTCAGCAATCTCCTTTGGAGACTATACATGTTTTGTTTCCATTCTTCGTAACTTCTTTTATCTTGAAACAGTAGTATCTTAACGTCGTGGAGACGCACACGGGAAGTTCCCTTAAGCTGTTAACCCGCTAACTTTTGTGAGCTGAACCGCGTCGAGGTTCCAGGGAATTTCCGGCGTTTAACCAATCGCGAACGTTGTTGTTGCAGACGCAGCGGCTTGGCACGTCAGCGTGAGTCGAACCGGAGAGAGGGACAGTGTCTTCGGATCGATACGCAGCCGGTGGACGAACATTAGCTCGGAAGATGTTGCAAAGCTGCAACGGCGGCGGGTCGAGATGCGCTCGGCGCGCCTTGGTCTTCGTGTTCGCCTGGGGATTGGTGATGATCGCGGCCGTGCAGTTCCGCCACGTGGAGAACAGCCTAAGGGAATCGCCGACAGGTGAGGACACCGCTGGAGATGTCCTTGTGGACGACGCGTATCGTCGCCGAGAGGTGCTAGTCAATCATCGAGGTTCTTCGAGCCTGGGTCTCTCGAGGTACCTTCTGCAACGGTCTCCAGCGGACTCCAGTTTCTCGAACTCGGCTAGTTCTGGAATCCTGACTACGCTGACAACGCTATCGAACAACCCAACGAAGAATCCCCTGGACTTGGAGCCTCTGTTGGACAAGAGTCCCGCTAAGACGGAAGAAGAGCTGATCAGGGAGATAGAACAGAGGCTGCCTAGCCTTCCGTTAGCCTACTGGAACAAGAACAGCAAGTATCCCGGCGCGCTAAGCAAGAGCAAACGCAACGACAGCTGTTCGAACTTGAAGTACCCATCGATCTATGACATTGAGTTCAACAATGTCTACTGGCAGACTATGAGGACCAGTAATGGGACGTTCCAATTTTTCGGCGCGTTTTACGATCGTCGTAAACTATCGAGGATTGGACCAGCGATCAGGATAGTGGGGATGATCGACCGGATCGAGCCCACCGTGAAGACACACTGTCAGCTGTGGTACGACGGCGAAAGGGAGCCGAGGGTGGTGGAGACCTTGGAGTACAAGTACATCTGGTACCCGAAGTGGGGCAACTACAAGCAGGGTATCTACCAGCCCTACGTGATCGCCTGCAAGGTGCCCCAGTCTCATTGGTTAAAAGGACCACCTGCCTCGGTGTCCATGGTCGAGAAACCGTGCGACGCTGCTAGCAATAACCTCAGGGTGATTTACAACAAACCAGAACGCAAGAAGGACTTCGCGGTCTGTGTGAAAGGCTTGGATTTCCTTCACGAAGACCTATCGGTTAGGCTGGTCGAGTGGATCGAGCTGATCACCCTGCTAGGCGCAGACAAGATCTTCTTCTATCAGCTCCAGGTCCACCCGAACGTAACCAAAGTGCTCGACCACTATCAGAGGCTGGGCAAGGTCCACGTGACCCCGTTGACGCTGCCAGGTGGACAACCGAATGTCCCAGCGTTCCAACACATGTACCTCACGAAGAAGACCAATCACAAGAGACAGAACGAGCTGATACCCTACAACGACTGTCTCTACAAGCACATGTACGAGTACGAGTACATCGCGTTGCTCGACGTCGACGAGGTGATCATGCCGGTCAAGGACGCCACCTGGCAGGGCTTGATGAAGAGGGTCCTCGGGAAGGCGTTCAAGATTAGGAACGAGACCAGAGCCTCGTACAACGTCAGGAACGTCTACTTCCTCGACGACCTACTGCACTCGCACGGCTTCTTCAAGGACATACCGAAGTGAGTAAGATTCTCGACTTTCACGCCGCGCAGTTTATCGGTCTGGCGGAGCAGAGTCCGACCGGGAACAGATAAATTCGTGGCCGCCGACGCTGACTACAGCCTTACGACGCCATTGTCGCGTTACGTAACATGTTAATGATCCCGCGTGAATCACTCTGGATGCTGTTATCTCGCGCGGGTTTCGAGGGAACCGGCCAATCGATTTGTTTGAAGAGTCCCTCGTTGTTCTTCGTTTCAATGCTCCACACGGTCTTCCGGGCTGGAACCCCGAAAAAATCGATTTTACCGTCGTCGATTTTGTTCTAAATGGAATATATTGTAGTCCATGTGAAATTAGAGGGGGTTTAAGTCATCATTTTGCCGGTTTCGAATTTTTTTAGAAATGGCGGGCCTTCAAAGTTTTCAATTTTCATTCACAAATTTCAGTTCCTAAGATAAAAATTCGTAACTGAGTAAATTCGTAAATTCAACTATTCGAGAATTCGTGAATTCAAAACGTGTTTTCTAAATTTTGTATACAAACCTACATAAAAAAAGTTAAAGAATACAACTTTTAGTATTTTCTCTGCAATTCCGACAACTTGCAGTTTTTTTCAAAAAATTTGGTCACGTTGTGTAGCAAACCAACTGTTCTGACTTCTCCAAAAATTTCAAGTCGTATATCCCAATATTAAAAAGGTTATGGTGCTTTTAAGAGTGTCCGAATATTAGTGGGAGTCACTGTACATATATGAGATAGGCTGAAAATTCACGTAAAAGAGGTACACAGCACGTTTTAAACCTTTTATTCAAACAAAGATTTTTGAAAATTATATGCTATTCAGATATGGTATAGGAGATCAAGTTCAAATATAGAAGAATTATTATGCATAAACTATGGAAAACTTTTCACATCGAATACAGAAGTGAATGCTCTGTTCCCAGGTACATGCACATGCTGCAGCACGTCTACCGTTCGAAGAACTTCACCAAGCCGAACCAGTACATCAAGTGCTTCCACAACCCGGAAAGAGTGGTCACCCTGCACAACCACTTCCCTCTGGCCTGTCTAGGCGCAGGATGCACCAGTTACCCGATCGAGACCGAGGATGCACAGTTGCAGCATTACCGAGCGGACTGTGTGAAGTCCCTGAAGAAGACCTGCGTGGAGTACAGGGAGAACAGTGTGCTGGACACGACGATATGGCGGTACAAAGATCAGCTGGTCGACAGGGTCACCAGGACCTTGGAAACCCTTGGATTCTTCAGGCCAAGCTAGCCCCAGAAAGAACTATTCGCTCTGAACGTTCCTCCAGTTTTCCTTCCCGCGTTGTTCTACGGTTTGCTCGCTTCTCGAAATAACGACGAAGCTATCGATCCTCGAAGAACACGCAGAGATAGTCCTCGAGCCTTCGCTTCGATTAGAAGATCCCCCATTTCGTTGCGTTCTTCCATGAAGCTTTTCGTGACTCGGTGAAGCTGATTCTCCATTTCGGTGACTCGCGAGTGACCGAAGGAGGTTGTCGGTTAACGAGGATCATTGGGGATTAATTATAGATCTGAGACGAGGTCGGAGATTCTACGATCGGATCGATTTTGAAAGACCTATCGATCGTTGGGCAACCTGCTGGAAATACCAAGGAAACATTGAGTCATTACAAGGTGCAAGAATTTAATGCGCAGTCTCGTTTCAAAAGTTCCCCGGCTTGGAGCGAGATGCGCCGACGATGGTATTGTAAGATAGTATTAAGCTAGATTATCTTTACATCGAGGTTAGCCTTGTTTTCAATAATCGCAGCCAACGTTGCTGCTATTCACGGAGAATTGACTGATTGGACTGTGTACCTTGATGGAACAAATTATCCTTTCTCTATTAAAGCGTCGATCTGATCGTTCTGTTTTTCTAACTTAGTAGAATCTCCGAACACGATGCATTAACTCTGTACCAGCTGAAAGCCTATTAATCCAGTGCACTATAATATCGATTCATTATTAATTTCGTTGTTGCCAATGTGTACAGGAAGTGCGCAAAGTATTCGGGCGTCTTCTCGAAACGGATAACTTGGAAGGTTTAGTTTGCCAGCTAATTTCGCGAAAGTTATTCGTTTTTAATACTTCGTACACGGACTGTAGCCTCTGGAGAAGATACCGGCACGAACATAAATTCTTTTTCGTCGATGACTGCCTGTCCAACGTCTTGCGAGTCACGTCGAAAAATTTCCGTACGAGTCCGTCCGAAATCGAGCATCACCGAGCAGGATTAAGGTGAACGAGATTAACCAGCATGGTCCCTCCGTCGCGAAGGATCGGTGACCGGTTTGTGAAGTGTCCCGTGAAAATACGTGATCGGTCCTCCGACTCGAAGGAAGAAGACGAACACGAAAAAGACCTCGAAAGCGTGGGTATCGGGTGTCCGCGACGATTCCCTGGACTTGCACAACGCCATTGCGGTCGAGATTTTGCGAAACGAGGCTCGGTTTGTTAATCGGGAGCGCGGCGAATCGGCAGGAGTGCTCGCGTGGATCGTCCTTGCTATATTTAGCACTGATCCGACGACGAACTTATGTAAGCTTGCGCGCTGTTCCGCTGATTCGCGCCGGTTTTCGCGCGAACGTTTCTCCCCGGAGCGGCGCGAATCTGCGGACCGGCGAAACCTGGCCGAAAGATTCTTGTTGCTGACGTTGTCGCGCGACTAACTGTATCGCCAACGGCGAGGATCTTTCGGTCAAGTCCATTGTACCTTAAGTCTAGCCATTCTTTCGTCCTAGAACGTTCCGGTGGTCGCCGTGCTCATCAGTTGATCGAATTAAAAGGCCAGACTCTCGTTTCCAGGATCGCAAGGGTGCGGAATGCGCCTTCTTATTTCTCGATGATGCAAAGATGGGGTGTTTCGGAAGTCACAAAAGCTAGATAAAGGATCAGTCTCGGCCACAATCGCCCTCGAAAGCAGGGTTGCCATATGCGATTCCCGTCAGCGTTAGTGGGAAGAGGTGGCGGGACTCGTAGATGGCAATCCTGCTGAAAAGTCCTATTTTTACGTTTACGAGGGGCAATTCTCACTATTCCGAAGCATAAAGCTGCGCATGTAGCTATTTTCATAAAGCTGCGACAGCTACACGCTGCCGAATAACGAAACTTACGCGTCGTGAACGTAAAAATAGGACTTTTGAGGACGATTGCGGTCCAGATTGATCTTTTATCCAGCGATTTTGACTGCTGAACAATCCCATCCTCGCGTTATCGAGAAATTAGAAGGCGCATCCCGCAACCTTGCAGTGCCCAGAAACGAGTCTGCCCTCTTAAACGAGTGTGATATAAAATGGTACACTATTCAGAGCAGACGAGGGATCAATGATTTGATGTCACGTCGTCCGGACGTTCGTTGTTACACTATGTATATCGACCACGACATGCATTTAATCGAAACTATCCTGTAGCATTAGTTAGACTTATCCTTTCCGGAAGACCAGCGATCGCGATGTAGCATGTCGGCTCTTTTTGTTCTCCTTTTTTTATCTTATCGGAAGATAACGGAGAGGAAAGACGACAGCGCATGGTGGGAAACAGTGGAGGATGCTGTACGAAACACGCTGCCGGTGGTGGATCTTAAATCGCCATGAACATTCGATCCAGAAAGACTGAAATCTCCGCTGAAGAGTCAATACCAAAGCTTTCGAAATATTGCGAACGATGCGCCGAGAGTAATCAGCGAGATTTTGTTTGCGGAAGGTGGAGAACACCTGGCTGGATCTCGGTTGCGCAATGTTTGCGGCAAACATGCTGTTTGATCTGTAAATTACTCGATACTAATTTTCTGCATAGCCGAGGGTTTGTAGTTTCAATAATCCGTCTGAATTTCGCTAATGCGATTATCTCTCTGGAGAGACGGAACGAATATGGGAAGCATATAACGTCCTCTAAACAGTGCCTTTGGACTGTCACGGTTCTTGATAGTCGAACGAGTAGTTGGAAAATGTTCTTTACGGAGGAAGTGGCCTTAAACTAGCACTATTTAAACATTTTTATAGAATAGCTTCGAAGTAATGCAAAAGATCGCTCAAAATTAGCAGAATAATTCAAAGCAATATTTCAGTGCTCAAAACGAACATTCTAAACTAATTCTAGATTAGTCTACGAGAAATGATAGAGTTATAATTAAACGCACAAAATGCCTTGAATTTTTACGATTGATGCGCCGATAGTTACGAAAGTGGTCTATGTGAAAATTTAGATAGAATCAGTTTATCAGTTATTTCACATCACATTATTTTAAGCTAAATTAATTCAATGTAATTTTCAGTGCTTGTTATTTCTTTTAAATATCTCGAAACAAGAAATATATGATTTTTGACCAGTTCCGTAATTATGGGCACATGTGTGCTCGTCACTGTTAGGTGATCAAGTATTGCATATAAAATCCTAATTGTTAAGAAAGCCTTGAATTTTTACAGAACATGTGCTCGTCAGCGTTAGATGATTACATAACGATTGTGGTTATTATAGATCGCTAAAGACCAGTATTGCTGCATTGTTTCGTTGATACGGAGACCGTTCATGGTCTCCAAATGGCGCCGCGGAGTCCACGACCGGCAGTAATCGTCGAAACTTCCTGCGAACCAGCCACAAGTCCCAAAATCCCACGATTGCTCGCGCACGTTGCGAAAGCTTCTTGTTCCAGGGATGCACGAGACGAGCCGATTAATTTCGGTCACGTATGCCGGGAACGGCACGAAATAAATCGCGCCGATGCGTACGGGCTTCGAAAAGTTATGCGCTCGAGACTTTCAGGAATTTCGTTGGGCGGACGCCACAGTTTAATTGATTGTCATGGTGCTCACGCAGCGGATTACGCGATTTTTCTCGGGTCGAAATACAGTCCTGTCTCCAGAACAAATTATCTAGTTCCATTTAATCTTGGAGACAATGAAAGTCTTCCAGTTTGAAGCAGACGAAAAGATTTGGAATCTTTAGTTTGTTAAAGTACTTTACTATTTTTGATAGACGATGAAAATTGTGTTTCATTTACACATGTACATTTTGGGAAACGATTGGGGATTGTGCTTGTAAACCAGCACACTGTGCTTCGTTTACAAATATTCATTTTAGGGAAACGTTTACGGGTTGTGCTTGTAAATTCACACACTGTGCTTCATTTACAAATGTTCATTTTAGGGAAACGTTTGCGGGTTGTGCTTGTAAATTCACACATTGTGCTTCATTTACAAATGTTCATTTGAGGGAAGCGATTGTACTTGTAAATCAGCACACTGTGCTTCATTTACAAATGTACATTCTGGAAAACGATTGGGGATTGTGCTTGTAAATCAGCCCACTGTACTTCATTTACAAATGTACATTCTGGAAAATGATTGGGGATTCTGCTTATAAATCAGTACACTGTGCTTTGTTTACAAATATTCATTTTAGAGAAACGATTGGGGATTGTGCTTCTAAATCAGCACATTGTGCTTCATTTACAAATGTACATTCTGGAAAACAATTAGGGATGGTGCTTATAAATCAGCACACAGTACTTTGTTTACAAATATTCATTTTAGAGAAACGATCGGGCATTGTGCTTGTAAGTCAGCACACTGTGTTCGATTGAAAAATTTTCATTTTCAAGAGACATTCTCGAAACATTCGCGCAGCATTTGTCCCGTGGACAAGGATATCGTTCCGAGCGTCGAACGAAAGTGCATCCGTGGAACGACTCAAGCTTTCCTCCGTGTCTCTGTTCTTTTTGGCATGGTGAACCTCGATCGCTTTCTACGCGATACGATCGAGCTGCTCGGCGGTCGCGGAAGCACCGTTTTCTTTTCTGCGTAGGTGAGAGCGCGATTGACGTTCCACCATGGATGTTTAAATAATAACTACTGTAGCGTGCCGCGCGAGCTGCACCACCCACAGTGCTTCAAACAATAGAAACTAGTTGGACAGAATAGTACTCTGTTTTTGAACTTTACGTTGCCCTCCAAACAATTGTTTCGATTGATATACTCAAAATTGATTGAAACTGCATTTTACGCATGCATAAGAAAATTTTTCAACTTCCTCAACCCGTCGAAGATAGAGGGAGATCTTCAATTACTCTTCAATGCGACCGGTCAGAATGTAAATTTATTCATTGTTACGAATTTTCGGGTTTTGTCCAGGTAGCATTGTTTGAAACACTGTGCGTCGAAAACTCGTCGATACTGTGCGTCTCTGTTTTATGAGGAATATTTATGCTCACAGTGGTCTTCTCTGCGTTCTATCGATCGGTTAGGTTCTATTGTTAGGCGATTATAGTCGCGCGTGTGTGCGTATCATTGTTCGGGCGGACCGGTTTCAATGATCAGACTGATGACGATATTCCTGTCGAAAACGAATATTTCAATATTTACACGCTCGGTTTCGCTTTCTTTCCCGAGGGAACTGCTCGTGCCGATGACGTTCCGTGCTGTTTACAACTCGACGTTAATAGGGAACTGTTTGCTGAGCCGAGAACGTCTTATTTGGCCGAAACCGAGCGTCGAAGTGCCTAAATCTATTTAGGCGTGGAGCCGCGCCTCTCAATTCAGTCGACCTTTCGTTTTACATGTAAATATACTGAAGAGTCGGTTGGTATATTAATAAACTATTACGAGATACGTGTGTGCCTATTTCATTTTAAATTCCTTTGATCTTCCGAGTGCATCGAACATGAAACTACAAGCATCCCTTGCAATTGAGACTCATTGTCTCGAACAAAACAATTATGTATGAATCTACAATGGATTAATAAAGACAATGTGATAAAAAAGCATATATCTGCGTATATCTCCGAACGTCCGACTTGTTGTTGTGTAAGACGACTGAATTTTCGAAAATTTTCGTGCATCTGACTTATCGCTGACTTGTACTACTTTACCAATTTCCGAAAATTTTCGAAAATTTTCGCCCGTCTGACTTGTCGTTGAGTTATACTACTGAATTTTCGAAAAATTTTCGACCGTCTGACTTGTCGTTGAGTTGTACTACTGAATTTTCGAAAATTTTCGGGCGTCTGACTTGTCGTTGAGTTATACTACTGTATTTTCGAAAAATTTTCGACCGTCTGACTTGTCGTTGAGTTGTACTACTGAATTTTCGAAAATTTTCGGGCGTCTGACTTATCGTTGACTTGTACTACTTTCTCAATTTTTCAAAGAAAATTGAGAAAGTAGTATAAGTCAGCGATAAGTCAGACGCACGAAAATTTTCGACCGTCTGCCTTGTCGTTGAGTTATACCACTTAATTTTCGAAAATTCAGTAGTACAACTCAACGACAAGTCGGACGGTCGAAAATTTTTCGCAAATTAGCAAAGTAGTACAAGTCAGCGATCAGTCAGACGCACGAAAATTTTCGAAATTCAGTAGTACAACTCAACGACAAGTCAGACGGCCGAAAACTTTTTAAAACTTAATGTTTGTCGAAGTATCAATATTCTTCTCTTTCCAAAAATTTCAAAAAATGTTAATCTAATTCTACTATCGAATATTAATATACAGGGTGGGGAAAAAAAGAACACATCAATTATTGTATGTATAACTTATATTCTTTATTTAACTAATAAAATTACAATATTGGTTATTTTATTTGATTATTACTTAATATCGAGTATTTCGTGGTAAGACAAGAAGTTCCCTGGCAGGAATGCAGTGACGTAGGTACGCTTAGAGTCTCCTTTCCTGCCATAAGTGACGCTGTAGCTATTACTCGTGGCGACAAAACGCTCAAACTATTAACCAAACTTACCAATTGTAAGTACATGAATGGTGGCGCCACTAGATAGTAAATTACCGATGCTGGATACAGTAGTTCTACTTTATCGACACAGATAATGCCACTGCAGCTCGTGTTTATCATCTGTCGAAAATTTCGACGAGTTTGACGGTTTTGTCACTACTTGGAATGGCGCAGTACGGAGGTTTGAACGACGCAAATAATTATTGCCGGAATTCACGTTCTACCTTATGGGAAAAACGGCACGAATCATTTGTTCCGTATGTGAAATATTAATTTCATTTCAAATTATATAATTTTCTACACAACCTGTGAATTCTTAAATATTGTAAGATGCATACGAAGTTTCTACGTATTATGAACATCTAATTATATTTCTATTTGTCGCCTCAATTAAACGATTTCCACATCTCTTAGATTTCTAAATAATTAAACTGGCCTTTTTGAAGTCTTATTGCTTGAATATTAATTATTCGAACATTTGACTATTCGCTTAATGATTTCCATCAATAGTATTACACTTGCCTTCCATTTTTCAGTCTTCACTGATCAAGGACAGTTGAGTGTGATGTAAACATCGAATTGCTCGCACATAAGCTGCTCCCCCAACGAACACGGATAATTGCGCTTACTCTGGTCTTTGAAACATGGAAACAGACATGTTTATTTTCCAAAGACGAGGAACGTAGGGTGCAAACAAGCCGGCTAACAGCTCCGACCAATAGCGGATAAGAAATCCGTATTTTTCGGCACAGTCGTAGGTGGACCAGTGGTAAATGCTCGCCTCGGAACGAAATTTCGCCGGTGGCAGAGACGGGATAAATTTGGAACACTCATCTCGGACGAAACGCGGCTGTGTTTCACGTATCCGTGGCAGTTTCGCGTCGAGGATGGTTTCTCGCACGTCGCCATCGCGATGTCAATTCTGACGAGGCAGTGTATTCATTCTTTAAAAAAACGCGAAACCAACTGAGTAAACAATTCCGACAATCTTCTCTGTCGTTGCATTCACGAAGCTCATCCGCGACGAAGAGAAATAATAATAATCAGCCATGGGATCGATGGCGACGAGAGAGAAACCGAAAACCGTACACGTTTCACGCGTTCTCCTTTTGTAACAAATAATATATTATCGAAGAACTGTTAGATTATGCTAGATAAGTGAAATAGTGTAGAGAATTGGGGGAAACAGGTGCACAATGTGGCTGTGAAAAGAAATCGAAATATTCATAAAACAGTAATGATCAGCCATGAGGTCATTCGTGACGACAGAGAAATCGAAGATCGTATATGTTTCACGTGCTCCCTTTACAAGAGAGGATATATTATTAAAGAACTGTTAAGATATGCTTTCAAAGTGACGCTGTGTCGAGGATTCTAGGAAATGAGTGCACAGAGTGGCTGAGGAACGAAATCTAAGGTTCAGTGGCTCGAATCGGATAGCAGGATGCCGCCGCGGCCGCGACCGGAAGCGTTCGATCTAATGGTGGAGACCGAGAAACCGTCTAAGTGCATCAGTTTCCTTCGGTTTCTCTGGAAATTCTTCAGATGCGTTTTCTCCCACGTGTTCCTGGTCTCGCTGGTCGTACTGTACTGTGTCATCGGCGCTTATGCGTTCGAGGCCCTCGAGGCGACCCACGAGAAAGAGGTTTCTACTTCTTCCGTTGCGTACACAAAATAATTACAACAATATTCGAATTATGAGAATACTCGAATTATGACAATATTCAAATTATGACAATATTCAAATCATTATAATGATAATATTATATAACATTAGGAATTATAACATTATATTCTAATAATAACAATTGAAGTTTGCTGTCTGAAGAGATGAAATTCCATAGAAATGATTTATTCTGTTCTCCTTAGCCCCCATTTCAATTGCCAAAGTGCATATCAACACTAAACCTACCACCACCGGTTGAACTGACCGGTACCAGATTTTTGATCTTACATTTATTGAAATAGTAAAAATGATTTAATAAGTAACGTTTGCATAGAAGTCTGTAGCGGAGCTAAATAAAATCAGTCTCGTTGAAATCAATAAGTATTCGATGTGCATCTTCGCCATAAATAAAATTGTTGAGTTTCTTAACAGTTCATTTACGTTTGATTTGAACGTTTTTACAAAAACTATATATACAGCTGTTGGGGAACATATAGGCATACAATTGATATCTCTCTCAATATTCTCCAGTTTTAGGAAATTACGATCTACAAAAAAATATTCTAGTCGCTAAAACCGTAAAACACATCGTAAGGCAAGGGGTGAAAAATACTTTATTTGTAAAGGGTTGTAATCGACTCGATGAAATTGGAAAATTAGATGATGTCTCGTTTGGAATAGCGGCGTTCAACGTTCGATTGTTCCTTTACCAGATCAAGAAGAGCATCAAGGGCATCAGAGGAGACGTGGCGGAACACCTATGGAAGATCACGAAGGAGGTGGATGTCCTGATTCGCGAGAATTGGACAGATAAAGCGATACGCGAATTGAAGGTGCAGTATAAGTGGGTTACGAGCGTGCTAGAGTTGTATTCGATGCGCGCAGACTATTTTTTTTCGCAGGATTTTGAGAACCATCTGGTGTGGATGATGGAGAAGGAGGGCTGGGATGGCAGGGAGGGCGAGGACGACATTCAATGGACGTTCGCCGGGGCTTTATTTTACTCGATCGTGGTGATTACAACAATCGGTGAGTGTTTACGGCCGGTCATTCTTCACCCTATTCTTCAATTTTCCATTTACGGTGTACTTTATTGACGGTCATTTTTACAATTGACGCCTCGTGCGAATTCATTTATATATCTAATAACACTGTCCAATACCAAATTTGTTCCACAATTACTGTTGGGCGGTTCTTGTAGAGTTTTTTGCGCTGATACCGAATCTGCCCTCAATTTTTCTCCTAGAATCTTTTGCTGTAAAGAACAATTTAATATCTTTTATAATAACACCACAATATTTATTTAAAGTTGAAAAATATGTTTTTTTTTCAAAGTCATGTTTCTCAAAAACTGTGCGTCTATGAGAAAAATTAAGGACGGATTCGGAATCAGCGCAAAAAACTCTACAAAATCCACCCAACAGTATATTCGAAACATAAAAAAAGTTGAAATTTGTTGGACAGTGTATAATCAAAGATTCTTTGGCCTTTTCTCGAAGCTTTGAAGAGACTCACTTTCATTTCGTTTTTTATCGGTACAACAAATCTCTTGTAAATCCTGCTGTTTTGTTGCAGCCTTACAAATAACAAGTTACTATTAACTTGAGTGCAAAAATGATATACATATATTCCTATCGCACTTAATAAATATAGAAATCCTTACAGAAGTAAATAAATTCGTTGTCTACGGACGCTTTATCTAGAATCTAGACAGAAAAAAATCAGTCACTCTTTTCAGAAAAAAGAAACAGAACAGTTCCGGTAACGGAAAGCTACGGGGAATTCAAGCTTTTTCGTCGTTGCTCGTCTCCGTCTCGTTTTTCTTCAAAGATCGACTGTAAAAGTCGTAATCGTCGTAGTCGTAGTTTTGTCCGTAAGGGTTCCCTTGAGGTCTAGGATACTGGTTATAGTTTCCTCCTGGATACTGGTAGTTTCCAGAGGGGTATCTGTTCCCGGCGTTAAAGTTGCTGGGAGGTCTTCGATTACCATAATAATTCGGCGATTGAACGAACGACGATGGTCCGTATTTGTTCGGATAGCCCTGGAACAGAAAACGAAAAATTTCCTCACTGTTTTAAATATTATCCATCCAGTTTTTCCATGCATGTATAAAATCCGCAGTGTTTCATAATCAATAAATGCATACACCACCTCCATAAGTATTTGACCATCTTCAGTTTATCGAAAATATACAAAATATATCTAAAGTACAACATTTGCCACAGTATTTCTTTTATACACTCGTATAAAGGTAATAATTAATAATGCAGATAATACTCGACATTAATTACTGCGAATAAAAACATGAAAGAGAAGTTGAACGAAAACTGGTCGAGGGTGGTTTACTATTTCCAAGAAAAAACATTAAAAAGATTGATTTTTTTGCCTGTGGATGTTTATGCACTTATGACAAAAATGGGTACGTACAATTTAAAACAATGGAGGTGTTAAAAAGATTTAAGGCCACCAGTGCATTAGTTTCAGCTTAATAAGATAATTAAAAGAAGAATGAAATTGTTATTTGGCTCGTGTGTCTTGCAATCAATGCAAACATTTTTTATTTTGCATAAAGATCCGCAGTCTAGTAGTAACATTTGTAGATGCAAAATAAATATAAAAATCGTACTAAATTCTGTCGAATTTGATACTCCGGCATTTTTTAAACATTTTTACGAACCATAAATGCACAAAGATCCGCAGTCTATTAATAACTTTCATCTATTTACTGGTAAAATTCTTAACATAGTGCGTTATAATGCTTCTATGTCAATCATATACATTCATATTCATTCTACTTCAAAGTAATTTAAATTATAAGGATGATATATCAAATACTTATAGACGGTAGTGTACATGCGATTATTATGGAGCAGTTCTCCTTGGAGGAATAATAAATTTAACATAAATTCTTCCACGAACCTGCTGTGGAGGATAGTATCCTCCTCCAGAGGGGCCGCTAACCAGCGCCGGGTATTTTCTGCTGCTAAAGCAGCAGTACTTCTTATCGTTCGAGCAGCTTCCCTGCAAATAAAAAGGATCGAAAATGTCGGAGGAAATATATCAACGTCGAACGTGGAGCCGTTCGAGAAGCGACACTCACGAATTTCAGTCCAGTCGATGGACAGTTGAAGCTGTATCTGCATCTGCAAACGTCGAGGTCACGGTATCGGGGATCATTTCTGATCCAAGGTGGCACATAACCACCGTCGAACGAGCCTTCGTCTACTCCTCCATTGTAGGGAGGTCTACGATATAAAAAAAGCATGTTAAAAATACTGCACACCAGGTTTTTACCACGAAAATGAAACATCCGGTAAACTTTATGCATTTAAACATTTTTTTTAAGCATTTCGGACTCAAAATTTGTGCTTTTCTCCTATAAATTATTATGTATTTGGTATGTAATTCAGTAGATTTGTATCCGGGACGGCTGTAGATCGAGTTTCGATCCTGCAGGATCAATGGTTCAGGAATTATGCTTGCTTAAAGTTGAACAATCTGCAGTGTTTTTGACAGGTAAGGGCGCCGCCATATTCGTTTGTAGTGACGACCGCCAGCCGCTTACCGAGCAGAACCGCCGCACAGTGGGCGAGAAACCGATCTTTTTGGACAAAAATCTGCCGCGACAACTCAGTTTTTCATCGATTCAATTGGAATTTTTTTTTAAATGTTCGCGAAGGACTATACTTTGATGACGTGCTGCGCGAAAATCGTTAAATGTCACAAGAAATTAAGAATCCTTATCTACAAAATCCAATAACTCCGATACTTCATCCGTCCATATCATAAATTTGCATGTCCCAGTTGAGTTGCCGACACTTGAGTGCTAAGGGTTAATATTGCGCAATCTCGTTACGTGTACGTAACGCATTGCTAATAAATATGTTACAAAGTATCAATACGAGCCACGTAGGACCGTAGGAACGAAGTTATTGGATTGGAATACAACGAGATGATACAAATACCTTTTTACAATGCCAGTTGGCCCGCCAGGACCGACAAGAACTCCATTGTTGCCAGGATACGATGCCGGCACAATGGGTCTACTATTAGGACCGTAAGGTCCGCCATTTTGTGGTCTAAATCCTATCAAAGGTCTCTCGTCCAAGTCTTCCAGGTTCTCGTTTACTAGATACCTATAATTTAACCACGGAAATATCACAGGACTTATTAGGCAACACGAGTCACATGTCAAACAAAACATAACGCTCATAAATTCTCATAAATTCTCATTTACACATTTTAATATTTTTAGTTTAACACTCACCGTACCACGGCTGCTTTCATATTTCTTATTTTATAATTATTGGAGTTACAGAGTCATTATATGGACCGTTTATTTTGAAAGTGGTGTAAGTCCATTTTCTCTTGTTTCGAGGAAATTAAACGTTAGCATATCAGTCAATTTAAAAATATGTATAAATTAATTATGTCAAGAGTGGCAATATTTCTACTTATTTATCAATATGTAATTTGATCATATACATTTTTTCAGGCTAACTAAAATAATATATATATATTTACGGGCTGCAAATAGACTTATATATACCACTTTCAAAATAAACGGTCCACATATAAATAAAATTCGTCTAAATAAATTCAGTCTTGTCATTATTACAACACAACGCACCAGTTACATTTTGTACGGTCAGTGTTAAAGCGTATACGAAGTTCGGCGTTGCTTTAATGATTTTGGTCGATATCCAAGTAGTTTAGAAAGCGTTTGAATGTAAAACCGGAAGTACTAGCTACCAGACACACCTCGTTTGATCGGCTCTTTTTTCACTGGGTTGATCTTTGTCTTTCCAAACCCATCCGTCGTCTTCGGCGTTGATCGCGACGACAACGCAACAGACGATGATCAAGGTCCTCATGGCAATGGCAGGTTCGTTCGATAGTCAATGGTCTCTGGTGTGTTTGTCGGAGCTGGTCAGCTTCTCACAGTCGCCGAATATCAACGGCATACGACTAAACGAGAGTGAAAGTGAATCCGCGTCTTTATATATGCACCGTGGAAAGGTGAACGCACCGGTAGGCTCACTTCGAGGCCCCTTCGATAACAATCTCGAATCAACAGCGTCCGTATGGGGTGATTTACCCTTTAACCAATTAGCACTTTGACCATTAACAGCCTCCTATACATGACGTAACGTTTCGCGTGGGTTTCCAGTTAATTTTCATGTTTGACCCCCTTCCGAAGCAATGTCCAATTTTAGAATCTGAATCTTGTGAAGTATTTTGATGAAAATGTACTTTCACAGGTTTACAGGTTCATTAATAAATAAATGTACATAATATGAAATCAATTTTCATGTTTCACCCTCTCTCGAAATAATTTTACGAGTCTCCTGTGTATATTAGGTCGTTGCCAATCTCCAATTTTAGAATGTAAATTTTATGAAGTACTTTGATGAAAACTTTTACAGATTTACAAGTTCATTAATAAATAAATGTAATATGAAATCAATTTTCATGTTTCACCCCCTCTCAAAATCATTTTTCGTGTTCCCTCTGTATATTAGGTTGTTGCCAAACTCCAATTTTAGAATGTGAATTTTATGAAGTATTTTGACGAAAATGTACTTATACAGGTTTACAGGTTCATTAATAAATAAATGTACATAATATGTAATCAATTTTCATGTATCACCCTCTCTCGAAATAATTTTACGAGTCTCCTTTGTATATTAGGTTGTTGCCAATCTCCAATTTTAGAATGTAAATTTTATGAAGTACTTTGATGAAAACTTTTACAGATTTACAAGTTCATTAATAAATAAATGTAATATGAAATCAATTTTCATGTTTCACCTCCTCTCAAAATCATTTTTCGTGTTCCCTCTGTATACTAGGTTGTTGCCAATCTCCAATTTTAGAATGTGAATTTTATGAAGTATTTTGATGAAAATGTACTTTTACAGGTTTACAGGCACTTCAAAAAATAAATGTAATTTCATGTTTCACTCGGAATAATTTTACGAGTCTCCTTTGTATATTAGGTTGTTGTCAATCTCCAATTTTATGATGTATTTTAATAAAACGTTGACTAATTTAAGACCAAGTTTCATGTCTGACCACTTCCGAACAATTTTTATCGTGTTTTTTAAATCTACTAGTTACATGTGCAATGTCGGATTTTTGAATGCTATAACATGGTGAACATTTAATAACGTGGATTTTTATGCATTACTTTGTACGTATCAATTTATAGAGATTGGGATGAAATGAAACCTGGATTCTCTTATGGACAGTTGCGCGAGGATCGATACGGAATAAAATTCTGGCTAAATGATATTAAATTTTTTATTGCGCCGAGTTTGAAACTATCGACATCGTGAACATGTAAATTTTAATTTTATTAATGAGAGGAATCCAGTGTACCTCTGAATGTAATAAAGCAGAAGTTTTTATTGAATACGTTTACAGGTTGTCTCAAAATTCCTTCATCATCCAGAAATGGGCCCAACACTGTTAATAACTACTTAACAAAGACGCGGACGCCATTTTTGCAAAGGAAAGTGTAGCTTCAAATGATCTCAGGAACCTTCCATTTCTGGATGTTGAAGGAATTTTGAGAAACCCTGTATATCTCACGAATGAAACGAAAATCTCATGTATTCATAATTCTTCTAAACAGTGCTCCGCAATGAGAAAGCATGTGTTCTTGTATTTATAATTTTTCTGAACAGTGCTCCGCAGTTGGAAACGTATACTGAGAAAAAAAAAGTAGTTACTTCATTAACACGCGTGTTATTGTAATTTTTTTACTTAGATGAATATCAATGTATTCTTTTCAATAGTATGAAATTTAGAAGCAAATCGTCATGTATTTGAATTGTCTATCATGAAATGATTGAAAATATTATTTGATTCAATACCGTATATTATTATTCGTAATATTTCTTTTTTCCCTTCAATCAGATATGTTGTTAAAAAAATTTGAGAAATGTATTGATTTATACCGGAATTGGTTCGAGGCCATATCTTATTTTTTTGAAAACATTGATGGTCAAGCTATTGGCTAATATGATTGGCGGGAATGAGTTTTGCTATTGAAATTCAATAGTATGAAATATTAAAATAAGTTCATATGATATTGGCACTATTCAATAGTACATCTTATTGAATCAACATATATTTTTTTTGTTTCGACAGGATTTTTTTCTCAGTGCACATGGCTATCAAACGGAAAAGAGATTTTGATAAAAAGTTTGATTTGATCTTGATCTTTCAATTTCGCTGTCGACGACGCGGAAGTATCATTGAGCCGAGGTGGATGTCGAAAGAAGAATCAAAGATTCTCTATGTTGAAAGAGCATGCGTCCGTAAGTCCGCCGAGGAATCGAAAGAAACACGCGGTACAAACTTCAATATCGTGTCTCCTTTGCTTCGGAACTTCCTCGAGATCCACTCTCGATCCAAGCTCGCATTACAAAAGTTTTCGCAATTTCTATTTCTCCTTACTTTGCGCATCGGACGGCCCGCGGAAGAGGAGCCGATTTCTCAGGAATAAATGGTTGGATGGAATAATTTAACGAGACGGAAAAAAAAGGTGGACGACGAAAAACGGACAAGATAGACCGTATCCGGCGGATAAGGACCGATCGATCGGACACAAAAGCAGAGCGGATGTTCGACCGTCCAGTCTGATTTCGGAATGCAACTCGGTCACGCGTTATGCACCTCCGGTGCATCCTCCTTGCCCTCGTGATAAGTCTGCTTGAATGCGCGGCCATTTTGACACCGAAACAACCATTAACGTCTCAGTTTATCGTTCATTATTGTTCCTCCGTCGTTGGTTCAGACACTCAGTCCCATTGTGCAAATAATAATACACAAGTTCGCCACAATTATTCGCAGAGGAGAGTAAACAATTATCATAATCGCATTCTTATTACCAGACTGCGGATCTTTATGCAAAATAAAAACTTTCTACCTGAATTGCCACAAGCTGTGGTGAAATAAATATCTAATTTCTTGTTGAATATGTCTAACATAGGTTAAAACTAATATATTTAAATTCTTCAAATTTTTTACTGTCAGAAATTAGACCTACTCATTTTTATCATAAAATCCGCAGTCTACTTATTACTATTGGTAGTTTGTAATTAGACTGCGGATCTTTATGCATTTATGAAGAAATTGGTTGGGTGATGTATAAAACGAGAAAAGATTTCGAAGATTTAAGACTGCTGTAATGTTGTTTTTAATGTAACGAAGTCGTTAAATGATCAAATCAATTTTTATATTATTCCTACTTTCCCCGATGAATGCGTAACATTTTTATTTTGCATAAAGATCCGCAGTCTGTTTATAATACATATATTAGACCAGAGTTGGGCAAAAATTTAATCAACGATTGACGAATAAATTTCTACTTCCATCGTTAATCGCAATTAACAATTAAACTCCTACTTTAGTCGTTAATTGTGGTTAACGATTACATTATTTTCGATTGTAATCGTCAATTGGATAATTGATTAATGATTAATTGCTGAAATTTCGAAATGAAACACGGAATCACAAACATTTTTCTGATATATTTCTGTCATCACTCCATCTCCATAATTTTTCGATGATTTCTTTTTCTAATCAACGATCGACGATTAACTCCATCAATCGATTGAATCAATCGTCCATTTTTCAATGGTTACCTTTTTAATCGTACACATCAATCAATCTCAATCATGGTTAAAATTTTAATTAAATAATACCCAACTCTGTACTAGACCTACTTGACCTTTACAGACAATGAATCAAAAGTGCTTGGCTCAATTATGTGATTTCAGATTTTCTGCTCCAAAGTGACATATCGAACCCATGACAAATATTCCTAGAAAAATGAATTCTCTTTAACCATCGACGACAGTGACACAGATTAATTAACCTGCTGACCGTGTAAAACGAGTTAACTCGTGATCGTGACGCGACAGTGTGTCTGAAAATAATTTTTCCTATGTATCCCACGTGAGAGTTCCCGCGTTTAGTGATTCACGTGGAGGAGGAACCTTCATTTTTCATGTCCAGATCTGTCCCCACGGTCTCAACACGAGCCGGCAAGTGTAGTGACATCATATTTAAGCAGAACGGCGGATGAAAGACGGGCGGGAACACGAAATGCAATAAACGCGTTCGTGCACGCGATGCGATACGCAACAGAGAGCCACGTGGGTGGCTGTTACATGGGAACGGCTGTTTCTCGTGGCTGTCCTTCGCTCTGGGAAAATCCCTGGCCCGAAAGAAGGGGAAGCGGACCCATTACCGGTGGTTCTCTGGCCTCTTTCTTTAAATAAAATCAAGCAGCATGTCGTAACTCCATCTTGCACGGAGTTACGGTGTTTCCCGAAGGTCGTCTGCATTGTTTGCACGCCATTAGGACCGGACAAACATGACTGAGGCTTCCCTCGTCGAACAGACAGCAACATCCATTACATCTGGCAACCACCAGAGAGCCTAATCGCGAGGTTCTTGAACTCCTCTTCAACAACGAAAATAATTGGGACTGCTTGTAATATGGACATTTTTGAATTTCGTTCCAAGAAGAAAATTTAGTTTATCGGTTGACGTTTATTTTAATAAGAAAAATAAAATGGCTACAAAACAGAATAACTTTCTAAAATTCTGCAAGCATTAATTTGCTAGCTGATCATTTTGGGAGTAACGTGGAAAACAATGGCTCTTGTTCAACGTCGAGGCTAATGCAATATCGGCGGGCATTTCTCTTTCGAAGAGTTAAAAGACGGTTTCCGCTTGTCGGAACAGCCGCGAAAAGGTTAATCGACAAGACCGCCACGCGAGAAGCCTAGAAATCGGGAAAAGCGTGTTACCGGGAGCCGTAACTTCCTCCCTCGCGGAAGAAAAGTGAATTTCCTCAGAGGGTGGGAATGGCGTCGCCACTGAAAATGACCTTGATCATTGAATTTTCTTGCCGGAGAGACCGTTTGATCGTACCGGCGCGTCCCCCCATCTTCGAAATAAAATTATATGGGGACCGAGTGGCCGGCCATTTTCCCTCCCATCAAAGATTTCTGCTCGAAGCCCGGGGCTTCTGATACGATTTCCTTCGTCTACCCCTCGGCGATCGAACGCGAGCATGTCTGTAATTTCTTCATCGCGCGAATCGGAGCCACTTTTATCGAGGACTCTTGGTATTTCGTTACGCTCCTCCCGAACCGTTTGTCGAATTCCTGATTATTCATTCCGCCTGTAATTTATCCGTTCGCTGCCACCATTTGCCCATTACAGGCACAGATAAATACTTTTAAGATCGTGATCCCTACTTTTTCCTTCGCGATTGCGACCAATAACAATTTCAGGAAAAATTAATCACACATTATTAGCTGGTAAAATAATCCTTCTGACGTCTAAAAAAAACTCGAGCTGTTGGGTCCAATTTTGAAAAAGTGATTAGTTTTTAAAATATACGTTTTATGTTACATAAAATAACTATAGTATAAGTATACACACACACAGGGTGTCTCAAAATTCCTTCAACATCCAGAAACGGGAGGTTCCTGAAATCATTAGAAGCTATATTTTTCTTTGCGAAAATGGCGTCCGCGGTTTTGTTAAGGAGTTATTAACGAAAAACACGGTCGATTGCGCCAACACGCGTCTAGGTCGCGCTCTGATTGGTCCGTGTTTTTCGTTAATAACTCCTTAACAAAACCGCGGACGCCATTTTCGCAAAGGAAAATGTTGCTTCATACGAGCTCAGGAACCTCGCATTTCTGGATGTTGAAGGAATTTTGAGACACTGTATAAATCTACTGATTCTTCAGTGATCGATCATACCAAGCGCGATAAAGAACTTGCAATCGGACGGATGAAGGATAAAAAATCGTACACTCTTCTTTCAGCTGCCATCTTGGCGGATTGCGGAGCACTGTTTCGGAAGATTATGAATCCATGAAATCTTCGTTTCATTCGATGTATAAATCAACTAATTCTTCAGTGATCGATGTATAAATCTATTAATTCTTCAGTGATCGATGACTAAATCATTTTGCAAAGATGTTGAAGGATCAGACATACCAAGTGATAAGGAACTCGCAATCGGACGGATGAAGGATAAAAAATCGTACACTCTTCTTTCAGCTGCCATCTTGGCGGATTGCGGAGCACTGTTTCGGAAGATTATGAATCCATGAAATTTTCGTTTCATTCGATGTATAAATCTACTAATTCTTCAGTGATGGATGTATCAATCTACTAATTCTTCAGTGATCGATGACTAAATCATTTGCAAAGATGTTGAAGGATCGGACATACCAAGCGATAAGGAACTCGCAACCGGACGGATGTAGGATTATGCTAATCGCAAGAGCCACTCCATGGTGGAATCTAGACGACCTTGACCCAGACTAGTAGATGATTCCGCGAGACGCGGAGAACGTCTTCTCTCAAGGTCGTTGCGAAATGGCTAGACTGGACCTCGGATGCCACTTCCCAATATTAACCTTGCTTCGAACGCCTCTCATGGACTTTACCAGCTTTGTTTGCTTAGTAATTTACACACTACACAACCTCGTCTTCCCGATGGTGCTTCGAAACTGTTCTGAGGGCGTTTACCTTCTGCGAATCAAGGTCAACTCGCTTTCCTCACCAACAAACTAATAGGAATCCTTCCTCGGCGCCACTGTGACCTACAGATCGAAGCAGTCAGAAATTGAAGCTGCACAAATCACTAAAAATAACTTCTTCGTTGAATATTTAAAGTCCCTGGTACTCTGGAAATGTTTTTAAACGCCACGCTTGGAAATCTATTACGGGAAAACTAAATGATGTCGAGCAAAAAGACTTCGTGCAATATATTTGGACATTATTCGGTATTTCAGACAAACTTTTGTTGTTTACTAATTGTTTGAATTTTAGAAAATCAATCTTTAACACTAGAACTACCGAACCAGGCAGAATGATTGGTTCCAGATTTTTTCTTTTAGAAATATTAATATTATAAATATGTTTCTCGGAGAAATTTTTTTAGCGAACTTCTTTACTGAAGCACATACTTAAACAAAACTCAAACGAAATCCTAAATAAATGCAATTTTGTCATTAATATAAGGCAATGTATGCCAACTGCGTTTAGTTCTCGGTAGTTCTAGTGTTAAGAAAGCCAGAAAGTCCAGTAGTAATCCAGTTCGCTGTTTTTGTGAAAGACGTAATTTGCGAAGAAGTGAATTATCGATATTTATAGACGCGCATCGATGCGATTCTGTGGGAGATTTGTAATAGAATAAGTTTGTAAGAAAATGAACTGTTTAAAAAGCGGTTGACAAGCAGCAGCTTGAAATATTCCGTGTTCTATGGAGCTTCCGGAGGTGGTCTCAAAGCAGACTGTAGAGAAATTCTTTCGGCCAACAAAATTGCAGAAGGGTCGTTGACTTTCCCCAAAGGCGTCTCATTTAAATTCCCGGTCTGAGACGCACTCGACAATTAACTACACTTTACGCAACCGGGAAATTACGCAAGGGTAATCGAGCGTGCTCTCGGTCGACAGGGTACGGCCACATCGCTCCGAAGACCAAGAATGGCAAAGTCGTGACCATATTTTACGCCATCTTGGGGATTCCCCTGATGCTGCTCTGCCTCTCCAACATCGGAGACATCATGGCGTCGAGTTTCAGGTAATTAATACCTCCGAGACACTGGTTCGCTCTCTTCGAAAAATATTTTACCGAACGGCGTCTCTTTAACAAATCATTTTATGATTCAGTAATTTGGTAATCCAGCAGAAAAATTCGAAAACGACTAACATCATGCTGTACTGAACATGCAAGTCTACTAAAAATTAAGAAAAATAATAAATCATGTTTGACGTTCTCCAAATTGATGAATCAAGTAGAGAAGTTATGCTATTATAAACATGCAAGTCTACAAAAAATTCGTTTAATACCTTAAGAAAAATAATAAATCATGTTTGACGTTCTCCAGATTGACTAATTAAGTAGAAAAGTTCTACAATAACTAACATGATAATATTTCAAACCATGCAGGTCTACAAAAAATTCGTTTGATACATTAAGAGAAATAATAAATTATGTTTGACGTTCTCCAAATTGATTAATCAAGTAGAGAAGTTCTACAATACCTAACACATTATGCTATTTTAAACATACAAGTCTACAAAAAAGTCGTTTAATATATTAAGAAAAATAATAAATCATGTTTGACGTTCTCCAGATTGATTAATTAAGTAGAAAAGTGCTACAATAACTAACATGATAATATTTTAAACCATGCAAGTCTACAAAAAAGTCGTTTAATACATTAAGAAAAATAATAAATTATGTTTGACGTTCTCCAGATTGATTAATCAAGTAAAGAAGTTCTACAATGACTAACATTATGCTAGTAAATGTTCAGCTGAATGTATCTTTTTACATTTTGTTTTTGTTATTGTATAATTGTGATTGAGCTTGTAATATTTCAGATTTCTTTATTGGAGAGTTTGCTGTTACGTGTGCACAAAGCCGCCGAAGAAGAGGCGACCGAGGCCCCATTTCGGCCGATCTTATTCTGTGAGGCAGCCAGGGTAACTATCCTCAAAGTGGGTAATCTGACAACGGTATACACGGTAATGTAACGAGGTTGAATTTCCGGTAGACGGTACGGCGGAAGTAGGGGTGGCTTTCGACGGTCAGTAAGAATCAGTCAAAGATCTGCAGACTCGGCCCTGGGCCTGTCCGATTGTATGACGAGGTCATCGTTCTCCGATATGGACAGCAAGTATGTCACCTTCAAGTTAATGATCCTAGTCAGCCGAATATGTGAACCGTTTATTTTGAAAGTGGCCTAAGTCCATTTAAATTTAAATTGAGATATTTAAGAGTTTGCGTTTCAATGAAATTAAAAATATACGTACTGGATATCAATGTATCACACTACTTAAGTGTATCTAAGAGAGTTAAATTTACAATTCCTATTCAAATGATAGTAATTATTATGTGAATAATATGTGTCTTCTTGCCAAGAATGCATTTGAGCCACTTTCAAAATTAACAACTAGATTTGTCATACAATTTAAAACAGTCCAAGTCCCTTCGATATAATTTAAAATGCTTCAAATTGAAAATACAATATTTAATTTATTTTATATTTGCCAAACAACTGACGAATGGAATTCGGCCACTTTCAAAATACAAATTTGTATCATTCTATTAACCAGCTAATTTCCTTTTCACAAAATCTGTGTGATTTTAAATATACTAGTTACAATTCGCTTCAGAATGAAAAGATAACGCAGAAATGTGAATATTAAAATTTCTAGCTCGATTTTTCTGGAAAATGGACTTGGGTCACTTTCAAAATAAACGGCTCATATCTTTCGTTGGAATTTTCAAATTGAGCTGAATATAAAACTAATTTTCCAGTCTCTTGTACAGTTGATTTCAGCACACGTTTCTGAATATCCTTTTTTTATTCCGACGTAGGTACAATTCCCGACGTTACGAGGATACGGAGCAGAAGCGTCTGAGTCCTTATTATCGTGCAGGAAGCTCGAGCCTCAGTCCAAATATAGGATTCAAATCCGCAACGATTTCTCGATACTCAGACCTGCCTGTCGAACCGTCGGGAACAACTGCAGGTACTCGAATATTCCCATATTCCCTCGTTACTTTTTAATATTGCAACAATTCCGAACCCACTCCACCATTTTCACTCTAAAAACAGACCAGAAAAATCGGAGGCCTCCGCACAATTTTTGTTAAAAGAACCAACACGTTCAAATAACAAATTATCTACTGGAAATATTATCCTGTAATTTTTAAACATTTATTAATAGCAGTAACGATGTAAATCATGAACCAGCAGGCTAGTCTCGCTAACACGATCGACTAATTTATTTCAGGATCGTTATATGCATCTGTATAAAATTATATGTATAAAATTACGTGCCAGTTCGTTAACGTTAAATGTGCCGCTGTCTCCCTAAATAAAGAACGACTGAAGATACTCGAATATCTCCGCGTCCTCTTTTCGCTACGAACACAGTAAACATTGCGAGAAGATGAGGAAAAAAGAAACTGAGGTCGCGTTTTTCCCCGGGAAGAAACGCTTTCTCTAATTAACGATTGCATTCAGCCAGTCCCAAGATGACACAATCGCTGGACAGACGATTGTTAATGAACCGTGCGCCCAACGACACGGATCGTTCCTCGGTCCTGTGCAACAAATACGCCCTGAACGATCTGGAGAACGAGTTGCAACAATGGCAAACTTCCGGCAGGAACGGAGGTAAATAGTTCCGATTGCATTCTTCGCTTTTTCCTTTTATTTCCTCGACTCGAGTTTTGTCTTGAACAGGGGAAATAAAAATGTTTTACAGGTCGGGACACTCGGGGCGATAAAATGTTCGGGGAAACTGTTTAGGATTGTAATTTACGGGCCGTTTAAAAATAATGGTTTCCTCGAGATGCTTCGAGAACCGTCGCGAAAAGCGAGCTATGTTCATCTTGATATGTCGAACGATGCGATCGATGCCTGTAGCTGTTGCAGTAATTGATCGTCGAAGGACATTTTGAAACTAACCCTGTTTATTGTAGTAATTAGATTGTCGATTTTATGACAATACATTTTTTATGGTCTCATTGTAGAATGGTATTTTTTAAAAATTAGTGACCGACAACTCGAGAAAATTGCGAGAGGCAGAAGCAACAGAGAATGGCGATCACGTCGAGAAGCAACCCCCATACTCTTCAAGGTCGCTGCCAAGACGGTGTCTGTCCGTTGAGGGTGCCACCACGAATTACAAAACGAACCTGGCGCCTCCTGTGCGATCGTCCTCTGCTTACTCGGAAATGGAAAACTGGAGGAGACATCCTGCTTCTAGAGCCAGGCGCTATAGAAGCAATTACCCCGTCGGTGAGGCTATAAAAATTAATATACAGCGCGGCGCATAACTTGCGGTCCACTCCGACTCCTGACAAATCACGAACTATTCAACACATTCAACTATTCAAATGCTTTTCTTCTTTATGCAACCTAAACTGTTGACATCCTTCCCAGCCAGTTTTATCTCGTACCAGCGTGTAAATATAGAGACTATTTTTATTTTCATCGTCTACAGTTGGGAGCAAAATTGATCACACACACTTTAAATCAGAATAACTTTCTTATAAATTGACTAGACGACTTCAATTTCCAGGCTAGAAGAATTAGTTTAGTAAATGACGTCTTAATAATATGTTGAAACAATGCATTTGGTCAGAATTGTGAAGAACGATAATAAAAATTGATTTTTACGACTTTTAGCTAATAATGGAAATTCAAAAGATGTGTTTGGTCAATTCCGAAAATTTCATTGAAATTGGTTAATTGGTTTACGAGTTATAAACGATCAAAAGTGGTAAAAAGTCCGGAAATTTTGAAAAATCGCGTTTTTTACCACTTTAGATCGTTTATAACTCGTAAACCAATTAACCGATTTCAACGAAATTTTCGGAGCGTATATAGTTTATACAAGTTGACAAGTAAAAATCAATTTATTTATGTTTTTCACAATTCCGATCGAATGCATTGTTTCAACATATTTTTTGGACGTCATTTACTAAACCAATTCTTCCAGTCCATTCATAAAAAAGTTATTATGATTTAAAGTGTGCGCGATCAGTTTTGCTATGAACTCTAAATAGAATATTCTCTTCGAACAATGCAAGGTTTTTCGCGTTCGAAAAATTGCATTCAGAGTATGTTTATTTTGCGATTATTTTCGCACTATTATTTTGCGAGTCGGGTATTGTGCGAGGCACAATGCGTCGACCATCGATTTTAGAAGGTCCTGTATATTTTATGAAAGTCCATTTTCAGCTCGTTCATACAGGCGAGACACACTACCCGCGGACATAATGCAAGCCACGGGTCTCCCCATTCACAGACAATATTACGCCGACGATTTTGATTCGGATTACGAGTATTATACGACCGCCGAAGACGACAGACAGCCGATAAAACCAGTGCCTATTTGGCTGTGCGTGTTCCTCGTGGTCAGTTATATATTCGGTGGTGCCTTCCTCTTCAGCGCCTGGGAACAATGGCCGTTCCTCGATTCCGCTTACTTTTGCTTCATCACGCTCACCACCATAGGTACGGTCACATCAGTAATTATTGTTGAATTACCAGACTGCGGAAAAATTCTCTGCTGCTTTCAATTCCATCTACTCATTTTTGTTTAGTAATAACTAGACTGCGGATCTATATGCAAAATAAAAAATGTTTTGCATTGATCGTGGGAAGCAAGAATA